>OX459060.1:9860677-10544223 GCA_949775005.1 Orthosia gothica | reverse complement strand
TCGTCGTAAAAAGTAGGTTATTATTTTCAACCGACTTCAAAAAAAGGAGGTGCTCCATCTATTCGACCCGTATATATCCGCGATTTTCTTAAAAACTACTTTTCCGATACTGATCGGGTTTTCGTCAATACATGTATGTTTTTTTCAGGGAAGGTTTTGTTGTAAAATATATTAGGATCTGATAAAGATCTTCTGAGATAGACAGTGGAACTCTTCAATAACAAACAGCAAATGACCTGCGATTACTGTGATCGTATGTTTATGTTTTCTGTTCACCATACCAGTACCATACCATAATAAACTGGCAAAAACTAGTTAATATATATATAAATTAATTTACCTGTCTATATACATGTGCAGATGCCGCGACATTGGGCGCAGTCACTTGCAACATATTCGTCATCTTGACTACTTCCATTTGCCAATATTATCCTTAGTTTTCAAATTTCGAATCTGCCATCGTTGGGCGAGATAATAAAATCTGCCGTGGTGTTATACCAGTATGTTATTGATTTAACCTGTTGAAATAAAATATGCAATTTTATTCACAGTGTGAGTATACGGTATCACAGGTCAAACACGTCTGAAATTATGCCATAAGAAATCGTACCCGAAAAATCTATTGAATTCTAACCCTCTATAAAAGGATATCAATTTTTTGGGGCCACAATCATAATGTATATTACCTAATCATTATTACACATAAAAAGTAGCCATTTTATTATAATAAACAGACCAAACATCAGTGTTGCGATTTCAAAAAATATAGAGTCCTATCAAATGGCCAGACTTTAAAAAACAGGCCAAGTGCGGGTCAGACTCGCGCACAAAGGGTTCCGTACCATTATCACAAAAAACGTCAATAAAATCACGTTTGTTGTATGAGAGCCCTACTTAAATATTTATTTTATTCTGTTTTTAGTATTTGTTGTTAAAGCGGCAACAGAAATACACCATCTGTGAAAAATTCAACTGTCTAGCTATCACGGTTAATGAGATACAGCCTGGTGACAGACAGACAGACAAACAAACGGACGGACAGACGGTCGGACAGACAGACAGAAGAAAACAAGTTTAAAAACTTACACCAAACTACACAAAAATCGCGATCTAAAAAGTATGAACAAGAAAACATTCTTAGATTTGAAAAAGCTGGACAATTTAGAAGGCCGGACAATGTCCAGATAGGAGGCCAATTGTTCGGACATGTCCGGATAAATCCGGATGGACCCGGAGTAACCCTACCAAATGTTTTGATTGTTAATTTCACAGTATTCCGGTTATATAAAGTTTTGCTAATAATACCACTGTAATCTAGATGTTATAAGGAATAAACCAACATGCATTTCATTAGTATAAGCCACAATTAGTATGGTGGGCCTTGTTCTGAACTGAACGTTTCGTTCCTTTTTTTTGTTATTTTGTTGCCACACTGTGTCAGCTCGTCTATCATCGATTTGACAGCTTTTGATTGAGTTGACAGTTGACACTGGATTCGTAAAAATGTGATTGCCGGCGCTGGACGTGACGATTCGGGCTTGAACTGGTATTTTGTTGAAATTGATTGTTAGCCAGCCGATCGTTACGCGAAATTACGGTCGCCATTCGATTTGGTTCGTTCGAGTGGTATTATGCTTCGCCCTACATTCGCCGTACATTTGTATTTGGGTATATTTCACGCGCAGCGAGGTATTTTCCTTGGGAATGTGTAGTTGTCTGCTGGCTGCCGGAACCCCGGCTCAGACCACGTCCCTTATTTCCTTTATTATATATATTTTTCACTATAACCCTCGACCGGACACGGGATTGGACACGGGACCAGGAGACCACCGCGGGAACAAATGTGAGTAATAGTTGTAAGTTATACCGTAAGTTCACTTTCCACCTGTCTGACAGGAATAAGTAGGTACCTCAAAGAACAGACCCCTAGCTACCGCTGCTGCGTATCGCAGTTTCGCGAGTATAGACCTTGAGGATCCAGGAGTCGCAATATTGCTATGGGCCCCAGTGTTCGGCTCTTGGTTGTGATCCACAGCCCTGTATTCAACAGGCCTATTCTCTAACCACAAAAAAAAAATCCCCTTGCGTACAATTTTTTGACCCTGATGAAAAACTTTACCTAACCTTGACCCACTGTGCAAGTTGGACAATACCTAGTGAGGGCCCCGGAAATCCGTTGGATGCATGTAGCTGGGAGGGTCGGACGATATGGCGACTCTTTGGAGGAAAGGGGCTATGACCAGGAGTCACCTTTCAGCAGAATTGATGATGATGACTTACTTAAATCTTTCAAAGTTAGGTTAAAACTCTCATATTGTACATTGGTGCCCAACGAACGGACAAAAGCTTGTTTTGTTGTGGAACACGTACACAATGATCATAATTAACTATGTTTTGACAAATAAATTATTTTTGTATTTATAATAATAATTATCTCCTCGAAACTTACTTACTCGTATTTTAATAAATTATGGCTTAAGAATTTATAGAAAAAAAAAATCCACGAAATAACAACATAACTACATGAACACATACATACATGCATCGATACATGATAGACATCCCACCCATACGCACAAAACGTTTTGGGAACACTTTTATTATGCGTACAGCTAAGGAGTGGAATTCCCTGCCGGAGTCTGTGTTGCCCGATAGCTACAATCTAGGGGTCTTTAAGTCAAGAGTGAATAGGTTATTTCTAGGCAAGCGTGCTTCACCGTCGACCACATCATCACTTACCATCAGGTGAGATTGTGGTCAAGCGTGAGCATACAGGTTATAAAAAAAAAAAAACGGTCGAAAAATACCAATAGATTTACAACGGACATGGTGTGTCGTGTGCTATTTGGGCATATTACTACATGCCACCCGAACTTAGGCCACGATTACCTTGTTTGCCCATGCATAACAAAAATGGGGCGCTGGTTGCTGCACTGGATTCGCAGTTGTCAAACTATTTTGAAAACTGCGAAGACCTCACTGATACACATTCGATCATGTACTCTGTGGCTGTAGCGGCATGTCCCACGTCAAATTTGCAGATGACAGAGAGTGGAGCGATACACCCAGAATCGTAAATTCCAAAGTAATGAAAGGTGGGTTTATCGGGCTTGGGGGTGACCCAACCAAGGTGTGTCTGATACGCGCCCGCCGGATGATTTTCGCATTCTGGCGCAGCATCTGGTTGGTGACTGTCAGTCACACCTAAGGTGAATGGACTCGGGAGGTCGAACAAGCGTGCGATCCAATACAAGAAATGGGGGCTATCATGATCAGCCCCCAAGATGTAGCCATTGCAGTCCGTCCGTTAACAAACTGGAAATCTCCAGGTCCGGACGGGCTGCCCAACTTCTGGATCAAGTAGCTACAAAGGTCGCACGCTCATTTGGCATCTCAGTACCACAGCCTTAGAGTCTGGTTCGCTACCCAAGTTCCTTACAACAGAAATAACCCACCTGCTTCACAAGGCTGGTAGCACCGTGGAACCCAAAAATTGAATAAATAAATAAAAATGTTTATTTTATCTCCACAATTATACATACATTATACAGCTGACATTATATTTTTTTTACAAGTTTGTAATTTGTGCGAGATCTGGAGTCTATACTAAGCCGAGGCCAGTACTATAGATCTCCAGACCCCCCATTTCATAACACTGTATAGATTGTCAACATGTGAGATGCGAACGTGAGTGTACTGAATGAGTAAGCGGGGGGTTTAGTATCGCTGCGTGTGTGTATGTGTGTGTGTGTAGTTAAGGGATATATATTATTCTGTTAAATAACAATTTTGCATGTGTTAGCATATTTATTAATATATATAGGGTTCCTGAGTACCTATTTAGGGTAATATGTAGATAAATATATATACGGTTTAAGACATTTATTTTTCTCAAAAGATTATATTAATCACTTACAGAGAAAATACAATAATAAGTAAACAAAATAACCGATTAGCGTTTTTAGTAGGGTAGATGTTAAAAATATTGGTGGAGATTGTGTATAGTTAGTGACTTGTTTGTTAAGGCTTATGGCACAGTGCGATTGAATAAGCGGAATTGATCACTTTTATACATTGTTTTAGGATTTCACAAATAAAATGGTGCTTTTCATGGCGGAGTAAGCGGGTGTAGGTTATTTAGCTTAAGGTTAGTTTTCGTAGTGCTAGAATAATAAATTTATCCATATATATATATAATAATAATATAATATAAAGTATAACATAATAATTGTGATTAAATGTGATATATAGTATTTTACCTAATGTGATATATAAAATGAAATATTGTAGATAAATGTATATATAGAGTACACATCAATTTATATTGTTACCTCTAGGATTTTTTCAGTTTCAGAGTAATTAAGTGTTTGTAACCATTTATATATTATATATTTGCATTATTTTTTACAATGGTCTGAGAAGGGAACTATTTTGTTAACTTTGTTGAGCAGCATACTTCCTCGGTATGGAAAAGTCTTCGTGCAAAAGAGTTGTTTACGGCAGTCGACTCACATACCGCGTACTTCCTTCTATTCTGAGCTATTCTGTCCTCTGTTACGTTACTCATCTTATGAAGTATGGATAGCATTATGTAAAGCTGGCGCACAGTGAGGATTTGCGCTTCTTTATAAAGTTTAGAAGTAGGCAATAGTCGAGGTTTTGATAGGCTTACTTTTAGTATCATTCTTTGAGCTCTTTCTAGGGTAAGCATTTTTGTTTTACAAGCTCCTCCCCAGGTAGTGATGCAATAGGAAATAATTGATTGCGCCAAGGCCTCATAAACTAACCTAACAGTCGGTTTGTCAGCTACATCACGTATTGTTGTTGTATTGTTTGAGATTGTGGTCAAGCGCGAGCCTATAGGTTATAAAAAAAAAAAAATTTAGATTAGCGTCAATTTCGATTCCAAGATATTTAATACATTTAGTGGGGGTAATTTTGGGACATGTGCAGTTTGGAGTAGGAGGAAAAGTACACTGATGTGCATATATGTTATTTGTAAGGATATCTATCTCTGTTCGATTTTGGATGGAGAACACAATGAATTTTGTCTTGTCTTCGTTTAAAGTGAGAGAGTGTGATGTTAGCCAATGACAGATTTTGTTAAATCCCTCCTGCGCAATATTAAAAAGTTCATCCCACAAATCAGCATAAAAGGTTAAAACTGTATCATCTGCATAAGCTGAGATGCGGCAGTTCTTATTACTAAGAGTGTAGAGCTCATTTATGTAGCAGAGAAAGAGTGTTGGGCCGAGTATACTGCCTTGTGGCACCCCGAATATAATTGGCAACTCATCACTGATGTTGTCACCGACTTTAACACATTGTGATCTATTGTGCAGATAATCTGATAACAATGCCAGTGGGATGAGGTCCTCAGTAGCCGCACAACCACGGAGGAGACGACGAAGTTGTGGGAGGAGAACAGCCGTCTCCGATCCGAGTTGGAGGACCTCAAGCGGCAGTTTGCTGCCCAGAAGGCAGCTGTCGTTTCGTCCGTCACGGCGCCGACGTCGGCGTCGGTTCAATCGCCGGCCTCATTGTCGGCCTCTGCGCTTGCGGATGCAGAGGTCGAAAAGATCGCACGCATCTGCATGATGCAATGCGGTCAAATGGTGGGTGCCCGGTTGGAGGCCATAGAGGCGAGACTGCCGGCCGAAAACCTCCGCCCACCGCTCGCTGGGGATAAACGGAGAAAGGAGACGCCCGCAAAACCGGGCCCGGCGAACGCAGTGATTGAGCGAGGAAGAGCCGGGCAGGAGGCTGGCAAGCCCGTGGAGGATAGGTCCGCACCCACCTCCCAGTCGGCGGCTGCGAATCCGGCAACACCGCCTGCCCCCCTCACGGAGGCCTGGACGACGGTGGTCAAGAGGGGCCGCCGTCGAAAGAAGAAGGCAGCGCTGCAGGCACCTACTGGAGCACCAAAACAGATATCAAAGAAGGCCGCGGGACCACCTTGGTTCAGAGCCCCACGCTCCGCGGCTCTCGTAATCACGCTGCAGCCCGGAGCCGGCTCGGGAGGAGGCACGGCTCCCTGTCGTTTCGGGTGTCGCAGGTGCTCTCGGGTTATGGTTGCTTCGGGTAAACAGAGAGTAAGTACCTGTGTCGCATAAACAGAGAGCCGGACGCCCGGTGTCACCATTGCGTCGACTGCCGGGAGGACACGGCGCGGCATACGCTGGCAGAGTGTGCCGCTTAGGAGGAGCCACGCCGTGCCCTCATCTCTGAAGTAGGCAGTGACCTGTCGCTGCCGGCTGTAGTCGAGTCTATGGTCGGCAGCGAGGAGTCCTGGGACGCGGTGGTATCCTTCTGCGAAACAGTCGTCTCGCAGAAGGAGGCTGCGGAGAGGGATAGGGAGACTTCATCCGCTAACCCGATCCGCAGCAGACGCACCGGGCGTCGGCGGAGGGCGCCCTCTTCCAGCCCCCCTAAATGGGTCCAGGGCCGATGGACTCAGGGGCGTCCGTCGCCCCAACATATTAGGACCCGAGGTACTGGCGCGTAGTGTTCCACGCGCGCCCCTCTTAGACGTCGCGGGGGGAGTCCAACAACTCACTCCCCCCCAACCCGAGGTCGTGGCCTGCAGAGGCGGGCTAGCACTAGCCGGGGGTTGCGGAAGTATCGTTGTTCCCGCGATCCCCGGTGTAGGTGTGAGACGGAACACTGGGGTGGTTTTTTAGTCAGTAAGAGTCTGACAGACCCCTCCGCCCCCCCCAGGGCGGTGGACATCCAATGAGGATTTTCCACCCCAGAACAAAAAAAAAATGGTAGGTAGGGTAGGTAAGGCGTAGGTTGGGTATGTAGAGAAGGCAGGTAAGGCGTAGGTTGGGTAAGTAGTGTAGGCAGGTAGGGTAGGTAAGGCGTAGGTTGGGTAAGTAGGGTAGGAAGTTAGGGTAGGTAAGGCGTAGGTTGGGTAAGTAGGGTAGGTAGGTAAGTTATTTAAGGCGTAGGTAGGGTAGGTAAGGCGTAGGTTGGGTAAGTAGGGCAGGTAGGTAGTGAAGGTAAGGCGTAGGTTGCGTAAGTAGGGTAGGTAGGTAGGGTAGGTAAGGTATTTCAGGCGTAGGTAGGGTAGATAAGGCGTAGGTTTGGTAAGTTGGGTAGGTAGGTAGGATAGGTAAAGCGTAAATTGGGCAAGTCGGGTAGGTAAGGCGTAGATTTTGCAAGTAGGTTAGGTAAGGCATATTTTGGGTAAGTAGGGTAGACTACTTATCCAACCAACGCCTTACCTACCCTGGTAAGGCGTTGGTTGGGTAAGTAGGGTAGGTAGGTAGGGTATGTAAGGCGTAGGTTGGGTAAGTAAGGTAGGTAAGGCGTAGGTTGGGTAGGTAAGGCGTAGGTTGGGTAAGTAGGGTAGGTAGGTAGGGTAGGTAAGGCGTAGGTTGGGTAAGTAGGTAGGGTAGGTAAGGCGTAGGTAGGGTAGGTAAGGCGCAGATAGGGTAGATAAGGAATAGGTAGGGTAGGTAAATAGGATAGGTAAGGCGTAGGTAGGTAGGTAAGTAGGGTAGGCATTTGACGGGAGCGAAGCCGCAGGCACAGCTAGTTTTAAATAATTTCGTGTTTCTAACCATATGGTGTTAGCTGCGTATACCTGTAATTGGCGGGTCTCCCTTGTTTGACCGATAGGAATTTGACAAATTTTCACATCCCAAAAAAAATTTCGCATAATTTCATTTGCCAAATTATTACTTAGCGAAAAATTTATTCACAAAAATTGTAACGCAAACCTATTGTTTGGGAAATGAACGTTTAAACTATAACTTGTTTACCAACTAGCACTTTTAACATTTTTAGGGTTCCGTACCCAAAGGGTGAAAACGGGACCCTATTACTGAGACTCCGCGGTCCGTCTGTCTGTCTGTCTGTCTGTCTGTCTGTCTGTCTGTCACCAGGCTGTATCTCATGAACCGTGATAGCTAGACAGTTGAAATTTTCACAGGTGATGTATATCTGTTGCCGCTACAACAACAAATACTAAAAACAAAATAAAATAAATATTTTAGGGGGGCTTCCATACAACAAACGTCATTTTTTTGCCGTTTTTTACTAAAATGGTACGGAACCCTACGTGCGCGAGTCCGACTCGCACTTGGCCGGTTTTTATTTAGTCAAATATTTCAGTTGGAATAACAGTTTTTACGCAAAATCGAAAAAGCCAAATATTTATACATTTTTTATATTTTTTATTTAATGTAGTCGTTCCGTGCACTCGCCGGCCGCTGCCGCGGCACCGCTCGGTTCGCTCGCTCGGCTCATGCGCAGTAAGGTCACAGTTTTAACCTAACCTAACCTAACCATTTTTTAAATAATTAACCTATTCTTACTACTTCCATAAATAAACTAATATCAAGTAACCATAAATTTGACTTGTTTCAGACAAATTAAAAAAATATCCAATTCTGCAACACAAGTCTAAATACTCCGAAATAAAATTGCTAATGTCCATTGCAAAAAAAAAAAAAATGTAATGTAAAAATATTTTGCATTAAACAAATGATTATATTAAAATAAAATTGCATTTTTTAAGTAATCAAATAAAATAATCTTATTTTTGCCTTATTATTTTTTGTCTTAATAAATCATATCACCAAACGTTTACTGTCTGAAGATTGATTGCTGTAATAAATCATTTGATTAAAGACCAAATGCCATAATGAAATTATACTTGGTAATATTTTGCCAAGTAAAAATTTTACTAAATAAAAATATGCGTACTAAAATCATTCGAAATATTCCAATGTTATAAAAAAAGGTTGCTAAAATTTGTTTGGGTAATGAAATTTTGTCAATATCTTTTCGGCAAAACGGCAGGCTCCCGTAATTGGCATATATACCAGCACCTTTATTTTTTCTTTGTTAACTACAAACTGTTTTGTATGTAATGCTGTTGGTGTACCTTAAAATAAATAAATGCTAATTTATTAAATTAATTCTAGAGAATAAAACGAAACGATCATTTTTGTACATAAATTCTGTGTTAATGCGACTGTTACAGACTAGATAAGCAGCTGATCAAACTGTCACTATTTTAACAATTTAGAACATTGAAATAAATTTGACTGTAAATAGCTGATGATCCTATGTAAAAGCAAGGGAATGTCTCAAAGAAAAGATAGCTGAAACTATGTAGTTTCAGTAACACGAAAATGCTAATAACGAGTGACTACTAAAATAATGACTTTAACCATTTTTTTTTTGCGCAAATAAAAGGAAACTATTTTTAAACAAGCATTTTAGCTTACCGTACATTGTCATCCAAACCAAACCAACTTATTTATCCAACCAAATTATCTAAACTATAATAAAAATTTAACTTAAAATACCTAAGAACTTCATTTGTTATTCTTATTTTCTGACGCCAAATACACATAGGCAAAATTAGCGGCACAAGATTATTTTTTCGCATAACTTTCATTTTATCATTGCTGGGTGGTTTTTCTTTTGTTTTATAATGAAACCAATATTATTCCTAATTGATAAAACAATTGAGCTTCACTTTTCATGCGATTGTTTTAACTTTATTCGAAATACAACATTTGGAGAGAATTTTGCTTATTCCCACTTAAGGTATTGTTTTAAAATTTAGTTATGTTTTCATTAACATACTCGTACTGAGTTATTTGTTTTATTTTATTTTGTCTAGATCTTTTTTGAAATTAAGGACATCATTATGCCCAACTTTACCCAAACTGAGAGGGCTAGGCCACTTGAAATAAGAAGAAAAGATCAAACCTCCAGAGTGCTGTGTATAACTCACCATTTACTTGTTTCAACCTTTTGTTGCAGTTTCCAATGATTCCGAGTGACTAATGCTTTTGTGAAAGTATAAAGCAGAAAACTCGTATTTCTAACAGAAATAATTGTTTTATTTAGTTTCACTTTCGCAAAAACCCGCGTTTAAAAGCCGTTTAAGCCAGGAATGAGCTGGAGGCAGTTTTAGGTGCAACAAAAAGTTAGTTTACGGTAAGAAGGAGGTTGAAAGAACTGGTTTTGGTTCGTTCGTCCCCGCCGAACATCTAATAATTGAGGTACATAACCTTAGAAACGGAATAATTTTTGCTCGGGAATATCGACTTTGGTCCACGGACTAATGCAGTAAAATATTGTTCAGTGATGAGTGTGGAATTAATTTAAATCGAATTGAAGGACGGCAATGCATATGTAAACTTGAACAAGAACATCATATTCTGTCAATTTGTTAAACTACAGCGGCATATGGTAGAGGAACAATATTGGATTCAGGTAGGATATGTTTGGGAGCTCATACGGACTTGTTGGTGATCGATGGAGGGAATCTTATTGTACATCGATAAAGAAGTGTTATCGTTTAAGAATAAAACGTGGTATCATTTCTGCCTTCATCAGTGGTCACTTCGTTTTGATCCAGGAAAATGCTCGGTTCCATACCACTTTTTCAACCCTATCTTAATAATGCCAATATCGCAGTTTTGGCGGTACCGGCGAGATCACCAGACATGCATCCGATAGAACACGTCTGGGACCTGCTAAATCGAAAAGCAAAAATTAAACTCCCAACACCTGTCAATGTGGGTGAACTGCGAAGCGCCGTTGTAAGGTTTCCGATCGTTGATTTTCCAGAAATTATAAATCATAAATGTGTACTGTTTGCCGACGATACTACAATCATAATCAAAAGATATGATAAAAGTTCGTACGAACAAGAAAAAAATATTGTTCTTCAAGGAACTATAGAGTGGCTAGCTTAGAGCATTTAACCTATGGAGACGGCAAGCCGCGAATCACCGAACAAATTTTTCTGCCACTTTCTGCGGGAGGCGAGGAAAACACATACAGCACACTACAAAAAAATGACAATCACTCACAGATACATGCATCCTATTGCTACAAACGCACACGAAAAAATAATAAACACACAATCAAAAAACACTCACACATTGACAAATTTGTGTGTATCTACGCAATAATCCTATGACAACAGATACAAAGTGCTAGTGATGTGATACAAAGAATGACTGGAAATTCATTTTAATGCATGAATGAATGAGCAAAATGTTAATTCGTTTTATTTTTGTTATACTAAATAATAATAAACTTAAGTAATTAATTTCACAAATAAAAAGAATACGCAATATGATTTGTGGTCTGCTAAACTACGTAGGTAGGTAAGAAAGGTAGGAGAATTTAAGATACACTAAAAAAAGAACGATTGAATTTATTTTTAGTCAATAATATCAACCGGATAGACTTTTATTTGACACTTTTTTATGTAACACTTTAACACGTCAGTTTTTCGTTTGTTTTGAACTATTTGAGTACGGTGTTTCCTAGCTAAGCTAGTTTGATATCTTATATAGGAAAACATACGTGTATGGTTTCATAGCCATAATCTAGTTCTTAAACATGTCTCAATGATCACGCCTAGAGGCAATCACTGATTTTTTAAATGTACCAGTTTATTATATACATGTCGAACACATTTCTGTGGATCAACTTTTTTGGTTAAAAAGGATAAACGAACATTTGAGTATTTTTAACATTCGCAATTGTATATGGCTTCGAATTGATGTGCAGTGGGGTTGTCATTGTAACTACCATGGCTGCGATAGTCTCCTCTCGATAGAGGTATCAAACAAAAATCTAAATCGCTTCATCTGTTTAGGAGCTATGATGCCACAGACAGACACACAGAAATTCACCTCAAATTGATAACACCCCTCTTTTTCCGTCGGGGATTAAAACATGATTGAAAAGTCACTAACGAAACGAACAAACTTACTTTTTATTAGCCTAAAACTTGAAAAGAAAAGAATTTAAATCTATTCTCATAGACATTTATAAATGATATATTTTTTTAGTTCAACCTGACTTGTCCAGAAACAAACACAAACAAAATTATTTTGATACTGAACATACTGATTCAAAAAAATCATTTAATTTATCAATCATTCATTCACGTTGTCCCAGCACTATGCACATCGCTACCGTGTCAGCCCCTGTACTGCGTTTGTGCTACCAACGTACCACTGAATTTCTCTATCGTAAAGACATTATCCATTATTTCGACATTGTTCTTAAATAAAACTATGTTGATGTATAATTTATACTTATATGTGGTAGGAAACACTATGGCTTCGCAAATTGGAAGTGGCAGCTCGCTTTTTGCAAGAGGAAACCGCACAATTAATCATTTTTTCGGAGAACTTACTTGCGACACAATACGATACACAATGGCGGCGGTCGGCGAATGAACTAGTTTTATATAACGCGTATGGTCATATGGCCAAGCGACTTTGGCAGAGGGGTACGCTCAGCTATGCCATCTCCATAGGTTAAATGCTCTAAGGTGGCTAGAGACTAATAATTTAAAAGTTAATATTAATAAAACAAAATTTATGCAATTTCACACTTATCGATCAAAACCGCTGGACCTAAATATATCCTATAAAGGGGTTGCCCCGGTAGAAGCTGAATCTGTTAAGTTTGGAATAAATTTAGATAATTTTGCTCATGGAAAAATCATGTAAATGACATTTGTGCCAAAATAAATAAATTCATATACCCTTTGAGGCGTATTAGCTGCGATGTATCTAGAAGTGCCGCAATAATGGCTTTCCATGGCTATATAACCTCCACTCTAAGGTATGGTATTATCCTGTGCGGTCGTTCTGTGGAGATCGATCAAGCATTCGTTATGCAAAAAAAGAGCCATATTTGGGTTGAAGCAAATATAGTCATGACGTCCATTCTTTAGGAAATATAAAATACTAACTCTTCCATGTATTTATATATTAGAATCCTGTATATTTGTTTTCAAACTTAAGAGACTTTTTCAGCAGGCGACGAACTACTATGCCCCTCGATCTATGTATACTAATAAGTTACTTCAACCGAGGACGAATCTCACATTAACAAGTAATAACAACTACATTATGTGCATAAAAATGTATAACAAAATACTAAATTCTATAAAAACGTTTTCTAGATTTAAAAATTATTTGACGAAGTTTCTAATTGAAAAATGCTTTTATAGTGTGCATGAGTTTTTGGATTATAAATTGTAAGTTTTATGTAAATTGCGTGGTAATTTTAAATTATGATTGTTATTATTTTGTCACTGGTTTTATTATTGTGTGGCTAATTTCGCCATTTATAGACATGATTATTATTGACCTTTATGATTTTCATCTTTAGTATTAATATTTTTTAAATTATGTTTGTTATTATTTTGTCATTGATTTTTATTATTGTATGACGAATTTTGCCCATTATTGACATGCTTATTATTGACACTTGTGATTATTATTATATAGTGTTATTATTATGATTGTTATTGTTTTGTGTTTGGTTATTATTATTTTGTGGTGAATCTCTCCCATTATTGACATTATTATTATTGACCCTTATATCTTTATTATTTTTTCATATTATATTGACATTTATTTAATTCATTAATAAATTTTAGTGGGCTTATCTGTTTAGTGACTGCATGATTATGATCAATAACAATTTTTTACTAAAATGTGTCACTCTATTTTATATTTGCACGCCGAAATGAAAGGCAGAATAAGAGAACAATTTTGTACATTTTACCAACTTTCTGTACCTTATTGTACGTTGAGCGCGCGCCTCCCTACCGTGAGGACATATTTCTGATGAACGAAACTATGTCGACAATAGTTAAATGTGTTTCCTGTAACGCAGTAATAGACTAAAAACTGCTATACGAATCGGTTCCTGTGGAGAAGGGGAAAATAAGGAGGAAAAACAAAGGCAAGGAACAACGAGATCTAGTGGACATAATTAATGTGTTCAAATCATTGGAGCCGATCAATTCCCAATTTTTGTAGCAAGGGACTTAGAAAAGCTACCTCCAATATTGTTTGACCACCTTGATTGTACAAAACTTCTAAAGGATTTGCTTCGAATTCAGAATGAAGTCAAAGAAATTAAAGAAGTATATGTGACGCAGACACAATTGAGAGATTTCAAAACGGAGATTTTGTAATTACAAAATGACTCATTAATACCTTTGTGTCACTGTGATGCTGTACCATCTGTGTGTAAAGTGAACATGAAACGAGGCGGATGGCTTATGGAAAGTGGTCCCATTGGATTATCCCACATCAATAATTCATCAGTTATAGATGACTACAATAATAATATCGATGAGTCTTCGTTACAAATCCTGGAAAATAACGAACCATCATATAGGAAAATAAAGGAGGTACACGCAGAAATTTCTGACCGCAGAGGTCAGTCAGCTGTCTTGCCGCAGCGAGCGGCCGAGTGCGGCCCCTCTCCCCCTCGCGTCGCAACCAACACTGCAGGCGCCTGCGCTGACGCTAGCTCAGCTGCTTCGAGGCAGAAGGCCGTGACGGCACTGCAGCGACGGACGTTCGTGCATGCGACTGTGGACGCGACCGCGCCTATTGTACGTGAGCCAGTGCAAAACAATAATAATGACGGATGGGAAAGAGTTTCATACCGCAGAAAGCGTAATATGAGCTACCGATACTTGGGCACCGCTGGAACCGCCAGGGAGACTGAAGGGAAATTTAAAGCTGCAATAAAAACAGTGCCAATCTTCATTACTAAAGTGCATAAAGACACGACGGCGAAAGATGTTGACTATGTGATGTTGTTGACTATGTGCATCATAAAACGGGCGAGGTGATCACGCTTGAAAGTATATCGTTTAAACATCCTAAAGAACATAACGCATATAAATTCTTTGTTTCGGAAACCAAAATGGGGATGTTTCTTGATAGCAAACTATGGCCCGAGGGATTTTTTTTCAGAAAATTCATAAATTTTAAAATGCGAAATTACACGAACGGTACAAACAGTACTGTTAACGGCGTAAAATAAATATTAATGTATAACATACTAAGCTACAATTGTAAGAGTATAAAACGCTCGGTGGAGAGTGTCCGGCAACTATGTAGAACTTCAGACATAATTGCCTTGCAAGAAACATGGTTGCTGCCCCACGATATCTCGTTCCTGAGCGAAATCGACGCTGATTTCGGGTACACCGGGATGTCGGCGGTGGACACCACGGCCGGCATGCTGCGAGGACGGCCCTACGGCGGAGTTGCACTGCTGTGGCGGAGAAGTGTTTTTGATAAGGTTTCGGTAGTGTAGTGCGATAACCCACGTGTGTGTGCCATTAAAGTGTGCATGGAATCAAGGTCATTTCTAGTTTTCAGTGTTTACATGCCGACGGATAATAGTGCGAACTTAAGAGCGGACTCTAGTCAACAGGAATTTGAAAAATAGGTATTTGAAGAAATTATTGCCGTCGCGTCACCTCCAACCTCACCCCGTAAAGTGCGAAAGGGACAACTGCAGCTCAGGCTGATTTTACTAGAAAGAGTTTTGACTAAAAGACGTTTCGTATTCTGCTGTTTTCTTCGTGAAAACTGGTCTGATCTAAAAAATTCTTATATCAAAATTTAGAAGAAAAGTATATCTATGCTTCTATCATTTTCTTTTTTGTTAAAAACTTATAAATTTTGTCTGAAAGTCTTCTGAACATGGCGGTAAAAACGGGCATTTTTTTCGGATTTTTGGATTGTCATATTTCTTTTTGTGATTATGTTTTGGAAAAAAGGAAATGATACAGGCACGTATTAATTAGACCTCGATTTTATGGAAAAAAATCATTGCTCTAGAGGCATTATCCACGAAGAAAACAGCAGAATGTGTTTGTATGGAGAAAGTCTCACTAGAGTCCCCTCTTAACGGATTTTACGCATTGCCTCAGCCTGGTGAGTGCTATAATCAATAATAACAATATTGAAACTGTTTTTCTGCTCGGGGATTTTAATTCGCATCCCAATGAATTTTTTTATTTGGAATTGGTTTCTTTTTGTCGTGAATCTGAGTTACTATGTTCCGATGTTGAACTGTTAGGAGTAAACTCTGACACTTATACTTTTATAAGCGATGCGAACGGCTCGAGACGTTGGCTCGATCACTGTGTTGTTACGAATGCAACCATGCGCACTATTATTGATGTAAATGTTAAATATGATGTACTTTGGTCCGACCACTTTCCTCTTATAATACAATGCAACTTAAATGAAATCAAACCAAAATTGTACAATTCAAATAATAATGAAAATCTGTTATTTAATAAAATAAAATGGAGTGATAGAAAACCTAAGCAAATTGACATTTGTGCTAAATATTGTAATGATAATTTAAAATATATTGACTTTCCAATTGAATTGAGTGCATGTTGTGACTAGGTTTGCACTAATTTGGACCACAGAATTATTATTGATAAAATGTATAATGACATTGTTAATATTTTATGCCAAGCAGCTTCTAAGGGTTGCGAATTGAATCATGTGCGAGGTAGGAGGCCAGTTATGGGGTGGAATAAGCACGTGGGTGATGCTCACAAGCGGGCCAGGCTAAAGTTTGAGCAGTGGGTGTCATATGGCAGACCGCGCGAGGGTCGTGTTTGGATTGATATGCAAACAATTCGAAAAGAATTTAAGTCGCGCTTACGATGGTGCCAGGACAATAGTGACCAAATTAAAATGGACATGTTGGCGTCGCATCATTCTAAGGGTGACTTCCGCAGTTTTTGGAAGTCCAATAGTAGGCCGGGCCTGCCGGTGAGTGTCAGCGGCGCTGCTGATGTCACGGGAATTGCCGAGCTATTTAAGCAGCACTTCGCTGTTTCGTCGCCGCTGGGGCCATCACAGTTTACAGGCATTGCTGGTGTAGTGGTCAGGAGATCGGTGCCCGGTTTACGGCAAAAGAGGTAAGACATGTCATTATGTCTATGTCGAGGGGCAAGTCTCCAGGCCACGATGATTTAAGTATTGAGCACCTTAAACATGCTGGTCGTCATCTGCCCAGAGTCTTAGCGATGTTCTACTCCTTGTGTATAGGACATTCGTATCTGCCTGAGCGGATGATGAAGACTGTGGTGGTGCCAATTATAAAGAATAGGACCGGTGATGTTAGCGATAAGAACAACTATAGGCCTATTTCATTGGCCACTGTTATTTCGAAAGTGCTTGCTTAAGACGGTACCCTGACCAAAAAATCGGCATGAGATATGAGCATTCCTATTGGTCTAGCGGCACTGGCGGCGCATGAATTACAGTAGTGAATACGCCCAGATTTTAGAATAAAATCTTTATAAAATCGAATTTTGGTCTTTTGAAAGAAATAATTCTACAAAAATGTTCGTTATTAAATTGTCTATCCATTAGTGTTAGTACAAAAAATAATTAATTAACACTTTACGAGGAGATGCATAATATCAATAATTATTCCTCATTTTTATGTTTTTTTGGAAGGAGATTAGTGAAATATATACAACATTAAAAAAAAAACTAAATCTACCATTTTAGAATCAATATTATGTAGAAATTTAATGTATTTTTATTAATTGATATTTCTTTTTAAATAACGAGTAGATAGCTCCTAAAAACAGCACGAAAAACGGCTTGCGCGGCGTTTTGCTCGGGGTACCGCCTTAATACTCGGTTAGATAAATACCTGAATTTACATGATAATCAATTTGGTTTCAAAGCCGGTCTCTCTACAGAAACAGCTATATTGTGTTGAAAGCAGACTGTTATACTTAACAGTCTGCTTTCAACACAATATAGCTAGTACTCTACACTAGTAGAAGTACACCTGTGTTTGCTTGCTTCCTCAACTTGTCGAAGGCATTTGACTTGGTTTGCTATGATCTGCTCTGGCAAAAACTGCAACAAGCGTTAGTGCCAGACGAACTGATTCGTATATTTCAATACTGGTACAACAATCAGGTCAATGACTCCATACAGGTTGGAATGTGGCGTAAGGCAGGCAGGGCTAACATCACCGAAGCTCTTTAACCTATATGTTAATGCGCTGATAGAGAGGCTCAGCAGCACGCATGTCGGTTGCCATATTGGAGGTGTGTGCCTAAACAATATCAGTTATGCTGACGACATGGTGTTGCTGAGCGCCTCTGTCTGTGGTGTGTCAAGGCTGATTGGAATATGCGAAAATTATGCTGAAGAACATGGTTTGTTGTATAACACGAAAAAGAGTGAGTGCATGGTCTTTCGGACCAGGGGGAGGAGTCCTGATTACTTACCGGCAATTAAACTCAACGGATGCCCACTCAAAAGAGTTGATACGTTTAAGTATCTTGGACATTTAGTAACCTCTGGCCTGGAAGACGATGCGGACATTGAAAGGGAGCGTAGGGCGCTGTCTGTTCGTGCGAATATGATAGCTCGCAGATTTGCTCGGTGTTCCAGGGGCGTCAAAATAGCCCTATTTAGGGCATTTTGTACGTCCTTTTATACTGGCAGTCTGTGGGTCGATTACACGCGGAAACAGTACAGCGCTCTACGCGTTCAATACAACAACGCGTTCAGGGTGCTTTTGGGGCTGCCTCGCTTCTGTAGCGCGTCGGGGATATTTGTGGAGGCGCGTGTGGATTGTTTCCACACAATCATGCGCAAGCGGTGCACATCCCTGGTGCGTGGGGTGCGGGCCAGCCGCAACAGTATCCTGAGCGCTTTTGCGGAACGTTTTGACTGTCAGTATGTGAACCATTGCTGCATGGTTCACCTAATGACTAATGTTAGGATATTGTTTTAATTGTGTATGTATAATTTTAAATCTTAATGAAATTCTTAATTTAATTTGTTTGATAATTTATAATTTTTAATTTAGTTTAATTGTATGATCCAAAGTTGATTGAAATAAAATGAATGAATTTTGATTTTTGATTTGAAGGAATAATAAAGACTACCACAGGAGACAATGAATAACATCATTCTCAACAGATCCAGACTGGCGAAAACTTTATTAAGAGCAAGTGGAGGAAACACGCAATATAATTTGATATTATCTTATTGTAAAAATGTTTATTTTAAATAACTTTCTTAACTTTTCTTTGTAACCTTAAAAAATCAACAATGTCCATTTTGCCCATTAACTCATGTTACTCACAAAAAATGTACTAAATGTGCTCTTATTTTTATTTTTAAAGGTGTATTTTTAAGCAAGGAAAAATGTTCTAATATAAGTTTTTCAAATTAAACTTTATTTAAAAAAAAAACGTAATTTTTATCCTTTGTCGCCCGTGTTACTACCAACCTTACTACCAGTAGTAATACTGGTAATTTGATTCCCTTTCTTACTACTGCAGTGGTAATTGGTTAGACGGGTAATAACGATTTTGTTCCGCAAATTTTGCCGGTGTGTGTATTTTGACAAAAAAAGAAAAGAAAATACGCTCTATCAATTCAGAGAAATAGATAAATCACAGTGAGAATGTGAATAAGTAAACTAAAAAATAAAATATACCAACATACCTTAAACCTCTTGCAAAAAATAATTTGAAAATTCCAAAATGCTTGAAATCTAGACTGTCAACTTTCACTTAGAATAAATCACATTAATATTAAATGACGAATGATAAACAAGACAACTTCTTGAACGAACTAGACAGTAATGTAATCTAGCCTACAATGAGTTAAAAATCTACTTGACAGGGGTGGCGAACCAAAGTTCAAATTCACGGTTACCAGTGGTGGCACGCAACGAATTAAGGACGCTGTTACATTATAGTCGAACTCAAATTTAGGTATCTAGTCGCACACCGCAACATTACGCATACGCACACATTGAAACTACTGAGCGCTCGATTTTATACATCACTGAAATAATCTTGGTCCTTGATATTAGTTTTTTAATTTTTTGATATAAAAACGATACAATTTTTTGTTTTTCCCTTAAATTAAACCCTTAGCGGTAGTATGTAAGGTAAGGTGATTCAGGAAGGTTAGTTGGCACTTTGAAAATGCATTTGGTAACTGTAACAAACCGTCGTCGTAAAAAGTAGGTTATTATTTTCAACCGACTTCAAAAAAAGGAGATGCTCTATCTATTCGGCCAAACTACTTATCCGATACTGATCGGGTTTTCATCTATAAATGTATGTGGTGGTATTTTCAGGGAAGGTTTTATTGTATAATATATTAGGATCTGATAAAGATCTTCGGAGATAGACAATGGAACTTTTCAATAACAAACAGCAAATGACCTGCGATTACTGTGATCGTATGTTTATGTTTTGTTTTAACCATACCATAATATATCATCACACGCTTGTATGGTTTTAGGGGGTAAACAGATGTATTTAGTATACCCAATATGGGGAACCTACAAAAATTAAAAAGAGAAAAATAATAGCTTTCCTGTGTCGAAAAACAATAGGTACCGACACCGACTGCCGAAAAGAATTTTATTTTTCACTTTGTTGTAGTAAGTAGGTATTTTAAAAAAAAACGCTACGCGAAATAAGTAGATACCTAAAACGAAATAATTTCCGGTCACAAGGATTAAAAAATGACTTGAAAATTTTGCATTATATGGAATACATTAAATATCCCTCAAAGTGTCAATTTCCAGACACAATAGAAATTACCATTGTTTTAATCCGATTCGGCAATATGGACAGTTGAGCTGATATTACTATCACACCATCAGTCACTATTAATGTTCCCACTGCTGGGACACAGGCCTCCTCTCTGTGAGAGGGAATGGTCCGTAATTAACAACGCGGGCCCAGTGCGGGTTGGTGGATGCACATATCTTCGAATATTTGATTCTAGGACATGCCGGTTTCCTCACGATGTTTTCTTTCACTGTTTTGAGAGCAGTGGTGAAGAAACAATTTACACAAAGTAAAGCGCCTGCCTAGGCTCAAACCCACGACCTACAAGTTGTAAGTCAAGCTAATGACATACTACCCAAAAACCATGAAAATGACACCCATGACGAAAATTCGTCTAATTTTTGTCGGCGCCATCTTGTATTTTGGTTTTGACCCCATATTCGATATAAGCGACCCCAAAAACCATGACAATGACACCCCGTGATGAAAACATGTAAAATTTTTGTCGGCGCCATCTTGTATTTTGGTTTTGACCCCATATTCGATTTAAGCGACCCCAAAAACCATGAAAATGACATCCTTGACGAAAAAACATGTCAAATTTTAGTCGGCGCCATCTTGTATTTTGTTTTTGACCCCATATTCGATATAAGCGACCCCAAAATCCATGAAAATGAGACCCATGTCGAAAAGCGGCCAAATTTTTGTAGGCGCCATGTTGTATTTCGGTTTTGACCCCATATTCGATATAAGCGACCCCAAAAACTATGACATTGACACCCATGACGAAAAGATGACAAAATTTTGTTAGCACCATCTTGTATTTTGGTTTTGACCCCATTTTCGATATAAGCGACCCCAAAAACCATGAAAATGACACCCATGTCGAAAAGCAGGCAAATTTTACGACGGCGCCATCTTGTATTTTGGTTTTGACTCCATATTCGATATAAGCGAACCCAAAAACTATGACAATGACACCCATGACGAAAAGATGTCAAATTTTAGTCGGCGCCATCTTGTATTTTGGTTTTGACCCCGTAATCGATAAAAGCGACCCCAATAACCATGAAAATGACACCCATGTCGAAAAGCGGCCAAATTTTCGTCGGCGCCATCTTGTATCTTGGTTTTGGCCCCGTATTTGTCATACATACATACATACAATCCGGTTAAAATCATAAATCTCCTTCCACTCATCCACTTCTAAACTTCCCCGTCGGCAGCTTAACCTTACCCATCCAAATCCTAACCTTACTCAGAGCTGCTTAAACCCACCCATCCATTTCTCGACCTTGTAAACAACTGCTTAACACCAACTATTCAAATCCCGATCTTACCCAAAATAATTTCTAAATCACATTGTAATAATAATAGGAAACTCAAAAATACTTTTATTTCGGTCCGATAAAATATCAACTCCTTTCGAACACGACGAGGACGGTACTCACACGCATGCTACTACAATTTTTTCTATTACTTTTATCGTATTTATTTCCTGCGAGAAAGCGATACGCCCGTCCTTCCACGAGCGCGGAATGATGAGCCGCGGGTACAAAATGTATGAAGAAGTCGGCAAGTGATTTTATTTTAGCTAATAATTAAAAAATATAATTATTTAGGTAAAAAATAAAAAGCTGAACCTGTAAAGGACTATATATGTCGCAATTTTTTATAATTTTGAAGATAAAATATGCTGTAAATTTACCTAAACTGGAACCTATTCAGACCCTAACTTTTTTAGTTTTTTGCGATTATTGTGATGGGCAAAACGTATTTGTGCGAAAATTTTGTATGATGTCATACAATTTTTCTGATGCCAATCTGGAGCCGAATATATTATCTTTAAAGTAAGACCATGATATCTTCACATCGGTGATTGCTTATACATTAAAATGATACCTCGGGACCGGACAACCCCGCTTAAGAGTTAAGCCTTTGGACAGGGTAACCCGTACATGGGGTAACTCATATCGTAGTGTTACCTTTTGTTCGAGTTACATCCTCGAAACCCAGCGCAATGGTTAACACCTTTAATAAGGCTACCACGTGAAGGGGTTAACGCCTTCAATTACTTAAGTCTTTGAAGAGGTTACCTTCTCGAAAAACTTTTTTTCGTGTTACCCTGGATTACCTAATAAACTTGAGCTGCATGTAGGTGGGGGGGATACTTGCACCCGTGCAGCGCCTTATTGCCTTACTATTTTTATGTAGTTATTACGATTTACGAATTTGACAACAAGTGACGCGTGACATAGCGAACTAACAATTAAGATGAGTAAGACAGGTATAGTACAGGCATTTCCACATAAATTACATTTGCTTGTGTTATTTGATGCATCAAACACATAATAACGATGCACAGCATCTCGCCTCGGCTGTGGTATTTTCACAGAAAGACAATTCTTGTTGTAATAGGTATAATAGAGAAGCTACAACACACACTTAAACATAAACACTGCTAAATTGCTTTTACTTCCGTAGTTCCGTCCGAGTTCCGAATCAAATGACGAATGATGAAAATAAACAAATAGTATAGACACGAAAAAATAAATATTATTACAATGTTTAGCATGTGTGACGAGCAAAATTGAACTTGAAATTGAACACAGACAATAGTTATTTTTCCATGTTTACAAGTCGCTCGGCAAGTCGGTACACGCAAGATTGGCGGACCGCCGGGCGCGGTACGATGTCACGTGCGGTCGTGGTTATGCAATTTTCAAACTAATATCGATTGTAAACAGTGCATATTACAATGTCTTGAGTTTGAATGGCTTACCCTGTTACAATGTTACAGGGTGTATATTTTGACTATACAATGGGGCTAATTAAAGTCCAATTACACGTAAAATGGTTTATTAAAGAGTATCGTGCGTACAGTAAGAAAGCAGACGGTAGAATGGTATGACATATCAAAGATTTAAAGAATAAAAAAATTAACAAACGCCTACTACTAAAAAACTACTAAAAATATAGGGCGTAGATCTATCGACGTGTGAATTTAGTATTCATTAAGCGTGAGGCGCTGCGCCGTAACATTTTCCCGCAGGCTTATTACGTATGAAACAGCAATTAACAATATTTGCGCAGAGATTGTACAATCATCGCGCGAATATCGCTTTACGTCAAAAAATTGGATGGCATATTTTTGCGAAATAATTGCTCTTCAATCGCGAATCCGCATTATATATGAGCTATAGCCACACCATAATAATTTTACGACAGCACTGCTAACAATAAAAATCTATTAACTGAAATGTGCATTTATCGCAAGGTGATCGCGTTAATTTCGTATTACGTATGGTTTTTGACAGCAGAGCGACAGCGATCGGCAAGCAAATGTGGCTGTCAAATTGCGATTACTTTTTCCCTTGTTGTTGGTCGTTTGCCAATCGCTCGCTGATGGCTGAGTAGGTACAGAAGTTTTTGAGTTTTTGGCGGCTTTTTTCGTATGTTATTTTGTGGCTACTTTAATTATCCGCAAATTGGAATAATAATATAAGAATAAATATTGAAATAACAAATTCCTAGTGAATATTGTAAATTTAAATGACAAATTGGTGTTGTTTTGAGTCTCTAATGTCTACGCAACTGGACTATTTGTTGAATCATTGAAACAGAAGTGATCACGGTAAAGTGGAGGATTTTTTTATATACAGTATAAAAAAATTCTGTGTTCGCTACCTCAGCGAAGCTTATATGTTTACTACTAAATGCTTACAAACACATGAGAATGTGTAAGTAAGTAAGTCCGCAATAAGTATCTTCTATTATATATTTTTTTTTAAGGCAAACACCGATGTCGACTAATCTGCCAATGTCTAAATTAAATTTGAAAAATGTTTTTTATGTTTCATAGCTCAAATACGAGATAATGTATTCTACTAAGTGATGTTCTAATGCGTTATCGATTCAATTTTTAAAACAATCGACAATTCGAAGAAATTTTAATTGATTTTACACATTGACATACATGTAAATGTACCTATTTTTCTGTTTCTTCTTCTTCTTTGTATATTATGTGTGTGTGCATAAATGGTTAAATAAATAAAATGCAAATATCAATATTTTCACTGCCATATGTACTTAACACAAATTCTTTACATCTGCGAATATTAATTTATCGGAATATTGGAGCTAAATAGTAATCAAATTGACTATTGTAAAAACAGTGTAAAAAAACAGCCTCCACGAAGTGTTGCTCTTTCATAAGCTGGTTAATTCATCAAACGATACATTTTATAAATCATCGGACAGATAAAATAGCTTCTGTTAAAAGTGACTGTCAAAAAAAAAGACTTGGCTTAAAGGCCTCAGTAGCCAGGTCACTAAATTGATCGCGAAATAATTGTACAATTATTGCTGTTCCTTACGTAATAAGCCCGCCGGCCGTTGAAAACTTGTTTTTCAACCCTTCAATTCTGCAGCGGTTGGCAGCGGACAGAGACGGGTAAAAGGGCGTCGCACGCAGCCTCGTGAAGTCTTGATATCTGCAACTCTTGCAACTCCATCAGGTCCAGGAAATAGCTGAAGAACTCGTCCCAGACGCCAGTTTAGTGGAGGTGTGCTATCATCAGCTAGGAGCACCATGTCACCTATGTTGAGCTGAGCGTTGCCTTTACGCCATTTTGTCCTTTGCTGAAGCTCTGACAAGTACTCCTTCTGCCACCTTTGCCAGAAGTGACGCCTAATTTCTTCAAGGCGTTTATATCTATTTCTTGAGTTAGTTTGATTATCATCCAAGGCTGGTGACGGTAGTGCAGTTAACGGTCGACCAATGATGAAGTGCCCTGGGGATAAGGAGAGTAGGTCGTTAGGACAGGATGATAAGGGACACAAGGGACGACTATTGAGTATCGCCTCCACTTGCGCAAACAATGTCGTAATTTCCTCAAATGTTAAATGACTATTGCCAACTCGTTTAATGTGATGCTTAGCCGACTTGACGCCGGCTTCCCAGATGCCGCCGAAGTGAGGAGCGTAAGTTGGTATGAATTTAAAATTAATACCCTGTTGACCAGCAAAATCAGGTAGAGGCTCACCACTTTGTTTTAGAAAGCTACCTATCTCATTTGCGGCGGCGACAAAATTACGGCCATTGTCACTAAATAATTCAATTGGCTTTCCTCTCCGCGCAATAAAACGCCTGAGAGTCATTACAAATGCATCTTTAGTCAAGTCACTCACTGCCTCTAGATGAATACATTTATAACGTAGGCACACAAAAATACACATATAACATTTTATAACGCGACTGCCACGTCCTTTGCGATTCAAAATATAAAAGGGGCCAGCGAAGTCTAAACCGACGGACAAGAATGGGAAATCCGGGTTCACACGCTGGGATGGTAAGTCACCCTTTTTTGGGCATAAAGTTTTACCACTTACTCGTCGGCATCGCACGCAGTTGCTGACTGTGCGCCTAGCAAGATGTCTGCCATTTACAGGCCAGACTGTTTGCCTAATTGTTGCTAGCAACAAATTCGGACCTGCATGTAGGTTCGCAAAATGCTCATTTGCAAAGTATAGCTTTGTTAATCTATGAGAGGCGTGCAAGAGTATTGGATGTCTTATTTCAAAGCTACTGGCGGACGCATCTATGCGGCCACCGACACGTATCAAGTTATTATTATCTACTAGCTGTGCCCGCGACTTCGTTCGCGTGGTTGTCGAGAGCAAAACAACGTCGTTTAGATAAGAGTATATCACCTTTTTGATGATTTAGATAAGAGTCCTGACTTTGGTATAGTTGATTACGTTAATGCTTCTCTATATACTATGTTAGCGGTGGAATTACCCGGAGCATATACAAAAAGGTTGTTTGGGTTGCTAACACGTGATAGAGAAACATAGAGTTGGCCGTGTGAAAAACAATCAAAAGTAAGGTCTACACCCGCAACGGATAACGTCTGGCCTTGGGCTTTATTAATAGTCATAGCGTAACAGAGGCTTACAGGAAATTGCACACGTTTGAAAGTAAACGGAAAATTATTGGGGATAATGGGTATCCTGGGAATGAAAACAACATCACCGGAGCCGCAACCTGTTAAGATTTCGGCTTCGATGACATTTCGTTGGAGATTTGTTACTCTCAACCGAGTTCCATTGCATAGTTTTGGTGGGCTTAAATTTCTGAGTAGAATGATTGGTACTCCGACTTTTAAATAAATTTTGTGTGCTGGAAGACCTGGTGTATTTAGAGAGTCTAAAAACTCTACTGGATAGTGGGTGGCATCTCCTTCTTCTAAAACCGTGTTAATAGATAAATATTCCCTACTTTCTCCAGAAACATGTACCAATATTTGAGAATTTATTGCTGCTGCTTGGTCGTTGCGAGGTGCCAAAATAGCTCGTTGGCATAGCCAAGCAGCGTCATGGTTCGAGATCTCTGATGGATCTCCGTATACAGAGGAAATGAGTTCCTGCTGTGAGGCAACAGAAGAACACAGGCTTTCGACTAAAGTTACTTTACCTCCTTCTTGAGTCGGGTATGTGCCGTTACCAATTTGAAGTAGTAAATTTGAGAAAACCTGCGCGTTTGCGTCACCTCCCAAATATGCTCGCATATTAAAGCTCAAATTAGTTAATATGACACTACGCCATAAAATAGAGCTCTTTAAACAGGCACCTATTTCATCGGCCCTCGTTCCTCTGGGTATTATAGGGAGTGTCTGCCTGAAGTCTCCACAGAATAGCACCGTTAAGCCTCCCATCGGTCGGTCATTTTGTCTTATATCTCGCAACGTTCTATCTACAGCTTCCACAGCTTTACGATTTGCCATCGTACACTCGTCCCAAACGATAAGGGCGCAATCGCGTAAAACCCTTGCTTTATCACTATTGCGAGACACGTTGCAAACAGGGTTTTCTGTGCGGTCCAAGTCGATTGGTATTTTAAATGTTGTATGTGCAGTTTTTCCTCCTGGTAATAAAGTGGCAGCTATTCCTGAGGAAGCGACGGCAAGGGCAATTTTGTTTTGGCTCCTTATTTGAGCCAAGATAACTTTAGTGAGGAAAGTTTTACCTGTTCCACCAGGTGCATCTAAAAACAGCATTTCTCCTAATGAATGTTCTACACTACAGCATACTCTATCAAAGATTTGACGTTGTTCTGACGTCAAATTTGAACAGCCATTTCGCAATATTTCTGCTAACTCTTCGGGGTTGTAATTTATTTCAGATGTATACTCCCTATTAATTCGTTCCCCACCAACTGTCGGTGTCGGCAAGCCGTATTGACTGAGGGGGTTCCCTCCTATACTTGTAACTATATCTTGTATAGCCAGCAAAGCCCTATTATGGCAGCTTTCACGTACTTGGTCAGAAGTTTCACTATTTATATTTTGCTGTCTCAAAAAATCTTCGGCAAACGCGTCTTTATATTTTTGCCACAACTGCCCAGCGTCCGATAGGCCACAAAATGTCAACAAAATGGCAAATAAATGGCGCAAACGATGTGGACTATCACTGACGCATGCTTCGGCTAAAGCATCATCCCAATGCTGATCGCCATCTAATAAATGCCGTGCGCGGCAAGCAGCTTGAAATGTGGGATATTCTATATCGTCCACTTTGCGGAGCTCAGCAAAAGAAGTAGGTCCTCGCACTGTGTGAAGAAGAAGGCGTAAATAATAACACTCTGCATTATTTGGGTGCACCGTGTATACTCTTCCAATCACGTGTTCTTTAAAAATGCCGGACTCGCCTTCTACAGCAGTTCCACGTCTCCTGCGATTAAAAACACCTTGCTGCTTGTTATAAGTATAATAATGTGGCACTTCATTGTACAACAGAGACTTAGCGAAATTGTCTCTTTCGCAAAGGCGAAAGAATGCGAGCAAGGTGGTTTGTCTTGGGTTGTTCATTCTTTCTGCCACATTTTCTGGCTGAAAGTAAACTCGCTGCCCGCCTTCCAGGTGCACGTCAAGATGGATGACTGGCGGATACCTTTCATGAATAGGGAAACTCAAAATGCGCCAAACTGCCTCCGAAGAGCTTATGTATCGGCCAGATTGATACCTTGTCACTTCATCAAATTGGTTGTTATTTCTTAGTGCTATCATGGCTTGATCACTACCTTTATTAACATATTTACATATATATTTTATAGATTCGACGCTATTACAAATTTCAACATTAATGTGTGCTTGAAAAGCGTTTGACAAAACTGGAGAATACGGTACCACCCAACTATTATTTAGAATTATTTCTTGTCCACGGAATCTGACAGTAGCTGTGAAACCACCTTGTGACGGTGATCTTCGCCGGTATTGCGGATACCCATTTTCCCCAGCCATAGTTAGTTCTTTCAGTGCTCTGGGGTATTTTTTTGAGCATTGACCATCTTTCATGCACGGTGATTCCCTGTTTAAGAGGCCACATGGCCCGTGAACCATATGTGTTTTTACTATGTCATGCAAAATCGGATCTGCATTATAGTCCGGAAATTCTGCACTTATGACACTGTCTATAGCATCGGGACGAATTTTTTCTTCCAGCCACAGAAGAATGTGCGCGTGGGGTAAACCACGCTTTTGCCACTCGACGCTATACATAAAACAAAGAGTTGAACCGAAAACTTTCTCCTTTGTAAGTAGATTAATCAAGACTTTGAGTTTTAAATGAAAAATCCTAGCAATAATGTCATGTCTGTCGTATGACGCCTGTCCTGTGAGAAGTGCCTGGCAAATCTCCGTCCACTTTGGATTTGTTGTAAATGTTATAAAAAGGTCCGGCCGGCCGTATTTACGGACGTAACAAAAAGCATCTTGCGTTCGTTCGTGCATATACCGCGGACCGCCTGTGAAACTGGATGGCAAAATAACCAATCGACCCAAGTTTTCGACGTTATTATCTGATTGCATGGCGTCCCGCAAGTGCACGTATTCTTCAGCGCGTAACCGTCGCTGGTTAGTGCGAATATACACTAAACGTTCAGTTTCTATTTTTGCGTACATGTCCACAATAAATTGGCTGAACAAACCACGAAATCGTTGCAAATATACGAAACTGTTTTGCCTTATTTGTAAAAGGTAGGAATAGTATTGTTGAGCAGATATTTTTTTTTGATAATTAGTGACTCTCGTAGTAGGGTTCACTTGGTACAGCCCAAAATTGTACCCATCTTCACCATGACAATAGATTAGTGGATATTGCAGGGCGTCGTAAGCTCGGTGGGTTTCCAAAATGCGTTGAAGGCGATCGTCGCGTGTACGCAACACGATATCACGTCTCTCACACTCCTGGTCGACTAAAACAACTGCAACTTCATCTGCGACGGGTGCATTGTGTCTTCCACGGTGTTCACCCACAGGACGTCTATCGGCACTTATAACAATTTTGAAATCATTGCTGCCTTGTGGAATTGACTCCAATGCAGCTTTGAATTCACGAACGTACTGGTTAACGCGATGCAGCAATTCTTGAAGTTGACCCAAAAGCTCAGCATTGAGCTGGGGAAAATTGTGATTTCTAACATTGAGCTGTTGCGTGTAATCGGATACAAAATAAATTTGGAGAAATTTGGGTTCATTTTCTGGCAGCAAAGATCCAATAAGGTGATAAACTTGACCTTGTACTTTGAAGGTTGGCATGAACGGTCCTTCCGTTATTTGTTTTGCCCCAAAGGAAGTCATTTGGAAAGCACTGTTATATAAACGAATATTATCCAAAAAACGGTTCGACTGGGGATGATCGCCATTCAGGAGACTTATAAGTAAGTGTGGTGGATCTTGGAAATTTGGAAGAACAATTTTTCCATTTGAGCAGCACATTCCATCTGTCTCTTTCCTCCATTTCAAAGCATGACAAAAATTACAAATTTCTCTCATGTCACCCACGAAAGTAAAGCCAGCATAATTAATTCTAGACGAATATGTGAACCCTGATTTTTCCCTATTGTCCCAAGGTAATAAAATATTTGCATCGTCATTTTCCATGGACTCATCAGCTCCGCTATTTGTTTCTCTATTCATATGGTATCGAGCTCGTTCTATTTCTAGGCGAGATTGACGTTGTTCTGCTGTTTCTGCTCGTCTTAGTTCATCTATTCTTTCCCTTTCAGATGCAAGATAACTTTCATTGTTTCTTTGTACACCTACATAGTTATGTCTAGCTATTTCTAATCGTTCTTCTCTTTGGGAGAGAGATTCAGACTCGCGCGAGAGAGCGTGTCGCTCTCGGTCAGATGACAGACGTGCTTGGCGTTCCTCGATACTCTCTTGAGAACGCAAAGTCGCGGTCCGAGTTCTTTGCGAACTTAAGCGCGACTCCCTTTCTGTGAAAGTCTCTGACTCGCGTGAGAGAGACTGGCGCTCCCGATCAGCAGACAGCCGAACTTCGCGTTCCTGGATATTCTCTTGAGAACGCAAAGTCGCGGTCCGAGTTCTTTGCGAACTTAAGCGCGACTCCCTTTCTGTGAATGTCTCTGACTCACGTGAGAGAGAGTGGCGCTCCCGATCAGCAGACAGCCGAACTTCGCGTTCCTGGATATTCTCTTGAGAACGCAAAGTCGCGGTCCGAGTTCTTTGCGAACTTAAGCGCGACTCCCTTTCTGTGAATGTCTCTGACTCACGTGAGAGAGAGTGGCGCTCCCGATCAGCAGACAGCCGGTCTTCGCGTTCCTGGATACTCTCTTGAGACCGCAAAGTCGCGGTCCGTGTTCTTTGTGAACTTAAACGTGACTCCCTTTCGGTGAACGTTTCCGATTCACGTGAAAGAGCGATGTGCTCTCGGTTAGCAGATAACCGTGCTTCACGATCTTCTTCCGATTCCTGAGACCTACAAAGTCTCATCCTTTTCGCATTTCGGCTACGCAGCGAAAGGTTAGTTTTTTTTCTTTGAGGCATTTTCAAGGAAAATTAAAGCAATAAACAAAACTAACAACACTTATGACTGAATAGCCTACAAACTTAAAAGAACGGTGCGTCGAACAGTCTAGTGTGACAACGTATCGTCTGTTCGTGGTCGTGACTCAACGAATTGGCAACACTAACTTACTGTATAACGATTGGCACTATTGGATTCAAACTACGAAGTAAATCAAATACAATCTTAACTTCGTACTTCAAACCAATGACCAAAGTTGACCAAACGAAACCAATAAGATAAGCAAATACTTTTTTTTCGACCAATTTAGAAAATCGATAAACCAAGCAACCAAAGAACTTTTACGACACACGCAAGAACTTTTAAGACACCTAACGAAACCCAATTTGCCTAGTAAACACGGTGGACGTCATCCTCGCGCGGAAAATCTTAACACCGCGATTCAGAAAATGACGTCATTTGCACAACGCCATCTATCGGATTTAGATTTCAACTATCAACATTAGTTCTATTTTTAGTCTTAAGATGTCGTTGCAAGTACTATACTTAATTGCGTAACGTAATATTTTACTTCTTGAACTCACTAAATTAATCATATCTTTTGATAGAGTGAACCGATTTCGATGAAACAAAAACTAAGTTAAACCTCAAGTTGCGTATAATTTTTGTATATAAACATTGTCAGCATTGAATTCGTAGATTTTACGTGATGTGCGCACAAACAAACAGACAAACAGACAAACAGACAAACAGACAAAAATTTCAAAAATGATGGAAATGGGTTCTGTTACTTATCTTTTCACACGCTGGCTATTTTTTGTTTCAATTTCTTCAATGTACAAAAATGACTTTTCTACAGATTTATTATATGTATAGCGATTACTTTTTCCCTTGTTGTTGGTCGTTTGCCAATCGCTCGCTGATGGCTGAGTAGGTACAGAAGTTTTTGAGTTTTTGGCGGCTTTTTTCGTATGTTATTTTGTGGCTACTTTAATTATCCGCAAATTGGAATAATAATATAAGAATAAATATTGAAATAACAAATTCCTAGTGAATATTGTAAATTTAAATGACAAATTGGTGTTGTTTTGAGTCTCTAATGTCTACGCAACTGGACTATTTGTTGAATCATTGAAACAGAAGTGATCACGGTAAAGTGGAGGATTTTTTTATATACAGTATAAAAAAATTCTGTGTTCGCTACCTCAGCGAAGCTTATATGTTTACTACTAAATGCTTACAAACACATGAGAATGTGTAAGTAAGTAAGTCCGCAATAAGTATCTTCTATTATATATTTTTTTTTAAGGCAAACACCGATGTCGACTAATCTGCCAATGTCTAAATTAAATTTGAAAAATGTTTTTTATGTTTCATAGCTCAAATACGAGATAATGTATTCTACTAAGTGATGTTCTAATGCGTTATCGATTCAATTTTTAAAACAATCGACAATTCGAAGAAATTTTAATTGATTTTACACATTGACATACATGTAAATGTACCTATTTTTCTGTTTCTTCTTCTTCTTTGTATATTATGTGTGTGTGCATAAATGGTTAAATAAATAAAATGCAAATATCAATATTTTCACTGCCATATGTACTTAACACAAATTCTTTACATCTGCGAATATTAATTTATCGGAATATTGGAGCTAAATAGTAATCAAATTGACTATTGTAAAAACAGTGTAAAAAAACAGCCTCCACGAAGTGTTGCTCTTTCATAAGCTGGTTAATTCATCAAACGATACATTTTATAAATCATCGGACAGATAAAATAGCTTCTGTTAAAAGTGACTGTCAAAAAAAAAGACTTGGCTTAAAGGCCTCAGTAGCCAGGTCACTAAATTGATCGCGAAATAATTGTACAATTATTGCTGTTCCTTACGTAATAAGCCCGCCGGCCGTTGAAAACTTGTTTTTCAACCCTTCAATTCTGCAGCGGTTGGCAGCGGACAGAGACGGGTAAAAGGGCGTCGCACGCAGCCTCGTGAAGTCTTGATATCTGCAACTCTTGCAACTCCATCAGGTCCAGGAAATAGCTGAAGAACTCGTCCCAGACGCCAGTTTAGTGGAGGTGTGCTATCATCAGCTAGGAGCACCATGTCACCTATGTTGAGCTGAGCGTTGCCTTTACGCCATTTTGTCCTTTGCTGAAGCTCTGACAAGTACTCCTTCTGCCACCTTTGCCAGAAGTGACGCCTAATTTCTTCAAGGCGTTTATATCTATTTCTTGAGTTAGTTTGATTATCATCCAAGGCTGGTGACGGTAGTGCAGTTAACGGTCGACCAATGATGAAGTGCCCTGGGGATAAGGAGAGTAGGTCGTTAGGACAGGATGATAAGGGACACAAGGGACGACTATTGAGTATCGCCTCCACTTGCGCAAACAATGTCGTAATTTCCTCAAATGTTAAATGACTATTGCCAACTCGTTTAATGTGATGCTTAGCCGACTTGACGCCGGCTTCCCAGATGCCGCCGAAGTGAGGAGCGTAAGTTGGTATGAATTTAAAATTAATACCCTGTTGACCAGCAAAATCAGGTAGAGGCTCACCACTTTGTTTTAGAAAGCTACCTATCTCATTTGCGGCGGCGACAAAATTACGGCCATTGTCACTAAATAATTCAATTGGCTTTCCTCTCCGCGCAATAAAACGCCTGAGAGTCATTACAAATGCATCTTTAGTCAAGTCACTCACTGCCTCTAGATGAATACATTTATAACGTAGGCACACAAAAATACACATATAACATTTTATAACGCGACTGCCACGTCCTTTGCGATTCAAAATATAAAAGGGGCCAGCGAAGTCTAAACCGACGGACAAGAATGGGAAATCCGGGTTCACACGCTGGGATGGTAAGTCACCCTTTTTTGGGCATAAAGTTTTACCACTTACTCGTCGGCATCGCACGCAGTTGCTGACTGTGCGCCTAGCAAGATGTCTGCCATTTACAGGCCAGACTGTTTGCCTAATTGTTGCTAGCAACAAATTCGGACCTGCATGTAGGTTCGCAAAATGCTCATTTGCAAAGTATAGCTTTGTTAATCTATGAGAGGCGTGCAAGAGTATTGGATGTCTTATTTCAAAGCTACTGGCGGACGCATCTATGCGGCCACCGACACGTATCAAGTTATTATTATCTACTAGCTGTGCCCGCGACTTCGTTCGCGTGGTTGTCGAGAGCAAAACAACGTCGTTTAGATAAGAGTATATCACCTTTTTGATGATTTAGATAAGAGTCCTGACTTTGGTATAGTTGATTACGTTAATGCTTCTCTATATACTATGTTAGCGGTGGAATTACCCGGAGCATATACAAAAAGGTTGTTTGGGTTGCTAACACGTGATAGAGAAACATAGAGTTGGCCGTGTGAAAAACAATCAAAAGTAAGGTCTACACCCGCAACGGATAACGTCTGGCCTTGGGCTTTATTAATAGTCATAGCGTAACAGAGGCTTACAGGAAATTGCACACGTTTGAAAGTAAACGGAAAATTATTGGGGATAATGGGTATCCTGGGAATGAAAACAACATCACCGGAGCCGCAACCTGTTAAGATTTCGGCTTCGATGACATTTCGTTGGAGATTTGTTACTCTCAACCGAGTTCCATTGCATAGTTTTGGTGGGCTTAAATTTCTGAGTAGAATGATTGGTACTCCGACTTTTAAATAAATTTTGTGTGCTGGAAGACCTGGTGTATTTAGAGAGTCTAAAAACTCTACTGGATAGTGGGTGGCATCTCCTTCTTCTAAAACCGTGTTAATAGATAAATATTCCCTACTTTCTCCAGAAACATGTACCAATATTTGAGAATTTATTGCTGCTGCTTGGTCGTTGCGAGGTGCCAAAATAGCTCGTTGGCATAGCCAAGCAGCGTCATGGTTCGAGATCTCTGATGGATCTCCGTATACAGAGGAAATGAGTTCCTGCTGTGAGGCAACAGAAGAACACAGGCTTTCGACTAAAGTTACTTTACCTCCTTCTTGAGTCGGGTATGTGCCGTTACCAATTTGAAGTAGTAAATTTGAGAAAACCTGCGCGTTTGCGTCACCTCCCAAATATGCTCGCATATTAAAGCTCAAATTAGTTAATATGACACTACGCCATAAAATAGAGCTCTTTAAACAGGCACCTATTTCATCGGCCCTCGTTCCTCTGGGTATTATAGGGAGTGTCTGCCTGAAGTCTCCACAGAATAGCACCGTTAAGCCTCCCATCGGTCGGTCATTTTGTCTTATATCTCGCAACGTTCTATCTACAGCTTCCACAGCTTTACGATTTGCCATCGTACACTCGTCCCAAACGATAAGGGCGCAATCGCGTAAAACCCTTGCTTTATCACTATTGCGAGACACGTTGCAAACAGGGTTTTCTGTGCGGTCCAAGTCGATTGGTATTTTAAATGTTGTATGTGCAGTTTTTCCTCCTGGTAATAAAGTGGCAGCTATTCCTGAGGAAGCGACGGCAAGGGCAATTTTGTTTTGGCTCCTTATTTGAGCCAAGATAACTTTAGTGAGGAAAGTTTTACCTGTTCCACCAGGTGCATCTAAAAACAGCATTTCTCCTAATGAATGTTCTACACTACAGCATACTCTATCAAAGATTTGACGTTGTTCTGACGTCAAATTTGAACAGCCATTTCGCAATATTTCTGCTAACTCTTCGGGGTTGTAATTTATTTCAGATGTATACTCCCTATTAATTCGTTCCCCACCAACTGTCGGTGTCGGCAAGCCGTATTGACTGAGGGGGTTCCCTCCTATACTTGTAACTATATCTTGTATAGCCAGCAAAGCCCTATTATGGCAGCTTTCACGTACTTGGTCAGAAGTTTCACTATTTATATTTTGCTGTCTCAAAAAATCTTCGGCAAACGCGTCTTTATATTTTTGCCACAACTGCCCAGCGTCCGATAGGCCACAAAATGTCAACAAAATGGCAAATAAATGGCGCAAACGATGTGGACTATCACTGACGCATGCTTCGGCTAAAGCATCATCCCAATGCTGATCGCCATCTAATAAATGCCGTGCGCGGCAAGCAGCTTGAAATGTGGGATATTCTATATCGTCCACTTTGCGGAGCTCAGCAAAAGAAGTAGGTCCTCGCACTGTGTGAAGAAGAAGGCGTAAATAATAACACTCTGCATTATTTGGGTGCACCGTGTATACTCTTCCAATCACGTGTTCTTTAAAAATGCCGGACTCGCCTTCTACAGCAGTTCCACGTCTCCTGCGATTAAAAACACCTTGCTGCTTGTTATAAGTATAATAATGTGGCACTTCATTGTACAACAGAGACTTAGCGAAATTGTCTCTTTCGCAAAGGCGAAAGAATGCGAGCAAGGTGGTTTGTCTTGGGTTGTTCATTCTTTCTGCCACATTTTCTGGCTGAAAGTAAACTCGCTGCCCGCCTTCCAGGTGCACGTCAAGATGGATGACTGGCGGATACCTTTCATGAATAGGGAAACTCAAAATGCGCCAAACTGCCTCCGAAGAGCTTATGTATCGGCCAGATTGATACCTTGTCACTTCATCAAATTGGTTGTTATTTCTTAGTGCTATCATGGCTTGATCACTACCTTTATTAACATATTTACATATATATTTTATAGATTCGACGCTATTACAAATTTCAACATTAATGTGTGCTTGAAAAGCGTTTGACAAAACTGGAGAATACGGTACCACCCAACTATTATTTAGAATTATTTCTTGTCCACGGAATCTGACAGTAGCTGTGAAACCACCTTGTGACGGTGATCTTCGCCGGTATTGCGGATACCCATTTTCCCCAGCCATAGTTAGTTCTTTCAGTGCTCTGGGGTATTTTTTTGAGCATTGACCATCTTTCATGCACGGTGATTCCCTGTTTAAGAGGCCACATGGCCCGTGAACCATATGTGTTTTTACTATGTCATGCAAAATCGGATCTGCATTATAGTCCGGAAATTCTGCACTTATGACACTGTCTATAGCATCGGGACGAATTTTTTCTTCCAGCCACAGAAGAATGTGCGCGTGGGGTAAACCACGCTTTTGCCACTCGACGCTATACATAAAACAAAGAGTTGAACCGAAAACTTTCTCCTTTGTAAGTAGATTAATCAAGACTTTGAGTTTTAAATGAAAAATCCTAGCAATAATGTCATGTCTGTCGTATGACGCCTGTCCTGTGAGAAGTGCCTGGCAAATCTCCGTCCACTTTGGATTTGTTGTAAATGTTATAAAAAGGTCCGGCCGGCCGTATTTACGGACGTAACAAAAAGCATCTTGCGTTCGTTCGTGCATATACCGCGGACCGCCTGTGAAACTGGATGGCAAAATAACCAATCGACCCAAGTTTTCGACGTTATTATCTGATTGCATGGCGTCCCGCAAGTGCACGTATTCTTCAGCGCGTAACCGTCGCTGGTTAGTGCGAATATACACTAAACGTTCAGTTTCTATTTTTGCGTACATGTCCACAATAAATTGGCTGAACAAACCACGAAATCGTTGCAAATATACGAAACTGTTTTGCCTTATTTGTAAAAGGTAGGAATAGTATTGTTGAGCAGATATTTTTTTTTGATAATTAGTGACTCTCGTAGTAGGGTTCACTTGGTACAGCCCAAAATTGTACCCATCTTCACCATGACAATAGATTAGTGGATATTGCAGGGCGTCGTAAGCTCGGTGGGTTTCCAAAATGCGTTGAAGGCGATCGTCGCGTGTACGCAACACGATATCACGTCTCTCACACTCCTGGTCGACTAAAACAACTGCAACTTCATCTGCGACGGGTGCATTGTGTCTTCCACGGTGTTCACCCACAGGACGTCTATCGGCACTTATAACAATTTTGAAATCATTGCTGCCTTGTGGAATTGACTCCAATGCAGCTTTGAATTCACGAACGTACTGGTTAACGCGATGCAGCAATTCTTGAAGTTGACCCAAAAGCTCAGCATTGAGCTGGGGAAAATTGTGATTTCTAACATTGAGCTGTTGCGTGTAATCGGATACAAAATAAATTTGGAGAAATTTGGGTTCATTTTCTGGCAGCAAAGATCCAATAAGGTGATAAACTTGACCTTGTACTTTGAAGGTTGGCATGAACGGTCCTTCCGTTATTTGTTTTGCCCCAAAGGAAGTCATTTGGAAAGCACTGTTATATAAACGAATATTATCCAAAAAACGGTTCGACTGGGGATGATCGCCATTCAGGAGACTTATAAGTAAGTGTGGTGGATCTTGGAAATTTGGAAGAACAATTTTTCCATTTGAGCAGCACATTCCATCTGTCTCTTTCCTCCATTTCAAAGCATGACAAAAATTACAAATTTCTCTCATGTCACCCACGAAAGTAAAGCCAGCATAATTAATTCTAGACGAATATGTGAACCCTGATTTTTCCCTATTGTCCCAAGGTAATAAAATATTTGCATCGTCATTTTCCATGGACTCATCAGCTCCGCTATTTGTTTCTCTATTCATATGGTATCGAGCTCGTTCTATTTCTAGGCGAGATTGACGTTGTTCTGCTGTTTCTGCTCGTCTTAGTTCATCTATTCTTTCCCTTTCAGATGCAAGATAACTTTCATTGTTTCTTTGTACACCTACATAGTTATGTCTAGCTATTTCTAATCGTTCTTCTCTTTGGGAGAGAGATTCAGACTCGCGCGAGAGAGCGTGTCGCTCTCGGTCAGATGACAGACGTGCTTGGCGTTCCTCGATACTCTCTTGAGAACGCAAAGTCGCGGTCCGAGTTCTTTGCGAACTTAAGCGCGACTCCCTTTCTGTGAAAGTCTCTGACTCGCGTGAGAGAGACTGGCGCTCCCGATCAGCAGACAGCCGAACTTCGCGTTCCTGGATATTCTCTTGAGAACGCAAAGTCGCGGTCCGAGTTCTTTGCGAACTTAAGCGCGACTCCCTTTCTGTGAATGTCTCTGACTCACGTGAGAGAGAGTGGCGCTCCCGATCAGCAGACAGCCGAACTTCGCGTTCCTGGATATTCTCTTGAGAACGCAAAGTCGCGGTCCGAGTTCTTTGCGAACTTAAGCGCGACTCCCTTTCTGTGAATGTCTCTGACTCACGTGAGAGAGAGTGGCGCTCCCGATCAGCAGACAGCCGGTCTTCGCGTTCCTGGATACTCTCTTGAGACCGCAAAGTCGCGGTCCGTGTTCTTTGTGAACTTAAACGTGACTCCCTTTCGGTGAACGTTTCCGATTCACGTGAAAGAGCGATGTGCTCTCGGTTAGCAGATAACCGTGCTTCACGATCTTCTTCCGATTCCTGAGACCTACAAAGTCTCATCCTTTTCGCATTTCGGCTACGCAGCGAAAGGTTAGTTTTTTTTCTTTGAGGCATTTTCAAGGAAAATTAAAGCAATAAACAAAACTAACAACACTTATGACTGAATAGCCTACAAACTTAAAAGAACGGTGCGTCGAACAGTCTAGTGTGACAACGTATCGTCTGTTCGTGGTCGTGACTCAACGAATTGGCAACACTAACTTACTGTATAACGATTGGCACTATTGGATTCAAACTACGAAGTAAATCAAATACAATCTTAACTTCGTACTTCAAACCAATGACCAAAGTTGACCAAACGAAACCAATAAGATAAGCAAATACTTTTTTTTCGACCAATTTAGAAAATCGATAAACCAAGCAACCAAAGAACTTTTACGACACACGCAAGAACTTTTAAGACACCTAACGAAACCCAATTTGCCTAGTAAACACGGTGGACGTCATCCTCGCGCGGAAAATCTTAACACCGCGATTCAGAAAATGACGTCATTTGCACAACGCCATCTATCGGATTTAGATTTCAACTATCAACATTAGTTCTATTTTTAGTCTTAAGATGTCGTTGCAAGTACTATACTTAATTGCGTAACGTAATATTTTACTTCTTGAACTCACTAAATTAATCATATCTTTTGATAGAGTGAACCGATTTCGATGAAACAAAAACTAAGTTAAACCTCAAGTTGCGTATAATTTTTGTATATAAACATTGTCAGCATTGAATTCGTAGATTTTACGTGATGTGCGCACAAACAAACAGACAAACAGACAAACAGACAAACAGACAAAAATTTCAAAAATGATGGAAATGGGTTCTGTTACTTATCTTTTCACACGCTGGCTATTTTTTGTTTCAATTTCTTCAATGTACAAAAATGACTTTTCTACAGATTTATTATATGTATAGATAAACGGAGACAATGATAAAATTTTACTCCTAGCCGGTATTTGTTTACCTTTTGTAAGTAACTCGTATTCGATAGGAAATGACTCGCGCTGGGCAACAAAACACAGTGAATGAAATGACTCCAATAACTCTTCTGGTGAAAGTATGCCTACCCGTTTATTATAGGGGTGCTTCATGTTAAATAAAAACCTTCGAACATATGCAACAACTTTCTGAAGTTTTTGATATGATGAAAAATTATCAAAACTTATTAAATAATTCTGATCACTAATTGTTGACGTGTGTGCTTTCATCTCGGGTAATTTCTCTAACCTTGAATTATTTAACACGGGCCAATAGCTTTCATTTTTGTGCAAAAAGCTAGGGCCGGACCACCACAAGTCTATAGGCAATAAGTTTTTTGCATCCACTCCCCTAGAAATTAAATCTGCTGGGTTCATGGTAGTAGGAACGTAGCGCCAAGAACATGATTTAGTTAACTCGAGTATTTCACAGACACGATTAGCGACAAACATTTTTAGTTTTGTAGGATCGCTATTTATCCAACTTAGAACTACACTGGAATCACTCCAGTGTACGATGTTCCCCGGCTTGTACCGGAGAGCATCTGTGACAGATTTACAAAGCTTAGCAGATAATAATGCAGCGCATAATTCGAGACGCGGTATTGTGGTAGGTTTTAAAGGCGACACCTTTGACTTGGCACATAACAGCTTAACAAGAATTGCACCATCGCTATTTACTGATCTTAAATATAAATACATGTACCTTAAGCACTTTGAGACGCATCACTAAACGAGTGTAATTCTATTAATTGAGGATTGTTACATAGAACTAATCTAAGAATTTTAAATTGATTTAACCACTTTAAATTATCAGTAAATTGTATCCACTCTTCAGTCAATTTTTTTGTAATTGGTTCGTCCCAATCAAAATTTTGTTGACACATTTTTGCAATATAATTTTAGGCTGAATTATTACAGGACTTAGAATACCTAACGGGTCAAATATTTTAAATGAATTAGACATAACACATCGCTTTGTGATGACTGCATCCTGGTCAAATATAAAGTTTTTAATGGGAAAATATAAAGTGTCACTGGAGGGAATCCAACCAAGACCAAGAGTGTTTGAAGACTCACTGATTGTTAAATTGTCTTCATGATTTATATTCAAATGATCAAAAATTTATGGATTGTTACTTTTATATTTCCTTAAGTTAAAACAACCGTTTTTTAAAGCTTCGGAAACTCCCTTTTGTATAAAACGTAGTTCCTGCTCATCATTCGCAGCCGTGATGAGATCGTCTACGTAAAAATCCCTTTGGATTATATTTTTAATACATTCGTCATTTTGTTCTTCACCGAGCTGCCAAAGGCAACGTGTGCTAAGAAAGCTGGCACTTGCGGTACCATAAGTAAGTGTATTTAACTCATAAGTTTGGATGGGTTGTGACTCGTCTTCACGCCATAGAATACGCTGTAAACTACGATCTTCTTTGTCCACTAGGACCTGACGGTACATTTTTTCAATGTCCCCAGTTAACAGAAACTTATATTGTCTGGCACGAATTAATATAGCAAAAAGAGAATCTTGAAGGGTCGGACCTACCATTAGGATGTCATTTAATGCATAACCCGTCGTAGAAACTGCAGACCCATCAAAAACGACACGTAATTTAGTTGATTCACTTTCTTGTTTCAGTACCGCATGGTGACATAAATAATAAATTATGCTTCGCTCGTCTTTGACTAACGACCAATGCCCTAATTCAGCGTATTCGCTAATAAATTTCGAATATTCGATTTTTAACAATGGATTTTTTCTAAACCGCTTTTCTAAATAACACAATCGTTTTTTAGCAATTTTATATATTATCACCCAGGCAGTCTGGAGTGTCCTTAAGTGGCAGTTTTACTCAAAACCTACCAGTTATTTCTCTACGAGTGTGAGTGATAAAGTGGGATTCGCAAGCCCTTTCACCTTCACTCATTATACGTTTTGTGGAAATCCCTTCTAATTCCCAGAATTTGGCAATTGATCTTTCAATATCAATCTGGTTTGATACGGCATCTACAGTTGCTTGATTGCAATAAGAAGTTTCATTGGCAACGGTTGAATATATAGGACCGGAAATTATCCAGCCTAGATGCGTATTTCTTAAATTTGCATTTTGTGGACCAAGGGAACGCTGCTCATTGCCCAATATGTCCCAAAATAAATCAGCGCCTATTAAGACATCTACGGCTGCTGGCTGATTCATTCATTCATTCATTTATTTATTCTCTCTTTACAATAATAGGTTACCTAAAAAATAACAATATTTTTGGATAATGCTATATTCCATCATTGTAAGAGACTGGTGCCTGAAGTAGGTTTTTGAAAAAGCCTGTGTTACATAGATTAAATGTAGGATCCGCTAAAGTGATGTCTTTAGGTAAATTTAATGTATTCATATTAACCGGGTATTTTGGTATTAAACCGGTTAATTCTTTCAAAACAAGACAAGAGCAATTTGCACTGTAATTATTATTAAGCGAGCTGATTTTAATATTGCAACTTTCGGCAATATGAGATGAAACTGTATTTCCAATTCCTATGACCTTTAGCGAGTCAATTGGGAATGATTTTAATGAAATATTATCCTTTAATGCTTTAGAAATAAAGGAGGACTGGCTACCACAGTCTAGCAGCGCTCGAACCTTCGCCTTTTGTTGGGTCAATGGATTCAAGACTTCTATTATAGCCGTTGACAAAAGTATTTGACTTGAGTTTCGCTTTGAAAAACTAGCAATAGTTTCGCAACTATTATCACACGGCTCATCTAGCACTACAAGATTATTACTATTAGATAACGCGGCAGGGGCGATGCAACAACGTATGGTGCCTTTTATTACACTCACGACACGGTCCCATGCGACATGCACCCATGTGGTGTCCCTGCCTGAGGCAGTTGAAACACAACTTGTATTTATTGACATCCTTCAACCTATCTTCTATCCCCTTTGCTTTGAAAGAGGGGCAATCAAAAATCCTATGATTTTCATTACAAATAACGCATAAAAAAACATTCGAATTGTTAGATTTGTTAACTTTCGAGTTAGAAGCAGCAAACGATTTTGTATGATTATTTGAACTGTGTTTATGATTATTTGAACTGTGATTATGATTATTTGTGTTAGAACTATTACGTGAACTAGCTATTTGACTCTTAGGCAGATTTCTATCGTATTTATTACGGTTTAATGCCTCCAGCACATCCGCACGGTCTATGGTGAATTTATAGAACTGCTCTAATGTTGGTGCATCACCATCTAAATTGTTCCTGTATTCCTCCCATTTAGTTAAAGTATGTTCATCTAACTTTGCAGATAGCATAAAAATTACGAGAACGTCCCATTTGTCCGTGGGCATTCCCAGGCTGGCCAGAGCACGTAAATTTTTTGTGACGTGGTCTACCAAGAATCTTAATGACCTCTCTGATTCACGTGAAATCTGCTTTATGTTAAACAGTGAATGTAAATGGTAATTGATTAAAATTCGTTTGTTGTTATAACGACTGCAAAGCAAGTTCCACGCCTCAGAGTAATTTGCGGAAGAAACTTCAAGATTTGAAATAATTCTCGCAGCATCGCCTTCTAGATAAGACATAAGATAATGAAATTTATGTATTGGTGTTATACGTTCATTTTTGTGTATCAAACTCTCAAACGTGTCTCGGAATTCTAACCACCGAAAATAAGCACCGTCAAATTTGGCTATTTGAATTTGAGGAAGCTTTAAACCTGCCGCTTGATGATCCGAACAACACGAACTATCATGGACAGAAGCACGCCTATGTTCACATTCTGTCTTCGAAAATTTATCTATTAAATTTTTTGCAGTGGCTATACTGACCATTATATCACGCTCAATATTATCACGTTCATCAATTTCGGCTGATAAATTACTTGGGTTTAAAACCTCTATCTCATTTTGCAGGTCATCAACTCTTACTGACAATGCCTCGAATTTTGCAAGTTTCAAACTTAACTCGGTTAATTGTATGTTACTTAACACTGGTGCACTAGTAGCGATATCTAAATAATTCATAAATTTCGTTATCTGCCCTTTAGCAGACGCTCTTTTAGTTAGTAAATCTTTTAAACGATTTTTATCTAACGATTCGTTAGGCATTGTGAGTAAAATAAAGTATCAACTTCAAAAACGATAACACAAACTAAAGAAAACTAATCTAATAATCAAACAAAGGATGGCTCACGCTCCTCGACTCGACGACATCTGGCAAACAGGAAACCGGTTACGTCCGCACAGCTGATTGCGGCCGGTGAGATAATGCACTCGGCGAATTATCAACCTGAAATTATCGGCGGTTACGTCTTAGTATGTTTTATAATCAAACAAGGAATAGCGTTGGCGGCAGAGGAAACCTCTGCTTTGGATTTTAAAATAATATTTATTTGCAACTAAATTACGATTCAAAATTATTAGGTAACTAGCTGACCCGGCAAACTTTGTTTTGCCATAAAAACACCAAACATTTATCTACCCTACCTTACACTACCTACCCTACCCGACCCTACACTACCCTGCCCTACACTACCCTATCCTACACTACCCTACCCTACCCTACACTACCCTACCCTACACTACCTTCCCTACCCTACGCTACACTACCCTACCCTACACTACCCTATCCTACACTACCCTACCCTACACTACCCTACACTACACTACCCTACCCTACACTACCCTATCCTACACTACCCTACCCTAGCCTACGCTACACTACCCTACCCTACACTACCCTACACTACCCTACCCTACCCTACCCTACCTTACACTACCCTACCCTACACTACCCTACCCTACCCTACCTTACACTACCCTACCCTACACTACCCTACCCTACACTACCCTACCCTACACTACCCTGCCCTACACTACCCTGCCCTACACTACCCTACACAAAGCAAAAAATAGCAATAAAGCTCAAATTGACTCTACGTTTTAGTTAGAAAACTTTTGTATGGGAAAAAGTAAAGGGCTGTTTTTATTTTTTTTCGGCAATTATTAGAATTTTTCTCCCCGTAAAAACCATCTTTGAACTTCAACGAACATTTAAAAAAAAGAATTGTCCAAATTGGTCCAGGCGTTGTTGAGTTATGCGCTTACCAACACATTTTGCGATTCATTTTTATATTATAGATTTGATCGAAACAACTGACAATTAATTATTCTATAGTGCAAATGTAATCTATTTAACTGTTAGTTATTACTTATTGAGCTTGATTTAAATAAATAACGCTAGTTTTTGAACAAAGAAAATTATTTGTTTCAACTTAGTAGGTAGGTTGATAAAAAATAAAATGATGATGCAATTTTTCTTTACGATTTTTGCACTAAAATCCTTGATTTGCGCAAATGGATTTAACTCCCAATAGCTTTAGGAATAATGAATTAAGGAATATGACAAGAATTTGGATGAATATTTTAGAAGATTTGAAATAATTAGGAAGGAAAGGGCACTCATCTGGTTTCGTAGAACATCAATGCGCGATGTGAAACTTTCGCTGAATCACTGCTCGCTCCAGCCTGGACTCGTAGATGACTCCTGGCCTGGCTGCACCTTCGTTCTTGAACCCCTTTCTTCAATCTTCAATCACGCCAATGTACACCGCTCACTGTGAGGCCGACACCACCTTGACGAGATTTTCATCCGAGTTTTTTTCTTGACTTTTCTTCGTATTTTTGTTTTCTTGCTGTTTATTTCCCCTCATGGACCACCATTATGTATATTTTGACTATACAATGGGGCTAATTAAAGTCCAATTACACGTAAAATGGTTTATTAAAGAGTATCGTGCGTACAGTAAGAAAGCAGACGGTAGAATGGTATGACATATCAAAGATTTAAAGAATAAAAAAATTAACAAACGCCTACTACTAAAAACTACTAAAAATATAGGGCGTAGATCTATCGACGTGTGAATTTAGTATTCATTAAGCGTGAGGCGCTGCGCCGTAACACAGGGTGTTGAAAGGGTAACCCTTTCGTAACGGGTTAACTGCACCCGTTCGAAGGTGTAACATGTATCAAAGGGTTTTTTTTTGAAGCGCTTAAAAAAACCCCTTCAAAAACCCTTTCAACGAGTATCCGGCCGGTCCCCAAAAGAACTGTTATTTGTAGAAAAATGTAATAGCGTCCTTAAATCAGGCAAGCCAAATTAACGTTTTTCAGATGATTCTAGAGGCCCAGAAGCTTGAAATATGGCATAATGTAAATGATTTTCAAGCGCTATAGAAATTTAAAATCACAGCACGGTCAACATAACTGAGCACCCAAAATGTCAATGTCTTAGTGACATTCGTTCGACTCTCGCTATTGGCTCACGAGGCGAAAGCTTTTTACCCGACTGCCGAAGGAGCGTAATGTGTTTATCAGTCTATGAATTTATGTTTGTTGCTATGTGGCGTTGTAGAGACCGAACGCGTTGGCTGATTTTGATGATTCTTACGTCAATCGATTCGTCTTAACCCTGCGAGTATCACTGGCTACATTAAAATTGGAAAATAAAAATAAAACGATTTTGGGCGCCATAATTTGGGGCACCAAATTTTTTTCTTTCTAACCCATCGGGTTATCAAAAGTGATTTAAAAAAAAATACTAAAAAGTTATAAACCAGGTGCATCCTCCGCACAGCATGATTTTCTTCTTGTTTACGTCTTTTTAGTTCGATTTTTAAGCAGTCAGGTTTTTTTTTTACTCTCGTTTTTTTATTGGTAGGCTCGCGCTTGACCACTATCTCACCTGATGGTAAGAGATGATGTGGTCGACGGTGAAGCACGCTTGCTTAGAAGTAACCCCTAGGCCTAGGATGTAGGCGATGTAGCTATCGGGAAACACAGACTCCAGCAGGGAATTCCACTCCTTGACTGTAAGCATAATGAAAGTATTTCCAAGACGTTTAGAGCGTATGGGTGTGATGTCCATCATGTACCAATGGTGCATCGCCATACGTCTTGTAGTCCGGTAATGAAACGGGCTACGCGGAATTAGGTCAAGCAATTCTATCGCATCTGAGGGAGATCAAGACATTCTAAGGACAGTTATACACATCAATCAGCAAACCCGTTGCGAGTCTAGCAAACGACCCAAGAGCTAGATTGACCCGACACTATACCTAAGATATCCCGGACGTCAGCCTGTACGAGATTAGGATGGCTCTGAAACAGCTTAAAAACAACAAGGCGCCGGGTGATGACGGAATCACGGCTGAACTCCTGAAGGCGGGTGGAAAACCGGTCATCAAGGCCCTTCAGAAGCTGTTTGATTCCGTCATACTCGATGACAAAACGCCACAGGCATGGTGCAGGGGTGTGGTGGTACTCTTCTTCACGAAGGGCGACAATGCCCGGCTGAAGAACTATAGGCCCATCTCGCTTCTTAGCCATGTTTACAAGTTGTTTTCAAGAGTCATCACGAATCGTCTCGCGCGCAGGTTTGACGATTTCCAGCCTCCCGAACAAGCCGGATTCCGAAAAGGCTTTAGCACCGTAGACCACATACATACGCTGCGGCAGGTTATACAGAAGACCGAAGAGTATAACCTGCCTCTCTGTTTAGCGTTTGTGGACTACGAGAAAGCATTCGATTCGATCGAGACTTGGGCTGTACTGCAGTCTCTCCAACGGTGCCAGATCGACTACCGGTACATTGAGATGTTGAAGTGTCTGTACACAAAAACGCCACCATGTCAGTCTGTCTTCAGGATCAGACCTCGAAACCAATCATTTTTCAGCGCGGCGTAAGACAGGGAGACGTCATTTCTCCGAAACTGTTTACTGCTGCGCTGAAAGACGTCTTCAAGGTTCAGGAGTGCTATTCTCTAAGGATACAGCCTTGAGCGTAGCGCTGTGCCAGCGACGAATCTACAGTTTGGTATTCGCTAAGCCGCAAATAGCGACACTAGCGCTCTAAGCTGTGACGGCCGTGATTTAGAACTACTCAATGTCGAGCAAGTTATCACTAATTGACAGTTCTTCATACATTTTGGTATTCCGTAGGGAAAAACAGTGTCGAAGACGTCCGCAGCCTGGCTTACAGCCTTGATTTTAACCCCCTGCCGAAAACAGAGGGGTGTTATAAGTTTCACGTGTGTTGCTGTGTATCTGTGTGTCTGTGTATCTGTGTGTCTGTCTGTGGCATCATAGCGCCTAAACGGATGAACCGATTTTGATTTCGTTTTTTTTGTTCAAAAGGTGATTTTGTCGAGAGTGTTCTTAGCTATGTTTGAATAAAATCGGTTCAGCCGTTCAAAACTTATGGGCGTTTTACTGTTTGAATGGGGTGTTTTCGCAAGATAAATGTGTCGGGGGTTATTTAAATTTTGAAATTATACTTGCTATCTGTCAAATCCAAAAGCCACTATTTTTGCGCGTAACGTAATTCTTCTTGGATTTAAATCTAACTAATATTATAAATGTGAAAGTTTGGACGGGAAGTTTTTTTGGTTTCGATGTGTGTGTGGATGTATGTTTATTAATCAATTACGCCAGAATGGAACTGGATGAAATTTTGCATAGAAAATAGAATAGAATATACTTTATTGTAGGTACCCCATAAAAGTTAAAAACATTTACAAGAAAAACTTATTAATTAATAGCTACGGGTACATAGGCGGAATAGAGATAGATTAAAGGTATAAGATTAATAATGTACCCTTGGGATAAGAAAACGCTTTTCGCGTAGTTGAAGCCGCTGGCAGAAGCTAGTAATAAAATATTCTAATAAAATAAGTTATTTCGATTAACTAAAAAAAATGGCAGCTTGGTTAACTAAAGCTACATTTATTAAAAGAAGCTAAGAAAATTAATGATTTTAACAGAGCTCGACAGGCGAGAGAATTAGCAACGTTGAAAAAATATGGATAGAGACTTTATCCATAGATACAGGCTTTCTCAGCATTTAATAACATATTGGAAAATGACTTAGCTCTTAGCGTACAGGCGTTTTACGTTTGATGAGGGTACTCCTCAAAAACTAATGTAAAAGATCCGCTATATTTTTAAGTATTGTTTTCGGTAAATGTACTGTATTTATCGTAATATTAATGTAAAACTTCTCCTAATAGTCGAAAAACGACGTGTGAGTGTTATCTTCAAAATAAATTAAAGAACCAGTGAAAAAACAAACTAAACTGCTAAATGTTCGATCTGTCAACAAAAACAATTAACACGAAGTTATTGTGTTAAAGTGCAGTAAAACTAAAGCAAAGTGTACCTATAGTGATTAAAATAAATTGTCTAAGAAAAATTAAGTGCAAAAAAAAAGCAGGGAAACAAAATTATTTCTCATGACTAATTCTCTAACGACTTCGTTTGTTTGAAAAATAGCACTTGAGAGACCCGGTGCCGTATTTCCGTCAACTCTCTAACAGTTCAAATAGCCGAGGGGCTGAAGAGTGTATATCGGTAACGTGAGGTCGCAAGTTCGCGTCTAGCATCTGACGAAAGTTTTTTGATTTTAATAAATTTCGTTAATGTTTGTTAAACTGCTTGACTTGTTCCGAAACACTTCATTATCATCATCAAGATGGAAAATGGCCAAGGAGATAATATTACATTCCGAAAACGACAGCGTTCGAGTTCGCTTTGTGACTTGTCATCGAACCAATCCCTCTTTGACACAACAACGACAAGTTTAACGAGTTTACCAAACACATCGATCATCGAATCACAGAACAACAAAGAGCTATACGATAAGATTAATCAATTACAAGAACAATTACTCATTGCAAACCAAGAAGTAACAAATTTAAACTCAGAAAACACTATTTTACAGCAAGAACTAGAAAAATGTAAACAAGTTATAAATAATTATAAAAAAATCTGCACAGCCGAAAAACCTATTCGCACACCAAAACCAAAATCTGTCAAAAATAAATTTGTTTCAAAAACTCCGAAGTCTTCTAATACGCAGGAGGCGTATTAGAAGGCTAGACCGAAGGCATGTATCCAGAAGACCTGAAAAAAGTTATAATAAAGCCGCTTTACAAAAAGGAAGACAAAATAGATATAAAAAATTACCGACCAATAGCCAAAAAATCCGTTATTTCAAAAATCTTTGAAAAAGTCATTTATAACGCATTACACCAATATTTTACTAAATTTAACATTCTATGCAAAGAACAAAATGGTTTCCGAAAAAATAAGACGATTAACATGGCTATATTTGATTTTTTTAAATAATGTTATGTCTGCAGTTGACCAAAAGACTCCCATCTGCGCTATTTACACAGACATGACTAAAGCCTTTGACTATGTGGATCACAACATACTATTAGATAAATTACGCAGTTATGGCATCAGAGGTAACATTTTAAGATTACTGGAGTCATATCTATGCAACAGATTGCAATGTTCTGAAATCACAAGAGTGTGCTCAAAGCCAAAAGTAGAACGAACATATCTGTCCAAATTCAGGACTATAAAATATGGAGTGCCGCAAGGAAGCGTGCTTGGGCCACCACTATTTCTCATTTACATTAATGATTTGCCACAAGTGACACAACAACAAATGATTTTGTTTGCAGATGATAGTACTGCCATAGTAAAATGCAAAAAATTAAATTCCTATCAATTTTGAAATTAACAATACACTAACTGACATTATTAATTGGCTTAATATGAATAATTTATTAATTAACCTTAAGAAAACTAAAATAATGCATTTTCACCAAAAAACAAATATACCGAAAATATGTGTTAACTATTACGATAACGAAATAGGAGAGGTAAAAGTAACTGTGTTTTTAGGTATTCATATTGACAACTATCTTAATTGGAAGGCACATATAGAACAATTATGTAAAAAAATTAATAAATCTGCCTACGCACTCTTTCAACTATCGAAAAAAGTAAACAGAGATGCGTTACTGGTGGCCTATCACGGTCTAGTAGCTTCGATTCTACGATTCGAAATTATATTTTGGGGCAATTCTTCAGATAAATTACTAATATTTAGGGCACAAAAAAGATGTATAAGAGCCATGTGTGGTCTGAAAACAGATGATAGCTGTGCACCTTACTTTAAATCCTTAAAAATACTTACATTGCCGGCGTTATACATATTAGAAATTAGTATTTTCGTCAAAACAAATCCAAACCTTTTCGAAAAAATATCTACTGTGTGAGATGTTCCAATTCGTAGTCAATACAAAAATGCCTTGTGTAATCACAAATGTAAAACTGCTTTAATAATAAGTCGGTTAAAAAAGAGTGTTCTGGGTATGGCCCCACGTATTTACAATAAATTTCCAGATGCCATAAAAAAATTAGATTTAATACATTTCAAGAAAAAAATTTAATTATTACTTGTTGATAAATATTATTATACTGTTGATGAATACTGAGATGATAAATTAATTTAACATGACATCACCATATTGTTATAAATTATAATATTCATTTTTTCTTTTTCAATTAGTAACTACTCTAAGTTTAACATAAATATTTGAAATAAACTCCTATGTTAACAAATAAATGATGATTATGATTATTATGATTATGTTTCATGTGAATGTTAATATATATATTATGTAACTAGCTAAAGTAAGTACTATGCCCGCAACTACGTCTGCGTAGCATTAGTACTTTGAATAGCCATTTTTTTATATTAGGCAATAATATTGTAGGTGTGTGGGCTGCCTTACTAGAGAAACTATTAATTCACCATAAAAACTTCCACCCCCTTAAGGAAGATTTCCATGATAAAAACTATCCTATGAAGGACATAGGATACCTACGGTCTCAAACTGTTTCCATAACAAATTTCATTTAAATCAGTTCAGCGCTTTAAGCATGAAAAGGTATCAGACTGAGTTACTTCCGCATTTATTATATTAGTACGGATTGCATAGGTTAATTAGTAGCTTCTTTAGTTAAAATTTAATGTCATAAATATATTTGAGCACATTAAATAATATTTTTCGTGATGTTAATAACGTTTATTGGTCCGGCTACATCATCATCATATACGCCGAATGACGTCCACTGCTGGACATAGGCCTCCACCAAACGTCGCCACATTGGTCTTGCATCCAGCGGAACTCCGCAACCTTAGAAAATAATTAGACATAACATACATATTGGTTCCGTATGGTGCCGGACGTTAAGAATTTCACCATCCTATGTCTTCCCGTGGGTGTCGTAAAAGGCGACTAAGGGACAAACCAGAGAATGGGCAGCAGCGTTCTCTGTGCTCCTATAACAACCATACTGCGATCGCCAATCCGCCTGCCAAGCGTGGCGATTATGGCAAAACCCCCCGTATGAATAGCACAAATAAAAAATGGCCCCTAGTGCCCGGCAGCCCACCTACCCTCGACTACGGTAGCGGTCGAGGTTACGGCATGGCAAGGGGTGCTAAGAATCTCCGGACGAGATCCGGCTACCCCAACAATCACCAACGACTGGACCTGGCAACGTACAACACGCGCACACTTCGGACCGACGAGAAGATCACCGAGCTCGAAGAGGAATTGAGCAGGTTGCGATGGAGCATTATAGGGTTATCTGAAGTCCGAAGAGAGGGGGAGGACTCGGTAATCCTCAAATCCGGTAACCTGCTCTATTTCCGAGAGGGTGACCGGCAGTCCCAAGGTGGTGTCGGGTTTATCGTCCACAGGTCCCTTGTGAACAACGTGGTGAAGATCGAGAGTGTGTCGACCAGGGTGGCGTACCTTATACTCAGAATATCCTCTAGATATTCGCTGATGGTCATACAGGTCTACGCCCCAACCTCGGCACACCCCGACGACGAGGTAGAGGCCATGTATGAGGATATCTCCAGAGCCATGCATGGTTTCAAAACTCACTTCACCGTTGTCATGGGGGACTTCAACGCGAAACTGGGCAAACGAGACGAGGATAAGCTGCAAGTGGGGCAATTTGGAGTTGGACGACGGAACCACCGGGGTCACCTACTGGCCAGTTTTATGGAGAAGGAGGGCCTCTATATGATGAACTCCTTCTTCAAAAAGCGTGAACACCGGAAGTGGACCTGGCAGAGCCCCGATGGTGCAACAAAAAATGAGATCGACTTCATCATGTCAACCAAGAAGCAAATGTTCAATGATGTCTCTGTGATCAATTCGGTAAAAACCGGGAGCGATCACCGCATGGTAAGAGGCACATTGAACATTAATATTAAGCTTGAAAGGTCTCGACTGATGAAGACCACGCTCCGTCCAGCACAGGTCCAGGTCCAAAACACCGAGAGCTTTCAGCTCGAACTCCAGAATCGTTTCGAGTGCCTGGGGAGCTCCGTGGACGAATACAGCGACGGGTTCGTGGAAGCTGTCCATACGGTCGGGTCTAAGTTTTTCAAGACCCGTCGTACAGATAGAAACAAAAAGCTCTCTGATCATACCCTCAAGCTTATGAAGGAGAGGCGTGAGATGATCCTGCAGTCTTCAGATGAGGCGTGCAAATACCGGCAGATCAATAGACAGATCTCTAAATCCTTGAAAAGAGACCTCCGGCGCTTTAATACCGAGCGTATTAAAGACGCGATTGAGCGAAATAAAGGCTCCAAGGTGTTTTCAAGGGATCTATCTATTGGGCAGAGCCAGCTCACGAAACTGAAGACCGATGATGGCAGGATTGTATCCGCCAAACCGGAGCTTCTGAGGGAGATCGAGAGTTTCTATGGGCAGTTGTACACGTCAACCAGTAAACCCGTTGCGAATCTAGCAAACGACCCAAGAGCTAGATTGACCCGACACTATACCGAAGATATCCCGGACGTCAGCCTGTACGAGATTAGAATGGCTCTGAAACAGCTTAAAAACAACAAGGCGCCGGGTGATGACGGAATCACGGCTGAACTCCTGAAGGCGGGTGGAAAACCGGTCCTCAAGGCCCTTCAGAAGCTTTTTGATTCCGTCATACTCGAGGCAAAACGCCACAGGCATGGTGCAGGGGTGTGGTGGTACTCTTCTTCAAGAAGGGCGACAATGCCCGGCTGAAGAACTATAGGCCCATCTCGCTTCTTAGCCATGTTTACAAGTTGTTTTCAAGAGTCATCACGAATCGTCTCGCGCGCAGGTTTGACGATTTCCAGCCTCCCGAACAAGCCGGATTCCGAAAAGGCTTTAGCACCGTAGACCACATACATACGCTGCGGCAGGTTATACAGAAGACCGAAGAGTATAACTTGCCTCTCTGTTTAGCGTTTGTGGACTACGAGAAAGCCTTCGATTCGATCGAGACTTGGGCTGTACTACAGTCTCTCCAACGGTGCCAGATCGACTACCGGTACATTGAGGTGTTGAAGTGTCTGTACAAAAACGCCACCATGTCAGTCCGTCTTCAGGATCAGACCTCGAAACCTATCCTTCTCCAGCGCGGCGTAAGACAGGGAGACGTAATTTCTCCGAAACTGTTCACTGCTGCGCTGGAGGACGTCTTCAAGGTTCTGGACTGGAAGGGGCTTGGCATCAACGTTAATGGCGAGTACATCACTCACCTTCGGTTTGCCGACGACATAGTGATCATGGCTGAGACCATGGAGAGCCTCAGTAAAATGCTCGATGACCTTAGTAGAGCTTCCGAAAGAGTGGGTCTTAAAATGAACATGGACAAAACCAAGGTCATGGTGAACGCCCATGTAACACCCACTCCTATCAAGATCGGAGACTCTACACTTGAAGTTGTAGACGATTATGTTTACCTGGGACAAACGGTCCAGTTGGGTAGGTCCAACTTCGAGAAAGAGGTCAACCGTCGAATCCGACTCGGCTGGGCGGCGTTCGGGAAGTTGCGTGGTATCTTCTCGTCCAATTTACCGCAGAGTCTCAAGACAAAAGTCTATGACCAGTGTGTGTTGCCAGTGATCACCTATGGGACCGAGACGTGGTCGCTCACAATGGGCCTTATCAGAAAGCTTAAAGTCACCCAAAGGGCAATGGAGAGGGCTATGCTCGGAATGTCCTTGCGTGATCACGTCAGAAATGATGATATCCGCAGGAGAACCAAAGTTACCGACATAGCCCGATGAATTGCCAAACTTAAGTGGCAGTGGGCAGGGCACATTGCTCGCAGAACGGATGGCCGATGGGGCCGAAAAGTTCTGGAGTGGCGACCGCGAACTGGAAGACGATACGTTGGAAGGCCTCCCACTAGGTGGACCGATGACCTGGTTAAGGTTGCGGGAAGGCGCTGGATGCGACACGCACGGGATCGGTCAATGTGACGACGCCTGGGGGAGGCCTATGTCCAGCAGTGGACGTCTTTCGGCTAAAATGATGATGATGATGAACATACATATTGACTAATAAAACAATCTCAAAATTATAAAACTCAGATTTATTTATTAAACAATTTTCCAGTAATATAATTTTATTCTATAATATAAACCCTTCTTGTTTCTAATCTGAAGATTTTTTTTTAAATCTTTTATCACTATTTAAGTAAGTATAATTTAAGTAACTTATACCACATAGTATTTATAATTTGCCAGTACTTGCACTTAAATTTGTATTAAAATTTCTTAACATCTCTCATAATCTAAACTTAATAATATCTATATTTATATTAAAATCATGTTCCAGGCATTCAACTTCCTCTTCTGATGGATGGACATAAATCCTGCAGTACTCAGGTCTCTCTTGACCATGACTTGCTTATTTCCTTAACATATCCAACATCGTCTACTGGTTGCCAATAAGGAGTTGCTGGTTTTCCAAGTGCCTCTCTTCTATAGTTAAGCTCCATTTGTGTCTGTCTTTGTGAAGGTTGTTGAGAAATGAGCATTGGAATAGATGGCCTCGTACCGTTAGCAAACGCCGCCTACGAGGAGCTGTGAACATAAAAATGCAACAAATTACTATTAGAGGTAAAAAGATATGCATGATACTATGTATAACAGCATAATTGGGATTTAGGCGCACGGTTGGCGCAGTGGTTGAGCGATTGACCGCTGCGCTGCGTGTCGCGGGTTCGATTCCCGCACGGAACAATTATTTGTATGACCTACAGATAGTTGTTCCGGCTCTGGGTGTTGTGTATGTGAGTTTATATGTTTGTAAACGCACCCACGATACAGGAAGAAATTCCTAGTGTGGGGCAAAGTTTAATAAAAAAAATAAAAAAATATATAATATCCACTCTCTCTTTCTGAAGGTATTATAAGCAGATAAATTGTAGTATTGCAGGTTAATTGAATTTTTGGCTACTGTTAAAAAAAACCCCAACAACTTGGTTCAACCTGGGTATGAAAAGTAAGAACACTATTTAATTATCTAGAGCTTACACTGAACCAACAATTAAGCTAAACTTACATGAAGAGGCAATTGAGGCTCCTGACCTATGAAGCACTGCAGGTAGTCATCTAGCAAACTGCAATACGAAATATAAACAAATTTGTGATATACAAAACAATATAACATACCTAGTAAGACTTTTCTAAAAAACCTCACCAATTGTTTTGTATTCGGCTGGTTTTCTATCGTCATATTGTTCTTACGCCAAGATAGCCCTGGTTTACATCCTGCAAATGTATTTCAACGCAGTACTATTATATTTTATCTAAAGATAAACATATTATATATTTCTTGGACAGCAATAATATTGTCACATTGTACAATACTTACATTTCAAACAGTCACAGAACTATGTTAAAATCAATCGCTGTGTGAATTTAAAACTATTTTCAAGTTTAAAAACTGTAAAGTGAAGTGCTTTACTTCACTTTACAGTTTTTAAACTTGAAAATAGTTTTAAATAGTGCTTTACTTCACTTTACAGTTTTTAAACTTGAAAATAGTTTTAAATACAAACGAACAACAAATTATCAAATAAAAACTGTCGGTTGCGATTTTGAGAGTGTTGCTGTTGCTGTGTTGGTGTGTTATGTGTGGCAGCGGCACAGCGCGTTGCTTTTACTTACGAAATAGGCAAAGAAATTGTCATATAGCCTTAAGATGCAATTATAAAAATGTATTATTTAAACTCTTATAGCTATGAAATCATTTGTAGTTTCACTCTATTACTTAAAATACTTAAAAATAGACCTATATTATACATTTTAAGCTCATAAAACTCTCAGTCGAGATTTATCGATTATAATTTAAAGAATTTGTTTCAATCCCTAATTCGTCTACGAAATTGTGACGGGAGATGTCAGTCTAGAGTTCGTCGACGACCATAACCGCGCTAGAGAATACCGTTTGAATCAGCGCTGCACGATCGGTCGATCTCAAGATTGTCTCGCTGACGAGCTCGTCGACGAGCACAGCCAAGAAACTGTCTCTTAGAGAATAGCATGGCTGGACTGGAAGGGGCTTGGCATCAACGTTAATGCCGAGTACATCACACACCTTCGGTTTGCCGACGACATAGTGGTCATGGCTGAGACCATGGAGAGCCTCAGTAAAATGCTCGATGACCTCAGTAGAGCTTCCGAAAGAGTGGGTCTTAAAATGAACATGGACAAAACCAAGGTTTTTTTTTATTATTTTTATTATGGGTTTGCTCTTGACTCTAGTCTAGGTCAGAGGTGACAGAGACAGAGTCTACGATGGAGTGAGCTTACCCAGAAGAAGCCTGTTCACTCTAACTTTGAAGAGATTCGGGTTGAATGCGTTCGGAAAAACAGACGCAGGTAGTGAGTTCCATTCATTCGCTGTGCGCATTATGAAGGATGTTTGGAAGCGCTTGGTGCGAATTGGTGGCATGGCAACAAGGTAAGGATGGTAACTTGCAGTGCGTCTAGATGTCCGATGGTAGAAGGGGGCTGGTGGGATGAGGTCGTGGAGCTCTTGAGCACACTCACCGAAGTACAGTCTGTAGAAGACCGACAAGCAGGCAACCTTGCGGTGATGAGCCAAGCTATTAAGCTTGGCATCTACCAGTTCAACGTCGCCGATGAGCCTCTTGGCTCTGCGTTCCACCGAGTCAAGCGCGGCAAGCTGATACTTTGCTGAGCCATCCCAAAGGTGGCTGCAATACTCCATGCAGGATCGGACTTGCCCTTTGTATAGGGTTAAAAGCTGTCCAGGCGTGAAGTATCGCTTCACTCTATTTAGGATGCCCAGTTTTTGGCCGCAATTTGGGCTTTGTACTCAATGAATGCGCCGAAGTTGAGACTGGATGTCAACTCCATGTCTAGGAGCTCGAGCCGATCAGTCACAGGAACAGACGCACCCCGGAAAGTAGGAGTAAGATCGAAAAGTCTCCTTTTAGCGGTAAAAAGGCACGCTTGTGTTTTGGTGGCGTTAAAGGAGACCAGATTTTCATTACCCCACTGGGAGACAAGGCTTAAGGTCAAATCTGTTCGCCTCACCATAGCCTCTCTCAAGGAACGAACTTCATCCACGCTGGTTTTTGCGCTGGACAAGTATCTCTCTGAAACAGTACTGTCATCTGCGTACCCAACAATACCAGGCTGAAGTAGGTCATTGATGTGCAGCAGGAAAAGAGTTGCAGAGAGAACAGACCCCTGAGGAACGCCGGCATCGATAGCCATAAGGTCAGAGGAGCAGCCGTCAATGACTACTCGGATCGACCGTTCATTAAGGAAGTCTGATATCCAGCTACAAAAACCAGCTGGGATGCCATAGGCAGGAAGCTTACAGAGTAGACTTGCGTGCCAGACCCTGTCGAAGGCCTTCGAGATATCAAGCGATACAGCAAGAGCTTCGCCGTGTCTCTCGATGGCCTCGCCCCAGCAGTGCGTGACATACACGAGAAGATCGCCAGTTGACCGTCCCCGGCGAAAGCCATATTGACGGTCACTGAGAAGATTATTGTCTTCAAGGTAGGTCAGCAACTTACTGTTCAGTACCCTTTCCATAACTTTGCACAGTATGGAGGTAATGGCGATCGGACGGTAATGGGCAGGGTCAGCACGGTTGCCTTTTTTGGGCACTGGTTGCACATTTGCAAGCTTCCAGGATTTTGGCACCGTTCTTTTAAGAAGAGAGAGGCGAAACAAGCGTGTCAACACAGGAGACAGTTCAGGCGCACACTGCCTCAGCACTCTCGCTGGAATACCGTCAGGCCCGCTGGCCTTATTCACGTCTAGACTGCACAATACTCTCCGGACCTCTTTAATGTGCACAGCGATCTCCGGCATCGAAGAGTCGCAATGAGGTACAGAAGGTGGTTGCTTGGAGCCAGCGTCCAGACGCGAATCGTTAGCGAAGAGAGATGCAAATAAATTTGCTTTCTCACTTGCAGAGTAAGCCAGCGACCCATCAGGTTTCAGCATTGGAGGTAAAGTGGGACGACAGAAATTCGTTTCAACCGCTTTAGACAGGGACCAAAACTGTTTTGTACCCGGAGGATGCGATGCCAGCTTGGCTCCAATACGTCCAATATGGTCAAAACGCGCCCGACGCAGAACCCGCTTGCAGAACTTGGCTGCAGAATTAAAGGCTCTTTTCCTCGCGCGAACCCTACGCGCTCTAACTTTGCGGTCGCCGGTCCCGACCCAGGCTTGGTAGGCAGACTCTTTTCGGGCCTCAGCGTGGGCACATTCTGCATTATACCAAGGTCGGGATTTGTGACCGAGCGGAATGTCGGAGAATGGAATGAAATACTCCATTCCCTGCCGAATCACATCCGTAATCGCGTCCGCACAGCTCGAGGGGTCACTCGAGAAGAAGCACACATGCCGCCAAGGATAAGACGCATAAAAGTGCCGCATCTCGTCCCAGTCTGCTGACTCGTATCTCCATACTCGCCTCGAGCCTCTAGGACTCTCATCTGGAGGAGAGCAAGTCGACACGGATTTCACCAGACAGTGGTCAGACGTTCCCAGCGGGGCTGAGACCGATACCGAATGACTGTCCGGATCAGTTGTCAACAGAAGGTCTAAGCAATTGGGTGTATGGCCGTCAACATCCGGTACACGCGTTGCCACATTCACCAGCTGGGTTAGATCTAGCGATAAAGAAAACTTGCGCGCCTCTAACCCGGCATGGTCAGTTTTCCGGTACGGGTACAACCACTCCTTATGTTGGGCATTAAAATCCCCCAGAAAAATAAGCTTCGCTGTTGGGTACCGTTGCTGGGCCATATCAGCCGACTCCACGAGGCAATTAAAGAGCGCTGTTGTCTCCTGGTCACCAGCGTGCGATCGGTAGACGCCGATGTAGAGAGACTTCTCCACGCCGGTATCCACAAGTAGCCATATGGCAGGAAAACCCGATTTCTCAAAGCAACGGAGACGACGACAACATATGTCATCGCGGACACGCCACGTCCGACGGGGTTGTTATCTTCGTCTCCGTTAGGAAAAACAGGTGCGGCTTCTCGGTCTCAAGGTGGTGGTGGACCGGATCGAGATTGGAGTGCAACCCCCTGATGTTAGTGAGGTGCACTTTTAGTGGAAGGAAGTGCAGCCGTTGATTCACCATATTCTTCTTTGCTTTGGCCATGATGATAATGTAGAGTTTGCTGGGGAAGAAGTTGAACTGTCAAGGCGCTGCTCAGTGACCCAAGTGGAACACCGGAGCTAACCCAACATATAGGGAACTCACTTGGAGACTGCGGGGACGCCCGAACCCCCGCGAATATGGCCACCGGGTCCTCCCATCCAGTCGCCAGCTGGCACGGTGGAGCATACCGGGATTTTTCGCGAGTTGGCGGGGCAGCCTTTGGCACGTGGCTGGCGTGCTAATTGGGCCCCCTACTGACTGCGGTCGGCCAACGGCTGGCACCGTGCTTCGGATCCCGCTACCCTCCAAAATGAGTTACCTGGCAAGCTTTGCCCAGAGACCAACCGACCGACCGGTTCTGAACAGCGCAACTGACATCCTCCTTCTGCCCCAAAGGCACTGCCAGTCCCACACACCGACGGAACACAGCAAGCTGCTTGGCGCCGGACTCCGGTGGGATGCTGGTCGCGAGCCAGGCGGCCCCTTGCGGAGCCTACCACCGCTTAAGTGGGATCGTTCAGCCGTACCACAGGCAAGCCTGTGGTGCCGTTGCCCGGGATGGACCGCTAGGAGGTAGATCCCATACCCACCCCCAAGGTCATGGTGAATGCCCATGTAACACCTACTCCTACTCGTATTAAGATCGGAGACTCTACACTCGAAGTTGTAGACGATTATGTTTACTTGGGACAAACGGTCCAGATGGGAAGGTCCAACTTCGAGAAAGAGGTCAACCGTCGAATCCGACTCGGCTGGGCGGCGTTCGGGAAGTTGCGTGGTATCTTCTCGTCCAATTTACCGCAGTGTCCCAAGACAAAAGTCTATGACCAGTGTGTGATGCCAGTGATAACCTATAGGACCGAGACGTGGTCGCTCACAATGGGCTTTATCAGAAAGCTTAAAGTCACCCAAAGGGCAATGGAGAGGGCTATGCTCGGAGTATCCTTGCGTGATCACGTCAGAAATGATGATATCCGCAGGAGAACCAAAGTTACCGACATAGCCCGAAGAATTGCCAAACTTAAGTGGCAGTGGGCAGGGCACATTGCTCGCGGAATGGATGGCCGATGGGGCCGAAAGGTTCTGGAATGGCGACCGCGAACCGGAAGACGATACGTTGGAAGGCCTCCCACTAGGTGGACCGATGATCTGGTTAAGGTTGCGGGAAGGCGCTGGATGCGAGACGTTTAGAGTCTCCAACCTTGATAGAAGTGGGTGTAACATGGGCATTCAACATCACCTTGGTTTTGTCCATGTTCATTTCAGACCCAATCTTTCGGAAGCTCTACTGAGGTCATCAAGCATTGTATTGAGGCTCTCCATGGTCTCAGCCATGACCACTATGTCGTCGGCAAACCGAAGGTGTGTGATGTACTCGCCATTAACGTTGATGCCTAGGCACCTCCAGTCCAGAACCTTGAATACATCCTCCAGCGCAGCAGTGAACAGTTTCGGAGAAATTACGTCTCCCTGTCTCACCCCACGCTGGAGAAATATTGGTTTCGAGGTCTGATCCTGAAGACGGACTGACATGGTGGCGTTTCTGTACAAACACTTCAACACCTCAATGTACCGCTAGTCGATCTGGCACCGTTGGAGAGACTGCAGTACAGCCCAAGTCGTCGATCGAATCGAAGGCTTTCTCGTAGTCCACAAACGCTAAGCAGAGAAACAGGTTGTACTCTTCGCTCTTCTGTATAATCTGCCGCAGCGTATGTATGTGGTCTACGGTGCTAAAGCCTTTTCGGCATCCGGCTTGTTCGGGAGGCTGGAAATCATCAAACCTGATAGTGTCGGGTCAATCTAGCTCTTGGGTCGTTTGCTAGATTCACAACGGATTTATTGGTTGTCGTGTACAACTGCCCATAGAAACTCTCGATCTCCCTCAGAAGCTCCGGTTTGGCGGATACAATCCTGCCATCATCGGTCTTCAGTGTTGTGAGCTGGCTCTACCTAATAGACAGATCTCTTGCAAAGACCTTGGAACCCTTATTCCGCTCGATCGCATCTTTAATACTTTCGGTGTTAAAGTGACGGAGGTAGCTTTTCAAGGACTTTGACATCCGTCTATTTAGATGACGGTATTTCACCACATCGTCTGAAGACTGCAGGATCATCTCACGCCGCACCTTCATTAGCTTGAGAATAGGATCAGAGAGCTTTTTATTTCTACATTTAAGGCCTTTTTCTTTCTGTATGTAAAGAAGTATGTAAGGATCGTTTCAGGTGGTGTTATGTAGTTTCTGCCTACCCCCATGGAAAAAAGACGTGACTTTATGTATGTAAGTATGTATGTAAGGCAGGTCTTGAAAATCTTAGACCCGACCGTATGGACAGCTTCCACGAACCCATCGCTGTATTCGTCCACGGAGCTCCCTAGGCACTCCAAACGATTCTGGAGTTCGAGCTGAAAGGTTTCAGGGTTTTGGATCTGGATCTGTGCTGGACGGAGCGTGGACTTCATCAGTCGAGACCTTTCAAGCTTGATATGAATGTTCAATGTGCCTCTTACCATGCGGTGATCGCTCCCGGTTTTCACCGAATTGATCACAGAGACATCATTGAACATTTGCTTCTTGGTTGACATGATGAAGTCGATCTCGTTTTTAGTTGCACCATCGGGGCTTTGCCACGTCCACTGCCTGTGCTCACGCTTTCTGAAGAAGGAGTTCATCATAAAACTGGCCAGTAGGTGACCCCGGTGGTTCCGACGTCCAACTCCAAATTGCCCCACTTGCAGCTCATCCTCGTCTGGTTTGCCCAGTTTTGCGTTGAAGTCCCCCATGACAACGGTGAAGTGAGTTTTGAAACCATGCATGGCTTTAGAGATATCCTCATACATGGTCTCTACCTCGTCGTCGCGGTGTGCCGAGGTTGGGGCGTAAACCTGTATGACCTTCAACGAATATCTTGAGGATATTCTGAGTATAAGGTACGCCACCCTGGTCGACACGATCTTCACCATGTTGTTCACAAGAGACTTGTAGACGATAAACCCGACACCACCATGGGACTGCCGGTCACCCTCTCGGAAATAGAGCAGGTTACCGGATTTGAGGATTATCGTGTCCTCCCCCTCTCTGCGGACTTCAGATAACCCTATAATACTCCATCGTATCCTGCTCAATTCTTCCTCGAGTTCGGCTATCTTCTCGTCGGTCCGGAGTGTTCGCGTGTTGTACGTTGCCAGGTCCAGTCGTCGGTGTTTATTGGGGTAGCCGGGTCCACTCCGGGGATTGTTTGCACCCCTTGCCACGCCATCGCCTCGACCGCTACCGTAGTCGAGGGTAGACGGGCTGCCGGGCACTCGGGGCCGTTTTTTAATTGTGCTATTCATGGTTTAGGGGTGTTTGCCGTAATCGCCACGATTGACAGGTGGGTGGGCGATCGCAGTTTGTTCTTAAAGTGCACAGAGAACACTGCTGCCCATTCTCTGTTTTTCCCTTAGTCGCCTCTTACGACACCCACGGGAAGATATGGGATGGTGAAATTCTTTACGTCCGGCACCATACGGTACGGTATTTAGTATTGTAGGACATTTTCACTGCTTAATTCTGTATGACTTGCAATAGTTGGTGGTTAGATAGACATGCGCTACTCCAAACAGGACAAACGTATGTTATACACGGGCGGACAAGTGTAGTATAAATCCTAAGCTTGGTACTGCTACTTAATTTGCTTTTTCGATTCAATAAAGGGTTTAAAGCACCAAGTTCTTGGGCACTCTTAACACGTAAGTCAGATATATGTTTCGTCCAATTTAGACGACTATACATTTAGAATCCAAGATAACTCACACAAGTTTTCCAAGGTACTTTATGGCCTGCTACTTTTAGAGTTCTTAAGGGGGTTTGCCTAGCACGAGAGAAGAATATAGCTTCCGTCTTATTTTCGTTTATTTTGAGTTTCCATTTCCTGAAATAATCAAGAAGTAAGTCGATTGATTGTAAACGACCTATGATGAGATCTGTATCATTCGAAGAGGTAAATGAGGCAGTATCGTCAGCAAAGCAAGCTAATTTGGTTCGAGGTTGAATAGGGATATCATTTATGAACAGGAGAAATAAAAAGGGACCGATAATCGAGCCTTGCAAAACGCCTGCTGGGAATTTTAAGGGTGATGATGAGGTTTCCCTGATGTAAACAAGAAATCTACGATCCACGAGGTACGACTGGTTGAGTTTAATCATAAGATAGACAGAGATAGGCACCTTCAAAGTGAGTAACTTGTGGACCAGGCCCACGTGCCACATGGTATCAAACGCTTTTTCAATATCGAGCAGAAACATACCTGTGGATTATCTGAGGTTTAAGTGAAGGGATATGTGTTCAGTCACTCTAGCCAGCTGTTGAGCAGCTGAGTGAGTAGCACGAAAACCAAACTGCTCCTGGATCAGAGACTGCTTTGTGGCATCTAATAGTCTGTTATAAAATAAAGATTCAAAAAGTGTGCCAACAGAAGGTAAAAGGCTTATCGGGCGGTAATTTACAGGTAAGGTACTGGCTTTGCCGGGTAAAATAGCCCAGACCAAAACAATCATTGAATTTTTTTGTAATATAAACTATCGCTTTCTATAGCAAGTTTTTCAGGAGTTGTGGATTTCATCATGACTAGCAGATTTACGGGATATCAGTTTTATCAGCGCTTTTCGAATCTCAAATGGCCTTAAGGGCTTTATAGAATCGGAAGTGAGATTATAGGTATTTAAGATTGGGTGGTATTTAATACTTTAACTGTAATTCCCCTTTTTTCAATCAAAATATTCGAAATTACTACCAAAAATACTGAATTGCACACTAAATTTGCTCATCAAATAAATGAATTATACTATACTGCTAGATCTTTAAAGCTTAACTGTTTTACTGAATAACTATCTGTTAACTAAAAGTAAATCTAATAATTCTTCGAGTGCAACAAAATATTTAAGTTTTAAGGGAGGGGGGGAAACGAAACAAAGTCGACGGAGCCCCGCTGCGCAGGGCTCCTATTTCTGTCTGCAGGGTCTAAAGTAACCTAACATGAAGGAGATGACGGGAGCTGAGTTCGCTCGCTTTGCTCGCTCACTTCAGCTCCCGTCATCTCCTTCGAACCTAACCTATCCGTGTCGGGGTGCCCTAAGCTCCCGAGCTCGCTTCGCTCGCTCTTGGACTAATTCACATTTATTTTATATTTAATTGAATAATTTGTGTGCAAATCAGTATTTTTGTTTTACGGTGAGTAATATTGTTTTGCAGTAGGTTATTAGTGGAGATATTTTGTTTGCTTAAATTTCTAAATAGAGGTGCAGTTAAAAATTCCCCTTTAAGATTGACATAGAATTAGATACCTCATCCTGGAGCTCAGAGTGACAAGCCCAGCTTGTGGTAAGGCTCATATCTTCGCAAAACGCATTTGCTAAAGCGTTACATTGTTCAACTGTTCTAGCCGTGAGGAACCCATCTTAGAGTTTAAGGAGGGATATATCGGTAGATCTAGGTTTGAGGGATTTAGTCAGACGGCTAATATATTGACTAGGATTATCAACTTTTTCCAGTTTAGCATTCCATACGTTATCGAAATAATTTTGAATATTTGCATTTTTGTATGTTTGAAGGATGTTTATATAAATGCGATTACTTCTTAAGTTACCACTAGGCAGTTTCTGCTCATTACGACGCAAATAGTTTTTATAGCCGATTAAGCGTTTAATATACCGAGTAAGTTTTGTGGAAGAATCGCTACATACAGCAGTGGTATACGGTATGGAGGAGTCTCTAGCATCAATAATAGTTTGTTGCAAATGAAAAATGGCAGTGTCAAATTCCTTTTCTGAGTTGAATGTCTTAGAACTAAGCATAATATTTTTATTGAGGTGGGAGCGATACTCATTTGCGCAGTTAAATTTAAAGTATCGAGTTTCTGGTTTACAACACAACGTACCTCCAATAGTATAGAATAAGGGGTAGTGGTTGGATGACAGGGCTATTACGGTTGCAACCTCACTAATATAATTAATATTTAAGGAGAGCACCAAGTCCGGGTGGGCCCTACAGGGTGGTAGCGGCCTTGGCGCGCCTGTTCACTGGGATCCTACGCATGGGCTTCTTCCCAGCCTCGTGGAAAGAAGGTCGCGTCATCATGCTGCCCAAGACGGGGAAGAATACGCTGAAGCCGGAGAGCTATCGGCCGATCACTCTCCTGCCCACCATCTCCAAAGTTTTCGAGTCGCTCCTCAGCGACATCTCACACCACACATACCACCACGCGAGGAGCAATTCGGGTTTCGCGTAGAACATAGTACGACGCTGTAGCTGTCAGCAACTATGAAGATATGGTATATGGTACTCGATATGGAGAAGGCCTTTGACCGCGTATGGCATGACGGACTTGTGTACAAGATGTCCAAGTCCGGCGCGCCTCATCGCATTGTCAGTGTGATTCAATCATTTCTTACACACTGGACCTTCAGAGTGGTGGTAGAAGGAGCGCTGTCTGCCCCCCACCCGATACTGGCGGGCGTGCCGCAGGGCAGTTGCTTATCGCTAACGTGTTACACACGTTACACCGACGATATCTCCACTACGCCAGAGACGACTCTCGCGCTGTATGCCAACGACGCGGCATACGTCTCTACATCAATGAACACCAGGCATGCAGCGCGCAAGATGCAGCGTGCCCTCGACAACATCCCCGAGTGGCTACCAAAGTGGCGGCTTTCGGTTAACGTGGGTAAGACGCAGGCCCTTGTTACAGGACTAGGACCCGTACCAACACCTATGAAACTACAAGTAGCCGAAGTCAAGTGGACTCCCCAGGCCAAGTACCTGGGCGAAACCATCGATCGCCGGCTCACGATGGGGTTGCATGTCACCAGAGTGGTGACCCAACACAGGGCGTCCAGAACACGTACATTCGATCTATTTTAACATACGCAGCCCTAGCTTGGTTCGTCCTTACGAGCGAATCAAATAAAAAGAAGGTCCGCGCGCAGCAGAACATCTCGCTGCGCCGCACCATGAACGCTCCTCGCTACTTGAGGAACGATGTCATCCAGCGGTACACGGGAATTTAGAGCCTGGATAAATTTGTGGGGCAAATTATTTATTTCATAACAAAAATTACATTTATGTCGAAATATTTGCACAGTAGGTACATAAAAAGAAACAACATAAATAAACTATTACAACACAAATAACCTCGTTCCTCACCCAACATCGAAGTTAGAACGTATATCAAAATCAAAAAATAAATAAAATACACTTACTTTACAAAAACTAATATTCTTATTGATACAGAGCAAAGTCCCTTGCAAAAAGCTACAAAAATACATTCAATGTCAAATATTAAGTATTAAAACAAACAAAAATCATTTCGGAACTCTGGCATTAATATCCAGTTGGTTAGACGAGTGCCCATCAATAACCACTCGGATGGACCAGTCCCTCAGGAAGTCCGCAATCCAATTGCACAGACCACTGGGTAGACCGAATGAAGGAAGCTTGTCAATAAGGCTTTCATGCCGGACCCTGTCAAAAGCCTACGAGATATCCAGCAGGAAGACGGTAAGCACTTCCCCGTGCCTCCCGATGGCCTCACTCGAGATGTGAATGGCATACGCTAGAAGATCCCCAGTTGATTGATTTTGGTGGAAGCTATATTGGCGGTCTCTGAGGCTTCTAGGTATACCAGGAGCTTAGAGTTGGGTACCCGTTCCATACTCTTGCAGAGGATGCTGTAACGTCACGTTTCACGTTATTGAATTAAAAGAGTTAAAAAAATAAGCTTTGAAAAAGGACATTGAGAATTAAAATACTAAAGCCTGGCTTCACACGATGTTGGTTGCTAGTGGACGACAACTAAGCAGACAACCGACGGTCAAGAACTGTTCAAGGAATTCTTCTTCGTGGAATGCTCGAGGTAGGCAGGTGATGAGCAGGCACCACGACGGACAAGTAGACAAAATGGGCAGGTAGCCAGATAAGCCAGTTGTCAAGTAGAACAGGAAGGCAAGCAGCAAGGTATCAGTATGAGCTGGGCTGTGGCGTCTCAGGCAGACGGTCAAGTAGGCGGGTTCATAATCTGTGCGTGCTGCTGGCGGGCGCGCTGTGGCCGTGCGTGTCGCTATAGAATTGTCTGGACTGGCACATAAGAAAGAAAGAAAAAGTGTTTATTTGTCACAAAACGACATACATACAATAATAAATACCCTTAAACAATAGTATTAGTAGTACTTAAATTAAGTTAGTAAAGACGAGAAATAAATCAAACAATAATTAGATATACTAGCTACATTTTGTTTTTAACAGAAAAGAAATAGGGTGAAAAAGATGTCAGGCAGATGCATGTCGTGATTGTGGCAAGAAGGCTTCCACTCAGCATAATGCTGTGCCGTGGGGGACCCACAGCACAGCGCTGATTTTCAGTGGTCGCACATCACACACATCACACATCGATTTTATTTAGCAGTAAAAGTACACTTAGTCCAAATGCTATTATTTATAGATTTGCAGATTAGAAAATACACTTGGAATATTAAGTAGTCAACCGATTTTCGGCGTTAACCGCCAGAATCAAACTAAAACACTGACGCTCGTATTTTCCTCGTTCTGTCATATCTTCTGAATTTCAAATTCAAATCTCAATTAAGAAATCAAGACCAGAACGAATAAAAAACGGTTAACAAAGAGTCTGCCGCTGCCCATATTATAATGTACAACTAGCTTAAAAAAATAAAATAGACAGACAGATGACAGATCAGATGAAAATGTCAGAGTAAGTATAAAATATGCCAAGATTTTACAAATTAGCAATATAAATTAAGTTAATATTAAATTTAAATCTTTAAATCCATCAGAGATAACTAAAAATATGCTTTTCAGGTGTTAGGTTAGGTTAGGTTAGGTTAAAACGGGCTGGTTTCCGCAACACCACGACCAAGCGCGTATTTTGCGTACGGAACAGTAACAGTATCAAAGAATACATAAAAATGAGTCACATGAGTTCATACAATATCAAAAGATAAAAAAGGTGTGGTTTGTATAGTGTAATAAAACGTAAATATACTAAAAGATGTGGATCTGTAAATCAGAATACCACAATGGACGTTATCTAAATGGGTCTGTAGTTGGCCGGGTCAGCCCGACTGACCTTCTTTCAGGCTAAACGTTAGCTTTCTGCTAAACATTCGGCACTTTTGCAGTGTCATACGAAAGGCGAAACAGGCATGTCAGGATCGAAGACAGTTCAGGCGCACAGGTTCTCAGAACAATTGCTGGAATCCCGTCGGGGCCACTAGCTTTGTTCACTTCGAGGTTGCGCAGCACCCTACGAAGTTCCTTTTGATGGAAGCGAATGTTTGACATACTCGTTATGCATCCATCAGGAGAAGGAGAGGGCCGCGCGTCATCAGAATCCAGACGTGAAGATCCCGCAAAAAGAAAGGAAAACAAGTTTGCTTTCTCCTTAGCAGAGTGGGCCAGTGACCCGTCGGGTTTCAGCAGTGGTGATAGTGAGGGACGGCAGAAGTTCGATTCAACCGACTTAGCCAGGGACCAAAACGCTTTACTACCAGCTGGGTATGAGGCAAGTTTGGTCCCAATACGGCTTACGTAGTCCAACCGAGCCCTTCGCATCATCTTATTGCGGGACTTGGCAGCCTTATTAAAGGCTCTCTTCCGCTGACTCACGTCGCTTGCTTTGCGCGCCTCATGTTTAAGCGAGTCGGCGCGTTTGCACTCGGCGCCAAACTATGCCCGGTCAACGCTAGACATTGCTACGTCAGAGAATGGAATGTAGTACTCCATTCCCTGACTTAACACATCAGTCACGGCGTCTTCGCAAGACACAGTATCAGCCGAAGTGAAGCAAGTAGGCTGCCAAGGACAAGATGCGAAGAAAGAACACATCCCATCCCAATCTGCTAACTTGTATCGCCAAACCCGCCGAGCGCCTCTTGGGCTATGATCGGGTGGGAAGATGATGGATACAGACTTCACCAGACAATGGTCGGAACTACCCAAAGGGATACCGACACCGAGTAGTGGTCTGGATCTGTTGTCAGTAGAAGGTCCAAGCAATTGGCTGTGTGCGAATCAACATCTGGCATCCTCGTTGCCCCGTGGACCAGCTGGGCGAGATTTAAAGCAAGCGCAAGCTTTCTCATCTCCCGCCTAGCATGATCAGTGCAATGGTACGAGAAGAGCCACTCAGAAAAAAAAACAAAAATGAGATGACGCTAGTTCCACGCTTACCAACAGCTCCGCGTATTTTAATTACTTAAAATAGTTAAAACAAAGCTAAATATTGAAGTAGAAATAAAATAGCATTATAACGAAGTTTTAGTGTTACCTTGGCGTTTTATGCAAGTACAATTCTCAAATTACTGTTATCAAAATACAGTACAAAGACAATTTACATTTAAAACTATCTATGTTTGACTTTAAACAATAAAACACATGCAGTGCAATAAATAACATCAAATCTAAGTGGAACAATGAAAATAGTTCATTGTTCAAAATTCATCAAAACAAAGTGTTTTAAAATATTTTAATTGTATTCATAATAAAAACGGTGAAGGTAGCGGAAAAATACAAAAAATCATAAACGTAATTATTTAGTATTTTTTTATCTAAGAAGCATTGTTCATTCACATCGCCTATTTCAACTAATATTGTAATGACGAGTTGGCTGAATGGTTTCGACTCTTAATCAAGGTGTCTCGAGTTCGGAAATGTTCGAATCCAGAGTTCGAAACTTGACTTTTGTGATATTTGAGATTTGTTGCTTACAATATAAATGACAAAATAAATAAGTTATTATAAGATTTAGATAAAAATAATTATAAAATATAAACATCACCGCTAAGTAGGAGAGATACTCTTCGCACGCTACCGCCAGAGAATGTATAGTACAAATGGGAATCCATTTCTTCGCGCAGCCGTTTTTTTTTTTTTTTTTTATTTCAAGTAGGCCATTAAGCGGCACTTTTGAACGTTAAAATTTACATTTAATAAAAATTGATTCTACCGTGCATTCGGAAATGTAGCTTGTTATGGAGAAGAAACTCCATACTTACTCTTTTTAAAAAAAGTTTTATACAATACGTGGGACACTCAGAAAGTTTTGCGAAACTAAAAAAAATTGTTCTATACGTACATATATTTTTATTAAATCTTTTCAAAGTACTTTCCACCAGCCTCTATTCAAAGATTCATGCGCCTAAACCAGTTTTCAAAACACTTTTTCCAGTCCGCCGCAGACACCTCGTTTACAGCCTGCTCGAACGCAGCCAGCGCATCTTCCGGCGACGAAAATTGTATCCCTTTGAGCTGATTTTTTATTTTTGGGAATAAAAAGAAGTCACACGGTGCTAGATCAGGGCTGTAAGGAGGGTGACCCAGGAGTTTGACTGGCGTGCTGTCCAGGAAGTCCCTCGTTTTGAGTGCGGTGTGCGCAGGTGCATTGTCGTGGTGGAGCAGTAGCCCGCGGAGCCCTGTGTTTGGTCGCTTGTTGCTTATAACAGAGAAAACTTCTGGCAAACATTTGGTAGTATACCATTCGGCATTAATGCTTCTTTGATCCCGTAAGGGAATTGATACCAAGTGGCCAGTCAAATTAAAAAAGCTAGCGATCAAAATCTTACCCCCGCTTCTAGATCGCTTCACTTTGGTAGGCGTTGGCTCATTTTGAAACACCCAAACAGTCGACTGGCGCTTGGTTTCTGGGTCGTATTGATAAATCCAGGACTCATCACCTGTAACGATGTCGTAAACACGCCGAGACGAGCCTGCTTCAAATTTGTTAAGCATATCACGGCACCATTCCACCCGGGCCTGCTTCTGAGCATCGGTGAGGTTGTGCGGCACCCAGCGTGATACTATCCTCCTCACGCGAAGATGGCTGTGTAGAATCTCGTGAACGCTTCCCGATCCAATCTTCAATATGTGTTGAATCTCCTGATATGTAATTCGCCTATTGTCTTGGATTAAATTTTTCACTGCTAGCACGTTTTCTTCGGTAACAGCCGTCAAAGGGCGACCGCTTCTTTCGTCATCCCCCAAAGTTGGTCGACCGCGCTTGAATTCGTTATACCAACGATACACGGTTGCCTTGGAAGGGCCTTCATCCATGAATGCCATTTGAAGTCTATCGTACGATTCATCCGGTTTCAGGCGACACTTGAAATCGTATAAAATCATAGCTCTAAAATGTTCCCGGCGCAGATCCATATTTCAGTGAGACACAATACTTTGAATTAACTCGCAAAAAATGTGGAGGGAAATTTTGAAATTGGAACTTACTTATTTTTACTTATAAATAATCATATTTTCGCAATGATATTCAAATAAACAGATACGTTATACACTCACAAAACAATTGAAAAAAGTGTTCCGCACAGCAGCGGCAGCACACATACACACTTTTCATTCATCTGACATTTCACTACAAGTCGAAAGGGATGGCTTGATAAAACCAAAAAGAAAAAAAGAGACCGCTAGTGTTTGTCACTTGCGTGTGAATGTAAACAAACATTATTCTGGATTTCTGGCCACCAATGTTTTTTTCTTTTTGTAACCTCCAAATAACATATTATTAGGAAAAAAAATTGAAATAAATTAGTAAATTGAGGTGTATTGCGTACTTACATATGGTATGAGATCCCTTCTGTTTTATGTAATTTGGTATTGTAATTGGTGCACTTTCTAAATACACACGTTGACATTTTTTTAATTTTGATTTTGATTCAACAAAGCGTATCGCTCTTCGCCATGCGTGACATAAACTAAAGACTAAAGGATACAATTGTCTTCTATTCGAGTCTTCACAATGCACGCGCTTATAACATATCTGTATAATTGAATATCATTGTATTTTCGAAAAACATTATAACTGGCCAGTCTCCCATATATAAAAACTTTTTTTCGCAATACTTTCTGAGGGGCCTGGTATTTATATAAGTACATACATTAATAAATTCATATACGTGAGGACGATGTACCCAGCACTACTATACTACTTATAGGTATGAGAGAATTACAAGCACTAACAGGTAAATTCCTTTACTTGATAAATAGGAACATGGTCCTCACGTACTTACAAATATTGCAAACATAAGTACATTACCTAATTAAACAACAACAGAACAGTGTGCGAGTCAATTTTTTTAAACAAAAAAAGAAGATAAATAAAAATAAAGCGTTACTATAATTATGAATATAATACAAATTAACCATTTTGATTTTGTCCACACCAAAGATAGGCCTATGGAGCAGGACCAGCATGTTTCCAAGCATTCTTATCTTGAATATAATCATCTAATTTGTAATATGCTTGTTTACAAAGTGTGCTTTTAACTATTGTTTTAAATTTTCTTTCATTTAACTTTAATATCTCACAAGGTATTTTGTTATAGAATTTAACACAGTACCCCATGAAAGATGTGTGTACTTTAGCTAATCTATATGATGGTTGATCTAACTTATCTTTATTTCTGGTATTACAATTGTGATATTACGTTGATTCGAGCTTCTGTTTCTTACGTCATCTAACGTCGTCACGCTCATAATTTATCAATTTCAAGTACAATCGAGTAAACGTTTTCGAGCAAGTGTATTAGTAGTAGTATAGATCTAACGTCATTCGATATCAAGTAGGGCTCCTATGGGTTCCAATGGTTACCATAGGTTACAATGTAGTTTTTACTCTACAAACCTTATTGGTTGCCTAACTGCTCTACCATTGCGTTTGGCGTAAGTTATGCGCTTATTACGGGTATATGTAGTAAGGATCTTTTCACCAAATCTGCTCTTACAAAAACATGTGAACACGTTTTTAAGTATGAGTGAACAAAGATAGTCCTCGCATCTCTCTGTTTCGTCGGTCTTGGCCTTAGATTTTCAATAATATTTTTGATTTTGTTTACTCGTTAGAATCGCTAACACTTATGCTTTTGTCACCGTATAAATCACCGGGTAACAGTACTGTCTTACCGAATGTTAGTTCCGCGGCACTGACGCTTGTATTGTATCGCGATGTCGCGCGTAACCCAAATAGAACTGTCTGCAACTCTTCAACCCACGCCCCACTGTCCGTTCTGGCCATCAGTGTTGCTTTTAACACACGATGAAACCTTTCTACAGTTCCGTTCGCTTGCGGGTGTTATGCTGTACTTCTTAATCTATTTATTCCTTATCATTTCATTAACTCATTGACCAAGCAGCTATCAAATTGTCTGCCCTGATCTTTAGTAACCCTTATCGGACAACCGTACCTCGAAATCCAGCCGTCGTAAAAATTTTGGCTACCGTACTAGCATAAATGTTATTTATTGCTTCTTCTTATTTATAAAGCTTCCGGACAGCCTGTCACCCTATCAACTACCGTAAGGCAATACCTGTAATCGTCCGGTGACTTAGGCAATGGTCCTACTAGATCTATATGTATATGCTTGAATCGACCATGGCTTTTGTATTGTCCTAGTCCCGATACCGTATGGCGAATAGCCTTCGACTTTTGGCATTGAACACAGGTTTTGGCCCACTTTCCTACGTCTGTGTTCATGCTCGGCCAAAAATATTTAGACGTCACTAATTTCCGAGTGGTACGAATTCCAGAATGGCATAAGCTGTGCACTGCATGAAATGCCCTTTTTCTAAACGGTACTGGTGTAGTGTGCAGCTCGCCCAACCTTATATTTGTAACTGCACACACCTTTTATGGGCATTATTACACGAATCGTTGAATCGAACACTTCTCTTTTATTTCGATTACATCACTCCAATACATGGCGACCCTTAGCCAGCAATTAAAATTTTGCAACTTACGTAAAATGCGAGGACGACAATAGTTGAAGAAATCCTGAAAAATATACTGATATAAGTTTATGAAGACGGAAAATTTAGAAGGAAGAAACAAAAGAAGAAAAAAAAAAAAGAAAAAAAAAACAGAATCCAAGAATAAGTGTGAAGCGGTGAAAATATTAAATAAGAAGACAGAAAAGGAACGTTGCTGCCGGGTGCCGGGAGAATGCTCAAGCCTTATGATGAGAGGATATGCAGGGCGCCGGGAGATAAATCGTTCGGGTCCGATGTGGAGCAGCTGGGAGTCAGTTCGAGTCCAGTGCTGAGGAAACCGTTCATCCACACCATGTAAGACGTCGTGACCTACGGAGTCAGTTCGAGTCCAGTGCTGAGGAGTCCGTTCATCCACGCCACGTGACACGTCGTGACCTACTTATACGTTGTCAGTACAATACGTACCTACTGCAATGTAAGTTTTGCACTGAAATTTTTTTTTTAATATTCTACAATATTCCATAATATTGCAATTAGATCATGTTGTATTATTTTATATTTCGATTTGGGGAATAGGAATGTCCCAACAATTGCAAGATTTGCACGCTAAATTAAAATATTTAAGGGAATATTTAGTGAAACTAGGTCCAGATAGGCGTAGACAAGATTTAGCTTATAAGAAACTAGTAGAAGCAGAAAATGAATACAGTAGACTGGATTGTATTTTGACTCAGTTGAACCAAGAAATTAAAGAACGCAAGCTAGACAAGGAAACTTGTGAGGTTTTCCAAACATTAATCCATGAGATTCAATCAAATTATCAGAAAATAAAGGGTTTACTGACTTTAGTAGATAGTAGTAGTCAAACTAGTTCTAAGGATTTTATAGAACATTCAAATAGTGTTACAAAAATGGCTGAAACGTTCGATATTAAAACTGCAATTTCCCTGTTGCCGATGATGAATGGCCAGGAGCAGGTGACAAATCAGCTTATTGATGGTATCTTACTTTATAGCTCGCTTATCAATGATGCCAGTAAAAGTCAATTGATACAGTTTGTATTAAAAACACGTCTCTCGCCTAGTGCAAAATTGCGTCTAAAAACCACTTATGCAGATATTGAAAGTTTGATAGAAGATATTCGCATTTATTTGTTACCTAAAAAATCATTTGTAGCATTACAAACACAATTGCTTAAGGCGACTCAAGGCCGTAGGAGCATAGAAAAATTCGGTACAGAGATTGAGGAATTGTTTGTGAATCTTACGATTGCTCAGGCTAACGATAAGCGAGATGCCTATGAGGTTTTGCGTCCGCTCAATGAGAAGACTGCAATCAAACGGTTTAGCGACGGTTTGGCCGATAAGCGGCTCAGCACCATCATTGCCTCACGACAGTTTGCGTCATTGTCTGAAGCTATTACGGCTGCGGTAGATGAGCAATCCATGTCTGTCCAGCCACAAGACCAGGTTATGCAATTTAGGGCTAACCAAAACTATAAACGTGGAAGCTTTAGAGGTTCTCGAGGCCGAGGAAATAGACAGTTTTATAACAACAATAAAACTTATCATCATAATTATAATAAAAATTATGAAAATAGCACAGGTATAAGAACTTCATACAGTGTAAATCGAGGTAAACACACAGGTGGTCAGCGTCAGCATTTACGCGGACGTCCGGTGCGTTGTCAGCATGTTCAGCATAACGCGCAACAGTCCAATGTCCAAGACAACTTGCGCAATGATCAGGCAAATAGTCATGAAAACTTAGAATTTTTTCGTACCTAAACCGTACACTCATTCAATTCTTAGTTATAGTAATTTTTGTATTATTAATTGTCAACTACAAAATAGTAATGTTGATCTTAATTTACTGATTGATAGTGGAGCAAGCTTATGTGTGCTTAAGTATGAATGGTTGTCGCGACATAGGAATTTATTGAATTTAGTAAAACAGGATAAGATAGTTATTAAAGGAATTAGTGGTAATTTAGAATCTATGGGATACATTTATTTAGATATTTTAATTAATAATGTGACTTTTCAACAAAAGTTTCATATTTTTGAACACTTATCTTGCGCCGCAGAAGGTATACTCGGGCAGGATTTTTTGGAGCGCTATAATGCGGTATTAAATTATAAAAATGGTACTCTGAGTTTAGAAACCCGAGACCAGTCTGTCAGTGTTCATGTAAATAGGAATTTGTTTACAATTCCACCTCGTTGCGAAGTAATTAAACACATCCCGACGTCACACAATAGTGATTGCGTCATTTTATCAAAGGAAATTTATAATGGTGTGTTCACAGCGGGTGTAGTATCGAAGCCACATAATGGACTTATTCCTGTTAGGATTTTAAATACAACTGATAGTTCGGTTAAGATAAATATTTCAGATCTAATTATTAGCAGCCTAGATAATTTTTATGTTTGCAAGTTTGACGACGATAGTATATCTGTGGATAGAGTTCGAACTTTGCTAACTACGTTACAACTACATACTTATTTAAATAAAGAGGAACAAAGAGGCATTGAAAACGTATGTGCCAAATATGCCGATGTTTTCCATTTGCCAGGAGATACGCTCACTACTACAAATTTAATAGAACATTCAATTAAACTAAAGGAAAATGCGTCTCCAGCGTACGTGAAGCCCTATCGATTGCCTAAAGCATTGAAAGGCGAGGTACAAAGACAAATAGATGAAATGGTTAAAAACGATATCATTGAAGAGACTATTTCAGAATGGTCAAGCCCAGTTCTATTAGTACCTAAAAAGACAGATAGGTCAGGAGAAAGGAAATGGAGACTTGTAGTGGACTATCGCCAACTCAATAATAGGATACAGGATGATAAATTTCCCCTACCTAACATCACTGAGATACTAGATTCGTTATCTAACAACATCTATTTTTCAAAATTAGATCTCAGTCAAGGTTACTATCAGCTGTCTTTAGAAGAAAAGTCTAGGAAGTTTACTGCATTTACAACAGACAAGCAGTATCAAATGAAACGATGTCCAATGGGACTTAAGACATCGCCTAGTGCTTTTGCTCGTCTCATGACAATAGCAATGTCAGGGTTAAATTATAAATCATGCTTCTTATATCAAGATGATTGTATTGTCGTAGGAAATTGTCTTGAAACGCACAACAAGAATCTTATAAAAATTTTTGAATGCCTGAGAAGAGTGAATTTGAAACTAAATCCGATGAAGTGTGAATTTTTACGTAAAGAAATCGTTTATTTAGGGCATAAGATCACTTCAGAAGGTATATTTCCCGATCCATCAAAGGTAGAATGCCTGCAAAAGTACACTGTCCCGCAGAATGTAGACGAAGTCAAGAGATTTGTTGCATTTGCTAACTATTATAGGCGTTTTATTCCAAAGTTTGCCGACATAGCCTATCCATTGAATGCGTTATGTAAGAAAGATGTAGCGTTCGTATGGAGTGATGAATGCGAGCGAGCATTTTACAAGCTAAAACAGATCCTTGTTAGTCCAACTATACTTGACTATCCAGACTTCAGCGATAATAATACTTTTACGTTACAAACTGACGCATCAAAACTAGGTTTAGGCGCCGTGCTGTCTAATAGTAATAGCAAGGTAGTCGCGTACGCCAGCCGTAACTTGAAACCAGCTGAGACACGATACCCTGTGATTGAGTTAGAATTACTTGCTATTGTTTGGGCGGTTCGACATTTTAGACCTTATTTATATGGGAAAAAGTTTTACATAAAAACAGACCATAAGCCATTGATTTATTTATTTAATATGACCGATCCTTCAAGCCGGTTGACAAAGTTTAGATTATATCTCGAGGAATATGATTTTGAAATCAGCTATGTCCCAGGACGGCAAAACGCAGCTGCAGATGCATTGAGCCGGATACCTATTACATCCAACAGCTTAAAGGATATGAACAAGCATGTAGTATCGGTCATGACAAGGGCACAGACTCGAAGGTTACGTACTGACTGTGACAACAACGACATGACTACTGAGGTATCCTCTACTCCAAGGCCTGATCAACCTAAGGTAGTGGAAATTCTCAAACGACCAATTGACAGCGTTGAATTGATTTTACTTAGCAATAAAAATACATTAAATCAGATAGAAAAATCAAAACATTACACTAGTGACAATGGTAACTGCAAATTCGTGCCTGAAAAGTCAGCAATTTTTGTAATTTCTCGATCGTTATCGACCGTAAGTGTGTTAGCGAGAGAATTACAACGTTTTTGCAAGCAAATCAAATTAAACGAGCTCATAATAATTAAGAACAAGCGCAACGAAAGTTTTGTAAACAATTTTATAAAGGAAATGAGTCATTTAAAAGATACTCCTAAGTTACTTGTTATTAAAGATGTGACTAGAGTTACTGACAAAGACACGAAAATTTTGATCTTGAATGACTTCCACCTGTTACCCACGAGTGGCCACGCGGGGGTAAACAGAATGTTAAATAATATTAGGAAGTACTATTATTGGCCAGGAATGAGCAATGACGTATCAGAATTCGTAAAGAAGTGTAGAAGTTGTCAGATTCAAAAGCATACCAATAGGCATACGAAGGAACCGATGGTTATCACATCCACGGCATCCACTGCTTTTGAAAGAGTTAGTTTAGATTTAATAGGTCCTTTAGATGTAGATAATTTAAACTATAAGTATATTTTGACATTACAGTGTGATTTAACAAAATACGTCGAAGCTTATCCTTTAGAAAAGAAAGATACTATTTCTGTAGCTAAGTTATTTGTAAACAATTTTATTCTGAGGTATGGTATCCCTAGAGAGATAATAACAGACCAGGGAACAGAGTTTATGTCATCAGTTTTCACTGAGATTTGCAATTTGTTGCATATTAATAAACTGCATTCAACAGCTTATCATCATGAAACTCTGGGAGGTTTGGAAAATACTCATAAAGTTCTAGGAGCTTATCTTAGAATTCAGTGTGACAATAACAAAACAGATTGGAGCAGTTGGCTTCCATTCTGGTGCTTTTCTTTTAATACTACAATGCACTCTGAGACAAAATACACTCCATTTGAGCTAGTATTTGGCAAAAATTGTAATTTACCATCTAATATAGCACAAAATGAATATGTTGATCCGTTATATAATCCAGATTCTTACCCTTTGGAGCTAAAATACAGACTACAAAGAGCACAAGCAGAAGCTAGAAAAAACTTATTATACAGTAAGGAATTAAGAAAAAATCATTTTGATAAAAATGTAAATCGGTTAATATATAAGAGTGGAGATTTAGTTTTAATCAAAAATCAAGTAGGAAATAAGTTAGATAAAATTTACTTAGGACCATACAGAGTCATTGAAGATGTATCACCAAATGTGAAAATTATAAAAGATGATAAGGAATATGTAATTCATAAAAATAATACAAAACTGTTTGTAACTTAAAATACTTTGGTTAATTAAGATAAGATGTTTTTTTTTTTATTTTGTATAATGTTATGTTAAAAAGTAAACAAAAAGTAGTGATGTAAGCATAGTTTAAGTAAAAAAAAAAAAAAAAAAAAAAAAAAAAAAAAAAAAAAAAAGAATTATGTACTTAGTAATAACAACATTTTTAAAAAAAAAAAAAAAAAGGGGAGGTGTAGTGTGCAGCTCGCCCAACCTTATATTTGTAACTGCACACACCTTTTATGGGCATTATTACACGAATCGTTGAATCGAACACTTCTCTTTTATTTCGATTACATCACTCCAATACACTGGTAGATATGGCCTTGCAACCCCAGTAGATACTTTACACGTCACCTCACCTTGACATTCGGGTAACATAATTCACTTAAACTGCATTACACACAGTTCTTTCGATAAGAGCAACGTCAGCTCGTCGTCCATTCGTTGCGCCAATGCTAATTCGCTGAAATCGAGCGCCGCCGGGCAAGTGATGGTTTTGACCCGCGACAGCGCATCCGCTACAGTATTGTCTCTACCGCTGACGTGTTGAACATTTGTAGTAAATTCACTGATTAACATAAGTTGTCTAACGTCTGGATGTCTCTTTATCACTGGGTTTTTTCATGAACGCATAAACTAATGGTTTTCGGTCCGTATCAATTACAAAAGATCTGCCTTCTACCATATAACGAAAATGCTGTATTCGATGCTAGAATATGGAATGACCATTTACTTATTAAAAATAACTTAACTCAAATGTCCAATTTTGGTGCGTCGGTGGCTCGTGGCTGGACTGACGTCATCGGTACAGTTTCTATGTGGCGTAAACACGAAGTAATTTGCATGTCAGCGCTATTGGTTAGGGATCCGTACTTAATACCTCCATCCGCAGAACAGCAATTATTTGATCATGTTGAGTGCAAATGTTGCTGGGATTTCATCTCGTTTTCTGGGTTATCTGGTTACATCTTCATATGTATGTATCTTAAGAGTTAGTTTCTTCTCATTATCGTCTGCTCCAAGGTTCCAGCATTTGTATTTGCGGCTTATAACCAAGATGATAAGTATGGTTGCGCATATTACGATGATGTAGAACGGTATGGTTGTGTGATATAGGACAACCAGCGGAGTCTTGTCAATCTGGATAGGGCATTCCATCAATACTTTGTTCTGGATGCTGTGAAGTTCTTCTAAGTTCACTGACTTGAAGCCGATGATGTGAGTGGAATCAGCTATCTGGTACATGTCGCTGTTTGGGTTTTTTTATAACTTGAGTGGCTGTCCTTTTATCTCGTTGTTGTCGTTAATGATAGTGAATTCTGGTGTTTCCAATCAGCAGTTCATGGGTATTGTGACAAGATAACTTCCTTGTAGAATGTTGAAGTCTTCCCTGCTGCAGGCTAGCTGTACTTTGGTAGGTTGAGGCAGAGAGACAACGTAATGTTGATCATCCAGCTTTTCTACTGCTTGCTTGGAGAGTGAGATCTTGGTGAATTGGCAGGTGTCCTTAGGCCTTGGTTGATGATGAGCTCTTGGATGCAATCAGGCTTCGTCCGGATCTGAGGACTTGTCTTCTTTTCACAGAAATGAATGCTGCTGTACTTCGGGCTTTCAGCCTCTATGTACACGAATGATTTCTCGTTTGTTGCTATATAGGGAGAGGAAGAAATAAGGGCAAATTGTATATTCTTATTCTTTATTGTACAAAAAACATAAAACATACAAATACAATAGGACAATTTATGTACAAAGGCGAGCTTAACCCATAGTTGGGTTCTCTAACAGCAAACCTCAGTTTCGTAGAAATATGACATTTGAGGATAGTACATCCATGTGCACAACAAAATCTTATTAAAAAAAAAATCTTAACAATATTAAATACTTACTCACTAAATAAACTAAACAAATACGTGTGCAACACACAATGCATAAGCATAATACATATCTATACTATAAGCGGTAACTTGTTTTTATTACAAATAAACACAGATAAACACAGAAAACACTAACTTTAATCAATTATTCAAAAATACAAAAGTACGACAAACATGAAGGTAGGTAAAGAAACTAACCAGACACGAATAAACAAGTAGGTAGTAAGAGATTATGAACCAGTTTACCAACGATGCGAACACCACAAAGTCTCGATGCAAAAAGGGGCGATACAAATGGTGCGCATTGCTTAAATACCCTCGCCGTCATGTCAGTTGACGTTCAAAAGTGACGTCTTCATTCAAAATCTTCTAACACGGCTTCTCCTGACTATATGTCGTCCTCGACACGAGTGAGTCACGCAGAGTGAGTGAGGTCGGAGTTCACGGTGGTGGATGTCGTCGGTTCTCGTTCCACGTCGTCATCCAGCAGAGGCATAGACGGGTCAGCCACACGCTGTGCTCCGGCTGCAGGCACAGTCTCATTTGCTTCCGCATGTCACCTGGATACAAAATTACATTAAGAAGACAATTCAAAAAGACCAAATGAACACATTTCACCATTCACAACTTTCTATACGTCATCTTTCAATTAATTCACTTATCATCTGTCAAAGGATTCACACAGCAACCACACATTCATCATTCTAGAACTATGCAGAGACGTCTCTCTGTTTTTTTAAATTCAAACCCAACTGAGCCCTTTATTTTGAAGGTCTCCGTTGTCCTCGGGGCAGCTCCCTGCACCTCGTGCCGACTGTCCTTGACGACCAGTCTTAGTTATCTGAAACATGCTTGACTCAGACCGTATTCATACGTCAAACTGCTTGACACGCAGACCGTATTCATACGTCAAGCTACTTGACACGCAGACCGTATTCATACGGCAAGCCACTTAGCACGCAGACACCGTGCAAGTGCAGCAGCACACAGACACCGTGCAAGTGCAGCAGCACACAGACACCGTGCACGTGCAGCAGCGCACAGGCACCATCGAGATCGGCAGCGCACAGGCACCGACCAGGTGCGGCAGCGCACAGGAAGCGCACAGGCACCAACCATGTGCGGCAGCGCACAGGCACCAACCATGTGCGGCAGCGCACAAGCACCGACCAGGTGCGGCAGCGCACAGGCACCGACCAGGTGCGGCAGCGCACAGGCACCGACCAGGTGCGGCAGCGCACAGGAAGCGCACAGGCACCAACCATGTGCGGCAGCGCACAGGCACCGACCAGGTGCGGCAGCGCACAGGAAGCGCACAGGCACCAACCATGTGCGGCAGCGCACAAGCACCGACCAGGTGCGGCAGCGCACAGGCACCGACCAGGTGCGGCAGCGCACAGGCACCGACCAGGTGCGGCAGCGCACAGGAAGCGCACAGGCACCAACCATGTGCGGCAGCGCACAGGCACCGACCAGGTGCGGCAGCGCACAGGAAGCGCACAGGCACCAACCATGTGCGGCAGCGCACAGGCACCAACCATGTGCGGCAGCGCACAAGCACCGACCAGGTGCGGCAGCGCACAGGCACCGACCAGGTGCGGCAGCGCACAGGAAGCGCACAGGCACCAGACAGGAGCAGCAGCTCATAGACGCCAGCCAGGAGCCGCGGCGCACATGCGCCAGCCAGGTGCATCAGCAGCTCACAGGCGCCAGCCAGGAGCAGCAGCTCAAAGACGCTAGCCAGAAGCAGCAGCTCGTAGGCAGCACATTTCTTCAATGCGCAGTGATGGAGCCATACGGGCGGGCCCCGCAAGCAGGAGTCCAACTTGCCGGTCGACTGGGCACGTTTTCTGACAAAAAAGTTGTATCAAGGTCAAAAGTATGAAGAGGCTTCCTCCTCGCGTAAGGCTTCCCGGTTGGGTGCGTTGCCTTCCAAAGCCACGTGGCGAACCAACGCTCGAACCACAGGATTTGGGGCTTCGGTGCCGATCAAGAGGTTTAGTGGGGAAACTTGGGTTGTTTTTTTGTTTGGTGATATTTAACACTAGCCAACTTAAAGAAATCATTTATTGTTGTGGAGCTTCCACAACGTACCTAACCAGCTAGTATTTTTGTAATTTGTCTGTATACGCAACATGTTGAGGATAGTTCGCATATATCGCGCGGTCTAACCTGACTTTCTAATATTGTACAACGGATATTAACATCATTTGAGTTAACGAACAACACATTTTTAACGTCAACATCATTGGAACTAGGAATCGGCTCAATTTGTTGTTGATTATTTGCACATTAATATAAATCATCGCAGTTCAACACATCCGTCCGGGAGTGATATGAAGTTTCGAATGACGTTATTGCGACGCACGCTATTTCGAAAAACTTTACGACTGGTACGCCAGTTCGAAAACACATTGAATCGAAAACCGTTGTTTCGAATGACGTTATTGCGATACACGCTATTTCGAAAAACTGTTAGACTGGTACGCTAATACGAAAGTTTTGGTATCGAAATCTACGGTTTTGAATAGCATATTCCAATCTAAATTTGTCTGGGGATCGAATAGCGACCCCAACTTCGGTACCTCTTGTTTTTATCATTTTTCGACACTGACTTCCGAAATTTCCTTCTTAATTTTTAGTTTTAGTACACCATCACTGCAGAGCACTGGTGTGAGTGAGAGCAGTGGTGGCCCAGTGGTTGCGGCCGAACCCGACTTACAAGTTGTGGGTCGTGGGTTCAAACCCAAGCAGGCTCTTTACTTTGTGTAATTTATTTCATCACCTGCTAGTACCACTACTGTATGCTAGTATTATATTATCTGTGCCACTTCTCAAAATGGTGAAGGAAACTATCGTGTGGATGGAGCTAAATCATAATAAGTACTTATATTAATAATTAATACTTAGTGGTATAGACAACTAGCTCATTGTCAGTTTTATTATCGTAGCGTAGCGTAGGTAGTTCTTGATAATCACTGGGTCGCGTGTTCGATCCCCAGACAAATTTAGTTTGGAATATTCGAAACCGTAGATCCAAAACTTTCGTTTTAGCGTGTCAGTTTTTCGAAATAGCATGCGTCGCAATAACGTCATTCGAAACAACGGTTTTCGATTAAATGTGTTTTCGAACTGGCGTACCAGTCGTAAAGTTTTTCGAAATAGCGTGCGTCGCAATAACGTCATTCGAAACTTCATATCACTCCTCCCTATTAGCACTAGTTCATCAATGCATTTTTAAGGCACTACAAACATACTTTGAATGAAATATAACAAAATCTATGACCAAAATAACCAGACTACTACACTAAATATTTTGATTAATCACATAAAACTTGATGTGAGGGTACAAGCACAAATTTAAAATGGTTTAGCATAAATTCAGAAATGAGCGACACGCGCGTACCTGTATAGCCATAGTTACATCAATGTTTGTCGAGTTACCCTCAAACTCATGACATTAACATTTTACTTTTTATTATAATACCCTTCAGATCGTCGTTTTGCAAAACAGACAGCCACGTCATGACACGCTTTCTTACAAAACGAACATATTTCTGTCGGTTTGGACACAGTGTCTGTTTTCATATTTTTTTTGGACACTGGCGTTACACATGACCAGTCAAAAGACATGAAAAACACTAAGCATCGCTGGTTTTATCATTGTAAGGGCGTTTTCGCGGGTTTTGGTCTGAGAACTTATCTTGTGGTTTCACAGAATTCTCAATAGATTAAGATTTTGGTTTTGTATAAATTGAAAAGAACTCGACAAGATCTTTAGGCAATAGATGAACATTAGTTGCAGCGGCACGCACATGTGCGTCAGTTAGGTTTAAATTCATGTTTAAAATTGATCCACGAACGAACGTTGGTAACCCAGTCATTGAGCTAACCACGAGCATCGCCCTTTAAACAATGTGCAATCCGTGATAAACATTCATAATCGTCCCAATTATTGATATCACGTACATGTTCAACTTCTTCACACCAAGAATCGTTATCGTGTACATAAGGTTCGAAATTCGAAATATAAAAATGGTTTGATCTAACCTTGGACAAAGCACTCAAAGCTCCAATGAGGCGGTCGGTAACGTCCAATGACGTTGAAGTACTTGCGAGTGACTCTCCAACGGTGCTGGTGTGTGATGCAGTCGCCGCTGGTGGTGATGACTGCGGTGTCGACATGGCGACAATGCCTGGTGCCACGACAGCATCCGTGCCCAGCACCGCCGCCGCCGTCACTGCTGGTTCGAAGCTCGCTGCGGGATTATGGCTATTCTCCAGCGCATTGAGACGCGCTAGAATAGCTCTAAGTGTCTCCTGCAACCCACCTACCTCATTGTCTTGTTCGTGACTATTCCTACCTCAACCACGAGTAGCAGACCGTTCTGCCATAATTAAATTTTTATTATAAAACAAAAATCAAATTTTACTATCGAACAAAAATTAGCTTGTTCGCTGATGACTAGAGAGCGGTGATAGACTATGGAGCCTATCCCACTTCTGATATAAGCGGTAACTTGTTTTTATTATAAAAAAACACAGATAAACACAGAAAACACTAACTTTAATCAATTATTCAAAATTACAAAAGTACGACAAACATGAAGGTAGGTAAAGAAACTAACCAGACACGAATAAACAAGTAGGTAGTAAGAGATTATGAACCAGTTTACCAACGATGCGAACACCACAAAGTCTCGATGCAAAAAGGGGCGATACAAATGGTGCGCATTGCTTAAATACCCTCGCCGTCATGTCAGTTGACGTTCAAAAGTGACGTCTTCATTCAAAATCTTCTAACAATACAATATAAAACAAAAATATTACAATCGTAAATACATAAATAAATGAGTCATGTTGACAGGATATATTTCCTAATTCTTCTCCTGAAAACCTCCAATGAAGGGCTATCTCGTATAGAGTGTGGAAGAGTATTCCAGAGGCGCACAGCGCGAACAGTAAAGGATCCACCGTAACGACTTGAAGAGTGGGAAGGAAAACGAAGGAGAAGAGATGATGACAGACGACAAGGTTTTCCTCTCGGAACAAGATACTCAAAGCGTTCTCGAAGATACAAAGGAGACTTAGGATTATGAAGTACAGAAAAGAGTAATGAAAGAGTGTGGGCATCTCGGCGCTGTCGAATAGGCAGCCATTTCAACCGCTTCCGAAATTCCGACACATGGTCATATTTTCGGAGGCCAAATATGAAACGGATGCACAAATTCTGCAGACGTTCGAGCTTATCAAGAAGTTCCTCAGTCGCGTCAAGAAAGCAGACATCAGCATAGTCAAGAAGAGGAAGAAGGAGAGGGTTTTAAAATGAAGAACTCTGCCAAAATGGCCCGCAATTTATCACAGACTGAGTCTACGTGAAAGGTCCAGTTGAAACGATTGTCTACGATTAACCCCAGGTACGTGTGGTGTGTTACTTGCTCAATTGCCTCACATAGACATGTATTTGAAGAAACAGAGTGAAGACAGCTGTGAGTATGTGAGATTATCTTAAAAGAAGGAATTTGTTTTAAATGGCTAGAATGAACATGGATAACTTTGGTTATATTTGCATTGAGAACCAGTACAACATCGTGCGCCCATTTAGAAACTCTAGTGAAATCATACTGCAGCCATTGAGCAGCCACATTAACGTCTTTATGAGCAGCTACCAGGCATGTGTCATCGGCATATTGATAGACAGAACAGTGGTTGACCACATGTTCCATGTCGTTGACATATGTCAGGTACTGTAAAGGTCCAAGCACTGAACCTTGGGCCGTCCCTTCAGTGACTTCAATGGCGTCACTGCTCTCATTACTGATCTTCACATTGTACTTTCGATTGTGGAGGTAGTCCTTACACCATTCAAGTAATGGTCCTCGAACTCCAGAGTTGTCCAATTTGGTCAACAACGTGTCATGTCTAAGCGTGTCGAACGCCTTGCTGAAGTCTATAAATAGCAAAATTACATGATTTTTCTCATTAAGAGATTCGTTGATCTCGTCCGTGAATTTAGACAATAGCTGAGAGGTTGATTTATTGGGTTAAAAACCGTATTGCGTGCTGGACAAAACTTCATTTTTAACGTAAAGTTCTTGAATCTGGTTGCAGACATACTTTTCTATTATTTTATCAATAACTGGTAGAATGGTGATGGGTCTATAGTTTGCATAATCAGCAAAACTGCCTTTTTTTATGTATTGGTCGCACTATACCAGTTTTAAGAGCATCTGGGTATTTTCCTTGTTTAATACTATTATTGATTAGTTTGACAATAACGCCAGTTATCTTGTCGCAGATGGATTTTATGTCAACACACCTAATATTATCCACCCCGGCAGCTTTATTAGTATTAAGGTTTTTAATTATCTTGCTTACACTGTTAATTGTAGCTTTTTTGAAGTACATTGTTTTGTTATTACGAAATACATATTCTGTTTCGTTCAGAAGACGCTGTGTACATTTTGGCAAAATCTTTATAACACTATTTCTAAACTCAACGGCAAAGTTGTCAGCTATGGTTTTTATATTTAAATTATTATTTTTGAAAGCTCTTAAGATTGTTTCGTCAACTGATTTTTTGTTGCGACCCGACAAGTTATTCAGTATTTGCCATAATTTTCTAGGGTTTATTTTATTATTGTTTATTTGTTCTATATAATATTTATTTCGATATTTTTCAATTGTTTTATGAGCCCTGTTTCATATTTTATTATATTCTAATCGTAGTATTTTATTAGTCGAATCGTTTTTCCATTTTATAAATAACATATCCTTTCTTTCTATATATCCTATCTCCTTCTATATATCAATCATAGAATGATGGGTGCTAGAAGCCCGTATAAAAGCCAGTATATTTTCTAATCTAATTATCTCTAACATTAAATTTTCTACATTATTGGTTATAATTCCTAAATTTTGGGCAAACTTCGCAAATTTTATTAAGCTGCAATTAATCTGTATAATCAATCTTCTCAAGAAGTATTTCTAACGTTGAGTTAACTTTTTCTTGACTTTTTTGTTATTTGGTCCAGGATGGTACCATGTTGGGACATCCATTCTTTACTAAGGCTGATGCGGTTATTGAATTCTCATATTAGTTTATTTTGTAGAGTTTTAATAGCCTCATCATACTTCAGAGCACCCAGATAATCTAAGTTGCCCCTAACACTTTTTATTACGGACCCAAGACTATCTACAAGACCTCTTTTGACTCTAAAAGGTTCCAAAGATTTTACTTGTTGTAGTACCTTATTAAGTTTGTTTGTAAGATATTCGATCTGATATTCATAGATCATATAAGTCTCGTTATTGAGTTTAATTCGAAAAGTATTTAGTTGCGTCTGGATTAATTTTGTCTTCTATGTCGGTTAATTGAATGTATAGGTCAACCGGAATCTCATGGCATTTTTTATTTTTTTTAATTGTGATTTTCATTTGGCAATGTCAATTGTCACCTGTCAAATCAAATTACGAGATTTGTCAACCGCTGCTGAGATTTTGTGAAATCTTCTAGAAAGTTTATTGTTTTTGTGAAAATGTCGAAAAAGCCACTTATATCTCAAGCGAGACATTGTTTAATGTTTAAAATAAGAAAAGAAGAAGGCGTAAATCAAACTCAATCTTTGATTATAAAGCACGTCGTAGAGTGGATTGGTAAGTTGGACTGACTTGTTTTGATACTTTTAGTTTATTTTATATTTGTCTTATTTAATTTTAGTTTCTTTACAGGGGTTTCCATTACTATTATACGGTAAATCGTAGGTGAGGGCACATCGAATGATGGTCGTAAGGAAATGCCAATAGTTAAGAAACTGTTACTAATTCTTCGACAAGATATTGATTTCAAAGGAGGTTGAGAATCTTTGAGGTAAGAAAAATATTAATTAATAATCTGTGTCCTGCAGTGGGACTGAGAATGATGATGATGAATGACTAAGCTATAAATAACATGAAAATATTATTATTTTTTACAGACTTATAGGTACATAGATTGGTTTTGAATATGTTAAATGCCAATCAAAAAGAACCATTTTGATGGAGAGAGATGACATGAAACTAAAAAGATACAAGTTTTTGAAATGTTAGTGGAGTTCTTGAAATCTTTTTCTAGTTCTGAAAGAGGTGTTAAGTTTTTTGTATGATTTAAATGATATATAATAAATTAGTACATAAATTAATATACAATTGATTTATTTTTCATGACATATTTTTCTATGTTAAGAACCCGATGTAAAGATGAGCAGTGGTGGCCCAGTGGTAACGGCTGCGACTTTTAAGTTGTAGGTCGTGGGTTCGAACCCAGGCAGGCGCCTTACGTTGTGTAAATTATTTCATCACCAATGCTCTTAAAAACGGTGTAGGAAAACACCGTGAGGAAATCGGCATGTCCTAGAACCAAAAAATTCGACGAAATCCATCAACCCGAAATGGGCCCACGTGGTGGATTACGGCCCATTCCCTCTCACAGAGAGGAGGCCTTTTTCCCAGCAGTGGGAACATTAATAGGCTGATCATGTGATGTGATGTGTATAACAACATTCTTCATACACATACCTATTAGACTCGCAGCGAATCTTTGTGTCTCTGAATTGGTTGCAACACCCTGCGCAGTAGCTATTTTTGTGTCAATGTTGAAGGTGAAGATAGCATTGTATAACTGTATCTTTCACTCGCTTATGTATGTCGCATCGTCCTATCTCGCTTACTCTATGAATAATTGTTTTTTACGCAATGGTAGGCAGGGCCATCTTCGGAAACACAAAGATCCTCATGTTCATTAATACTAAAGACATAAATAAAAATTAAACAGTATTAAGATCCTTTAATCCAATTTCCCCAGTATTGCACACAACTAATTTTTATTTATCCATTTGCCATGAGATTCCGGTAGACCTATACTGTATGAATGAGTGATCATGTGTAGTTAGTCTAGTTGGTCCTAATTTGTATGTCCCGGTCCATCGTTTAATGTCTCAAGTCTTATCTCTTGAGGGTGTGTCGCTTGGACTATCAGTAGTATCAGGTTTCTGTAACAATTGGCTTGATTTAGGGACACGTTTCAGCCGCGATTTGGCTACGGGGCCACGTATTTTCGAAGTGTACATGTGTATCGGCAACTCAGCGATTAGTGTATCCTGCGTATAACGTGGTGCAGCTTTTTGGCGACTGGCAAAGGGGTTTTTAATTTTTAAAAATGCTGAGATAGATAGATAGATAGATTCATTTATTTTCCTTATATTACACACACAATAGTTCTTCATATTCCGCCTACTTAATTCGGCATGCAAATTTATCATAGTAATGATTCTAATTTACTCGATTTAAGCAAAACAATTAAACTTCAATGTCAAAAAATATTAAATCAAAAAATTATCTACAATACAATAAAAATCAAATTATAAATGTCAAAGGAAAATAATTAAATTACAAATTGTGTAGATGTAAGCTTTAACAAGACAACCAAATAAATTTATCAATTAATAAATTCTAATTTAAGCAATTGAAAAAAAACAATTAAATTACAATGTCAAAAAATACTAAATCAATAATTATTCTACAATACAATATAAATCAAATTACAAAAGCCAAACAAAAAAAAAATACAAATAGTATCGATGTTAACATTAACATGAGAACCAAATAAATTAATTGATTAAAATAACATGTCAAATCAATTTTTCATGTCATGCAATTTTCCCATTTGTACTAAAGTTCATAAATTCCTCAATAGTATAAAAACAACCTTCGATAAGCCATGCTTTCAGATCCTTTTGAAATAAGCTGGTCCGCATTTCTCTAATAACCTTCGGTATATTATTAAATATCTTCATTGCCATTCGACTAGAGTTTTTCTGGCAGTATGTTGTTCTGCATCTTGGTATTGCCAGTTTTGTTGAATCCCTTGAGATTTTACCCATCTTATAAAAATGTTCGCTATCGGCTTTATTGAATATGTAAGGATGTTTTTTTACAAATACTCCTATTTCCATTATATATAAGCATGCTAATGTTAATAATTTATGTTTTTTAAAAATAGGTCTGCACGAATCCAATGGATCTGCACCAAACACCGCGCGTAAGCACTTTTTTTGCACAATGAATGCCTTTTTGATGTCAGTGGAATTACCCCATATGATTAAGCCGTATCTTAGCACAGATGAGACATATCCATGTCCACAGTTTTCCTGAGATTTCTCAGTGCAAATGCAAAGCTGTTTAGCCTATTACATATATTTTCAATATGTTTTTTTCCAATTACAATTTTTATCAATAACTATGCCTAAAAATTTCGTATGGTCAACTTTTTCAATTGTATTATCACGTCCAATAATTTTCATTGCTTCATTTGTCATTTTGTAATTGGAGTATTTTTTTTTTCTTTTGGCAACATTAACAGATTGTAACGGCTAGGTCTGCGCTAGGTAAGCTGCGCAGGCCGCTAACTGGTAGTTAGGAGGTAGTTAGAGAAACAGCTTGTAATTTAATACATATATTTAAAGTTAAATATAACAGCTAGGTCGAGGGTTCTAGCGCCACTCAGTTCTGTACAAACGCCGTCACGCGGATAAAATAGTAAGGGGGTACCGTCCCTTGGCAGCACGTGGTAGACGCGGGGACCGGTCAGCACCGGCACAGCGATTGGTCGCCGGGACCGAAGCAGCTTGGGGTGCGCAGGGTAGGCTGCGCTGGCACCGGCTCGCGCGACGGCAGGCCGCAGGTAGGCAGGCAAGACCGGGCAGCGTGCGTAGGCTGGCACGGCGGTAAGCCGCAGGTGTCAGGTAAAAGGACCTGGCGGTGGGCGTAGGTAGCGTGCAGGTAGTTGGCAGCGTGCAGGTAGTTGGCAGCGTACAGCCGTGGGAGAAAGGCAAGCCTCAGCCCGTACAAAGAGCCCTGAAAGCACCATAGGGTGCGCATGTTAGATGCGGTGCAAAAAGCAGCAAGCCGCATGCGATGTACCAGCTTCGTCCCCATTTTAGGCCAAGGAACGGTATGGGAACATTATAGGTGAAAGCTCAGCACATCGCAGCGGCTTACAGGTAAGAAGCTTGCAAACATAGCAAGCACATTGACAGATGCAAAGTTAGGTTAAGTATGAACACGCTAGCATTTATTAACATAAGTAAACGTGATCACTTACAATAAAACACGGAGACAATCCAATGCGGTAGAAACACATGCTCATAGCGAATTCCTTTGTCCCAGGCGACCCTTAGCCACGCGTCCAACATGACAGTGCAAAACTGATATTAATTAGGTGATGGAATCGGTATTGGTCGCCTGGCACAAAGAATAAGGTACAATAGTTACTAATGAGAAACTCACCCTAAATCGGGGCACCAGAATCGTGAGGATAGAAAATATGTAATTAGCTAAGCCACCGGAATCCAAATGACCGAGTGACAGTACTCCGGAAGGTTAGAGTTGTGCCGTGTTTTTAGAGATGTGACTATTGACCGACTAATTTTGATATTAGTATCATTCGACTATTTTCAGTTGAGATCTCACAACGCTACAGTACCCCGGCTGCAGAGAGAGGATTTTACCTGTATAAAATGAAAGTGTCATGAAAGTGTCTCATGTTAGTTCTGGTGACGTACCTCTATTGGTATGTTTACCCTTGGGGTCAGTGTAGTCTCGTGTGTAATTGTTAGAGTGTTAGTGGGAGTAGGTTTGGTTAGTATAGCGGTAGTAGTTTTTAGTGGGTTAGTGGGAGTTGGTATGGTTAGGTTTAGTAGTGGGTTCGTGTTAGAGGGAAATGGTTAGGTAGGTTGTTGATATTGTAACTAAGTTAGTGGCATCGACGTCTGGTGTATCATGTAGTATTATTGTTTGGCTGTTTGTCAAACTGGTTGCGGTCACCTCTCTTGTAGGCGCCGTCTTTATGATGTTCGTTATATTTTTATTTTTGAACATGAGTAGTACAACACAAAAGTTAAAGGTAGTTACCATAGAGAGCTACTCTGCCAATAGTAAGTAACACCCCTGTAGGGTCCTCAGTTTTCTCCGTGGCAACGCCATATTTACGTAGTAGATTAGTAGATTAACTATTGCTTAGTAGTTAGTTATACTTGAACGCACCTGCACAGTCTGGTTGCGGTCACCTTTTTGTAGGAGCCGTCTTTAAGATGTTCTTTTAGAACATGACATGACAACACAACAGCTAAGGGTAGTTACCATAGAGACCTGCTCTGCCATCAAAAATTAAACACCCCATTGGAGTCCCCAGCATTCTCTATGGCAACGCCGTTCTAACGAATAATTAAATTTTTGTCGAGACTATTTTCAATTGAGAAACCCCTCACAAGCGAACTCACGCAACTCTGTAGGCAAGAACTTTATTTACTCTAGTAGGTGAGATTAGTGTGATCACCAACTGACCAGTAGTTAGGTACCAAAGGAGCTTAGGACTCCTGCAGCCAAAGTTAAATAGATAAACCCTTGTTGGTGAATGACCTCCCACGAGATGTGGTGGTAGTAGTCCCTTGGCATCGTTTGACCCAGTGTGAGTCAAACGCTAGCTAGCTAGGCCTACGGGACTACTGCGGATTCTTCCACTTTAGATCCTTGATATGCCAGGTACCCAGTGGTTTTCCCTGTATATCTACCAAGTCATACACCAGTGGAGACAGTTTCTTTGATACCCTGCATTTTACAAACTTAGGTGCCAGTTTTTTGCTGAAATATTTGTCCTTATCGCTCTGGTAGTACGTACGTTTCCAGACTACATCTCCCACATTGAATTCCACGTCCTTCCTACGAAGGTTGTAGTTACTAGTGTTCCTAGAGAATGCTTTCAGTAAAGCTGTTTGTACCTTGTCGAAGATGCTAGATAGGACACCCAAGTTCTCTGCATAGTGGTCCCTTGGTTGGTATATTATTTCCTTTATATCAGTGTCCTGATAGTGAGAACCGTCAGCGATCAACTCCCTACCATAGACCAGAAACGCTGGTGTGTAGCCTGTGACCTCACTGGTTGAGCTTACCTAGCGCAGACCTAGCCGTTACAGTGGCCCCACGTTGGGCGCCACTGTAACGGCTAGGTCTGCGCTAGGTAAGCTGCGCAGGCCGCTAACTGGTAGTTAGGAGGTAGTTAGAGAAACAGCTTGTAATTTAATACATATATTTAAAGTTAAATATAACAGCTAGGTCGAGGGTTCTAGCGCCACTCAGTTCTGTACAAACGCCGTCACGCGGATAAAATAGTAAGGGGGTACCGTCCCTTGGCAGCACGTGGTAGACGCGGGGACCGGTCAGCACCGGCACAGCGATTGGTCGCCGGGACCGAAGCAGCTTGGGGTGCGCAGGGTAGGCTGCGCTGGCACCGGCTCGCGCGACGGCAGGCCGCAGGTAGGCAGGCAAGACCGGGCAGCGTGCGTAGGCTGGCACGGCGGTAAGCCGCAGGTGTCAGGTAAAAGGACCTGGCGGTGGGCGTAGGTAGCGTGCAGGTAGTTGGCAGCGTGCAGGTAGTTGGCAGCGTACAGCCGTGGGAGAAAGGCAAGCCTCAGCCCGTACAAAGAGCCCTGAAAGCACCATAGGGTGCGCATGTTAGATGCGGTGCAAAAAGCAGCAAGCCGCATGCGATGTACCAGCTTCGTCCCCATTTTAGGCCAAGGAACGGTATGGGAACATTATAGGTGAAAGCTCAGCACATCGCAGCGGCTTACAGGTAAGAAGCTTGCAAACATAGCAAGCACATTGACAGATGCAAAGTTAGGTTAAGTATGAACACGCTAGCATTTATTAACATAAGTAAACGTGATCACTTACAATAAAACACGGAGACAATCCAATGCGGTAGAAACACATGCTCATAGCGAATTCCTTTGTCCCAGGCGACCCTTAGCCACGCGTCCAACATGACAGTGCAAAACTGATATTAATTAGGTGATGGAATCGGTATTGGTCGCCTGGCACAAAGAATAAGGTACAATAGTTACTAATGAGAAACTCACCCTAAATCGGGGCACCAGAATCGTGAGGATAGAAAATATGTAATTAGCTAAGCCACCGGAATCCAAATGACCGAGTGACAGTACTCCGGAAGGTTAGAGTTGTGCCGTGTTTTTAGAGATGTGACTATTGACCGACTAATTTTGATATTAGTATCATTCGACTATTTTCAGTTGAGATCTCACAACGCTACAGTACCCCGGCTGCAGAGAGAGGATTTTACCTGTATAAAATGAAAGTGTCATGAAAGTGTCTCATGTTAGTTCTGGTGACGTACCTCTATTGGTATGTTTACCCTTGGGGTCAGTGTAGTCTCGTGTGTAATTGTTAGAGTGTTAGTGGGAGTAGGTTTGGTTAGTATAGCGGTAGTAGTTTTTAGTGGGTTAGTGGGAGTTGGTATGGTTAGGTTTAGTAGTGGGTTCGTGTTAGAGGGAAATGGTTAGGTAGGTTGTTGATATTGTAACTAAGTTAGTGGCATCGACGTCTGGTGTATCATGTAGTATTATTGTTTGGCTGTTTGTCAAACTGGTTGCGGTCACCTCTCTTGTAGGCGCCGTCTTTATGATGTTCGTTATATTTTTATTTTTGAACATGAGTAGTACAACACAAAAGTTAAAGGTAGTTACCATAGAGAGCTACTCTGCCAATAGTAAGTAACACCCCTGTAGGGTCTTCAGTATTCTCCATGGCAACGCCATATTTACGTAGTAGATTAGTAGATTAACTATTGCTTAGTAGTTAGTTATACTTGAACGCACCTGCACAGTCTGGTTGCGGTCACCTTTTTGTAGGAGCCGTCTTTAAGATGTTCTTTTAGAACATGACATGACAACACAACAGCTAAGGGTAGTTACCATAGAGACCTGCTCTGCCATCAAAAATTAAACACCCCATTGGAGTCCCCAGCATTCTCTATGGCAACGCCGTTCTAACGAATAATTAAATTTTTGTCGAGACTATTTTCAATTGAGAAACCCCTCACAAGCGAACTCACGCAACTCTGTAGGCAAGAACTTTATTTACTCTAGTAGGTGAGATTAGTGTGATCACCAACTGACCAGTAGTTAGGTACCAAAGGAGCTTAGGACCCCTGCAGCCAAGGTTAAATAGATAAACCCCTGTTGGTGATTGACCCCCCACGAAATGTGGTGGTAGTAGTCCCTTGGCATCGTTTGACCCAGTGTGAGTCAAACGCTAGCTAGCTAGGCCTACGGGACTACTGTGGATTCTTCCACTTTAGATCCTTGATATGCCAGGTACCCAGTGGTTTTCCTTGTGTATCTACCAAGTCATACACCAGTGGGGACAGTTTCTTTGATACCCTGCATTTTACAAACTTAGGTGCCAGTTTTTTGCTGAAATATTTGTCCTTATCGCTCTGGTAGTACGTACGTTTCCAGACTACATCTCCCACATTGAATTCCACGTCCTTCCTACGAAGGTTGTAGTTACTAGTGTTCCTAGAGAATGCTTTCAGTAAAGCTGTTTGTACCTTGTCGAAGATGCTAGATAGGACTCCCAAGTTCTCTGCATAGTGGTCCCTTGGTTGGTATATTATTTCCTTTATATCAGTGTCCTGATAGTGAGAACCGTCAGCGATCAACTCCCTACCATAGACCAGAAACGCTGGTGTGTAGCCTGTGACCTCACTGGTTGAGCTGTTTAGTGCAAACTGAACCTTTGGGATGTGTAAGTCCCAGGAGCGCTGGTCATCATTGATAAATGTGGATAACGCCGTGATTATAGTTTTATTGTAGCGTTCCACAGTATTCACTTGTGGTGTTTATCTCGGTGTGTAGTGTACATCAGGTATATTGTATTTTTTAAAGAGGTTTTTCATTTCATTTGATGTAAATTGTGTTCCGTTATCCAAAATTACAACTTGTGGTATGCCATGGACCAAGAATATACTGTCTTCTAATAGTCGTACTATAGTAGTGGCATTAGCATTCCTTATGGGAAATAGTTGGCAGTATTTAGAGAAACAACAAGTAGCAACAAATAGATATGAGTTTTGACGTCTAGAGAACGGCAGTGGTCCCACTATGTCTATACTCAGCATTTGGAAAGGACGAGAACACTCTTTAGGCTTCCCCATTAGTCCTAGGGGGGCGTGATTAGCTTGTTTGTGAGCGATACAAGTGTCACATGCCGTTACAAACCTCACCACGTCACCATGCATCCCTGGCCAGTAGTAGCGTAGTGTTAGTCGTTTGTATGTTTTATGTATACCTAAATGAGCTGCGGTTGGTTCAGCATGGTTATTAGTGATTATTTGTTGCCTATCTTCCTTAGGAATGACTTCTTTCCAATCGAACTCACATAGTATTGCGAATTTACTTTTTTCATAACGGTATAGTTTGTTATGTTTTACCGTGTAGTTTGGGAATGCTGAAGGGTCTCGTTGGCAACCATTGTAGATATTTTGGTACCAAGTGTCGTCTGTCTGTTTAGGCGGGCTTGACTGTGTAGTGTTTTCTTGTGTGAGAGCTGCGATCGGACAAGCACGTGACAACGCGTCTGGTAAGGTGTTATCTGTACCACGTCTATGTTGTATGTCAAAGTTAAAGGCCGACAATCTTATACCCCAGCGCGCCAATCGTCCTGAAGGGTTTTGAAGTTTGAGAAACCACTTTAGTGCGGAATGGTCTGTGAACACTGTGAACTTGATGCCATTTTCTAGGTAACAGCGCCAATGTTCCAGTGCCGAAAGTACAGCTAGTGCTTCCCTTTCCGTGATGCTGTAGTTTTGTTCTTGCTTAGACAAGGATTTACTCATGTATGCTATGGGATGTTCAACGCCGTCCCTAATTTGTGTTAGCAAACCGCCGATACCATAGTTACTGGCATCTGTGTGTACTTCGAATGGGATGGTGTAATCTGGACACGATAGTACTGGGGCGGATATTAGTATTTCCTTTAGTTTGGTAAAGGACTCTTGACAATCCTGAGACCAGTCAAAGGGAGGTGCCTTCTTACTTGAGCTTGTGAGTCTATTTAGTGGTGCAGCTAGAGTACTGAAGTTTGGTACGAAACGTCTATACCATGATGCCGTTCCTAAGAATCTTTTTACTTCTTTAGGATTGGTGGGTATTGGGAAGTTCTGTATAGCTTCTACTTTTTCCTGGTCTGGATGTAGTCCCTTAGAGTTAACTATGTAGCCAAGATATTTCAATTCATCACGGAAAAATTGGCACTTATCCATGTTTATTGTTAAGTTAGCGTTTGATAATTTATTGTATACTTTAGTTAGCAAGGCTATATGGTTCTCAAAATCAGACGACACCAGCACTATGTCATCCAAGAAAGCAAAGACCCTATTCTCAAACTCTGGTCCGTAAAACATTTTATCTACCATTCGTTGTTGCGTAGCAGGCGCATTTGTTAGTCCAAACGGTGTAGTTTTAAACCTGTGTGTGTGGGCTGAGGCCTGACGTTCTCCTACTACTTGCACGCTGCCAACTACCTGCACGCTGCCTACGCCCACCGCCAGGTCCTTTTATCTGACACCTGCGGCTTACCGCCGTGCCAGCCTACGCACGTGGCCCGGTCTTGCCTGCCTACCTGCGGCCTGCCGTCGCGCGAGCCGGTGCCAGCGCAGCCTACCCTGCGCACCCTAGCTGCTACAGTTCCGGCGACCCTATCGCTGTGCCGGTGCTGACCGGTCCCCGCGTCTACCACGTGCTGCCAAGGGACGGTATAGGAACATTATAGGTGAAAGCTCAGCACATCGCAGCGGCTTACAGGTAAGAAGCTTGCAAACATAGCAAGCACATTGACAGATGCAAAGTTAGGTTAAGTATGAACACGCTAGCATTTATTAACATAAGTAAACGTGATCACTTACAATAAAACACGGAGACACAATCCAATGCGGTAGAAACACATGCTCATAGCGAATTCCTTTGTCCCAGGCGACCCTTAGCCACGCGTCCAACATGACAGTGCAAAACTGATATTAATTAGGTGATGGAATCGGTATTGGTCGCCTGGCACAAAGAATAAGGTACAATAGTTAAACTAATGAGAAACTCACCCTAAATCGGGGCACACAGAGTCGTGAGGATTGAAAGTAAGTTGTCCGCTAAGCCACCGGAATCGAAATGACCGAGTGACAGTAGTCCGGCAAGTTAGAGTTGTGCCGTGTCTTTAGAGATGTGACTATTAACCGACTAATTCTGATATTAGTATCATTCGACTATATTCAGTTGAGATCTCACAATGCTACAGTACCAGCTCAGCAGCCAGCTCAGTTGTAATTATTTTGTTCAAGCCATTCTATAATAGCTTCTACCGCTGCATTTATTTTATCCTCAAATTGTTCTTTTTTATTATCATTGTTTATTATCAGTGATATGTCGTCTGCAAACAACACGCACTTATACTTCGTTACTGTCGGCAAATCATTTATGTATAGAAGAAAGAGCAATGGCCCCAAAATACTACCTTGAGGAACGCCATATGTATTTGTCCTGTATTTCGATTTATAGTTTATTACTTCCCTGACTTTATTAACGCCTAGGATTTCAACCCGTTGTTGTCTATTAGTTAGGTAATCTTTTAGCCAATTCAACCCTTTTCCTCTTATCCCGTAACCCTCACATTTTTCTAAAAGTATATCATGTTTAACAAAGTCAAAAGCTTTGCTCATGTCAAAAAATATTGCGGTGACCGGAATAATTTGTTCATTCTTATCTATATTCTCTGTAATCGATTTTATTAGTTGATAACAAGCTAGTGCGGTTGACTTTCCTTTTTGAAAACCATTTTGTTCCGGACTTATTATATTGTATTTGGATATAAATGATACAATCCTATTATACATTGCTTTTTCGTATATTTTTAAAAATATAGATATTAAGGTCACTGGACGATAATTGTTCAAATCCTGTTTACTATTTGTTTTATATAATGGTTTTACAACTGAGAACTTTAATTTGTCCGGGTACTTTTCTTCATAGAAACTTAAATTAACCAGGTGAGCTATAATAGGAGACAATATGTCTGCACAAGTTTTTATTATGTTGGTGGAAATGTCATCATATCCCACTGCGTTGGTATTATTTAGTGTTGCAATTATTTTCTGGATTTCACTGGGCGTGCAAAGTTCAAGATATAAGCTATTACTTCTATTGCTAGTGCTCTTTGTAACATTGTTTTTATTATTAGTTATGTTTATATTTGTAGTATCAATGAAGTGATTATTAAAAGCTTCCGCTATTTCTTCAGGTTTTTCTATCGTAGTGAGGGGTATATTCTACTTCGGGCTCCCGAGTTTTGTTTCTACTGTTAATTAGGGCTGTACGATTTGCAAGAGACTCGTTAATAATTTAATAAACTTGCTTCATCTGTTGCCTATGATTCTGCGCATATTGCTGTAATATGTGTTCAGTTTGGTCTACATCGATTGGGTGTCTAGGGTCAAATTGTCCGGTCTATAGGTCAAACGGTCTGCACTGGGTGAAACTATGAATATAACTGTTGTATGCTATAATGGCGTATGGCATGAGATTAACTATTGGTACGTCTTTATTTTGTAATTAAGGAATTCTTATATGCTCCAATAACGTTGAGTGGAAACGTTCGATGTTACCATTGTCCTTTGGACTATGTGGTAGAATTTTGTTGTGAATTATCTTGTGCAACCGTACAAATTAAGAGAAAAGTTGGTTCGTGTATTCGGTGCCATTATCCGTGATGATAGTCATAGGTAGACCATGATGGGTACAGAAACGTAACAATGCATGAATAATGCTAATGGCGGTTCCGTCTCGCAAATGATATGCTTGGGCATATATCGTGAAAAATGATCCATGATCGTTATGTATTTTTCGTTCTGAACTGTAAAGAAGTCTATATTGATAATTTCAAGTGGTTTGGTAGCCGGAGGTACTATGTTGAATTGAGGTCTTGTATGACGGGTATTATTTTGTACATGGCTAATGGACGGTTTGGTGGGTTTAACAGGATAGCCGTTTTGACTTTAGGGTTCACGTATTCTTTGATAGCATAAATAGTGTCACTCTCTAGGTTAGATTCTGAAATTTGGACTGCGATTGGCGTACGATTTTCAAAAGGTTTAGTTACTGTAGGTCGGCGTTTTATGTCGCCTACTATAGTAAAATAAATCGGGCGATGAAATTTATTGAGGGGTTCATCTGTGATGGGAATTTCCAGTATAGGATATTCATTACTGGTATAAACAGTGTCAGGCGAGTTGTTGGTGGAAGTGGCACCTCTGATGGGGTATTTATCATAGATCTGAGGTCCTCAATACTTTTGATCAATGAGTTGGTGTCAGTCAAGGGGTCTGTTGGTGGAGTTGGTGCTGCCGATGGGTTGTTAATCATTAATCTGAGATTCTTAATATTTTCGATCATTGAGTTTATCTCATCTGTTTCCTCATTATTCTACGCGAGAGCATGAGCGTTTCATACTCTGCACAAAATTTGAAAATTTTGCCTCGAGCACTTTGGAAAAGAAGGGAAGGATAGAAATGGGGCGAAAGTAGGTTGGAAGAGTGGGATTGGAAACTTTGAGAAGTGAACGAACATAAGATTTACTCAACAAGGAGGGGAATACTCCGAAAAACAATAAAAATGCATAATATGGGTGATGAGAGGTGATCTAGAACAAAGAAAACTACACTTAAAACTAGATTTCTCAGGAACTTTTAGTTAGGAAATACAAATATCACATTAGTTATTGTTCAATATTAATTAGGTAGGTACTACTTGTACTTTAAAATACGATAATTTAAAACAAATTTTAATAAAATAAATTTTCATACAGATCACTTTAGTGAATCATGAGTATATAAATAATCAAAGCTAAGTTGAATCTTTTGAACTTAGAACTTTAAATTTCTATTATCATTTAAAAACCAATCATCCACTACTAAAAAAAAAATCCTGGTTTAAATTTTAGCTCTAACTTTTTAACTACATTTATTAAAGCCTTCTTGATAATATTTGTGTATTCTTAAAAACTATATCAAAGAGTAGTACATCATTTTCTGAAGATGTGCTATTAGTATATTTTCAAGAATTATCAGAAAAATTAAAATTTTCATCCCTATGGACCTTCTATTCAATGCTGATAATTACGCTAAGTATTAATACCCTATGGTTTCAGAACCTTTATAGAGGATTCATATCATGGGTGTAGATAAAGTCTTGTATGCAACTGTTATAATTAGGTATTAAAACACTCACGTGATACTATTATCACACGAGGCTAAGCCGAGTGAAAGAGAGAAACCCACATTCGTGTTTTAATACCCCTTATTATTCAACAGTTGCATAAATAACTATTATCTATCAATAACTTGACGAATGTTAGTAATATAAAAATATATATATAAATTGACATTCTATTAATAAATAACCTTTTGTAATATTCAGATATTGAGACAATGATGAGTTACAGTCGGATGACTGTAACGACGTCCAGTACCTGCTGCGTGACCTGCCAGTGCCCTCGGTGAATCAGAATTTCAAGTACGTCATCGTCGTAGTGGCATGTGCGTGGATCGGTCAGGATAGCGTGTGGGCATCTCTGGGCCAGACACTGTGTGGGCTTCCGCTGCCGCGATGAGCCGCCTCCCATCTTGGTTCGCGTAGAACGAATTCCACGCTGGGTGTTTACAATTCCAATCACCGGCAAGAATGGTAGGATGCTCGGGGTTGGTGAGTAGACTGCTTAGATCGCTTACATCGCTTATATCTAGCCTGTTTCCCGGCGGTTTGTAGGAGGCATATATCCTCGCCGGCTACGTGCAGCTGGACACCCAGCGCGTATGCACCTCGTATTGATGGCGGGGGGCACTCTTGGTGAATGACTCCTCTCCTTACTAACACAGCCAGGGCACGATATCGGACGTTTGCCGCATTCTTCTCGTCCTTTCGATAAGCGAGTTAGCCTGGGAACTTGTACTTATCTTCAGGTCCCAGGTGCGACTCGCTTAAGAGCGCCACGGAATCTTTTGCGACCTCTCGAAAGCGTTCGATTGCGTTAACCATGAGACACTATTGTTAAAACTCGAGCACTATGGGATTAGGCATACGGCCCTTGAATTACTTAGATCATATTTGAAAGCCAGACAACTTAAAGTTCAGGTAAACGGCGTAAACTCACTAGGGTCTGAAATGACAATGGGCGTTCCTCAAGGCTCTATATTGGGTCCATTCCTCTTTTTAGTTTACATTAACGATTTGCCCAAATTATTACAAAATCAACCGAAGATCGTGTTATTTGCTGATGACACATCTTTGATATTTAAAATAGATCGACGATCACAAAATCTTGATGATGTGAATAAGTCTATTCATCAGGTCCAAACTTGGTTCACGGCAAACAATTTGGTACTAAATGAAAAAAAAACCAAATGTATTAGATTCACATTGCCGAATGTTAGAAGTAGCGAATGTGACATCATATTGAATGGACAAAAGCTGGACTATGTAAATCAAACAGTTTTCCTAGGAATCACTCTAGATGACAAATTACAATGGGGGCCTCACATAACATCTCTGGCAGGACGGCTGAGCTCAGCCGCTTATGCTGTTAGAAAGATAAGACAGTTAACGGATGTAGAAACCGCGCGTTTGGTCTATTTTAGTTACTTTCACAGCATTATGTCATACGGTATTTTACTGTGGGGTCGGGCGGCTGACATTGAATCAATATTTATATTGCAAAAGAGAGCTGTCAGAGCCATATATAAGTTAAGTCACCGAGAATCTCTTAGGGAGCTATTTAAAAAGATTAATATTATGACAGTTTCTTGCCAATTCATTTATGAAATTATTATGTATGTAAGGAAAAATTTAAATCTCTTTAGTAAAGTTAGTGATAGACACAATTGTAATACCAGAAATAAAGATAAGTTAGATCAACCATCATATAGATTAGCTAAAGTACACACATCTTTCATGGGGTACTGTGTTAAATTCTATAACAAAATACCTTGTGAGATATTAAAGTTAAATGAAAGAAAATTTAAAACAATAGTTAAAAGCACACTTTGTAAACAAGCATATTACAAATTAGATGATTATATTCAAGATAAGAATGCTTGGAAACATGCTGGTCCTGCTCCTGTATAGTAGTGCTGGGTACATTGTCCTCACGTATACGAATTTATTAATGTATGTACCTATATAAATATTGTATAAAACTTTTTTTTAAAAGAGTAAGTATGGAGTTTCTTGTGCGTTCTTCTCCATAACAACCTACATTTCCGAATGCACGGTAGAATCAATTTTTATTAAATGTAAATTTTAACGTTCAAAAGTGCCACATAATGGCCTACTTGAAATAAACACATTTGACTTTGACTTTGACTTTGAAAGCCGTCGAGGATGACTTGCTCTACATCTTGCCTCTGCCTTATGGTCTATGTTCTATGTTCTATGTTATGGGGGTTTGGTTTCCGCACTTAGTCCTTCAGCTGGACCATTGTGCGTGGGCCATGGCGGCCGTTGGGTGGATTATTCCAGCCAGCCCACCTCCCTCCAGAAGCTGATTAGGGCTCCTGGTTTTCCTAGAACGTCCGTGTAAGTTCTGGGCGACCCGAGGGTTTGTGTTCTTATATTGGTGACCCCTGTGCATTCGAAGAGAACGTGCGTGACGGTTTCCTCAGTCTCCATGCATGCCCTGCACAGAGGACTGTCCGTTATGCCTATTGTGTGGAAGTGTTTGTTAAGTGAGCAGTGTCCTGTGATGGTCCCCGTCATCAGGCGCAGGCTATTCCTGTCCAGGCGTAGTAAACGTCTGGTAAGTCTACTATCCAAAGAGGGCAGAGCTTCTTTGATAAATGATAAATGATAAATGATTTTATTTCTGTAAGTTGGTTTGTACAAACACTTTTACATGTCGATCATATTTTTTAAAACTAGATGAGGTCGGCGTTTCCTATCTGACTACTCTGAGAAGAAAGGCCGAAACAAACTCAGAGGTCACAGTCTCTTTTAAAGTCTTGACAAAAACTTGGTTATATCATGTGAAGACCATGTAGACATATGTCTGAAATGGTCTTTTGAGGAAAGAACCAGCCAGATTGAGTGGACCTGTCCAGTCAGTGCACGCATTTGTCAATAACCGAGCAGCTCAACTCAGAATTTACGGAGCTCAACGATTCGACGAACAATACCAAAGAAAGGACATTCGGGTAGGCCGCATAAACTACTCAAACTGCCAGACCATGAGTAAAAACTAACTAAGTTATAATAAAAAACAAAAATCCACATAGTCTTCACATTCACAATAATAAAAAAATATAATACTTTAAAAAGTAAATATTCTTGTCATTGCAAGAAAACAAAAAAAAATATCAAAATTAAAAACAAAATTCACGGTGCAAAATATAAAAAATTGGACTGCCTACAGCCTGGTGCCGAGGTCCACCAGTTCTCTGCCTGTGTCTGGGTGAATTCCTGTAGCCACCTGCGTATTTGGTTGAAGGGGATGGGTACAACAGGCTCGGGTCCATAGACCGCCGTGCTAGATCCGCGTCTCGCAAGCTCGTCAGCCGCGTCATTACCCAGCGATCCACTGTGTCCCTTTATCCATTGCAGTGTTATCGTGTTACGACTAGATACAGTTATTTGTTCTAGTGCGTTGTGGCATTCTAGTATTAGTTTTGATGTAATATATTTTTTCCGTAAAGATTGGAGGACTGAAGCGCTGTCGGAGAGTATGCCTTATGGTCTTAATAAGGTCCATGAGGAGTTAGATGGCGCAGGTAGTAAAATCTTTATTTTTCTTTTCAGTGTTACTGGCAGCCATTTTTAGGGTTCCGTAGCCAAATGGCAAAAAACGGAACCCTTATAGATTCGTCATGTCTGTCTGTCTGTCTGTCTGTCTGTCTGTCTGTCCGTCCGTATGTCACAGCCACTTTTTTCCGAAACTATAAGAACTATGCTGTTGAAACTTGGTAAGTAGATGTATTCTGTGAACCGCATTAAGATTTTCACACAAAAATAAAAATAAAACAATAAATTTTGGGGGTTCCCATACTTGAAACTAAAACTAAAAATTTTTTTTTTCATCAAATCCATACGTGTTGGGTATCTATGGATAGGTCTTCAAAAATGATATAGAGGTTTCTAATATCATTTTTTTCCAAACTGAATAGTTTGCGCGAGAGACTCTTCCAAAGTGGTAAAATGTGTGTCCCCCCCCCTGTAACTTCTAAAATAAGAGAATGATAAAACTGAAAAAAATATATGATTTACATTACTATGTAAACTGCCAGCGAAAATTGGTTTCAACGAGATCTAGTCAGTAGTTTTTTTTGAATACGTCATAAATCGTAAACCGCAATTTACCAAGTACGGAACCCTTCGTGCGCGAGTCCGACTCGCACTTGGCCGGTTTTTTATTGGCTGCCTCTGTTTACCTAGCGGCGGCAGATTGGCCGACGCTTCTTTTAATTCCGCTTTGTTCCGCGGTGTGGCGCTTGGTCCGCCCAGTGGCGGCGCTAGTAGTCGCTTTGTTTTGGTGTAGTTCTATCTGCACCTTTGCTAAGGCAGGGGCTGCCTCAGGGGTGTCTTCTTGGGGTGTTTGAGGAATAGGTTTCCTACCCTTACCTCCCCTCTTCCTGCACGTTTGCTGCAAATTTCAGTCAGGATGCAGTTTATTTACAGTTGACATAATTGCATCAAAATTATCAATCGACTACGGTACGCAGTCTATTAGCCCTTGGCGTACAGTTTGCATGCCGTATTATCGCTAAGCCACGTTGCAGCCAAAGTGCAATACCTAATGTAAAACAGTATTCAAACTACAATTTTGAGAGCTAGAGTGTACAACTAACTCTACTTAGGTGTATAGAACACCCACACTTTGCTGGTTATGTGATAGGACAGGTGTCTATTACTATACAAGCAGTCTCCGAATGGGCCGATGCCAATCTGGTCAAGATTAATGTCGCTAAAACACAGGCGTGTCTTTTCTCCGCTAATAAGAGCCAATTTCTCCCGGCTCCATCTTTCTGCAGTGTAACCGTGCTGATAATGGAACCATCGTGAGCTTCTTGGCGTAACGTTCACATCGACACTTAATTTTGGCCCATACATTGAGGCAAAGGTTCAACTGGCTGTCAAAAAGTTGGGGATTCTTTCGAATGTGAGGCGATACTTCACGCCAGAACGCCTAAGTTGTATCAAGCGCAAGTTCGATCATCCATGGAGTACTGTTCTCATCTCTAGGTCGTATCTGCCAAATACGAGCTTTTTACACTAGAGATGATTGAAAGACGGGCCAAGAAGCTTATCGGCCATGAGGCACTGGTTTTGTCTAGGCTCCAGTGTTGCCAGCTTAACGGTTTTTTATCGGTTGCAATGTGGGGAGTGTGCGATAGAATTGCTAGACCTGATTCCACGTAGCTTGTTTCATTACCGGGCTATAAGACGTATGGAGATGCGCCATCGCTACATGATGGACATCACACCCATACGCTCTAAACGTTTTGGAAATACTTTCATTATGCTTACAGTCAAGGAGTGGAATTCTCTGCTGGAGCCTGTGTTTCCCGATAGCTGCATCCTAGGGGTAACATCTAGGCAAGCGTGCTTCACCATTGACCACATCGTCGCTTACCATCAGGTGGTCAAGCGCGAGCCTACCAATAAAAAGCTTTCGCCTCGTGAGCCAATAGCGAGAGTCGAACGAATGTCACTATCACATTGACATTTTGGGTGCTCAGTTATGTTGACCGTGCTGGGATTTTTATTTTCTATAGCGCTTGGAAATCCTATACATATTGCCATTTTCCAACCCTCTAGACTTCTAGAACCATCTGAAAAACGTTAATTTGGCGTGCCTGATTTAATTTGTTACGTGCCACCACTGGTAAGCGTGCATTTGCGCGTTGGATCACCACCCTTTTCCTACTCCTAGTAGATGCACCAAATAACAAAATCGTAAAAAACTGCATCATTAACACTCAATTAGGCGATCATTCAGTCTGTTTCAACACTCTGACTGCGACATCGTTACGAACTTCCCCACCCGAGTAGATTTTTAACTCATTGAAGGCTAGAGTACCTTACTGTGTAGATCGTTCAAGAAGTTGTCTTTTTTATCATTCGTCATTTAATATTTATGTGATTTATTCTAAGAAAAATATTATCTTATTATTTTTGAGTTATTTGAAGGGAAAAGTGACAGTGAAAGTTGGATTTCATGCATTTCGGAATTTTTTTAAATTTTTGCGAGTGCGAAAAAAGTATGTTGGTATATTTTATTTTTATTTTTAAGTAAACTTTGTCACATTTTCACTGTGATTAATCTTTTTCTCTAAATTGCTAGAGTTTATTTTCTTTTTTAACATTTTCTTCACAATATTTGACGTCAGAAATCTATACTTCTATATTTATCCCATGGCAAGACTGATTACGAGTATCAGAGTTTTAGCTTCGGAGCTTGGACTAACCGTAACGACTATTAAAGTTCAACAAGTGCCAGCTGTGACCAAGGACTTTCCGAAGCACGGAGCGGTATTGGTATGTAATATATAACCCATCCAGAAACCGCCCGATTTTTAAGCAAAAAGCACTCTTGAAAAATTATTTCTTCTACATTGTTAAGTGTTATTCTTGTGTTGAGAATTTGAGATACTGTTTAAAATCTCTTTAAATCTTGAGAGAAAATAAAATAGAAATTTTAAGATATACCAGACTTATTCACAATGCTATAATTTATTAAATTAATTCGAGCGAATAAAACGAAACGAACATGTTGGTACTTTAATTTTGTTTTTATGCGCCAGTTTGGAAGCTAGATAAGCAGCTGCTCAAACTGTCACCATTTTAACAATTGAGAACGTTGAAATAAATTAGACTGTCAATAGCTAATGATACTATATTAATTCAAGGGAATGTCTCAAAGAAAAGATAGCTGAAACTGTGTAGTTTCAGCTACACGAAAATGTTAATAACGGGTGACTACTAAAATAATGACTGATAGTGCCGTAATTTAGACGTTATTTTTATTTGCAAATAAAAAAACTATTTTCAAACAAGCATTTAAGACGAGTAGCCTGGACAGCAAAGGATTTATCCAAAAAAGTCGTGCAATGTGTTGGAATTTGAAGTCGTAAGTTGTCTGATTCTTCTTCCTTTTAAAGAATTGTTTTAAGTTTAAAGATGTATCGTACCCTTTTTAAGCTTTCTATAAAAAAAATTCTCACTTGTTGTAAATAATTTGTTGTTATCCTTTCTTTCTTTGGCTTTTCTTGTATCTTGCTATACTATGACTCTTGACAGAGTTTTTGTTTTAAAGTGGTCTTCTATTCTTTTATTAAAATTTTCGTGTGTGCTGGTCTTCGCAATAATTTCATTGACTTTTGTTTCAAGCCTTCTTGATGTGCTACCATTTTTATATTATGTCAACCTATTTGTGTCTTTTCTTAGTAGATCTATGTCTGTTTCTAATCTTTTTTTGCTATGATGGCTCGTTCTTTACATTAGTTTTATGTCTTGACTTGTCTATATTTATTTTTAATTTAAAATGTTCAGCGACCGTAAGAGCTATACAATAAATTTGTGAATGTGTATCGGATAAGTTTTCCAGAGATGAAAGTTTTACCGGGATATTTTTTTTGTTAAACATACTAATGATATCCGATAATTTACAAGTTGGTCGCATTTTTTGTAATAAAGGTCTACACGTGGGATCTATTCCATTGTACATACATACATACATAAACTCACGCCTTTTTCCCATGGGGGTAGGCAGAAACTACAGAACGCCACCTGCTACGATCCTTACATACTACTTTTGCTTCACACACATTCATACATCTAGTCATACACACACGCCGGTTATGGGTATTCCATTGTATTTTAACATATTTGTTTCTAGTTCATTATTTAGTGTCTCTACTAACGCAGGGTCAAATGCCGTTTGTATTTGTATTAATATTGAATTATCTATAGTTGATAGACTGCTATGTGGTGCGTTATCGGGTAGTGCGGTGTCAAAATATTCTGTTCTTAGGCTCTTGTCGTATTGTAAGGATGGATCACAAGGTGTGAGTGATTGGGTTATTTGTAAAGTGTTATTTTGTTGTGAAATATTTAAACTTTCCTCTTCTTCTTTTTTAAGCTGCCCTGCTATTTCAAATTCGATTCTATTTTACGAGTTAACCGATAACATAACATCATATTACACATACCATTTAATTATAATAAACAGACCAAAGATCGGGGTTATCATTTCTAAATTTGAAGAGTCCTGACAATAAGCCGGACTTTAAACAAAGTCCAGACATTTTCGTTACATAAAAAAATTAGGATAAAAACTAAAACTAAACTACAACAAAAACGCGATCAGAAAAGTATGAAACAAGAAAACATTCTTGGAGGACAGCCGTGGTCGTATGACTGTGGCACTGGCACAGTGACATACGACCACGGCTGTCCTCCGGAGAGAAGGTACTAATTAATACTTTAGATTTATTTTGTTTTAATGAATATAAATAATTAATGTAATTTATTCTGTTTTGATTTGACATTACTTTACTTTATTTTGATTTGTACTGCACCCGTATGGCATTTAGGCTTCTTTTGGTGTAGTGAGCCCAAAGACTACACGAGTACAGTGATGTGCAAAATCTAAATAGCAGAACCTTTACTTCGTTCGAGCATCGGGCAAATCTGCGAGCAACCATATTGGCTCTCACAGATAACTCCCTTCGCTCCCGTTCCATATCTGCATGGTCGTTGAGGTCGCCAGTCAATACATGCCCAAGATATTTGAACTGTTCAACTCTTTCCAAAGGAGCACCATTCAATGTAACTGGAGGTAAGTTCTCGGGATATTTTGCACTGAGGGTCCCAAAGACCATCCATTGGCTCTTTTTTACATTATATAATAATCCGTGGCCACAGGCATATTCCTTGCAAATCTCCAACAACTTCCTCAGGCCACAGACCCTGGACCCAGGTCCATATCGTCAGCATAACTCGAATTGTTGACATACACACCTTCAATGTGGCAGCCGACATGCCGATGCTGAGCGCTACGATCAGACCGTTTAAATACAAATTAAACAAGGTGGGGTATGTTAAGCCACCATGTCTAACTCCACACTATAAAATCAAAATCTTTTTTTTATATTTCATATAGGCCTACATGGGCACTTATAAAACGTCGACAAAAGGTGCACGGTTCGGGTTGGTCGTTTCCTATGGAGAAAAACCGGCAAGAAACTCCATGGTTACTCTTTTAAAAATGGTTTGGTTTTACAATATTTCCATGTTACAGCATTAGTAATAAGATATGGGGGGACAACGTAGGCCCGACAATATGTCGTAAGAAAAACAAATAAAAGATTATATATTATACAAACAAAAGAAAATAAAACGAATTAAAAAGTTAACAAATGTTAACAAGCATCTAGAAGGCCTATAATGTTCACACATTTACAAAACAATCGGTAAAAGAATCTATACAAAGGTAAAATAAAATTAGATTAAATTTAACAAGTGGCACAAATGTTGTTATCAGTGCTGTTCACTCAAGTTGATATGGTTCCGACATTGCCCCCGCCCACTTGACACTGGTCATGGACACTTGACATGGTTCCGTATGGTGTCGAACGTAAAGAATCTCACCATCCCATATCTTCCCGTGGGTGTCGTAAGAGGCGACTAAGGGATACACCAGAGAATGGGCAGCAGCGTTCTCTGTGCTCTTCAACAACAAACTGCGATCGCCAACCCGCCTGCTAAGCGTGGCGACTAAGGCAAACCCCCCCAAACCAAATGAATAGCACAAATAAAAAACGGCCCCGAGTACCCGGCAGCCCGTATACCCTCGAATACGGTAGCGGTCGAGGCGATGGCGTGGCAAGGGGTGCGAAGAATCCCCGGAGTGAACCCGGCTACCCCAATAAACACCGACGACTGGCCCTGGCAACATACAACACGCGAACACTCCGGACCGACGAGAAGATAGCCGAACTCGAGGAAGAATTGAGCAGGTTGCGATGGAGTATTATAGGGTTATCTGAAGTCCGAAGAGAGGGGGAGGACTCGATAATCCTCAAATCCGGTAACCTGCTCTATTTCCGAGAGGGTGACCGGCAGTCCCAGGGTGGTGACGGGTTTATCGTCCACAAGTCCCTTGTGAACAACGTGGTGAAGATCGAGAGTGTGTCGACCAGGGTGGCGTACCTTATACTCAGAATATCCTCGAGATATTCGCTGAAGGTCATACAGGTCTACGCACCGAATTACTCTCTGTAGTCTGATGCCAAGGGTCCACTGTTCCGCCAAACTGTGAGTTAGTTGAGAGATATGAAAACCTAGTGTTTACCACGTTAGGTGTAGCACCATAACCTTTGAGCTTAGTTCTACTGAACATATATATATGAGGTCCTTTCAGTGTAAAGACCAGTGGTTATAAATTTAAAGTTTTTAGCTGTGTTTCCGGGTACTTTGCCCATGGTTATGTTTCTTTTATGAGCACAGCAAGAATAAATTCAAATTCAAATTCAAATGTTTATTGCTCAACACAGTACATAATTATACAATTCCAGGTGTCAAGTGAATGCGCAGTCCACTGTGTTGTACCAATTCAGGCATGCAAAAATTATCATTAAATTATACAATTTCATGACTTCCAATTAATACCCTGTACAATGTCAATATTTCCAACAAATATCCTGTATAATGTCATAAACTCAAAAATTAGTACCCCATACCTACAATATCATAAAATCAAAATAAGTACATTATACAATGTCATAAAACAAATGAATAAGTAAGTTATGTCACAGATTCAAATCAATAAGTACAATAAGTAATGTCAGAGTATACTATTTCATAATAATTAAGTGGATTATTATAATATTTAATAAAATTTAGTCAAAAACATTTGTCATTTAGGAATTCATTCATTGTGTAATATACTTTCTGTATCAGTAATTCTTTGAGTTTGTATTTAAATGTAGTTAGTCTTTCAATATTTTTAATACAGTCTGGTAATTTATTATAAATTTTAACACCCATACCAAATATACTGGATTGAAACTTAACTGTTCTGCATTTAACTGACCTAAGTTCATTTTTATGTCTTGTACTTCTCATTGTTTCGAAATTACTGATATCGCGTTTTGTGATTGATGCTGCTTCCAAGATATAAATTGACGTTAGGGTTAAGATTTTTAACCTTCTGAAGTGCTCTCTGCATGAATCGGTTTGTTTAAGCCCACAAATGCTTCTGATGCATTTTTTTTGGGCTTTGAATGCAAATTCTCTGTTAGTAGAGTTACCCCAGCACAAAATACCATACTTAAGTGCAGAACCTACATATGCATGATAAACATTTAGCAGTACGCCTTCATTAACGACTTTCCGAAGTACGTAGAGAGCATATGAAAACTGGTTAAGTTTTTTACTAATAGGTCTGTTATATTCGATTGAGCTAGAAGTTATTAAGCGTTCACCTCACGTACTCGCACAAGCGACTCTGAGCTTGTTATCTAGTGTCTCATCTCTGGTGTTTCCATAACACACCTTGTTACAGAGACGGGGTGTGTTAAGGTGAACATTTTAGTTGTTTAAGTTTTGGGAAGATCTGAGTGTTAGTGGCTCGGCACAATTTTAGGTATGTGTACCTGTATGTTTGTTTATTACAATAAACCTTGTAATGTGTAATAATATATTTGTTTAATTGGATCTTTCCCTAGTAAAATATACCCTCTAAATTTACTGGAGGAACGGTTAATCTGTAAAGAGGAATCGGGCCTTACAACAGGCGTCTTACGATCGAAGTAATATTTGACGGTATGCTTCAAAAACAGTATCTCGCTTTCGGTGGAAAGCTGGAGGAGGACGAAACCTGAACTGGTTATCGTGCAACGTTACGTATTTATTTAACTTTTATTTAACTGTGCATTAAGCATACCGTCAAACACTTTAGCAATAACCATGGACAATCCGTGGCAATAACAGAGGCAAGAGAAATAGGCCTATAGTTACTCTTATCACTAAAAATACTCACACTGTGAATAACATTGCATATTTTATTTCAACAGGTTTAATCAATAAAATACTGGTATAACACCACGGCTCATTTTAATATCTCGCCCAACGATGGAAGATTCGAGATGTGAAAACTAAGGAGATGGAAGAAGTCGAGATGACGAATGTGTTGCAAGTGATTGCGCCTAATGTCGCGGAATCTGCACATGTATATAGACAGGTAAATAAATAAATATATATTTATAAACTAGTTTTCGCCAGCGACCGCACTCATGTCACATCACATCACATCATCAGCCTTTTGATATTCCCACTGCTGGGACACAGGCCTCCTCTCATAGAGGGAGTGGGCTACAATCCACCACGCAGGCCCAGTGGGGGTTGGTAGATGTCACATGTCTTTGAATTTTTGGTTCTAGGACATGCCGGTTTCCTCACGATGTTTTCCTTCACCGTTTTGAGAGAAGTGGTGATGAAATAAATTACACAAAGTAAACCGCCTGCTCGGGCTCGAACCCACGACCTACAACTCGTAAGTCGGGACCGTAACCACTGGACAACCACTGCTTCACTCATGTGAAAGTCAAAAATTACACTAAAGCATCAACTAGCCGGATAATAATCCCGGTCCGGTGGTTTTTGCGTAAAAGAGATACAAACATTCATCCATCGACCCAAAAAAGATAGAAACCAAAAATCATCATATTTTGGGTTCCGTTCCCAAATGGTAAAAACGGGAACATATTACTAAGACTCCACTGTCCGTCTTTCACCAGGCTGTATCTCATGAACCGTGATAGCTAGACAGTTGATATTTTCTTAGACGATGTATTTTTGTTGTCGCTATAACAACAAAAAAACTGAATAAAATAAATATTTAAGTGGGGCTTCCATTCAACAAAAGTGATTTTGCTGCCGTTTTTTGCAATAATGGTACGGAGCCCTTCGTGCGCGAGTCCGACTCGCACTTGGCCGTTTTTTTAAAGCTAAGTTCACATGACCGAGCGGCAACGCGCGCCACGTGGTGTGAGCGTTTATATGACAGCATTGTATGCGAGCTAATCTGAAGCCCTTGCTACACGGTTTAAAACCAAGCTAAAAACCGAGGTCACTGTTAAATTCAGGCCTACGGATCACAAGCCAAGAGGCAACACTGGGGCCCATGAGCAAGGCTAATCTCAAATCTTGGATCCTACAAGGTCTATACCCGCGAAACCACGATACGCGGCAGCGGTAACTAAGGGTCTGTTTTTTGGGATACCGATTCCCGTATACGTGGAAAGTGGTAGTCCTACAAGTCTACAAGCATACACAACTCACAGCTACAACTTACATGTGCACACGTGGTGGTCTCCAGGTCTCGTTCAATCCCGTGTCCAGTCGGGGGTTCTACAGGGAAAATATATATAATAGTTTGGGATAACCGATGTGGTCCAGCTAGACACGTTCCCAAATTTTCGTATTATTCGTTCGACAAAAATACTTCACTGCGCGCGAAATATATACAAACAAATGCACGGGCGGCTCACAGTACCACTCGCGGATCGCGAACCTAATTTCGGATAATGATTGGTTTGTTACATACCAATTTTAACAAAATCAAATCAAGCCCAACGTTTTATTACGAACTCACTTGTAATAACTTAAACGATCTCTTATGTCAAAATGTATACAAAAAAAGAGATGTTTCCTTACCGTCACCAGACGGCGCTTATCCAGTTTCAATACAAATTGACGTTTATGTTAACGCGATTGAGCGTGAGTAAAAACTCGCACTAAGGCCTCAGTTGGTTTAAAACTTGTTTGAAACCGTGTAGACGCTTGTTTAAAACCGCGCGTATGACAGTTGCGCTTCTGCAGGCGGCGAGTGCAGAGTTGCAGACTTACGCATCGCTCTGCGCACATAATGGCTCTACAGAGGGAACTTGAGTAATAACAGAACTTCTCGATTTGTAAAGAGACTTGCCCTGTCTTTGGGATTTGACATCGGAGTCAATTATAATAACTCCAGCGAGAAAAAAAAATAACGAGAGCATGCATGTGTTAGAATCATGAATGGAACTCTAATTATATAAAAGTATTGATATCTACCAAGATATCAAGTTTTGAATGTCAAGATGGTTGTTGGTTATTTACTGTGTATCAGAGTTCATTGGAACTCTCAAGGTATGTGGTGTGTAAGGAAAGGGTTTTATGAATAAAAGCACAGAATGACAAGACTAGGTATTTATTTAAATAAGGCTTGTCAATTAATTCATATTGAGAAGGCTTAGTGAGCTTACCGCCCATTCGCTAGTCTAGTTCTCGTGGAGAAGAAGGGTAACAAACTCCAAGGAAGCTCTTTTATTTATAGTATTTATCGATATATTTTACAACCACATTGAGTATTTACAATATTATACGATCAAAATAACAAGATAATGCAAAGAACATAGACTAACCCTTAAATCAATTTAAAATATTAGCAATAAAGGCCATAATAAGATATAGGTACAGTTTCAACACAACCATTAGCAAAAATAAAGTTATAATATCAAATAACTTACGTTTGTCATATGTAGTCAATCCTACACCAAGTAGTATACTTCTAAATCACAATATCTGGCCTGTACTGGCTTGTAGTTCACAAAAAAAGAAAATCAACTTATCAATTACACAATATTTTATAATATCGGGCCTATCCCACAAATAAAAATAAAAGTAACTTTAAAAATTACAATAAACGGTACAAAAAAGTTATTAAATTAACACAAAAAGCTCAAAATGATTACTTCATTAGAAATTCACAGAACAAATCTAAAGCAACTTGGCAAATAGTTAATAGATCTAAAAATTATCTACCTAAAGAACAAATAATGACAATAAAAAACAAAAATTTGACATATACAAATCCGAATGACATAGTAAATGCATTTAATGATTATTTTATTGACGACATTGAGAATAGTATAATTAATGACATTGAATTAAATAACAAGCCAAGTAATTTCACATCGCAATCAATATTTATGCAGCCTGTTCTAAACTCATATATTATTTCAGCCACAAAAACGCTTAAAAATACAAGTACTGTAGGGTTTGACGGCATATCCACAAAAGTAATTAGATTTGTTATTGAGATCATAGCACCTGTGCTAGCACACCTTATTAACTTAAGTATTACCGAAGGCACTTATCCAGAAGACCTGAAAAAAGTTATAATAAAGCCGCTTCACAAAAAGGAAGATAAAATAGATATAAAAAATTACCGACCAATAGCCAAAATATCCGTTATTTCAAAAATCTTTGAAAAAGTCATTTATAACTCATTACACCAATATTTTACTAAATTTAACATTTTATGCAAAGAACAAAATGGTTTCCGAAAAAATAAGACAATTAACATGGCTATATTTGATTTTTTAAATAATGTTATGTCTGCAGTTGACCAAAAGACTCCCATCTGCGCTATTTACACAGACATGACTAAAGCCTTTGACTATGTGGATCACAGCATACTATTAGATAAATTACGCAGTTATGGCATCAGAGGTAACATTTTAAGATTACTGGAATCATTTCTATGCAACAGATTGCAATGTTCTGAAATCAAAAGAGTGTGCTCAAAGACAAAAGTAGAACGAACATATCTGTCCAAATTCAGGACTATAAAATATGGAGTGCCGCAAGGAAGCGTGCTTGGGCCACCACTATTTCTCATTTACATTAATGATTTGCCACAAGTGACACAACAACAAATGATTTTGTTTGCAGATGATAGTACTGCCATAGTAAAATGCGAAAATTTAAATTCCTATCAATTTGAAATTAACAATACACTAACTGACATTATTAATTGGCTCAATATGAATAATTTATTAATTAACCTTAAGAAAACTAAAATAATGCATTTTCACCAAAAAACAAATATACCGAAAATATGTGTTAACTATGACGATAACGAAATAGAAGAGGTAAAAGTAACTGTGTTTTTAGGTATTCATATTGACAACCATCTTAATTGGAAGGCACATATAGAACAATTATGTAAAAAAATTAATAAATCTGCCTACGCACTCTTTCAACTATCGAAAAAAGTAAACAGAGATGCGTTACTGGTTGCCTATCACGGTCTAGTAGCTTCGATTCTACGATTCGGAATTATATTTTGGGGCAATTCTTCAGATAAATTACTAATATTTAGGGCACAAAAAAGATGTATAAGAGCCATGTGTGGTCTGAAAACAGATGATAGCTGTGCACCTTACTTTAAATCCTTAAAAATACTTACATTGCCGGCGTTATACATATTAGAAATTAGTATTTTCGTCAAAACAAATCCAAACCTTTTCGAAAAAATATCTACTGTACGAGATGTTCCAATTCGTAGTCAATACAAAAATACCTTGTGTAATCACAAATGTTAAACTGCTTTAATAAAAAAGAGTGTTCTGGGTATGGCCCCACGTATTTATAATAAAATTCCAGATGCCATAAAAAAATTAGATTTAATACATTTCAAGAAAAAAATTAAATTATTACTTGTTGATAAATGTTATTATACTGTTGACGAATACTTAGATGATAAATTAATTTAACATGACATCACCATATTGTTATAATATTCATTTATTCTTTTTCAATTAGTAACTACTCTAAGTTTGACATAAATATTTGACACTAAACGTACCAATCTTTTTTAAATTGACATTGTTTTATTGAATTTGACTAATTTGTACTAAATCAAATTTGTACACCATATTTGTCTGTCTGGCATAACATAGCGCTCTATTTCATGTAAGCTAAGATCTGTATTTATAAACACCTATGTTAACAAATAAATGATGATTATGATTATCTGTGTCTCAATGAGAAAATGGCGCGGTATATATTGCTTTAAATAAACTCAAAATTAGGTGAACAATAATCAATTATCATGTAAAGAAACCATTTTGAAACGTAACAAAACAATTAAGGAATTTAATAATTATACTAATATAGCAATATAAAATCCAGGATACATCACAAAGATTATTACAAATTACGTAATAATTTATAGGAATTGTAAAATATGCACATTTATCAGTATTAATAGTTGACTCGCCAACGCACCACCTTACAGGCCGACAGTCCGATAACGACTGCTCGCCCCACCACTCGGATCGGTATTTATAACCGAGCGACGTGTGCGCACGAGGCATCGATACAATATTGTTATCGGCGTGTAGCGCGATTTATTGATATCTACATACACTACATTCCCTTCCTTGTTTTAAACAGTTGGATGTAACCAGAATTATTAATAAGACATTAAGCCCATTCTTATTTTTATTAATAACTAGCTGACCCGGCAAACTTTGTTTTGCCATAAAAACAACAAACATTTATCTACCCTACCTACCCTACCTTACACTACCTACCTTACCCCACCCTACCCGACCCTACACTACCCTACCCTACCCTACCCTACACTACCTTCCCTACACTACTCTACCCTACCCTACCCTACGCTATACTACCCTACACTACCATACACTACCGTACCCTACCCTACATAGCTAGCTATTTTTGTAGGGTGTGTATACTTCTAAGTTCTAAGCGTACCTATTTAAAGCTTTCAGTGTATAACGATCACCGATAACGAAAGGTTCCTCTAAGCCTTAGTAGTAATTGATCAGTGAAACTGTATCAGCTTAGATCATATACAACGCTCACGGCACGACTGCTGCAGCAGCTAGTGACACTCATGCCACCCATATCATCATAACCTCAAGTGATACGACCAACACACATCACTTCACATAGAGTCTACGACTTCTAAGTTATTACACAACCAATACAACGATAGTCTCCTTTGAGACCCGTGTCCCCGCTACACCACCAGCTACCCATCGCCCCCTGAACAGCTCACAAGTGAATTGCAGGTACGACGACAGACAAGTGCGTACAATGCGACCTAATAGCCACGGTATGTACTCTCCTGCTCGGTGGAGGAACACTCCTCATTGATTTCTACGTTTAACTCGTTAGGAGCACTACTTAGAGGCATCCTTTGTATGCGATCGTAAGCGTACTTGTTCGTTCTATCACTATTTAAAGATTTCAGAAGATAGCGATCGCGGGATCTACTAGTATCATAATGTTACTTTGAAAGTAAGCAAGTGAATTAAGATCTGAAGATGAAAATCGATCGATCGAGATCGTTGTAAATCGTCTCGCGACATAAGATCTGTTCTGAATACATGTAATAGACCAATGGCCAGTATTGGTTAAAGCAGCTACAATAGTAACTCGCTCTGACACTTAAAATGACAGTTGTGCAGTCATTCCGATAACGACTGCTCGCCCTCTCTGAAAGTCGCGTCGCCCCCGAAAAGGGGTGAGGCGAGCGGTCACGGAACCCCTTGTTCCCTGGCCGCGGATGCAACACCGGAGCTCGCTACAACGAGGTCGTCCCTGGGTGATCCATTGGACCCAGCTTGTTGCGAGTGCGAGTTTCTACAACTCAACGCTCGCTATGTTTGGCTTGTTGTATGTGTGACTGTAGGCGCGCCACGGCGACCGTTATGAACGATTCGCCGCTTCTTCATGACACCCTGGCGGTCCTCCTCCGCCAGGTGAGACCCAGAGCGTACTCTGAGAGGCCCAGCGAAGGTAACCAGCGGCAGGAGTGCCGACTTTGGACGAACCTACAGTTTGATAGTGTAAGCGACTACTCGTACTAGCGCCGTTTATGTGTGTGGGAGCGGCAATGACCTGAGTTACACCGCTCATGATAACCGATAGCGCGCGGGCGACCGCAGCGCTATTCGGTGCATGTGTACTCACGTATGTATAGAGGTGAATGTCTGTTTTACGACGTAAAGCTTGTCTATATTAACTTAGAACATACTTCACGCCGTGTGTGTCGTGTGAGGTGGGCAGTGTTATTGTTTGAGTAAGCAGCGTGTAGACTATTGCTGCTTACTCAGGCGTCAAGTCCGGTGGGTAGATGGGGGCGCATTGTCAAGCAGCAGGTCTCTTGGGAGGCGCTTTTTGTCGGGCGGGCGCGCGTGCCATGGCGCCACGTGTTTCACATGGGGCTAGGCAGAAGCGTCGGCCCGCGCGAACATCGCTTTCGCTAGACGTTCTACAAACTCATCCAGGCTCTCAATCCCGGTGTCGCGTTGTATGACATCGTTCCTCACACAGCGAGGAGCGTTCGTAACGCTGCGCAGTGTGAGATGTTGCTGCGTGCGAAGTTTTCTTTTGTTGTCCTCGCTGGTGAAGGCGAACCAAGCAGGGGGCTGCGTAGGTTATTATAGGTCGCACGTATGTTTTATAGATCCCCAGCTTGGCCCGGGCGGGGAGGCGGGATGAGAGCACTGGTTTGAGCAGGTTGCGTGCTACCCTGCTTCTATTTACCATCTCCTTAACATGCGGCCCCATCGTGAGCCACCGGTCGTTGGTGACGCCCAGGTACTTGGCCTAGGGGGCCCACTCGACGACGGCTCCTTGTAGCGGGGTGGTGGGAGGGGGACGTGACCTGTAATCAGAGCCTGCGACTGCTCGCCCCACCACTCGGACCGGTATCTATAAACGAGCGACGTGTGCGCACGAGGCATCGATACAATACTGTTAACGGCGTGTAGCGCGATTTATTGATATCTATATACACTAAAGGAATATAATCAATGTGGCTTAACATAAGTTTAAAGTTTTTTCCTGTACACACAAAAATATTTACTTAGGTAGGTACTTAGACAATTGTCGGATGGTGCTTAATAAATATGACAGGTATGTATTATGTAGCAAACCATTACGACTTGAAAAAGAAAATTCATGATTTAATGACGTCACACATACTTTAATTCTAACACATGCATGAGATATTTTTTAAAGTAAATTCTTTTACTTGAAAAAGTACCTATATTAAATATACTAGTTCCTGCCAGCGGCTCCACCCACGTGAAAAGTGCTTTCTTATCCCAAAGGAACATTAAACCGGGATGAAGATGGATGGGATGGGCTATTCCAGACTATAATCTATCGTTCAGCCATTTTAGCTTAATTGAGCATCAAACATACACACATCCATCCAAACTTTCGCATTTATAATAATATAGTAAGATTAGAGGTTATTTTTTAAAGTTTATCAATTTTGGAGTCTACACTCCAAAATTGATAAACTTTAAAAAATAACCTCTATCTACATAGGCAAGGCACCATGACGTCGTTGTAATGAACGTACGGTTCGAGCGTAAATACGTCCTCTCTGCGCAGCGTTCTAAACATGCTGAGGTTTGGAGCTTGTTTTAATACGTGTAGCCGGCATCGCCCCACCCGCTTTAAACCAAGGTGACCTTGGTTTTAAACCGTGTTGCAAGGGCTTGACAATCTTCGCTACTCATTTTTCTTCAATCAGTGCGTCTGTCCATCACAAACCTCGCGGATCAACTGAACGAGATGATACAGGTTTGCAGAACTTGTACCGCGTACCGCGTGGTAACGCGCGGTACAAGATCTTAGGCACGGGACGGAGCACGTCGCGCGGCAGCGTAGTACTAGTGCAGTAGGCCGGACGTCACTTGTAATGGAAGATGGAACCAGTTACCAGCTTATGCTGGCTCCTTATTCTACGACTAAGCTAGACCAGCTCAAGGTCTAAGTGTAACCATCGACGTGCTGTAGACTGTACCAACTCTCCCAATGTAGTAGCCGACCCCAACGTACTTAGTTGGAAAAGGGCTTGGAATATGATGACGATGACCTAACAAAGTATTCTCTAGCAATATTAAACAGAACCTCGAAAATGCGCTGAAAAAATCAATTGGCACTTACGAACTTTTTTCTTACGAGCAACAAAACAGAGTTTAGCAAATGCGATTTTACCAATAGAGATGTCGCCATATTCTTATTTCTTTATAATGAGATAAAGAAATAAGAATATGGCGACATTTTACTTTAGCTTTAGCATAGGACCTATGGAACTTCGAACTTTATTTCTATCACTGAGTAGGTTAAAATATTACACATATATAAATAGGACCCCTTTGTCAGAAAGAGATAGACAAACTGTTCAAACGTACGTTCCTGTCGCGGTACCTATTCCTCTCATTCTGAACACAGAATTCAAATAAAATAAACAAAACTACTGTCACAGCGCGCCGCCGCTTACGTACTTTGTGCTACTGTCATTTAGGAAAATATTTTGCTTCGAAAATTAAAAATAAGTATTAGGTACTACTAACAACAATGCATCTGCTTCACACAGCTCTGCTGCAAAGGTTATATAGTTATGTAATTAACCGACTGCCGAAGGAGGGAAATGTGTTTTTATCAGTATATGTATGTATGTATGTTCCTGTATGGCGTTCCAGAGACCAAACGCGTTAGCCGATTTTGGCGAGTGTCACTGGCTACATTAAAATTGAAAAATAACGGCATTTGGGCGCCATATTGTGGGGGCCACATTATTTTTTCTTCGGCAAACGGCAAAGTCTCTTATAGAGCTGGCGGTCTCAGGATCCAAAACACCAACTGCGGCATCTTTGCGCTTGTTGAGGAACGCCGAAAACTGAAAGCAGGCAGTGCAAGCGTTAAAGCCCTGAATGAAATGGATCTGTGCAGAACAGATCCAGAGGAAATGCAGACTGGACACAATGCCTACCTACGCCATATATGTAAGGAGGTAGAAGCTCATGCAGGTAGATATGAGTCAAGAGACCTGCATCAAAAAATTCGGCTTATTACTAGAACATTGCCGTCCAAAACCAGGGCCATTGAAGACGGTAATGGTCAAGTGGTCAGTGAATTGGAGCAAATTGCCGAGACTTGGAGATGTTGATAAATGATAAATGATTTTATTTTTGTAAGTAGGTTTGTACAAACGCTTTTACATGTGTAACATAATTTTTTTTTAAACTAGATTAAGTCGGCGTTTCCTATCTGACTACTCTGAGAAGAAAGGCCGAAACAAACTGAGAGGTCACAGTCTCTTTTAAAGTCCTGACAAAATCTTGGTTAGATCATGTGAAGACCATGTAAACTGACGACTGAAATGGTCTTTTGAGGAAAGAACCAGCCAGATTGAGTGGACCTGTCCAGTCAGTGCAAGCATTTGTCAATAACCGAGCAGCTCAACTCAGAATTTAAGGAGCTCAACAATTCGACGAACAATACCAAAGAAAGGACATTCGGGTAGGCCGCATAAATATACTCAAACTGACAGACCATGATTAAAAACTAACTAAGATAAATTAAAAACAAAAAAATAAATTATCCACATAGTTTTCATATTCACAATAATGAAAATAAAATAATGTAATACATTAAAAAGTTAATATTCTTGTTGTATATTATACAAGAAAACCTAAAAAAAAAAACAAAATTAAAAACAAAATTCTCGGTGCAAAATATAAAAAAACAAAATTAATTGGAACAGCTCAATCCCAAGCCTTTTTGTCCTCAACCTAATCTTTAATGGTATAAAATGCTTTCTGGCACAACTTACGTTTAATGAATGATTTGAATTTATTAATACTTAGATCTTGTACGTGGCTTGGAAGCTTATTATAAAAGCGTACACATTGACATCTAAACGAGCCACCTATCTTCTTGAGCCTTGTTGTAGGTACTACAAATTTGTGTTTGTTCCTAGTATTTATGTTATGGATATCACTGTATTTTTAAACAATTTTATATTTTTATGGGCATATAAAAGATTTTCATAAATATACTGAGAAGGCACAGTCATTATATTAATCTCCTTAAATTTCTCTCTGAGAGAGTGTCTCGGGCTTAATTTATAAATTGATCGAACAGCTCTTTTCTGCAAAACAAAGATAGTCTGGTTGTCGGAGGCATTTCCCCACAACAGAATACCGTACACAAAACACTATGAAAATAGCTTAAACGGGCTGTCTCTATGTCCGTTAAATTACGATTTTTTCTAACAGCATATGCTGCGGAGCTTAGCTTCTTTGACAATTTATCTATATGTGGGCCCCACTGAAGCTTAGCATCCAAAGTTAAACCTAAGAATACTGTGCTATTTTCAGGATTCAATTCTTCGCCCTTTATCAGCACATCAGTTTTCACCTGCCTAACGTGAGGTAGGGTAAACTTAATGCATTTGGTTTTTTTTTTCATTAAGAAGTAAATTGTTAACATTGAACCAGTGAACTACTCTTGAGATCGCGCTATTTACATCGTCAGTAACCAGCTGCTGACGTTTACGTTTAAACAAAAGTGAAGTGATCCGCAAACAACACTATATCATGGTTATCCTTTATTTGGTAAGGCAAATCATTAATATAAATAAAAAACAAAAAAGGACCAAGAATTGAGCCCTGCGGGACTCCCATTGTTACTAAAGATCCGGGAGATCTTTTTCCATAAATGTCAACGCTCTGAATCCTATTACTCAAGTATGAAGTAAGAAGATCCAGAGCGCTGTTCCGGATCTCGTAGTGGCGGAGTTTCCTGATTAGGGGTTCATGAAGAACACAATCAAATTTTTTTGACAAATCATAAATCTTTGGACAAATCACAAAAGATTCCCAAAGCATCGCACTTATCATCCCATGCATTATAAATATGTCCTAAAAGCTCAACACATCAGTAGTTGAACGACCCCTTATAAACCCCCTGTTTGCTATGTAATAATTTATGTTTATTAAAAAATCTTTGCAATTGCTCTAAAATTAATTTGTCAAATATTTTACTAAAAGTAGGTAGTGCTGAAATAGGTCTATAATTTGTAGGGTCTGATGTACTACCTGATTTAAACAAAGGTATTATTTTACTATTTTTCATTAGGTCAGGAAACTCTCCACAGTTGATACAATTATTAAAGATAATAGCTAAACTAGGTGCGACGATAATAATAATAGACTTAGCAACTTCAACAGAATGAGCCCACAGATCAGCAGTCTTTGTAACATTTAAAGTGTGCAAGGTTTTAATTATGTCTCTACAAGTTATATGTTCAAAAATAAATACCGAATCGCAAACATTAACATTTTCTTATAGCAAAGACTCAGCAAGAGAAGGTGATGAGTTTAAGGATTTATTAGTAGAAACGGGAATATCTGAAAATAAATTTTCAAAGGCCAGTGCGGCTTGTGAGTCTGATTTTATGATTTTGTCATTAATAGACAGGATGTAGTCAATATTTCGGTTACCAGATCCTCCACTATTCATAATAATCCAAGTCGTTTTAATAACATTACTACTGTTTTTAATTTTCGAACTCAAATAACGCGACTTGGCCAAAAACAAACTTATTAAAATAATTTTGAATAATTTCTAACATATAAGTTAAATTCAGCAGTGTTTACATAAGTCCTTTCACCGTACAGCTCATAAAGCCGTGTTCTACTTTTATGAATACCAATGGTAGCCCAATCACTGAATGCATTACCATTAACGGAGATTGTCTTGGGAATAAAGGTGGAATTAAATTTTTACAGTATATACTAAAAAAATCATCATATAGATGATTAGGATCAGCATGAATTGATAAAATTGGTAATTTATCAATGAGTTTAACTAAACTGAACTGTTACTGTGGGACGCTGTTTGAAGATCCACAGTCGGAAGCCTTTACACCTACAGAACCTGAGAATGATTAACTAGAACCAGACATTCATTCAATACGAAATCAGAGCTGCCATTAAGCATTTGAAAAATGGAAGGGCTACGGGTTCCGATGCCATCCCCATTGAGACCATTCGAGCATTGGGGGAACGCGGCGTCCACATCTTTCACATCATCTGCAATAAGATATGGTTGGCAGGAAAATGGCCGTCGGGCTCACACGGTTTTCATTCCTCTCCACAAAAAGGGCTCGACCAAAAAGTGTAGCATTTACCGTCTGATTGCAATGATCAGCCTTGCAAGCAAAATACTGTTACACATCCTTAACGATCGACTGAAGGCGGACCTGTCGTAAGAAATTGCACAGGTGCAATCGGGTTTTGTAAAGGAAAAAGGAACTCGGGAGCAGATTTTCATTCTTCGTCAGGTCATCGAGAAGGCACGAAAATTGAACAAGACGACCTACATACGCTTTGTTGATTTCTCAAAAGCGTTTGACTCTGTGAAATGGCCAATGTTGTAGAAGACGCTAATGGAAAAAGGTACACCAAAACATCTTGTGCACCTTCTTAGAGAACTCTACAAAGGAGGAACTGCGCGGACAGATAACCACGTCACAGACAGCTTCCATCCCAGTGCAGGCGTCCGCCAGGGATGTATCGTATCGCCACATCTACACAGAGCTCATTATGCGGATCACCCTCGAAGACTGGACTGATGGTGATGCAATTGGTGGCTAGAAAATTGCGAACCTTTGCTACGCTGATGACACAACATTGTTTGCGACTAGTGCTGACCAAATGGAGGAACTACTCCTTAAGATAAAACGTGTGAGTCTTGCATTTGGGTTGAAGATCAAACGGAGCAAGACCAAAATAATGATTGTGGACCGTAGCAACAACAACTCGTCGGGTGTGGCACAGATTGCCAACTGTGACGTAGTGCAGTCCTACATATTATTTGGCGCTATGATTGTAGACACTGGCAGTTGCATGGATGAGGTGAAGCGACGAATGGTGATGGCTAGAGGAGCAATGGAGAAGTTAAGGAAGGTATGGAATCGCAAAACAACCAAAGCTACTAAGATCAGGCTCGTCCGTCCGCTTGTATTCCCCATATTTCTCTACGCAGCTGAGACATGGACACTACAAGAAATGGAAAGGAAAAAATAGATGATCTGGAAATGTGGTGCTGTAGAAAAATGCTTGATATTTCTTAGACAGAATTACGCACAAACGTCTCCATACTCCAAGAACTCGGCATCAAAGAGCGTCTATCAGTAGTAGTACAGTCTTTAATACTGAAATTCTTTAGCCATGTTGCGAGGCGGAATAACGACTCCATTGAGCGCCTAGTGGTACAGGGCAGAGTGGATGGTAACAGGCCACGCGGGAGATCACCGATGAGGTGGAATGATCAAATTAAGTCCACCGTTGGTGGTCCTGTAAATGCGTGGGCTAAATTTTCATGTAACCGGACCAAATGGAGAGAGATCGTGCGGCGAGTTAACACATCAGCGATTGGACAAAATTCATCGTGAGCACGACCGCTCTGTCAAGGGCGAAATGAAGAAGAAGAGAAGTACTTGGCCAGGGACACTCCACCAAATAGCTTCATCCGTATAAACAAATCTATCCATAACTATTTTTTTGTTCACTTCTTTCAGATTCTAGCAACATTTGCGGCATCCTTGCTGTCCGTTGCTGGAGGCATCACCTTCGGTTTCACGACAGTCCTTTTGCCACAGCTGCAGACTGACTCCAGTTTCCCTTACGATGAGAGCTTCGATTCATGGATTGGTAAGTTTGACACTTAAAATTTAGGAAATAAGTAAAAATTCAATAAGTAACAGTAGGGACTTTTAAATTCGGCTTTGAAGATAAGCCACCAATTTGAGGTTTTATAAAGAGATGTTTTCTAACTTTAAAGACATATATTCGGAAAGATAATGATAAGACAGTACTCATCATAAAATTGGTAGAATTATTTATATTTAATTAAATATATTTTAATTTATCCGGTGCATTCATGTCTTCGGGAAAAATATTATACAATTGAGTACAAAACAAAATAAATTTATTGTAACATTGTCTTTTTAAGCTTCCATCTCTCCGCTTGCCATGGTGATGGGCTCCCTCTTCTCTGGCGCCATGAGTGATGGCATCGGCAGGAAGCTCGGTCAACTAGTCCTGATAGTACCCTTCACTATCGGCTGGATCATCATGGGATTCGCACATAACAACGCAGTCATGCTTATTGGAAGATTTATCACGGGCGTCTGTACAGGAGCCGTGAGAGCCAATAGCATGGTCTATATCAGTGAATTGACTGACCCTAAGTATAGAGCTGAGGCCCTTTTTTGCCCATCAGCAGCAATCCATATAGGAGTCATCATCAGCCATACAGTTGGAAAATACATTCATTGGAAAGCCAGTTGCTTCATCTTCACATTGCCTACCAATATAGCCTTTACTATACTTTTGTTCTTGAAAGAAAGTCCGCTATGGCTGCTATCTAAAGGAAAAACCGACGAAGGTATAGAGTCTTACAGACAATTCCGAGGAAATGGAGACAATGCTGAAATGGAACTGACAACACTTTTGGTAAAAGCTAAAGATAAAGCTGAAGAAAATATCACGTTTAAAGATATACTTAATATTATATTTAGTAAACCATTCATGAAGTCTGTGGCGACCATATTATTATTGTTCGTTTCCGTACAATGGAGTGGTATCGATACATTATCCTTTTACGCTCAAGTGATATTTGAGAAGTTATTCTCTGGAGATATAGACACATATACGTTAGTGTTAGTTACTGATTTTATAAGAATTGCAGCATCTGTTTTTATTTGTATATTTGCTACGGTTCTGCCACGTAAAATTACTTTCGTGGTCTGTTCCATTTCAACAACTCTTGTGTTGATAGGCTTAGTAATATACTTGTATCTAACTCCTCCCGGCCTGGTGTGGGTTGCTATCACATGTATGATTATTCACATAGCTATGGCAAGTGTATTGGCATCTATATCTTGGTCATTCGTCTCAGAGGTGTTTCCTTCAGAAGTACGTGGTTTTGGCTCTGGTTTAAGCTCAGCAATATTCTTTATTTTGTTATTTATTACTGTAAAAGTTACCCCAGATATCATGTATAGGTTCGGAGAGCAAGTCTTGTATCTCTCCTTTGCCGGTGTTACATTGTTCACGGCTATATTCCTTAGTTTTATTTTGCCTGAGACCAATAGCAGGACCTTGCAAGATATAGAGGATTCTTTGTACAAGAAGAAAGATGACGAGAAAAAGGATACAGAAATGGTCACTTTACCAGTCTCATCAGCATAGTTTTGGGTAAATAAACGATTCTTGTAATACTGACAATAGCTAATTTGGAGTGTAAAAGACAATGAAATAGTTTTGATATTATAAAGTTATGAAAAATGTGTTTTTTTAATTTATGATAGTTTTTCAAAGGGGCAAAGGGGGGGGATTTTTAGGCTTTACAACTTGTTCTACTGACACCGGTGTCATCTTAATATTCATTAGCAACAGCTTGTCTTGTCCTTGGATATTTTTTTGCCTTTTTTCAATTGCGTAAAACTACGAGACTTATAATATGATCAGTGCTAAGTACAGAGTCTTATACGGGATATTATAAATTGCATATCAAATAAATAATCGCCTATCAATACATACTCATCATTTATATACTTATTTACATCTAATAACTTACTTCACTACAAATAAACTAAATGTTTAACAAAACTCAAACTGCAGATAAAACGAAATTATACATCAATTTCTCATTACTTTTTTCCTCATAATGCAATACTGTTAAATTTATTTTTGTACAAAAATACTACATACATAGCATAAATACTGACTGCACAGCAAATTTTCCATATTTCATAGTCTATTTTAGTTGATCTACGAATAAATTATGGTCAAAGAATCAGTCCAAGAGCGAGCGAAGCGAGCTCGGGAACTTTTGACCCTGCAGACAGAAATAGGAGCCCCGCAAAGCGGGGCTACGTCGACTTATTCGAACAATCGTTGTACGCTGCGAAAATAAATTGTAGTGTGTTTAGTGATATTTTGAGTTGAATATTTTGCTGTGCAATGGGTAATTTTGATGGGAATTCGAATTCTTATTGCGTAGAAAAAGGATATTTTTTTATTTGCGTTTAAATACTATAAGATCATAGGTTGCCTTAAAGTTAAACAAGTAGAAGCTCAGGTAAACGGTGGCAATTCAGTGGGATCTGAATTGACTATAAGTGATCCTCAAGGTTCAATATTGGGACCGTTCTCATTTTTAGTTCATGTATTTTTTTTGATTGCTGAAATAACTTCAAACTCATATATCTCAAATCAACCGATCATGACGCACTGGTGCAATAAATGACTCCGGAATGCAGTCTCTTTTTAAGGATATTTATGACATGATTATTCATGTACAACCCACCAACACTAACTATCAATATGAAGCAGTACATGTGTGAGTACTTTTAATACTTTATACCTTTACGTAGTATAGTGTGTAGTGCTATTCTGGGTGCATTGTCCTCACATATGTGAATTTATTAATGTATGTACATAAGTACCTAAATATTGTAAAAATCATTTTTTTTAAAGAGTAAGTATGGAGTTTCTTGTGCATTCTTCTCCATAACAAGCTACTCTCCGAATGCACGGTAGAATCAATTTTTTTAAAAGAGTAAGTATGGAGTTTCTTGTGCATTCTTCTCCATAACAAGGTACTTTCCGAATGCACGGTAGAATCAACTTTTATTCCATGTAAATTTAAATTGTGACATTCAAAAGTGCCGCTTGGTGGCCCAGTTGAAATAAATATCTTTTGTCTTTGTCTTGAAGTTGACAGAAACGAGGACATGTCTACGAATCAAAACAACATCAGCGAACAAAAACCAACCTCGCAGAAGCTTTTTCGGAAATAAATATATCAGTATATTGCACCAAAATATTGCAGGTTTGAGGAGCAAGTCTGCACTAACGATCTGTTTACATGAATTATTGGACAATAACACTGATAGTGATATAATTTGTCTGACTGAACATTTCATGATGTCGGGCCATGAAAATATCTGTGTTATACCCAATTTCTGCCCAGCTTCCCCCTTCAGCAGAAGTAATTCTAGCAGAGGAGGATCGTTAAAAAGGACATCAATGAAAAGCGATTCCGAAAGCAGTTTTATTCACTGAATGCTCAACTTTTAAATGCTCTGCAATAGAACTGGTAGCCTACAAAATAATTATCATTTGTCTATATAGGGTTCCCATTACTGGTAACTTAACAGTTTATTTTCAAGATTAAATAAAATGCTAAAATATGTCAATAAAACCTATTATAAGCATAATGTTGTAATAGCTGGTGATTTTAATATCAAAATAATACCGCATCTGAATTTGAATGCTTACTATTCAACTAGAAAAAAACCGGCCAAGTGCGAGTTGGCCTCGCGCATGAAGGGTTCCGTACTTGATAAAATGCGGTTTACGATTTATGACGTATTAAAAAAAACTACTTACTAGATCTCGTTCAAACCAATTTTCGGTGTAAGTTTACATGGTAATGTACATCATATATTTTTTATAGTTTTATCATTCTCTTATTTTAGAAGTTACAGGGGGGGGGGGACATTTTACCACTTCTTAGTGTTTCTCGCGCAAACTATTCAGTTTAGAAAAAAAATGTAACACGTATGGGTTTGATGAAAAAAAAAAATTTGTTACAGTTTCAAGTACAGGAACCCCCAAAATTTATTGTTATTTTTCAATTTTTTGTGTAAAAATCTTAATGCGGTTCATGGAATACATCTACTAACCAAGTTTCAACAGCATAGTTTTTATAGTTTCGAAAAAAAGTGGCTGTGACATACGGACGGACAGATAGACAGACATGACGAATCTATAAGGGTTCCGTTTTTTGCCGTTTGGCTACGGAACCCTAATTAGCAAAACATGTATAGACAACTTTGCTCACAATTATCACAATAAATGCAAAGCAGAAGTGATTCATTTTGGATTATCTGATCACACAGCTCAGATATTGAGATGTCTTGTTAAAAGAGTATGAATTCTATAGAACTGGAAAATTAAGCGTAGAGACTATAATGAGGAAAATCTAAAGAAATTTAAAACTTGTATAGAGAAATTGTCTTTTTCAGAAATGTGCAGAACTTGTGATCCAAATGTAGGCTACATTTGGATATAATATAATATTTTCATTGATTTGTTTAAGTTATTTTACGATGTCTGCTTTCCATTTAAATATATTACCATTAATGCACATCGAAAAGCTCAATGGGTAACAAGAGGTCTCAAGGCCTGCAATATAAATAAACGTAAACTTTTATGGCAATACAGGAAAAAACCAAGCGAGGTAAACAAAACTAAACTGACCCAATATTCGAAAAGATATAAGAAAACTAATAAGACTAACTCAGCGCGCACAAAATAATTATACAATTAATATGTCAGACAATAAAAGTAGAACGGCATGGAAAATTATAAACCAAGCAAAACAGTATGTACCGAAGGATACTTTAACTAGCATTAAAACGAATGGTAGATCTATAACTGACCCTCGTGAAATTTCCAATGCTTTTAACAACTACTTCGTAGATAAAATAGTACCTAAAGATGATTCTAACAAAATGCAGTATAACTTATATATGTCAACTAAAGAAAAGTCTATGTTTCTGCAGCCATGTTTGCCACAGGATATAATGCAGATTATTAGAATTCAGAAACGAACGCATTTATTTATATTTGCTTGACCATAGTCGCTTAACTATTCGAGATATCGTATACTCATGACATACTTATGGAGTTCCAGTGTTCATCTGTGGTCTTCTTCATCATATGATACTTTCTGAGTGCAAATCCTTGCCATGTTATTAAAAATACCAAAATGTCTATATGTCTGCCTATAATATTTGAGGATTTCCCTCGTTTTCCATGGGATCCCATCATCAGATTCTGATTTGGTGACAATGGGACCACCTCGAGAGTATACTCTTTCAAACAAAAAAATAATTTTGCAAATCTGACTATATGTAAAAGACGGGGTTATACCCGAAGAACATAAAAAAATGTTACCGTCGAATTGAGATCTCCTCCTTTTTAACCGACTTACCAAAAAGGGGGAGGTTCTATGTTCGACTTTATGTCTGTTTTTATTTTGTTAGAAACAGAAAATTGCGACGAATAATTTCTCTCGATGTTTATTCTTGTTGTATCTACTTGGTCCCATATTATAAGTTAAATAGAAATGGCATGATAGCATCATTATTTACAAAGCTATTATTTTTTAATAGTTACAATTATTGCACAATGTATTTTTACTATCATCATTTTTAGGTACGTACTTTATTGTTTCGTGATTATTTTTATATCATGCCAAGCAATTATTTAAAATATTTTATTAACTTTTTTGAATTGTTGTATTTGCGTCTATCTATCCCTCATTATTTATTTAAAACTTCATGCACAAAGGTCACGGTCAATAATCACGTCGTATTGGAGCCAAATATAGCATATAGGCCAGAATACAAACTGATTTTAAATCTACCTCTATTGGCCAAAAATCATATATGGAATACCTGGCAATCCATATGTGAAATTGCAAGCGAGGGAATCGAATTTTCAAAATTTAAAAAGTATGTAGGTACTTTGAGCGACAATGGCTGAAAAAATTCACGACGGACATTTTAAGTCGCGAAAAATCGCAACACCACACCACAAATGCATTAGAAGGGTGGCACCACCGTCTTTCGGTCAAAATAACAATAAAAAACTAACATTTATAATTTTATAAGCAAAATTTCTAAAGAAGCAAAACGATTTGACCATATTATTATAAAGAACAGAATTTTTTTTTCTTTAAAGAAAAACCAGCGCAATTCAGAAATTGCGTTCAACAAAAAATATAATGTATATCTAGAACTAGCTTCGAGAAAGAAAGCTGACATCCATTCAATTTTTGCGCAAAATGGTTTATGCTAAGCTTCGAAAATAATTTTTCTCAATTTGACGCATTTTTGTTACCGAAGAAACGATTTTAATACACTAGCTGAAACCCGCGGCTTCGCTACCGTCAACTGGCTGTCTACCTACCGACCACCTACCTGTCTACCCTACCTACCTACCCTACCCATCTACCTACCCACCTTTCTACTCACCTACCTTACCTACCTACCTAAACTAAACTGTTAAACTGTTTATTTGAATAAATACGAATGTAACCAAGTTTTGTTTCCACCAGCGGCAGCGATCTAATGAAATTTTAGAACATAAGAGCTGCTATTGTGACTTTACTATGATAGTGAGATATTTTCTCTAGCAGACTTTTTTAACCGACTTACCAAAAAGGAGAAGGTTCTATGTTCGACTTCTTGTATGTTTTTTTTTTTATGTATGTTCACCGATATCTCCACCAATTGTGGACCGATTTTGAATTTTTTTTTTTTGTTTGAGAGAACATGTTCCGAAATTGGTCCCATTTTAATTTGTTAAAGATCTGATGAAGAACTTCGGAGATATACAACAGAACTCTTCAATAAATAACGGCAAATCATTCGGGATTGCTTTAATCGCATATCTGTTTATTGTTTATACCATTTCATAACATAACATCACGCCAGTATACTGAAAGGGGTACGCAGAACTCTAATTTCACCGGTTATGTTCAAGTTTCATGTTTTTCGCGTAATCTGTTCTGGCGTAATAGGTACTTACTAAACAACTTGCCTATTAGGTAGGTAAAACTAAAAAGGGAAAAATAAAAAACTTTTTTGCAAAAAAATACTACCGACTTCCAAATGAAAAACTACAAAGTGAAAAATAACTTTATTTTTGGAAGTCGGTGTCCATATCGCAAATAATTGGTATCTACGAAAGACACCGACTTCCAAAAATAAAGTTATTTTTCACTTTGTAGTTTTTCATTCGGTAGTATTTTTTTGCAAAAAAGTTTTTTTGTAGTTAATAATGAGCACTTTAGTCATGTAGTGCATAATTTTTATGTATCATCAATAGTTTTCTCAGGGCACGCCAAATAATGAATTTTATAGGCAAAATTTTGCTGCTTTGGGTTACATTATTGCAATTTTCGGATGTCCAATGTTTTTGAAAATAATTTTATAGGCTATGTTAATCGGGAATAATGTAGCTTTCCAGAGGAGAAAGAATTTTTAAAATCGGTCCAGTAGTTTCGGAGCCTATTCGGTACACACAAACAAACAAAATTTTCTTTCCTCTTTATAATATTGGTATGGTTTAGACTTGCTGTTGCCCGCGTCTCCGTCCACGCGGAACAGTGATATAATATCAGTTTAGATGTTAAGTAAAATGTACAAATGTTAATTATCATATGCTAATATATAAAAGTACCTATATAATAACCAACCAATAAATATGTTTCATTTTTAAAATATATTTTTATTGTAGCTAGCTTCTGCCAGTGGTTTCGCCTGCGTGAATGGCGAAAATTATCCCGAAGGAACATATTCCCGGTATAAAAAGTATATTATGTGTTAATCCTGACTATCTCTGTGCCTAATTTCATCCAGATCCGTTCTGGCGTGAAAAAGTAACAAACACACTCACAACCTTTCGCTTTAACAACACTGTGCGCTAGTATAACTTGACCCAATTAGTGTGATACTCACAAAGAAAGAAAGAAAGAAAGAAAATGAGTTTATTTGCATTAAAACAAAAACACCTTAAAATTAAACAAAATATTTTTAAAACTATTAATGCCAAAAGGGCCTCAGCTCAGCATAATGCCAAATGGTAACACAGGGTATACCACCTGACGCTGATTTTCAGCTGCAGCCCACGAGTGCCATACGCTCGAAAACACCGACAAACATTTATAATAAGTATACAATTAATTATAATAAAACAACAAAAATAAAAGTTCCATGTGCCCAATAACAAAAGAGAAAAAACAATAATAAAAAGTAACAATGATAAAAAGTATAAAATTAATAACATTGGTAAAATTGAAAGATTTATAGAATTGATTAAATTTAAAATATATAAAGTTGATTGTGCTAAAAATTGAGAAATACATAGGGTACAATAATAACAACAACAATTTATCTATTGCGCTTTAAATGGCTGACGTGTCAGCACGAACATCTTTAAATTCATTTTGATGATTTAGTAAAAACAACTTTAATTTTAATTTGAATGTCGAGCAACTTTTACTATACTTTATTGGAGGCGGGATATTGTTCCAGCATTTGGTAGCTGCGTACCGAAAACTGCCCCTAAAAGCCGCCGACTTATGCTGGGGAATAGAAAGCTGTCGAGAACATTTTCACAAGTTCACAACACATCTTACTTTTAGGCCAAAATATTATATTAAAGGTGTATATGCTCACCTTCGATAAACTTTACTTGCTCAATTAATTTTTCGAAAGTACTGGACCAGTTTTCATAATTGACATTTTTATTTTTGGTAATTTTTCGTATTTGACATTTTTCTTAAAGGACATTTTTATTTTAGGACATTTTTCGTATTGGACATTTAAAATTTATGACATTATAGTAACCCATTTTTAACCCCCGCCGGAAAAAGAGGGGTGTTATAAGTTTCACGTGTGTTGCTGTGTATCTGTGTGTCTGTCTGTGGCATCATAGCGCCTAAACGAATGAACCGATTTTGATTTAGTTTTTTTTGTTTGAAAGGTGATTTTGTCGAGAGTGTTCTTAGCTATTTTTGAATAAAATCTGTTCTACCTTTCAAAAGTTATGGGCGTTTTACTGTTTGAATCGGGGTGTTATCGCAAGATAAATGCGTCAGGGGTTTTTTTTAATTTTGAAATTTTACTTGTATCTTGCAGGTTTGTTATTTTATATGTAGGTTTGAGAAGGTTTGAGGAAAGTGACAGGTTCCTCAAACTTGGAATCAACATTCAGTCGTGGTCCTGCGGAACGAGCGAACGAAAGTTATCATCGTTGATTTCTCAGTAACAACTCTTTCAGTTCTGTTTTTTTACGAAATGAAGCACATTTATGGGTAGTAATCATTTGTATACTTAGAATAGCTGTAGCATGCCCCCTTGGTCAGCGCTCGTGATGGTCCTGCTGAATGAAGCGTAACTACCGCAGAACAAATCAAACAAGTAAAATTTAAAAAACCCCCGACACATTTATCTTGCGAAAACTACCCGATTCAAACAGTAAAATGCCCATAACTTTTGAACGGCTGAACCGATTTTATTCAAACATAGCTAAGAACACTCTCGACAAAATCATCTTTCAAACAAAAAAAACTAAATCAAAATCGGTTCATCCGTTTAGGCGCTATGATGCCAAAGGCAGACACACAGATACACAGCAACACACGTGAAACTTATAACACCCCACACTCCTTTTCCAGCGGGGGTTAAAAAATTAAATCAAATCAATCAGTTGTCGGTTAGCACGGCACGCCAGCATTAATGACATCATACGTCGGGCTCTTGTCACCGCCGGGGTGCCAGCTGTTTTAGAACCCAATGGCTTGGCGCGCGACGATGGGAAGAGACCAGACGGGATGACCATAATGCCTTGGAAGGTGGGTAGGCCTTTGGTGTGGGATGCAACATGTGTCGACACCCTTGCGCCATCCCATCTTCTTAGCACGGCGGGCTGTGCTGGGGCAGCTGCTGGTGCAGAAAACCTCAAACGGCGCAAATACTTACCCTTATTGGTTTATTCCCATCGGCCACCCCCCAGTTGCCACCCCGGTGGCCGATGGGAATGATTTAGTGAATTTTCCTACATTCCTTTATTCCCATCTGCCACCAGGGTGGCGGATGGCACTAACTAGTGGCGTTTGCCACCCCGGTGGTCGATGGGACTTATTTAGTGAAATATTCCTCCTTCCTTTATTCCCATCTGCCACTGGGGTGGTGGGCGATTCTCATGACATTTGTCACATAAAAGTGAATGTTGATGCTGTGACCGGTTTACTTTGTTACTTGGATCCAACTGGTGCTGGCCCTGATAACTTAATAATATCATCTAAATTTATAACTAAATGCGCGCCTTGCATTGCCCTACCTATTTCAATTTTGGTTTTTGGAAGTCTGACTCAAGGTGTTGTCCCCATATTATAGAATTCTGTTTTTATTTCACCCGCACATAAGACAAAAATAAAATAAAATATGTTGATGAATTAAAAAAAAAAAAAAATTGCAGACTCAAAGGTCCATAGTTTTGTTAGTATTACAAATTACTTTAAAAATATGTTAGTAGTACACTTAGACACGCCATTTTATTTATATTGTTAGTACACAATACTTACAAACTATGTTAGTAACAAAACAAAACAATCAATTCATGTATCTGTTGCGCTCACCTGACGCACCGGTCACATGCACGTGTACATGTACCCAGTGCGCCATGATGACGCAACACGGCTTATCACGGAAAAATAGTCAAATATGAACCTTGAAAAATTTCTTGATATTTTTTCTATTCACCCCGTTTTACGGTCATGAGAAAACTTATGAAGGTGGCAGATGGGAATAAATCGGCAAACGCCACTAGTTAGTGCCATCCACCACCCCGGTGGCAGATGGGAATAAAGGAAGGTAGGAAATTTCACTAAATCATTCCCATCGGCCACCGGGGTGGCAACTTGGGGGTGGCCGATGGGAATAAACCACCTTATTGGAAGTTATATATTTGAGCCGTTTGGGGTCCGAGTGCTCTTCGAGTATTTCGAGACGTAAGCAAACGGTTAGTCGACTCTTCACGTGACCAGAGGGCTGGGCTTTTCCTTGGCCAGAGAATCAGCATTGCCATCCAACGTGGCAATGCTGCCAGCGTTCTGGGCACTTTTCACGTTGACAGCGATGTGGACGAATTTTATGACGCCCTATGACCCCTGCCCTTTTATTTGCGTTCGTACTTATTTTTACCCGACTGCCGAAGGAGGGTAATGTGTTTATTATTTTATTTTTATTTAAGTGTATATATAGGTAGTTATTTTTAATTAAGTATTTTATACTATGTAAATTTTAATTTAGTTAATTGATTAAAACCGTCATTTGTCTGATTATGGTTTTAAGATTAGTAAACCTCACATTCTGACAAGTGTGGCGTGCAAATTATAGGTACATATATTATAGGACATAGATTATTAGGCTACCACCTATTACCAGGCTTAGAGGACCACCTTCAAAGTCGATTTTCTCGAAAACTACTAAGGTAACAATTTTGTTGTTCGAGTGCTAATTGGTATAGGTCTACCAGAATCTCATGGCAAATGTGGAAATAAAAATTTGTTGTGTGCAATACTGGGGAAATTGGATTAAACGACCTTGATACTGTTTAATTTTTATTTATGTCTGTAGTATTAATGAACATGAGCTACCTATATTATAGTAGTCACAGCGGATCTTTGTGTCTTTGAACTTGGTCCTGCCAACCATTGCGTAAGAAACAGTTTGTCATCGAGTATACTGCATAGAGTAAGCAAGATAGGACGATGTGACATACATAAGCGAGTGAAAGAGACAGTTATTCAATGCTATCTTCACCTTCAACATTGATACAAAAATAGCTACTGCGCGGGGTCTTGCAACCAATTCAGAGACACAAAGATCTACTGTGAGTATTATAGGTATGTGTATGAATAATGTTGTTATACATCGGGTTCTTAACATAGAAAATTAATTAAATCGAATATTAATTTATGTAGTAATTTATTATATATCATTTAAATCATACTAATAACTTAAAACCTCATTCAGAACTAGAAAACTAGAATACGATTCCATGAACTCCACTGGCATTTCAAAAACTTGTATCTTTGTAATTTTATGTCATCTCTCTCCATCAAAATGGTTCTTTTTCATTGGCATTTAACATATTCAAAATTAATCTCTTCATGTATAAAGTCTGTAAAAAATAATAAAATGAATCATGTTACATAGATTCATTCATCATCATCAGTCTATATATACTTTTTTTATGTAAGTTTTATGGCCTGGTTGCTAGGACCTTTTAGCCACGTCTTTGGAAAGAGTTTTGGATCTTATATTTATTATTTAGTATGCATAAGAATGCGGATGTAACAGATTCTAATGTTTTTTGGAGTATTTGGCAGCAAGTCAGTCTTTCCAGAGGCAGTCAATACTACATTAAAATACTCCGCTCCAATATCCCGAGATCGCTTCTGTCAATGATTTTACAAATTGTCCAGTTGCGTAGACAGTTGAGACACAAAACTACACCAATAATATATCACAATATCCACTAGAAATCAATTTGCAAATAATATTAACAGGCACTGAACTTCACTCAATAAAAACTCCCGTCTCTACACACGTCCCACTGCAGGGCGCAGATTATTACTTAATATTTTTCTTACGTCAAAGATTCTCAATCTCCGTTAAAATCAATATCTTGTCAGAGAATTAGTAACAGTTACATTACTGTTGCCATTCCCTTCCGGCCATCATTCGATGTGCCCTGACCTATGATTTACCATTTAATAGTAATGGAAAGAAATAAAAATTAAGTAAGAAAAATATAAAATAAACTAAAAGTATCAAAACAAGTCAGTCCAACTTACCGGTCCACTCTACGACGCACTTTAAAATCAAAGATTGAGTTTGATTTACGCCTTCTTCTTCCCTTATTTTATGATACACATTGAAAACAATATGTCTCGCTTGAGATCGAAGTGGGTTTTTCGACATTTTCTCAAAAATAACAAATTTACAAGATAATATCAAAAAATTTCAGCAGCGGTTGACACATCAAGTACTTTGATTCGACAGGTGACAATTGACATTGCCATATGAAAATCACAATTTAAAAAAAATAAAAAATGCCATGAGATTCTGGTAGACCTATAGGTACCAATAGAGTAGTGATTATTTACCAAATATGGAAGCGATTGGCGTCGGGGTCCGGCTGTAGTCACGAAAACATGTCCGTAAGGACTGTGGAGCCACTTTTTGTATCTTAATCAAATTTATTTACTTATTTAGTAGTAAGTTTAAAAATATTGTAGGTTTAATCCTCGATTTTGTAGTATAATACTTCAAAAGTTATATGGACATAAAGGTGGCTCCTCAATCTAAATGTTTGGATTGAGGAGCCACGTCAGAACTAGGAACATCATGGATTCATATTTATCATAATTTGGTATGATTTTGTAGTATTTGAGAGTATTTAGTAGACAAAATCTGAGCTCGGTTGCATTAAAATTAAAAAAGTTATCATACATTATATGTGGCTCCTCAGACCATACATACGACTCGTCAGTTTTCAAAGAAGCAGTAGTTCAATTAATGCGCAATTTCTTCGTCGTTTAGTAGTAAGTATATAAGTTTTGTAGGACAAGAATCAGTAATTGAAAATGAGTGCATTGGGAGATATGGCACATTTTAACTGGCTCCTCAATCCTGACGTTAGTGTACCTACCTGAGATCACAACGTTACTGTACCTTCTTGAGATTACAACGGAATCAAAAACCAGAGACACTAACATTTAGTATGAATGTCTACTTAATACTTGTAGAGATCAACATTGTATATATTCGGTATCTGAAAAACAAATTACTTTTCGATATTCCATAAGAATTCGCTATTAAGGGTGACCATGTTATATGAATGAAACCAGGATGACAAGTTTTTAAATTATTTTTTTTACAAATCGACAATATAGAAATATAGGTAGGTATGTACAGATATTCTTCATATGTTTTAGGTATTTAAATGAATTTCTACATAAGTTAAAGAATGGATTAATATTGGTTGGTCGGTGCTTTTAAGAATTTTACAGTGAGAATCATAGCCGTCGTAACAAAACATCTCATCCTTCATTGGGTAGTGACATTTATAGTGCCCCATGCCAGCTTCGCTAATTCCAGGTATAAATTCTGTAACGCCCATTAATGTATATGATCTACTTGTAATCATTATAGATTCTGGTACCTCGTTTACTTGAAACTTCGTACAAACATTTAGTTAAGATTCATTTCGAGCGTAAACATTTTTTTTTTTTTACGAATACATGGTTATAACTTATATTTACTTTCTTTTTTACACAACTAACAACGTTATATAAATAGAAAAATTACTTGTTAAAGTTGAAAAATTAAAAATGATTAATGTCTTTTGTGCAAAATTTTTACTTTTCCAAGTTCATTTTATAAGTAGTTCGACTATTATTCGTAAAGTTGTAAAGCCTACTTGCCCTTTAATTCCGTTATATATACTACAGCCATGATTTTTTTTTAACAAAAATAGGCAATTTGAAGCTTAATTTTACACAAACAGATCCCTGAATAGAAAAATGGTTTTAACAGAACTGTAATATTTTTAAAGGCCAATTCATCGATATCCCACTTAAGGGAAAGACGAGAAAAAAAATACTTTTGTCGGAGTGATTAATATGTATATCCATTACAAATTATAGCCTTTTAGTACTTAAAGTCTCAGAACTAAGTTGCGGACGGACAGACGGACACAGCGAAACTATAAGGGTTCCTTGTTTTCTTAATACACATTGAATTGATGACCGTATTTTTTTTAAAATATTTTATAACTAGTGAGAATGGAGACCCTAATTTGTAAATGGAATAGACGGGAAAATAAATAATATTCAATCTGTTGGACCGTCAAGGATTTCAATAATAGAATAGAATAATTTATTAAAAAGTAAGTACGTTCACAAAAGTGTACATTAGGTGCAGTAGTTTAATTTCTAAAACAATTGCATAAATAGAGCTTATATGTATGCTTGCTTGTATGCTTATAATGAGTTGAAATAAAATTTAAAAACACAAACAGATTTCTATTTGTATTTTTAAAAGCCAGGAAACGATAAAAAAATATGTACTTTATTCATGGACACCCTACAAAAGAATATGATTGGAAAATAAAGGATTGCTAATAACTTCGTAGATATTTACTTTTTTATGGCAGGATTATACGTACATTTAGTATCAATTTATACAGAATAAGATGGTTCTTTTATCAAATTTCAGCACAAGAATCATTACATTAGAGGAAAATCTATTTACCGAAGCATCTCAATTGAGGAGCCCCTTTGTCGCCCGTGTTACTACCAATCTTACTACCAGTAGTAATACTGGTAATTTGATTCCCTTTCTTACTACTGCAGTAGTAAGTTGTTAGAAGGGTAATTACAATTTCCCCTTGTTACTACCAATGATAATAATAAAGAATATGGCGAGATGATGCAAGAAGGCCTATATGATTCGATGCCACATACATAACTTAAGAGGGTGCTGGTGTTGTATAAAATTGGTGAGACTGCGCATCTTCCTGACGTCATGTATGGGGCAGTGAAGGACGGTCCTTCTCTATCCAGGATGTCGACAGATTCAGGAAAACAGCGAACCTATAAGAATCGAGCGTGGAATATTTCAGGGCGACAGTATGAGTCCTCTGTGGTTTCGCTTAACCCTGAACCCTTTTGAGTACACTGCTGGATGGTTCGGGCCTGGGCTATCGGTTGAGAAGAGGATCAGGTCATATCACACCTCCCCAACAACTTGCAACTGATGAGGCTTCTAGGTAACAGAAAACTTCAGTGACGCCATCAGGACGGAACTTGGTGTGGACAAATGTGCAGTCATGCATGTAAAGCGAGGAGAGATTATGGTATCCCTTTCCTCAACCGAAACTTACAAGTATTTGGGTATGTCGGCAGCACTAGGCATCAATGCTACTGACGTCAAACAGTCGTCGCTACTTTGGTCGCTTGAAAAAAGTACTAAAATAATTTTATCACGCGGGAACAAGGTGCGCGCCTTCAACGGCTGGGTCTTGATGTTCTCTCTCAGACAGAACTTGACGCCCTGGATAGGAAAGCAAGATCCGCACATTGATTACAGCAAAAAAATAAACGATTTAGCTCTCTCTTTTTCTCCATATTTAACAGTAGTCCTGCACCAACCGGTAATTGGTGAGAGTCAAAATGGCGGGTGTACCAAAGCGAATTAAATTATACCAATTACCAAAGAAATGTACCTAAAATATACTTTATTGTACCTAGATCTAAAAATCTGTACCTCCTTCAGAACGAAATTAAGGTACACCCGCCAGCCATATTGACATCAAGATGTCGGGTGTTCCGTAATATTTTATTATTTCACCATTAAAACTATGAAGGAAAAGGGAATCAGTAATAGCGTAGCAGGGGATAGAACGGTATGGAAGAAGAAAACATGTTGCGCCGACCCCAAGTAACATGGGATAAGGGCAGGAAGATGATGACTCATAAAATATAATTACACCAAAAAAATGTACCTAAAAAGTTGGTACCTCAAGTAAAAAACCCCCCTTCGGCCCCTAGCACGCCTTTCAAAGATCTGGGACCCCTTGTTTAACAATTTCGGTACTCTACCGAAATTGTTAAACAATTATAAAATAGTATTAATAATTGTAGTTTTTGTGGCGAATAAACACTTTTCTTTCTTTGGTAGTAACAAGGGGAAATCGTAATTACCCTTATAACAACTTACTACAGTAGTAGTAAGAAAGGGAATCAAATTACCAGTATTACTACTGGTAGTAAGATTGGTAGTAACACGGGCGACAAAGGGAGGAGCCAGTTAAAATGTGCCATATCTCCCAATGCACTCATTTTTAATTACTGATTCTTGTCCTACAAATCTAATATACTTACTACTAAACGACGAAGAAATTGCGCATTAATTGAACTACTGCTTCTTTGAAAACTGACGAGTCGTATGTATGGTCTGAGGAGCCAGTATGATAACTTTTTTAATTTTAATGCAACCGAGCTCAGATTTTGTCTACTAAATACTCTCAAATACTACAAAATCATACCAAATTATGATAAATATTAATCCATGATGTGCCTAGTTCTGACGTGGCTCCTCAATCCAAACATTTAGATTGAGGAGCCACCTTTATGTCCATATAACTTTTGAAGTATTATACTACAAAATCGAGGATTGAACCTACAGAATTTTTAAACTTACTACTAAATGAGTATATTAATTTAATTAAGATATTAAAAATGGCTCCTCAATCCTTACGGACATACGAAAACCAGTGTGATTGTGTCTTTGCTAATTCAGCAACTGAAATGATAGTCAAGTTTCCATGGGGTAAACCTGTAGGGTAAACACATAATACAAAACACATTTTAAATTAATACACGAGTATTTATTAGCTTAAAACATTCAGTCTTAGACAAAGAGGAAATTGAAGGAATTATTAAAATTAAACACGAGATCACATCACTTCACTTATCACCATTCGCCTGATCTTTGACCTCTTTGCGAACTGGTCCGGTATGTGTGATGGGGATGTTCCTCTCGCCCTGGACAGCAAGAGGCACCTTCCTAGGAGCAGTCACTGACAACACACCATCCGAAGACAACCTGGATTCCACAGATTCAGGAACACAACCCTCCGGCAACGCATAGCGGCGAGTAAACTGGCGGGAAATGTAACCATGCTGGTCTTTCTTCTCTTCGTGTTTACCTTCAACGACTATGTAGCCATCGGCCGTCTTCACAGAAATTTCTTCCGGCGCAAAATGTTGCACGTCTAGATTCACTTGGAACTTGTCTTTATCGGATTTGATGCTGGAGCCAACGTCTCTTGCAGACGCAGCGAGGTGACGCCAGGGTCTGTAGTACTCCCTGCTATTTACAGGCCCAGCTGCAGCGTGGAGCAGATCTTCCGGCGTGATCCCCAAGCCGAAGTGTTGTTCCAAAAGGCGGGGACGGTTCAACTCGTAGTCAAACAAAAATGGTAGCAGCGACATTTTTAGTGATTGTTTTCTCACGGATACCTTGAAATCTTCGTAGAATATGCAGGATCGCAGGGAAACTCTCAGAATCGCTTAATTAATGTTTTGTTTCGCACTCGCTTGTTCAATTTGAACTGATGACATTTCGGCGCGCGCAACTGTTTTTATACGGTGGCGCCATCTACGAGAATGTTGTGGAATGTTCGCGATTACAGCGGAGCTCAACCTGTGGTTCGCTTGCGTGTTTGATGTTGTATGGTTCTATGATATTTGATTGCCATATTTTCGGTGTGCTAATTCAATTTGAAACTCAATCGAGAAACAAAGTTTCTAGCGCAAGGTGTTCGATATTTTGATGCATCGAGGCATTATCGCGCCCATATTTTATTGATTTCAAGTACAATCGTTCTAACGTTTTCGAGCGTTTATGTCTTAATCAATCTCTAAACCATTTTGAGATAGAACGCCCCCATATTAGCGACGGAATTTGAAATAAAGTAATTACCTACGCCAAGATTATGAAAATCTTGGCATAAGCAAATAAAACAATAACACATCCAATAAAGTTTCTATATGAAATCAGAAATACTACAACGCATAATTATTGTAAATAACTGTCTTGTTTTAGGCTCACTGGCTATATACCTATTTAATCTAGCTGTAAGTAATATGTAAGCTGTCCTACTACTTTAACATTTCAACTTCTTTAGAAATGTGTTTCAGCTAAAACATGGATAATATCGATTCTAAACTACATGATATTATAAAGAGGTATGGGCTAGGTAGTACAATATAATACTCTCACATCAGAAAAGCTGGCGATTTTCATAATTTCATAAACCCCAGAAGTATGTCTGACATCAATCTAAGTGAGAAAGGTGCCAAAATGTACCTGCAAATAATATACTACAACAGGCCGGCAGTATCAATAATAGTTTCAAAATTAAATATTCAACCGACCGACCCAAGCTTGAAAACTCCTGCATTGAACACCGTCGAAGTTTCTCGGTCATAATTTCAACCAATCACATAGCAGTAAACCCGACGGTGTTCTCCAGAATCTTCTAGATTATGTGTAACAGCGCCATCTAGTATCGAGTAGCAACATTAAATACACTTGAACCGTACTTGAACCTACTAGAAGATTCAAATCAAACTTTCTAAAATTTTACTAATAGATGGCGCTTGAACAAATGTTACATTTCCTTTTTATTTTTCATAACTTTGAGGCTTGTCAATGCGAATAGTATTTTATTCTGATTGTTTTTTTAACGTTTCTTAGCTAAGAACACTTGGGCGGCCAAAGCCTATCTAACAATGTATTAATTATAAAAATCCGTATAGCGGTTTGCAAGATATGAGGTTTATAGAATATTACCTACATACATACATAAAAATTATTACTTATAATTAATATTGTATGTGTATATAATTAAGTAATATGTATATGTAATTTATAATTATACTAGCTGTTACCCGCAGCTTCGCCCGTGTTAATTTAGATTTGGGCAATCAATTCTGCTTATCGACATATAGGGTGAGAAAATCCAATGTTACAGGTTTAGTTTCAATCAAAATCGGCCCCGTGACTCCTTTGATTGTTTTGTGCTATTCTTCATAGTGATGATTTTGCCACCCACGCCCACTTGGAAAACTCAGCCTGTATAGGGAAGTATTAACGTAAAAACAATTAACTTATTTAATTGAAGACTTTGGTCAATACAGGTATAAGGTTAAATAATTACCTACAAAATGAAATAAATAAACTAAAGAGTCATAGGTTCTGCTTTGCTGCGAATTGAAGATACCACTCTATTACAAACTTTATCTACAGTTAATTGACATTCCTTAATTATGCCGTTTATCATGGGTACAACATTTTAGGACGCTGCTTTAAACTATGCTGTATGTCCTTTCATTTGGTACTAATACATATACATTCTGGACCCTGGACATACGCGAACATCAGCAGCTACATGTAGCTTGCCGTGGGTAAAGCATGGCTTTTCCAAATGCACCCCTGCTACCCTTGACTCCAGTTCCCAATCAAACTTAGTTTTGCTATTAGCAAAACTAAGTTTGATTGGAAACTGGAGTCTTTTGAATTTAAATGATATGTCAGTGGGGAATATTGGAATTCGACATATGAACACGCTTTCCCCTTTTCTCATACCAAATTTCATCTAAATCAGTTTATCGGTTTAAGCACTATTAAGAAGTTTCATACAAAACTAACGCCCGGATGGGGCGTTAGTTTTGGTTTGAAAATTTAGAAGTAAAGATTTGTTTTATGGTATTTTTCGCACATTTTTACAGATGCACTATCCCAAAATGTTTAACAACACAAATTTTAAAAATCGAGTGGAAAGCCTCAGAAATTATAAACCGCGCCATCGATTGGAATTAATTTTGAATGGTCCGATCAAATAATCTTGACGTGATTTAAGAGCCCAATATTCCATAATTTTGAGCTTAGGAGAGTCGATTTAACAAGAAAATATAGATAAATTATTATAATATAGATAGTGGTCAAGCGCGAGCCTATAAGGAATAAAAAAAAAGAAAATACAATTTTTATGATCAATTCGACAAAATGATAATTTTTTTACACAAAATTCAATAAATAACCAATCGATGCATGCGCCAAATGATCCTTCCACCTAGTGAGTGAACATCTGTACCTTTATAAAAAAGTACTCTGTGATCTGTACCAAATTTTCTTAGCGAATGCACGGGGTCCCAGCGCTCACAAAGAAAATTTGGTCACTAGATGGCGTGATTTGTTGCGAAAATACGAATAATTTATGTTTTATTTACAATATATTTCAATTTGTTTTATTCTTTAATTTATAATTGTAACTGTAAAAACATTTGTCAAAAACGTATCCTTGGATTATTTTATTTAAAAATCTTTTGGCGTCCATATTCTAATCGTTAAACTGGCAACATTGGATAAACAGCAACGCCAACATTAGTGATGTGCACTAAATACACATAACAAATTCGATATTAAAATTTTATTTTTTTATTACAATTTACACTTTTCACAAAAAAATATTATTAATTTTATTTTGCCCATAATTTATTGATTTTTTGAAATCTAAATTTCAATTCAATTTCTAAGTTTTCCTATATGAAGTTCATACGTAAAGTTTTAATTCTATGATATTGATGTTACTTACGTCCAACGATAAGATTATGGTATCGCTTAAAACGGTGTTCATAGTCGACTGAAAATTGCTTCGCCTTAAAGTCAAAGTACTGCAACAATTTCCTCTGAATGGATTCAATATGCGATTTGTAAATCTCGCATTGAGCGTTTCAAACCTAACCCCCAGTTTCCCAGCTCAAAATTATCGGAGAATTAATGTGACAAATTGTCAAGCACGCGTTATCTGCTATGATTGGTTGAATGAATTTTCAACAGCCAATCACAGCAGATAACGCGTGCTTGATAATTTGTCACATTAATTCTCCGATAATTTTGAGCTGGGAAACTGAGGGTTAGTCACATATTACTACATCATTAGTATTGTTTTACTAAAGACGCCGCATGCCGCTTTCGTCACGTGTCATACCGTTCACGATGTGCAAGTAATTTTCTAAAAACTTTATACCTACACGCCAAGAATTTAAATCCATTCAACAATTGTGCGGCAAAATGACCAGTTCAAAGAGCGTGTTGTTCCCTTTTTCATAGCCACCCGCACTTGAAGCGAAATGGCTTCAAAGTCCCCACAATTTAGTGTACCTTGGTTTGAATTTGAAACAGGTAAAGAAACTGACTGAAGTATCTCGGTGTCAGATATCTCTCTTACAGACATACGGACCTTCATGTCATCTGTATATATCAAAATATGTGAATTTGTAAAGCAGTGTTTAATATCCGATTTAAATTTAATATGGAATAATAAATACTAAACAATAATGGTCCTTACATTGAACCATGGTGAACACACACCTGAATGGTCAGTTTTCCGACCGTATGTATCCGTATAAGGCCCTCAACTTGCGTCTAGGTATATTATGATGAAACCAATCGAAATAGATGACTGTGTATTCCTATTCCTGCAGTGCAGTGATGTATTAGGTCGAAACACTTTCTTTGAATATGAGTCATACATAAAATGACAATTGTATAGTGACTGTTCCAGCCTACGTCATAACACAATGAGTTTTGTAGCCGATTGGCTAACTGCGTCAGAAGGCGCCACGCCATGCTACGACACGTAAACTGTGTGTAATTTTCTCACAGTACCGCCTCGTTTTATCGACATCGATGTAAACTAAGTTATCGAACCATCGCGCGTCACTACACAGCCGCTGCGCAGCAGTGGTCGGTTTGACTTGACGTATTTATAATTTGCACTCGCTTCATGTTATCGCGTTGCGAGACCGTGTGGTAATTTTTAAGTGTGCCTCCTTCGCTTACACTAGTTGTAGAGTGCTGTGATTTTTATATTACATTTTTATTTTTATACATACATCGCTAGTACCTAAGTGAACTGTGAAAAGAGCGTTTTTCAAACACTCGTCAAATTGTCGATGTGATCATTGTTTTTGTGATTTTATTTGTGTGACGATGGCAGATAATTCAAAATTGACCGACGAAGAGAGGACTGAGATCAGGGAGCAGTTTGAACAGGTAAGTTTGTTACTTTTAATTCATATAATGTTAGATCAGAATTGATTTGTCGGCGTTTTGTTCGGCATGTGCATTTGGGGCATTGCTTATTCGTAATAATGTTTTGCAATATTCGATGTACAGTTTGCCATAAAAGGAATGCTAGCGTACGTGTTTTTGACGTGTGTTTTCTGAGGCCGCGTGTGGTCTGTCTTGTTCGCTGATCGCCTCCGCCGTTCTTGTTAAAACAGGCGACTTTAAGATCGATCGAATTGAAACAACGTGTGTGTGTTGATCAATACGCAGATCTTACCTGGATTTCTATAGAAGAAAACAAAAGTTTCAATTTAGAACGTTTAAAATGTTAATGTTCCAAGTATAAATCAATTTTTGCTCTCAATACTACTCTCTCAGTAGTAAGATAAATTAAAATAGTTACAAACTGTTTGTTTATTACTCTTATAATTATTAACTTCCTTATAAAGTACAGGAATAAGGGAAACTAAGATGATTATGTACTTCATTAGTCAAACATTATTTATTTTACATTACTCAACCATTTAGCCTACTTAGACACCATTAAATATGAATAAAACTATTAGCAAACAGGCTAGAACCTCTGTTACTTACTCTATGGTCTTATAGAATAAAATCTGCAGTGTATAAGGACAGTATCAATTGTTATCTATTGCTGATTAGACACTCAATTATTACTATGAAAGCATATAATATTGCACTGATAAACCAACATACAACCTAGCCTAAGTGATACTATGCACTATCTATAGATAATTGTATGCAAATATCTTGCTATTGAATTTGTATGACCACTGTATGGAATGTAAAACTTTATTAATTCTGCAATTTTTGTTTTGCTATGATTCTTATGAGAAAAATCACAGCTTATAGCAAAACAAGAATTTATAATGTGAAATCAGATTTATCTTCTGCATATTTTAACAAACTTTGATCCGCACTATAACATGCCCACAGTTGGGACACAGGCCTCTTCTCTGTCTGAGGTATTGGGCCCAGTGAAGTTCGGTGTTTGTCACATTTCTTTGTTTGAATCTAGTCCAGGCCCGTTTTCTCACAATATGTTTACTTAACCATTTTTTACCTCAATACAAAAATCTTTAGTCACCTTCAAACTTTATAGTTAATGTACCTTGCAAACCTTAATCAAGACTCATCAACTAGAAACTATGCTGTCCCACTACAAAATAAGGCGATAAAAAAAAATACAAACTATAAAGGATAGTGGCTAGGCACGTCCCTAGCCTTTACCCAAAGTTTAGCTTCTAGTCTAACCAGTATTTGGCACGTAGCAATGACATATCTGACTCCTCCTATCCTCCACAACCCAGTAACTGTGTAACAAGATACCAAACAATTAAATGAATTAATTAAAACTACAATCAAACATTCCATAACATGCAAGACTTGATTAGCATACTTATTACGAAGAGAACTTTAATAAAACAATTAATATGAAGAACTTCACAACGCAGGCCGACAACTCATTACTTATGCAGACAATTGATGCTCTATTGCATGCTAACTATTCATGCAAATGCACAAATGCTGTACTGGCAGTGTGAGCATCCCCAACAGTTATGAAAAAGATAGTTATGGCATTGTAAAGAGTAGTGGATATTTTTTTATGTAATAAAAACCATTCATAATTGGTCTGTGTGTATGACTGGATGTTTGAATGTAAATGAATCAAAACAAGGAGTTTGTAAGGATCATAGCAAGTGGCATTCTAGCTTCCGTCATGGAAAAAGGGTGTGTGTTTATGTATGTATGTAAAAACCATTGTAATAGTGTATTTTAGTTAGAAGATAAATTAAGTAAGAAGGCAAATCTCAGCTGCTCGATTCTGGTACTAAATAAAAAAAAACAGAATATAGTCACAATTTCAGAAAAAAAGCGACAATATTCCTCAGACCGGCTGTTGTGATTGTTGTGCAATTATAATAAATTAATAGTGTAAGCAAATCTGTTAACAATGTGGATTGATTTAAAAACTAATCAAATTATTTAATATAGCTGTTTCCTTTAGAAAATCAGTTGCAATTTGAGTGAAAAAATGAAATGGTTATCAATTTATTCATGTTTCTTTTCCATATTCAAATTTTCTATTAATTACTGTCATGAGTCAGATATTTTTGTTTATGTTGATTAGATTTAAATAAGTCATCACATGGTTCATAAACCAGCATCAAGAATGTATTAATTAATTAATTAGGTACTTAAATAATGATATATATACATTGGTTCAATAATGATAATTATTTTTAAAGTAATGTTGTATGAGTCAGTCAATGACTCGTTTGCTATTGCTATTCTTTTAATTATTTTCCTCATTTTGATAATAACTTGATATGACATGTCAGTATTTTCCTAAAGAATCATAGCCCATATTAAGCAATAAATAAATTGGTTCTTGGACATACCGGTTTCATGCCTTGGTTCAAATCCACAACCTAAAAAGCCGCGGCCCTTACCACTGGGCCCAGGGCCCGATCTAGCGTTTTCGTCGCTATGTGCATAGAAAATATTTGCTGCCCTAAAATGACGCCTTATAGGCAGGTATATTTGATGAAATGATAAGGGCTGTTAGTGCAGTTTGGCCACCCCTCATTTATGCCGCTCTGGGCATTTGCCCGGCTCGCCCCCCTAGTTCCCCTGACTGGGCAACCACTGCTCCAATGGTGATATACCTACCTATCTAGAAAAGTAGAAAGGTGATAACTGAGATGAGGACTAATAAAGAAGTATGGAAGAAGACATAATTGCACCAACCCTAAATACATTGGGATGATGCCAAAAATATGATGATTTGTTTTGCATAGACTTTTTGTTTTTTTTATGAATGCCTCGAAAGTTATTGTTGTAGCTGTAGCTTATTGTTTCATAACTCAATGGATTACATTCAATTATAGAAATTTGAATAATTGAATAGATCCATTGAAAGGGTAAGTAAGATGATCGAGTTAACTTCTTCATTAGCATCTTTCACTAGAATTTTTATCATTCTAAGGGCTGGTTTCACTAATGAAACAACTCGCGATTAGTTCAACTAAACTCAGTTTATGCAAATACAGCGTCCTGATTGGTTGAGATTGAGACCGCTAAGAAACTACCAATGAGAACACTATTTGCATAAATTGAGTTTAGTTGAACTAATCGCGATTATTCAATTCATTGGTGAAATCGGTCCTTAGGGACTGCCTAAATGCTCGATCTTATTTGCACAAATTCTTGTTTGAACGAGCAAACATGTGCGTTAAGACGGCAAAAATTACAAGAATTTGTAGAAATTAGATTGAGCATGTAGAGACCTTTAGTCAAGGCAAAGAATATTATTCAATAAAATGTTATCAGTCAGCAATGGCGTTGATGCACGTTTTAGTGTATCAGCTTAATCTTTATTAGTATTGATATTTATTTATTTGTAAAAATAAAACACTTAATTCTCTACATGATTTAATTTATTCGCTTTATTCGCGCATCTTTAACACCATTGCAGATTTAATCTAAAAAAATGCAACCTTACTAAGAACCTTACTACATCAACGAAGGTATGACCAACAAGAACAAAATAAGTAATCTCAAAGCCTGTTTTACTCCATTCAAAGTTAAACTTAGGTGTGCACAGACTACCTTGTTTAAGGCCGTACCTTGACCAAAAAATCAGCATGAGATATAAGCATTCCTATTGGCCTAGCGGCACTGGTGGCGCATGAATTACAGTAGTGAATACGCCCAGATTTTAGAATAAAATCGGCTTCGTTCACACGGCATTGTCCTGCACGTTTTTTTGCAGTATACGTCTTAACGTATAAATAGTGACCATACAACGTACATAGATCCATTCACACGTCGATTGCACTGCAAAAAAACGTGTACCGCTTATACGTTTAAACGCATACTCAACGGACTTGTCAAGCAAATCGAATAAACTTTGACGTATTCGGTTCGCAGTGGCATAAAATAAACTGCGGCTATTCGTTTTTACACGAATGAAAATTTACCATATGAACACCCGGTTGACTATACGTTATAAAAACGATTACAAAAAAAACGTGCAGGACAATGCCGTGTAAACGAAGCCTTAGTGTTAGTACAAAAAATAATTAATGAACACTTTACGAGGAGATGCATGCTATCAATAATTATTTCTCATTTTTAACCGACTTACCAAAAAGGAGGAGGTTCTATGTTCGACTTCTTGTATGTTTTTTTTTTTTTTTATGTATGTTCACTGATATCTCCGCCAATTGTGGACCGATTTTGAAAATTCTTTTTTTGCTTGAAAGAGTATGTGTCGAAATTGGTCCCATTATAATTTGGTGAAGGTCTGATGAAGAACTTCGGAGATATACAACAGAACTCTTCAATAAATAACGGCAAAACTCTCGGGATTCTTGCAATCGCATGTCTGTTTATTGTTTATACCATTTCATAACATATCATCATCAGTACGCTCTCAAGGGGTACACAGATCTCTCATTTCACCGGTTATGTTCAAGTTTCGTGTTATTCGGGTAATCTATTCGGTGTTATAGGGACCTTACTAAACAACTTGCCTATTTATTATAATATATAATATAAACTAATATTATTAAACTAAAAAGGGATAAATAAAAACATTTTTGCAAAAAAATACTACCGACTTCCAAATGAATAAAAATTCACTTTGTAGTTTTTCACTTGGAAGTCGGTAGTATTTTTTTGCAAAAAAGATTTTTATTTTTCCCTTTTTAGTTGTATCTACCTAAAATAGGCAAGTTGTTTAGTAAGGTACCTATAACGCTAGAATAGATCACCCGAATAACATGATACTTGAACATAACCAGTGAAATGAGAGATCTGCGTACCCCTTTAGTACGTACTGGCGTGATGTTATGTTATGAAATGGTATATACAATAAACAGACATGCGATTGCAGCAATTCCGAATGATTTGCCGTTATTTATTGAAGAGTTCTGTTGTATATCTCCGAAGTTCTTCATCAGATCTTCACCAAATTAAAATGGGACCAATTTCGAAACATACTCTATCAAACGAAAAAAAAATTTTCAAAATCGGTCCACAATTGACGGAGATATCGGTGAACATACATAAAAAAAAAAAAAAAAAAAAAAAAAAAAACATACAAGAAGTCGAACATAGAACCTCCTCCTTTTTGGTAAGTCGGTTAAAAACTACAAAGTGAAAAATAACTTAATTTTTTAAGTCGGTGTCCATTTCCCAAAAAAATGGTACCTACGAAAGACACCGACTTAAAAAATTAAGTTATTTTTCACTTTGTAGTTTTTCATTTGGAAGTCGGTAGTATTTTTTTGCAAAAATGTTTTTATTATGGTTTTGTTGGAAGGAGATTAGTGAAACTTAATACTCTTTAAAATAGGTTTACGACCATTTAAGAATCAATAATATGTAGAAATGTAATGAATTTTTATTAGTTGATATTTCTTTTTAAATATCGAGTAGATACCTAGCTCCTAAAAACAGCACGAAAAATGGCTAGCGCGGCGTTTTGCTCGGGGTACCGCCTTAACATACGAGTCACCAGTTACCCAACAGGCAATTTTGTTCACACATGTTTTAGTATTCAAGAGACGTTGATACACTCGCCTTGACATGTTTTATACTCTGTGGACATGCTATAGATATTGAATAACCAAATAGATTATCGTTTGCTTAGCCAATGCAATAGTAGGTACATGTTGTTTTGTGATTCAATTGTTTTCGTGGACGGTTTTCCTTGGTGAGAAACCCCAAATTGTATGGTGTTGAAAGCCTATTAAAGTCTTAGTGAATCATTTATGGTTAGTTGACCTACTAGGCCTATAGAATTGCTCAATAGGCCTTTTCAATGAGTGTAAAAGGTACATTCCGTTTTCCTTGTTGAGTTTGACTTAGGATTTCGGTAGCAGTAGGTACTTCAAGATGTACAATGACTGCAAATATCTAAGCTTATACCAGCAAAACAATGATGAGACAATTGCTCCTTAAACAAGTAACTTTTCAATATAGGCACCAAAGATAACCCACTCTCCAGAGGCTACTTTAGCGCCGAGGAATCAGCCGCCTTCGTCATCCTGGAATGCGAGGCTGTGGCTTCCAAAATTGTCCAAATGAGATCGCTCAGCGAAGCCTGTAAATACCTCAAAAAGTTTCAGCGCTTTTGGGTGGAACTAGGCTGGTCTGTTAGCCAGGAAACGGGATGCAAAACAGACCGAATTGTCTGCACTTAATCGCACTTAATTGAGTCTAAGTTAAGCACGATTAATCGGGTCTACATACAACAACAAACTGTAAACAAATTAATTAGACAAGTAAAATTTCAAAATTTAAAAAACTCCCGATACATTTATCTTGCGAAAACACCCCGATTCAAATAGTAAAACGCCCATAACTTTTAAACGGCTGAACCGATTTTATTCAAACGTAGCTAAGAACACTCTCGACAAAATTACCTTTCAAACAAAAAAAACTAAATCGAAATCGGTTCATCCGTCTAGGCGCTATGTATGATGTTACAGACAGACTCACAGACAGCAACACACGTGAAACTTATAACACCCCTCTTTTTCCGTCGGGGGTTAAAAAGGAACATTCAACTGGGCCTTCCAGACATATCAATCTGAAATTCAATCTTCAGAGTTTATCAATACTTGGATGGCGCCATGAATAGGTCAGAAGTAATTAAGTAATATCAAAGTAATTCGGACTGAGTAATATTTTAATTTATCATTCATTTAGCTGCATAATTGCTTAAAAAAAAGAGGTTTAATCTTATCTCTGCAAAGTTTATTTTTAGTTCAATAATTTTATTAATCGTGAAAATATTCTGATATAACATTGTAAACATCCAATTTTATGACTCTTTCACAGCAATTTAAATATCTGAGTGAGAGATAGAATATGCAGATGTTGTTTTTTTCCTTTGGGTAATTTCCATAAAGTATTTTATGCGATAGTCGTGCTAAAGAGGGGGACAGACTACTGGTTTTTGCATAGTTAGTAATAACTTTTACTGCATTATTGTTATCGCAGGCAATGGTCTAGAAACAAGTAATTAATTTGACATGAATAGGTACATATTTATTGCAACAAAGAACTGCCGAGAATTTTTTTAAGTTGGTTAAAACTTATAACTACATTATGTCTGATAAGTGTGGCACACGAGCGTGGGGATTGGCACAAGATTAAAAGTTATATTAAAATACCAAAAATCTCGACTTTTTAAGAAGTAAACTAAAAAACACGTAAACAAGAAGAAAATTATGATGTGCAGCAGTTGTTTGTCGTCGGTTTTTTGGTTTTTTAAACTATTTTTTTTATTTAGTTATTACTTTTTACATATCATTTTCTTTTAGTATTACTTTAAAACACATAACTAAATAAATATAAACGTTATAAATTTTTGAAACCCCACACGATGGCTTTGGAGGAAAAAAGAAAATTGGGCGTGCACAATATGGCGCCCGAAATCTGCCATTTTTTTATTCAATTTTTATGTAGTCAGTGGCACTCGCAAGGTTAAGACGAATCGATTTATGTAAGAATCATTAAAATCGGTCTACGTGTTTGGTCTCTAGAAGTTAGAACGCCAAATAGCAACAAACATACATACATAGACTGATAAACACATAACCCTCCTTCGTCAGTCGGGTAAATAGAGGCCTATGGCAAGTAGGAAATCAGGCTACGGGTGATGATGATGACGATGTCTCTCTCTACACATATCCAGAAATACTAAACAAATTATGAAGAATCATGATCAAAATGTCACGCAAATCGATTGATGTTCCATGAAATACCTAACATAACATCACGCCATTCCCCGTAAGAGCGAAAGCAGAATGCAAACTCTCTAAAGAAATTTTATTAGTGTTTAATTATAGAATTAGATGCACTTTATATGCAAGAGGCTTCTCTTAGAGCTCATTATACCTCTGCAAATAGTTGATGAATCATAGCATCGTACTCGAAGTGGGTCAATTAATCAATCAGTGCTTATAAGTTAACTGTAGTTAGTGTCCTGGCTTCTAATATCAAGCTTGTAATGGTCTGTAGATAGCACTGGGTCATTAGTCATTGGAGAGTAGATCTTAAGACTTATTTTTCAACTAAATGCGTTTGCATCAAGTAAAAAAAACTTAATTCAAAAAATCAAAAAACCCAACTGCTTCAAAAGTGAACTAAAAAGTCGTAAACAAGGCAAAAATCATGCTGTGCAGGCGGAGGATACACCAGATTTTGGTCAGCCAGCCCGCGAATATGTATCCTCCGACTGCACAGCATGATTTTTGCCTTGTTTACGACTTTTTAGTTCGCTTTTGAAGCAGTCGGGTTTTTTGATTTTTTAAATTAAGTTTTTTTATTTATAACTTTTTAGTTAGTTTTTTTTTTCGAATTAGATACATTTAAACATATAAGTGTTATATATTTTTGAAATCACCTCTTAAAACCCTTCATTTTGATACCCCGCACGATGGGTTTGGAAGAAATTTTGGGCCCCCACAATTTGGCAGCCAAAATCCGCCATTTTTCTATTGTCCAATTTTAATGTAGCCTATGACACTCGCAGGGTTAAGACGAATCGATTGACGTATGAATCATCAAAATCGGCCATCGGCGTTTGGTCTCTGGAACGCCATATAGGAACAAACATACATACATACATAGGCTGTTAAACACATTACCCTCCTTCGGCAGTCGGGTAAAATAACGTGTACATTATCTTTCTCTTTTCTTACCAAGTTACTTGCCTTGTGCTTCTTCGCTGGTATCAGCGCGATGAGCGATCCAAATGATGAGCTGCAAAAAAGAATGATGTACCAGACGTTTTATTAAAGATAGGCTCATGCTTGACCTCTAACTCACCTCATGATAAGCGATGATGTGGTCGACGGTGTAGCACGCCTATTCACTCTTGACTTAAAGACCCCGAGGTTGTAGCTATCGTGAACACAGACTCTGGCAGGAAAATCCACTCCTTAGCTGTACACATAATGAAAGTATTTGCAAAACGTTTAGTGCGTATGGGTGGGATGTCCACCATGTACCGATGGCGCATCGCCGTACGTCTTGTAGTCCGATAATGAAACGGGCTAGGCGGTATTAGATAATGCAATTCCATCGCATACTCCCCGAAATTTAACCGTCATGAATCGCATCAGGAGCCTATTTTGAAGTATTAATCTACTACTTCAAATAGGAGTATAATAAGACCAAATAAATTATAGATGGATTGTTTGAAAGATGATAATTATGGTTAGAAACTTTCTTGAATAAAAGCAGCAGGATGGTCATGCATCTGCTTCTTCATCAAAGATCTAATCGTAACAAGAAATGCTCTACCAAACAGACCGTCAATTGCGTATGTGTGAAGTATGGGTATGTGCAGATAGACTTAAAACAACGTAGCCTTCACCACTTCTACCTATAGAGTTCAGAAATGACTGCATTGTCGTGATCAACTTGACCCTGTCTGACTGAGTGATGTAGGTAGGTACTTGACGAGTCTGATTGGGTTCGATAAAACCACAATACATGCAATATTTAAGTGCCAACATACACACTAGAAAATAATGGTTAGGATAGGATAGATGAACCCCTTTGCCGCACTTAGATTGACATTTAGTCCGTTGTGCGTGCAGGCCTCTTCTCTGTGAGAGGGATTGGGCCGTAATCCACCACGTGGGCCCAGTGCATGTTGGTGGATGTCACATGTCTTCGAATTTTTGGTTCTAAGACATGCCGGCTTCCTCACGATGTTTTCCTTCACCGTTTTGAGAGCAGCGGTGATGAAATAATTTACACAAAGTAAAGCGACTACCTGGGTTCAAACCCACGACCTACAACTTGTAAGTCGGGGCCGTTACCACTGGGCCACCACCGGTTTTCGAACACATGAATTCAATAAAAAACAATGAAAATTCAGTCTATATTGCCCCACAGCGAGGCAAACTGCCAAGAACCTTCCGTCCCTATTCCGCTCTAACCAATCCTAAGCCAATATGATCGAACCCTGCCTACATGCGTCTAATTCATAAGGCTAAATATAAAAAAAAGTCAAACGTCCAGCTGTAATATCACCCTTTCAATGTTTTCGTACGATATATTCCACTTAAATTCCGTCTGCCGTCAAAGATTTGCCTTCGAATCGAAAAGTTCCATTACATTCTAAATGTCTGGTAGGGACGCCTTAATTCCGTCTAGGACTAAACTTGTATAGTAAGCGAAATGCGAGGTTTGCGAGAGCCCTGGCGGCTTGGAATATCCTTTTTAGAATATGCCACTGCATTTTTTGTTGAATACCTTTTCGAGGCATGCAAACTTTTGAGACTTGAGCGAAAAGATCCGAATGAATCCGTTATTGATATTCAGGAGACGTACTGTGTATATTATAATCTTCTTTAGTTGAAATTGTTTTAGGTTTCGGTTAATGGAAAAATCGCAGAATCATAGATTATTCGGTCTATTTCTAAGGTTTTTTTTTATACACAATAGGCTCGCGCTTGACCGCTATCTCACGTGATGGTAAGCGATGATCTGGTCGACGGTGAATCACGCTTGCCTAGAAAAAAACTATTCACTCTTGAATTAAAGACACCTAGATTGTAGCTGTCCCGGGAAACACAGACCGAAATTACCTGATCTCTAACTGTCTGACTTTTGGTCTAAATCTATTCCTCAATCGCTTTGTTCAGTCTATGATCTATGATATTGAATTTTCGCCACGTGCTTTCTATACAATGATCTGTCGTCTACAGTTCTGGCATATTTATGATTTCCTTTTAAGTCGTTCACTTGCCATCTATCGAAGTGATGAGTTCCAGTATTTGACACGGGAATTTCATTCAGCCATTTGACTTTCATATTTCGACTACAAGAGATTCCTGTCCAAAAAGTAGTATTGTGGTCAACATTGCGAAGAAAATTGACGATATCTACGCTGCATTCTTATCCAGCAAACGTAAACTTTCTTATCAATAGCACCATTCTCAGTAAACATAGTGTTCTTTGAAAGCATGTTCCTTTGAAGGCGACGTGAGGTAATGCTCAACATAACGTAAACATAGCCAGCAGTGATATGGAACTGTCTACAGTGTCTACCATGTTTATACTGTCTGCCTTTGATGTACATACTGCAGTTACTTCAAATAGATTAGTTAAGTGAGTTGTGGGTGCATTATCCTTGGGTATAAGCTGTCTGTAATAGTTTGTATCAAGTCGGAGACTCCATTTCTTCGGTTTTACAGCAGCACACTGGCTTGCGGATAGTTCAGGGCTTCCATTAAGTTTAAGCATTTAAAGGACGGGTCAACAAAGTGGCCAGTAAACTGGACAATGACTTCAAGGTCGTTATCTCATAAATTTGTATTTGTATTTTGAACCGTATGAACATTTACGAGCTTTACGACTTGAGTTAGAGCACACTGGCCCGCCAACTGGCCAGCGTTGAAGTTCGTCGCACGGTGGCCACCGTGCACCCACGGAAAAACAACGCGAGCTGGCTGACCAAAACTAGATGTATCCTCCGACTGCACAGCATGATTTTCTTCTTGTTTACGTCTTTTAGTACTAACTTTTATAAAGTAGAAGTTTAAATCGTTCGCTGGCGCAGGGGTCTGCTTTTTACACTTCTTCAAAATCAAGATTTCTTTCAAAACGTCATGTCGTCTTAGTTTTTGGTCATTGTTGTTAAGTGTTTGTCTTCTACGTCATGTCATATTAAAGCCAAGTCTTGTTCATTAATTATCGATTAGTGCCTATGATGTTTTCCCTTAGTATTAAGAGACCACAAGTGACTAGGTACATATAATTAATGAACTATTGTTAGTGCGTCATCATTACTTAGTCAGAAAACAATAACATGGTTATTTAGGTACTTCCATCTCCTGGAGTTTCAAATCATTCTGTATTAGGAATAGGTACTTTACTGAACATAGGGTTGCCATCTCTTAAGACGACGACTAACGCCAACGACCTTGAGGGAACAAAACGCGCCCTCGTTTCTCACCCGCGCGACCCGAAATTTAGTAGTTTTTTGTACTTTTCTTATTATTAGATGACTTTAAAAAAAAAAGCTTCAGATCAAAATGTAGATAATTAAATTGTCTTTGAGATGGTGTCAATTTCATTAAAATACGAACAGCGGTTTTAGTGCGATTGTCGTGTTTTTGTCCGTTTTAGATATAGCTTTACAAATGAATTACACTATGTTATACGAATAAAACTCAAATTCTGCTTAGATGAAATGATTAAGAAAATGGTCTAATACAAAAATTTTTTTTTTCAAAATATTATTTTGAAAAAATATATGTTATATTAGACCATTTTCTTAATAATTTCATCTGAGCAAATTTTGAGTTTTATTCGTATAACATAGTGTAATTAATTTGTAAAGTTATGTCTAAAACGGACAAAACACGACAATCACAACAAAACCGCTTGGCGTATTTTAATGAAATTGACACCATATCAAAGACAATTTAATTATCTACATTTTGATCTGAAGCTTTTTTTTTTTTAAGTCATAGAATAATAAGAAAAGTAAAAAAAAGTACTAAATTTCGGGTCGCGCGGGTGAGAAACGAGGGCGCGTTTTGTTCCCTCAAGGTCGTTGGCGTTAGTCGTCGTCTTAAACCCCGGATTTCGGCGCTTAAAACCCGGACATTTAAACAGACAATTTTATTTTAAGCTCAGTAGAATAAAATATAGTTTTAATGGTTATAAATCAATTTACAATATAATACAATCGGCTTCCAATTAAAAACACTACAAAGTGAAAAATAATTTTAAGTTTTTTCTTCGTTTTTTGACAGCGGGTTTTTATTTTCACTTTTTTGTTGTGGTAGGTGCCACGTTAGTGGTCAATTTATAGTAATCTTACTTCTTACTAATATTATAAACGCGTAAGTTAGTATGTATGTTGGTTACGCAAACAAGCCAGAACGGCTTAACGGATCTAGAATTCTAGATGAAATTTGGCACGCAGATGGATTAGCCCGGTATGTTCCCTTGGGATGATAAAACACTTCTCACGTAGGCGAAGCCGCTAGCAGAAGCTGGTATACAATAAACAGCCATGCAAACCCGGGTGATTTGCCGTAATTTTTGAAGAGTTTTGTTGAATATTGCCAAATTTCTTCATCAGATTTCAAATTTAAAAGGTGGCAATTCGGGATCATCCCCTTCCAAACAAATAAGGATTTACAAAATCGGTACAATTGCCGTTGGTGATTTGAAGACTTTAAAACTAAAGTAGCCTTCTAAACTAGGACAAATGACAACCCTAGCTGAATATAGTTTGTGAAATAAGGGTGTTCTATAAATTACACACTCACCCTTCCAGGAATACACCCGTAATGTACTGGAAAATCAATAAACAAAAACATTATATTTTCTAATTAGTCTAAAACAATATCTATCAGGTGGTCCTAATTTAGGATTATTGAATGGGTTTTACCCCAATACGTTGAATATCCCCAAACTACCTACATACTTACCTAAATTAAAACAGCAGGCTGATGACTAAGTTTCAAAGTATTTAATTAAACTTTCATACCGGTAAATTGACCATGTTACTACCTAATTAGTTAAGTTGAAATTAACTAGGTCATTCATTCGATATGGGGGAGATAGGACTCATTTAAAAAAGTAGGTCAGTTTAGTAGCGTATATTTTTGGAATAGAGTGGTATGATTAATACTACGTATGATTTAAATAAGTTTTGTTGCGTTAATAAGGAATGAATCCTTTGTCATTTATCTTTTCAATAAAATGTAAGTAACCAATTAGATTTTGCGCACTAATGGACTAATCACATTTAGGTATCTGTCTAGCCTATTTTGTCCAACTGCAATGCAAAGGCCTGCCTTTTTCCATTTCTTCTGTCTGCTGCTAGTACGGGTATAGCTACATACACAGTACTTTGTCGTTTGACACGTGGGATACACAAATCACACGAGTCTGCAGCCTTATTGCGTAATGAATTCGGCAAGGCAAAGAGTATGTAAAATCGACCAATCATATAGACGGAAATCCACATCATGTCTTTCTTCTCGCATGTAATTGGTTGATTTTTCATAATATTTGCCGCGCCACGAAGTATGTTTTGTTTCTAAGATTAATAAAAGTATTACTTTAAAGTAGGTATATATGTAGTTTTTTTGTTAAATAGAAGTAAATTTTTATTTAGACAACTATTCACCGAATATCGAATAATATACACTATTATTCGGTATTCGACGAATAACAAAAAAGATTCGAGTAATGCCGAATTCCGAATAATAGCGAGTATTCGCGGCATCTCTTATAAACCTTTCAGATTCAAGGTCTTTAAAAAGGGAAGTTGCAAAGAATATCGAAAATTTCACCGATTCATATAAACTTTACGAAATAATTGCTATGAACTTGAACATGGTCTTGGGTTAACTTTGACCTTACCAGGTCGACTACAGTTCCGGTATGACTCATTGCCCTCAAAAATATGAATATATAAACGGACTCACGGCTTGCTGTTTCTGGTTTTTTGAGGGTCTTGACTTAATACGTAAACAAATCTATATTTAGGTACGGTTTTTGTAAGCGTTTTTTGGCTAGTGGTAAACAGTGACGTATTCTTTTGGAATTTGACGTCAGAAATAATTTCGTCAAGTTATGAGTATTCTACGAATGTCTATTTGCAAACCAGCTTTTTTTGTGACTTGACTCCTTGACTACACAGGAAACGTGCATATTGCCGGAATAAAAACCCTAGCCTATGTTACTTAGCGATAGTATAGCTTTTCTGCCACTAAAAGAATTTTCTTATAGGATACTTCATCAACATCAGCCTTATAATGTTCCCACTGCTGGGACACAGCCATTCTCTCTGTGAGAGAGATAATGTGCCTTAATCCACCACGCGAGACCAGTGCGGGTTGGTGGATGTCACATGTCTTCGAATTTTTGGTTCTAAGACATGCCGGTTTCCTCACAATGTTCTTTACAGTTTTGAGACATTGAGATAGGAAATATATGGAGGCGCCGCGATGATACATACATTAGCTTATACAAATATGAATGAAATACGATACAGAATGTGAAACATCGTTTTGTTTCATTCTTTCTAATGTAGTAAACGTATTTGATGAAAGAGACAACAATATTTCAGTTGTTGCTCATTATGGCAACATTTTGTTATGACTTAGTGACGGTTGTAGGTACGTGCCATATTCGCCATTTTATGAGACGAATTTTGTGGTTGTGTTCGTGGTAGTCCTGCTGTCAAATGGTTGTTTACATATTGTATTATTGAGATTTGTGAGTGTGTGTGTGTTGCTTGATTGACACAACACAACCTCAGAATCGGCGGCCATTTTATGAGACATTTTGAGGTTTAGGTAGGCACGTTTTTTTCGTAGGTATTTCCAGTCCATATTATTTAGTATGTCTATGTTTTGAGAGCAGTGTTTGTAAAATAATTTACACAAAGTAAAGCGCCTGCCTGGGTTCGAACTCACGGCCTATGACAGAGCCGTTACCACTGGGCCACCTGCTCGCTTGGATTATACTTACAGATAAATTTAAAAACAACAATAATTTATAGCTCTTTATAATATTAGTTAGTTTAGATTACTGTGTCTGCTGAACTGCTCAACTCTTTTCAGCAATAAATTACCGTCAAGCTTAGTGTGAACTGCGAACTAGGGTTAAGGCTACACTATTACCAGCCAAGTTCTCAGAACTATCGATTACTAGTCACGTTTCCTCCTCGTTATCGACCGCATAAAAAAAAAAACATCCGACCAATACAAGCCCCTTCATCATGGCTGCAAAGCAATTTTTAATTGCATCCAAAGATAATTAGTATAGTACTTTATTTGCTCAGTTAAACACGGCACACCGTAGGTCGTTGTGCATCGACCTTGGGACAGGAATGTGGTCACATAAACATGGCTATTTTAAACTCTATGACGTAAGGTATAAGGTCTAATAAGGTTTGATGTGTTTTTTCCACATAGACGGTTCTAGCACCTATAGTATGTAGGTGTTTATCTCTACGTTCTAAGTTAATAAAAGAACACTAAGGATCCGTTGTGGTCTTTGTTCAACTGGATACGACAGCTTTGTTTGGTTTTTCTTTCCTTCCAGTACCTGGTCAGCCTTGTCATTTTATCTATGACAAGTTAGGTACTTACTTGAACGTCGCAAATGCCAAGTCCTGGTTGACATTCAGAATTGTGTGGCAAACAGATTTAACTTGTTACTTACTGATAATTATTATTATAAGTGGACACTCGAGGGCCATAGACACTTAATCTATGCAACAACCTACCTATACATTAAAAAACGTCAATAAAAAGTTCGCTCAAAGAAATCCTCTCGCCGCCAGTTAGAAAGACCTCTCTCACTCAATGCTGCGTCTCTACAAAGTGATAAGAGGAGGATCGGAATGACCTCCGAAGGACCAAGTTATAGTGGTCGGGTTAGTTTTAAATGGCATTGACCGCACACTCCACGTCTCAATGGTCTAAACGACAGAATATTATTGTTACTTAACTAGTCTCTTGGTGATCTTATTAAGGCATTGACGTATTCGATGAGAAACTGTATTAATTTTATTGCATTTAATAATAATTGCTTTCACCGGATATTGCATTGTAAATCTGGGTCTCAAAAGTTAATTTGACTTCTGTTTTAAATGCATAATTTGCATCAGGAAGTAGAAAACAAACAAAAAAGTAGAGGTTTCTGCATTAAAAATTTGTAGATAAGAACGTGTCACACACTAACTACTCTAAAGTCAAAAGTTTTCAGGCGAAATTGTGTTTGACGAATACTCAATTTCAAATCAAAGAAAACGAGCCAGGAATGTTATTCGATTACAGAAACCAAGCAATTCAGCAAAATACTTGCCATAATAAACAACGTTTCGTAACAATAATAAACTTAATACAAGATTTATTAAACAAATTGCCTACTTTAGCAAAACGTTCGTAAATACTCGTACATTAGTGACAGTATCACGCAACAATGCAGCATTGCAGACTTTCATCTAACCGTTCGTTTGCGGTTACAAAACTGTGATTCATTCGATTATATGACAAACAGTCGTAAAGCAATATACTATAGTGCATCCCGGCTTTGCTCACTACGACACGAACTGTATGAGAATCAGAATAATTCATGCTTATTTTAGGGTTGATTGACTCAATAAATCTGCCTAGTCTTTTGCCAGCGTTGGGATCAGTTCCATTCTAACTGGAAGCAGAACTGAATAGCTCACGCTTCTGCTTGTCGTTTCATCCGAGCAGTATATCGCCACTGTCATTCTGGTATGTGAAGGTGGGTTATACATGATGGGTAGGTAAGAATTTGAGGTATGTAAAGGCTTTGTGGGGACACCACATGACTCATACTGTGGTGGAATTACTAGTCTGTCAACAAGAGTGGCGCTGACTGGTCAGGGTGCGCCAGTACATACCGAGTCTTCATGCGTGCTCCTTATGATTCATTGTCGTAACTGATTTAAATTGATGACGTTGATCTTTTCTTGAGAAATTTGACTTCTTGGCACAAAAAAGCCTTTCGTTGCGCCACACGTCTTCTTCCTCCATTACGCTCTTTCAACCATCACACTATCACTGACATTCTTTTCTTTCTTATCATTCCTCACACAATCCATTCATCTTTTCGATGCCCTCCCTCTTCATTCATCCACATTTATATTCATATCTCCTTAACCAACATGTGTTTCATCCCTCCTCTTCACAAGCCTTTAGAACACGAACCTAAGTGAAAAAATAAACCCACTTAGGAAGCCCCGTCAGCGATTCAATAAACTCCCAGACGTCCGTCTGGAATGCCTTTTACGTCTTGGAATTTGCAATAGAGTCATGTAAATTGAGCATTTAAAGCCTTCCAGTCAAGCCAATAACATAGACAAGGAAGAGCGTATAGCCGTGAATGAAATAACACCGGTTCTTATTCTAAATGTTCGCTACAAGCCACTTATGGATCAATTGGCAATAATTGGTGATTCAATTATTGGGTGGTGAAACTTCTGTATGTCAAAGTAATATTCGTCGTTTAAAATATTATTGGCTAAATACTGTTTGTTTGGAACAATTGCATTGGTGATAAATAAATCATCGAAAACAAATTCATGAAAATAATATTAACATTCCCTAGAAACTAAATTCTCGCTATCCTTAGAAGTGGTCAGTCTCTCCCAAAACTTCCGAGTCTAATTTTTGAAGGACCAAGTTCGCCACTGCTTATGAGTTAAGTGGGGCCCAATTCTTCCTTTTGACCTCATAAAGGTTTCAAGACCTTCTTTCTCTACTCTCTCCTTTATAGTGTAAATCCTTTTCTACGTTCAGCAACATAAAAAGCTTCCGTGGCTCAAGTGTTTCACGATGTTCTGATTTATTCCTAACTAGACAGACATACAGACAAGTCGAAAATCTCGCCAGGCTACTTCATCATGCGTTGTCATCGCTATTTGTGCTGCCAGTTGATCGCATGATGCGTGCAATCCTTTTGTTTTCCAATTAATTACTGCAGAGTGTGACCAGTGAAATTACAGATTAATATTGATATACGACTGGTATTACGAAATTGCGATAAGCTTACGTGATCGACACGGTATTTTTGTGCAGCTAATTTGTTTTACGCTTACTTTCTTCATTCATGATTTAGTTGTAAATAGCAAAAACACGGTCTACGTCTGTGTGTGGAAACCGGCATGTTCTAGAACTAAAAATTCGAAGACTACGGCCCATTTCCTCTCACAGAGAGGAGGTCTGTGTCCCAGCAGTGGAAACATTAAAAGGATGATGATGATGACGTCTGTGACTACGTCACTTTTCCAACTCTCCTGTCGCTTTTCTGCTGGAGACTTTATGAAATAAGCAGCACTTTTGTGCTCTTCTGTCTGTATTGTTAGCGTGTTAACATACAGAAATATACATTTAGCTTTGAGATTTTTTGCTTGACTCTCTTCTTGAAACATCCTGTCTGGTACCTAAATAACTTTCAGAAATTAACATAAAATTTATTAAATTTTCAAGACAGACAGATTTATCATATTTTTCGTCCTACTAACTTTACGACTTACTTTTCTTACGGTCAATAGTTTACTAGACATGACACATATTTCTTCGCAATAAATCACCGAAGAACAGGTTCAAAAAAATACAAATTCATCATAAGAATACATTAATCTAAGTAGATTATTATAGCCTTGACTGTTAGTCATTTATGAGTTTATGACACATAGAGTTATTAATAAACTTAATAACATCAACTAATTTGTGTCCATGGGTCTTTAATAGTCCATCGTGCAGTCTAGTTCATAAAATGGTACACCTGTATTTCTTGTTCCCCTTGAATAGATCAGGATGATGTATTTAATGTGCCATGATACAGGTAAGTAGTATTTTTGATAGGGGACTTGTGATCCCCAGCTATTGTTATGGTATAAACATGTTTAGGGTCCACTTTTATTGTTAAGTTTACTTTATGTTCAATTTTGAGCCAAAGGATCAAGAAATTGAAGTGAAGTTGTATTTGAAATCAACGTAGGATCAAATAACATCCTCCTTTTTTGAAGTCGGTTAAAATTTACTGGTTGTGTGACAGAGATGACTGGAGAGGATATAAAAACAAATGTGTGCACCGACCCTAAGCAGGTAACATGGGGCAAGGGCGGGAAGATTATTAGAGATGCCGCGAATACTCGCTATTATTCGGTATTCGGCATTACATGACAATGTTTTTGTTATTCGCCGAATACAAAATAATAGCGTCTAATATTCGACATTCGGCGAATAGTTGTCTAAACAAAAATAAAATTCAATGAACAGAAAAACTATAAACTTAAAATTAATTTTTTTTTATTTATCTTCAAAATCAAAACACACTTAGTATTATTTTCATTAATATAATGAGTTAACCAAAAACCAGTCATGTTGAAGTTAATTAGTTAGGCTTTTTAATTAATAATTTAATATTTAAAGTCCAAAAGGTCAGATTGGGATCAAGTCAGTTGCCCTTTTTTTATGAATGAAACTGCCTCAGAAAATGGTCTTTCTGAATAAACAGAATTTGCTTCATTGTTTTCTTGCCACATAATCTTAGTTTTTTTTAGATTACAGTAATCATTGGTAAGTTCAAGAGACTATTGTGTAATATTATTAATTGAAAATAAATAAACTATTTTGTATATTATTCCTTTTTCAATTCGAGTAATATTGGCGAGTATTCGACTATTCGTCATTGGGAATGGCGTTTAATTGGTATTCGACTATTCGCTATAATAACTATTCGTGACATCCCTAAAGATTGTGATGACCGGATAAGAATCTACTCACTCACGGGAATATTGGACGCAATTGCAAGCCTCCAAGATTTAAATAAGAAAAAATATGGGACTCCGAACAGATAAGACTAATATAACCTAAGAGAACCAACAAGACCACGTGTCTTTTTGGTTCTCTCTAAGTACAGTAAGAACAATTATTTAAACAGATGTTTCATTCCTCAACAATGTTTTAAAACAATATTGAAACTCTCCTTACAATCTACTGTAACGAGAACCGAGGCCTTTCGCTCCGTTGCGAAATAACAAGTTTAATACTTCCCGTTATATCGGCCGAATAGATAACAACAATGAGTCATTGTCACAGTTTCTCCATAATACAACGTCAGAACCACTCTGACCGGTGGTGACCAGATACAAAAAGGGTGCTTAATCAACGCCATTCATAACGTATATTTGCAAGGGGTTGAAAATCGATAGCACGTGCAGTAAAGGGTTGAGGAGCCCTAGGACTGCGTATTGATCGTGTAACCTATTCTGTGAAATTAATGGAACAAAGAAAATTATACAAAATTATGTTTTAAACTGTGATGTTGACGTGTCTTTTGATGCAATAGTAATGGCGGACGATGGCGCCAGTACGCGTGATTGGACGTCGTAAAATCTAACAAATTCTAATCAATATTCGAACCCTGTAATCATGACAATGCTTGTCTGTCTACCAAGCTTTTGTTTCAACAAAGGTTTTCCCGAAAATATCCATCACCTTAATATAGAAGGGGAAGGACAAATAATATATGGATGGATTGTATGAAGAGTGATAGAAAAAAAAAATAAGTTCGAAAACTAAAACAAGACTAATGAAAAATCACGCTCTAAAAAGTTTGAAACAAGAAACTATTCTCATCTGAGATTGTTATGTACAAACTATTCGATATTTATCGGGTATTAAATAAACAACTTACATGTAATAAATATTTTATTGTTTGTCATATTCATAGTGGTGTTCAGAGCATAACCGTGGTCGTATGCCACCTACCGTAAACAAAACAATACATTCTGCAAAGTAGCATACGACCACGGTTCCACATACCGGTCAAAAACATAACCCTCCGTTTTGCTTCGCCATAGTCGTGTAAAAAGGGAGTCAGTGTTAGCGTGAAGGTTGGCAGGACGGTATGGAAGAAGAAAACGCGTTTGCGCCTTCCCCTAGTACCATGAGACCTGAAGGAACAAGGCCAATAGGCACAAAGGGTTGTAAACGGCCCTTTATGCCTATTGGCCTTGTTTGTTCTGTCTCCTGCTTGATATGGAGGGAAGTGGATTTTTTTTCGTCCTCCTCCGTTATTCTTTTCTGATTAATTTCGTTGCGGGATCCAAGACAGTTAAATTCATTCTCTGGGACTTCGTCGAGCTTCACTGCCTCGGCGCTTTTCTGGTGGTCGCACTGTTGATTCTGGCTTTCAGGAGTTTGGGAAAAGTGCGGTGAGATTGTCCCAAATAAAATAAAAAAAGACATCAAGGAAGATGATGATGATGAATGCAATCTGCAGTTATTTTCATTCAGAAACTTTAGTAAGAAGATCTAGACAAATAATATTTAGAGATGTGAATTTGAATATATTGCCTGGCGCCTGGGTGGCAATTTATTATGCGTACGCGCTGGTCAAACGGTTAATAACCATGCTGAGAGATACAAATGCTTTCAAGCATTTGCCTCAGCGTCTGACCCTTAATAAAGTCTCGTATGCACAAAAGGACCAAAGATAATTTATTCACAAGTCTTGCTAGGTTGCCTAAAATGGTCAGTTCTCTATCGAAACCAGACGCAGTGATATAGAGACTAGACAATATACTGTGGGAAACGATTGTCATCTGACTTTTAGCTTCTCTTTCTCATCACTTCTGCTCTACCCTAAACTTAGCTTAACAGGAAATGCGGTCGCAGACATCTGACTGAAAATCTTAAGTAAAAAATCATAATTCGAGGTTTAGCTCTCGCCTGGACATAGGCGAGAGCTAAACCTCGAATTATGACTTTTATTCCCTGACTTTTATTTTCCCCCAATATTGAACAAATTTAAAAGATATTCCATACACTGAAAAAAGAAAGATATATACTGAGGCCCTATGTTTTCCTTTTTGATGGTACATTATCTTTAGAAGCACTAGAACCCTCAAAAGATCAGATCAAAATTGCGCTGTCAACCGAGGCCAAGTGTACAAATTTGACAACTGTAAATGCAAAAAGAAAAACACGGCAGCACAACATATACCTTTTTTATTCAATTTATGGAATATCTCTTAAATTGGTCCAATACTGGAGGAGGAAATAGGCGAGAGCCAAACCTCCAATTATGACTTTTTACTAAGGAAATTCAGTCGAAGCTCTCCCGCGTTACCTCTTAACGGTCGTCTGATTTTCGAACACTTAACTCCCTGTCAGTGCCCGTCAAAGTTATTTAATTCAGACTGAGATTAATGGATCTCTAAAAATAGATCAGATCAGGATGTCTTGTTAAGATCGTGGTGTATCTTACTAATACTCACGAACTCCCAAAAGCAAAGCCCAAACGAAATCAGAACGCGTCGTGTATTCGCGATTAACTTCCAAAGAATTCGTGGTTACTCACACAAAGAAAGCTTACAATATTTCACACTGAGCCGGCTCAGGTCAACACTCCATGACTCACCCGCTCCTAAGGTGAGTTGATGAGAGCACGCATGATGTAAACTAACGCATTCCAGTGCTAAGTGGACGACGTAAACAGTGTGGTTGAATGGTTGATGGTCTAAAGGGGTTGAGAGTATTTTTCAGCAAGTGTGGATAGAAATATTGGCACTGTGGTAAGGGAACGAGAATACAAAGGTTTAAAATTATATACGGGTAGTTTTTGGCAACAAGAACCTGAACGTATCTGATCATATTCTTAGGATAACCAGATCCCTAAAACTTGTCAAACTGGCAAAAACGAAAGCAAGAAGACAAGTATTGATCTAACTAAGGAACCAAGGTGTTAGGTTGGTAAACTCGGTATTCGCCGAAGGATCTAAGATTTCGGAAAAAATCATTACTTATTTTTTAGCTTAGTAAATTGATCACTAAGCAACAGTTTCACCTGGCCGTGAACTGCAGTGGCCTGTATGGAAAGCACTCAATCGTACACAGGCAGGCTGCTGCAAAGACATGGGGTTTTATAGACTCGCCTGGCACACAATATGAGTGCGGTGCAGTACAGCCACCTCTGTTTTATACAAAGGTTGCCCGATGAATGTACGCGGTACGGATATAGTAGTGAATGCGGAAAAGAATATAAATCTGTGTAAACCACATACTTGAACACCTGATAAGCACTAAGTACCTAGATGCATCACATTGTACGGTGTTATGGGTTACATGGATGTTATTTTAGTATGTATAAGCGATAAGTGTGTTTAGCTTAGAGCTAATTGACGACGTAAGTGTAAATGTATTCCATGTTTAAGTATAGTGTATTTCAGCTTGTCATTGGCTAAGAGAGAATTCCAATCTTCCAAGAATAATATGTCACATGAATAAAAAAACAACATTCTGAGAAACTCCCATAATAAACGTCAAGGCTTTACGTTTAAACAATAACCTAAAAGCTGGCTTTATACACCATGGAATATCTAGAGGTAATTCCAGGAATACAAGCCTGCGATGTCGTCACTACGGAAACGGTGTGCTGTGCATGTGTCGATCAAGTTTGGAACATAAATAGCTAGCCGGATTTAGTCACGAAGTTGGTAGAAAATGGAGTGCTCAAATGTATCTGTGGAATCCTAATCATGGGAGAACAAACGCCATTTGGCAACACGTTGTTTGAAGGACCAATGATAGCCATTGAATTGCAAAGCTGCAAGAGAGTTACATCTCTTGCAGTTGAATAACCAATAAAGGCAGATGGAAAAATAACGCAATATTTTGCTGGTGCTTCTAAACGGGCTACAAAATTTTTATCTTGTTGGCAATTTTGTTGACCAATATAGCTTAGTATATTTTCAACTTATACCCTTGCAGCTTTCATTGCGCAGTACATTGACCGAAGAGGCATACGTAAAAATCGTCATTGGTTGGTAAGATCTAGCCTTAATATACGCTCCGCATGTACGAACAAAATCCCTCGGCAATCCAGTTGCAGAATCTTGCTGGACTACACTCGGTAATGTATTGCAAAATGAAATTGCAGCAAGAGTATAAGTTGCAAATAATACAGAGATATATTGGTCAACAAAATTGCCAAAAAGATACAATTTTTGTAGCCCGTTTACAGGCACCTTTAGACAAATAAATTGTCTTATCACCATCTTTCTGCCTCTGTACCATGTTACTTGGGGTCGGCTCAGCACATTTTCTTCCTCCATTTCGCAGGCTATCCTATATTATTATATATTCCTAGTTTAAATATATGTTTACTGTAGTTTTTCGCCGCATATTTCTGTCCTTGTCCTGTGTTACTTAGGATCGACTGAACATGTTCTTCCTGCATTGCGCAGGCTGTCTTAAATTCCTAGTTTAAATAATTATGTTTACTGTAGTTCCTCGCCTATTGTAGTTCTATTGTCACTCCAATAGCTTACTACTCGACGTCCGAAAACATATATAGCTCTACGCTTACTAATAGTTTACCTTTGCCTTGTTTATCAAATGGTGTACCAGTAATAACTGTAATCATCGCATACGTTTGTTTGTACGGTGTATAGTTTGAGTCAGAGATTGAATAATTGAGTTATAGGTCGTTCATGACTCATTGTGTTTGCTTGTATGTTTTCGTCGCGCTTCCGAGTCTACGATCCGAATAGTATGATTGGTAATCGGATAATGGGTATGTTAAATTTTATTATTGTTGTTGGTTAACTGTTTATTTTAAAAATAACTTATCGAATAACAGATATTTTCGGATTACGTGAATCAGACATTTATCTATCTTAATCAGCATAATCAAAAGTATTCAGTTTTTCATTTCGATTTCCGACTAGCGGTCATGGTCTTTCAAAATCTACATCCATGTTGCCAAATTTACTTCAATACAACTTTTATCATCATCATCATTTCAGCCGACAGACGTCCACTGCTGGACATAGGCCTCTCCCAGGCGTCGCCTCATTGACCGATCCCCTGCGTCTTGCATTATATATATATCTTCTCCTAACGTTTTCTCAAACTCTTCATCCCTGAAGTTTGCCTTCTCATCAGAAACATCTTGAACAAAAACGTTTTCACTTAAGACTGTCCCAGACATGCACTTATCTCGATCAAGCATAATATCGTAAATAACTTTCAGTCTGTCTGTCCGTTCGTCCGTATCGCTCTCGCCTCGCTTATTAAATAGCCGACCGATTTCATTAGCTGTATACTTGATAGGTATGAGTAGTTTAGAGATGAAGGATTTTGAATGATTAGGATTTTATCGACCATAATCATCAGCTTAAAATGGTCGTACTGCTGGGACACAGGCCTCTTCTTTGTGAGAGGGAGTGGGCTATAAAGTACCACGGATGCCCACATGCCCAGTGCAGGCAATAGTGGAAGGATCTACAAGGGGTTTATTTGCTGATCTTTGATTGGTTTATGTAGCTTCTGGTCGTGCCTATTTGTCAGATTATAGTCATTGAATTTAGCTTGTAGTATAGGCCTCTCCCAAGTTGTTTGCCACAAAGTCGGTTATAAGAATGAGTGTTTTTATAATTTTGTCCCTGGGTTTTACGCTTTATAGTCAATATCTTTTGTTTGTTATTCACTTGGTAAGGTTATTCCTGCTCGTAGTATTAATAATAAATTCTATTGCGTCATTTAACAGTGAATTTTCATTTGTAATGTGTTGTAGGGACTTTACTCGACCTTTATCATCACCAATAGGTTTTTATGGCTTCCTAATACCTAGAAATTTTATGCTTACTGTATTACTAGATATACAATGTGAATTACCTACCATTGTTGCAAATTCATTGTAATAAATCATGTTAGTCGTAGTCATAATTCAATGGACAAGCCCTTCGTCCTTATATGGTATTTATTGACTCATGGATCTCGATATGGCCATATACACGCATAACACTATGCAGTTATCAGTCATTCATTTCTCATCTGTAGGTAATCTCTTGTTTAAATAAGAAGAAAAATTATCAACAATGTGTAAGTATTTCGAAATATTTACTTTGATATGGAATCAATCTTTGCTTTGGATAAATTGCGACATCGTCTCTTTAAGTAGCTGTCTTTAGAAACTTCTTTCGTGATGTTTGTTAGAACAGCAATTAATAACAGTCAGATGTGTTGCTGGTGCGTAAATTCGCCACTTTTTTCCAGCTTAAACACTAGGAAGTTATGAAGTTATCTTTGAGGGACTGTCTTTTGTAATTTTGACGTTGAAAGTGAGCTGATTCTCAACCTCGTTAAATAAATGATTTAATTCTTAATTCTAGCCCAATTTACTTTACAGTTCTTCAGAACTTTAGTCCTGCAAGACTCAACGGATCTATCTTTTATTACAAGTTCATCTGTGTTGTTAAAACGAAAGAGGACCACAAACTTCCAAAGTAATTTGCGGATTGATAAAGGCGTTTCTTTTCTAGACGTTGATAAAGATTTTAATTTCAGAATGATTAATGGTTTAAATATCGTTATCTGTAATAGCACCATCTCCGCTTTACACGCCGCCGCTCTATTAGGGTCATAATCGATTTCAGATGTTATCGACAAAGGTTGCCGGGCCATGTTCAGGCTATCATGATTATCAGCGAGGGTGTTTTGTTATCCTCATGTATTAGAATTTATTGCATAAAACCGAAATTCGCTGAAATTTGATGACTAATAGGAAAACCTTTTTAGATAAACAGTAGTACTAATACTAATCGTCCTATTTGTGATTCGTCCATAATATATGTACATAATGATTGACCAAGTTGATACTACCTGATCCTAGTAAAATACTGGTATTAATCTTTGTCCGGTTAGACTGGAAGCTTAGATAGCTGGGATTTTTGGGAAAGGCTACTATTACCTACCTAGCCTTTTCCCAAAAAGCCCGGCTATTGATTGATAAATTGTACGACCACAACAAACTAAATAAACTTATAAGAGAACGTTTTTGTTTCTTTCTTAAACAAGTCACTTTTACCAAATTGTACATGTCAGGTCCTTTAGCATGCAGCTCATCTATAAATTCAAAACGCTGCGCTGGTCTTATCAGTTAAGCAATCTTTGCCCTATCATCATCATCATCATCTTCCTGCCCCTATCCCATGTTGCTTGGGGTCGGCGCAACACGTTTTCTTGTTCCATACCGTCCTGTCCTTCACACAGTCCATCCATCTTTTCTTTGCCCTTCCTCTCCCTCTCCATCCTTCCACATTTATATTCATAACTCTTTTAGTAACATGTGTTTCATCCCTGCTCATCACATATACCAGGTCGTTCAATTTCAAAATTTCAACCTTTGCTCTATCAAATGGGAACTTTTTCACACTTCTATTATTGCAACTTTAGTCCTTTCCTGTACTTCGTTGGTATTATTTCTACCTACCATGCTTTTGCCGTTAATTTCTCAATCACTTTTGTGTTCATATACCAGCGATACGCAGAAAATAAAAGCACGCATCGCTTACAATCAAGTTTTACATACAATGATGTATTAAACAAACTGTTATTGTGTGTAAACAGCTCGATAATGTATTGTTTCCCCTTTATCATTCGCATCCTGTGACTGGTCGAGCTTAGATAAAAGGGCTTTTTGGATGCTCTGATGTTGCGAGTCTGAAGTACCTAATTTATTTTTTCACTCGAACTGTCTTATAGCAGACTTAGGTTGGCTATAGGTATTTCCCTAAATCAAGCAAGTGTTCTATGCTCGAGTCTGATTCTAATATTGTGTCAGAATTTGTACTGAAAATATTGCTTAAGCAAAAAAGCTTCGTGTACTTATTAAGAATTGTCAAAAGTTAAATACAAATAATCATTATTGACATATACTATAGGTTACAGTATTTTTTTGAAGCCTCTGACTCCCGAACGGCGGATCTGTATGGGAGGAGTCAGCGCCTGCCCCATTTTATTTTGTCTTAATATTTAATTAATATTAAAATCAAAAATATTTGGACCATACCCTAAATTATTTGGATCGGCAATCGATTTAATTGGCTGTCTTCTTTCAGACTTCTCTATTATTCTTCATATCCTACCCCCATCGGGAAAATGCGTGAGTTAATTTATGTATGTATCAATTGTCACTTCCTTTTGTAGCCATGCCACCTTTCACACAGTCCAGATGATAGAAAAGTTGGTGCTCCTAAGATTTGTAGTCATATGTTTACAGGGAGATCGAATTCCCTCCCAAAATACTGAAAATGGTTTCGGTATAAAATGGCGCACAAAACATAACACGCAGTAACACTTCAAGGTTCCAATAATACGCTGATATGTTATCCAGAACTTCAGAGGCGTTTCAACGGATGCTGATTGAACGAATGAGCGATAATGAACGGAATTACCAGCGTATATTAATATAGAGCACGTTGGCGGTACTTAAGGACACGTGCTGAGAGCAGACTTAGGTCTTGAAGTGCAGAAATGAGGGTAGGTGAATCCTTTGCAGTATCTCATCGTAAATGCACTGACAATAAGTTTGATCAAGGATTAGTGGTGTACTAGTGTATTTTGTATTGCTGGAGTAATAAAAATATTTTACAATGCATGTCCTCGAAAAGAGCGGTTTTCCAAGCAGGCAAACTGTGCGGAAAGTGTCACTTTTTTTCACTAGTGCTTTTTACTTTCCTGTAATTTTTTTTATTTTTAACTCCAACGTCAGCCCGACGCATAGAGTTTTTATTATTTGAGAAAAGTTTAAAAATTAGTTATGTACAGATTATCATTCATATAAAAGGTAAAATAAAACTAATACTTCATTAAAGGCGCTTTTAATTAATCTACATTTAGATTTTGATCAATAAATTAATTTTAAATATTCATTAAATATGTTTGGCAGAACGTATATTTTGCTCGTGCCTTTTTGCGTTACGATATGACAGCTATTTGCACATGCGCAGTAGATATGCCTGAGGAACTATTACATAATCTGTGGATGGATATGCTGCGCGCGCTTGAATAAGCCCGCCATTTTATTAATTTATATATTTTTAGGGTTCCGTAGCCAAATGGCAAAAACGGAACCCTTATAGATTCGTCATGTCTGTCTGTCTGTCTGTCTGTCTGTCTGTCTGTCTGTCTGTCTGTCCGTCCGTATGTCACAGCCACTTTATTCCGAAACTATAAGAACTATGCTGTTGAAACTTGGTAAGTAGATGTATTCTGTGAACCGCATTAAGATTTTCACACAAAAATAAAAATAAAACAATAAATTTTGAGGGTTCCCATACTTGAAACTAAATCTAAAAATATTTTTTTTTCATCAGACCCATACGTGTGGGGTATCTATGGATAGGTCTTCAAAAATTATATTGAGGTTTCTAATATCATTTTTTTTTAAACTGTATAGTTTGCGCGAGAGACTCTGCCAAAGTGGTAAAATGTGTGTCCCCCCCCCTGTAACTTCTAAAATAAGAGAATGATAAAACTAAAAAAAATATATGATATACATTACTATGTAAACTACCAGCGAAAATTGATTTGAACGAGATCTAGCAAGTAGTTTTTTTTTAATACGTCATAAATCGTAAACCGCAATTTACCAAGTACGGAACCCTTCGTGCGCGAGTCCGACTCGCACTTGGCCGGTTTTTTTTATTTCATCGCACAATGCATAGTAAAATGTTGTATGATACACGTACGTAAGATGATTTCCGACTCGTGTCGATTTATCCACTCACTCGCTTCGCTCGCTCGTGAATAAAAATGCCACTCATCGGAAATCACCTACTTTCCGCACTTGTAGCATAAATAACTATTTTATTCTTAATTAATTCGCTCTTTCGAAAAGTAAATATACAACTTTCACGCAATTTTTTCTATAACCACAAAAATAAATAGATATTTTCTTTAATATTATTTGAAATCGAAACCGCAGTAACATTTTCATACAACATTTGCGGTTAGGGTCGAAATTGAAGGTGAAATTATTAGCATAAAACAAATGAAATTGTATAACTTTAAATTAAAATGTTTTAATCTACAAGTAAAATTTCAAAATTTAGATAACCCCCGACACATTTATCTTGCGAAAACACCCCGATTCAAACAGTAAAACGACCATAACTTTTGAACGGCTGAACCGATTTTATTCAAATATAGCTAAGAACACTTTCGACAAAATTACATGAAATCGGTTAATCCGTTTAGGCGCTATGATGCCACAGACAGACACACAGATACACAGCAACACACGTGAAACTTATAACACCCCTCTTTTTCCGGCGGGGGTTAAAAACTGTAAACCGGTACGGATATCTTTACAAAAAATAAGTAAAATTTGTGTATTGATAAGTTCGTAAATAAAGGTAATTCGAATCTAAAACGGAGCTTGAAGAAAAAAATTATTTTGCAATGCATATATTTGTAAATAATAAAATTCTGTTGATAGTTAATCCGGAAACATTAGCAATTGTAGTAACTATTTAGAATAACCCAAATATGTATGTAGTTATACAAACAATCATATTATTATTTTTCAATATAATATCCGGTAAATAAACAAATAAAATAGCGAACATACATATTTATAGGGCAGACTGTGTAATGGTCAGATAAAGCCATTATGGCATAGACCCTTTTCCGGCTAGGAGTTAAATCAAATGTACGTCTTTGCTTGTATGTACGGTCACAATGTAAATAATCACGTTATGTATTGGAGAATAACGTAAATTACATTTCACTTGACACGTAGGTTGACCTACAAGAACAATCGGTAATAAGCAGTGCATTTGTCTTCAAGTTTTATCACAATCCACAAATCGCTTAAAGCCCTTTTCTTTCGCAATTGCCTTTCTGAGATTGTCACTTATTCTCTCTCTTGAGGGATCTCTTCTCGTAACTAAATCTTTAGAAGTATTGACATAATTATATTTAACAAATATAACAAGATTTTTAAATCAATAATTTTTTGCTCTTTTCTAAATAATGAATCTAGAATCTTCATAATGAAATCGTGTTTCCAATGAAATGAGCCAATCCAATGTTTTTCAGGTAGTTGCTTAATCAATTTGAGCAAGTATAAAAACGTTAAAGAAAATAATTGCAGAGCGGAAGGAGGTACAAATTGGTTGCATAATAACTATTAACACCAAATAAATAATACTCGTTTATAATTATTTATATCGTATTCGTAACACTTTTGCCTCGATAAATAAGTGATAAAAGTATAACAAATACAATTATTTTCAGGTCTGAAAGGTAAATTAATACAATTAGTGTTTCCTTTCTGAACAAAGGTGATTCTGTCGTTGTGAAACCTGATACCGTCTGGGACAGAAGCCGTATTAAAATAAAATTGAAAGTACCCAGATAGTCAGACTTAATTCTTAAATCTAATGCTGAGGTCAGACAAAACATGAGGGTAACACAAACATGTAGGTTAACATGAAAACTCACTCATTGATGATCTTGAATAGAAAAATATTATGCCTGCAAAACCTCCTTAGAATAACACCTAGTCACTACGTCTTGTGTTTGCTTAGAGCCGTTTTAAAACTACCTTCAATCCTTCAATAATTTATACAATTATTGAAGGCAACGAACGAACAGCAACGGGCACTGCGTTGTTATTCGAAAACCTGATCTCCTACAGTACCACAACTGCTACCAAAAAGGACTCTAGTTCCTACTAGATATTCCAATTTGATTTCATACAAAATTGCATAATAGCTTATGCCACGAATTTTCTATGCTTATCCAATCTTTGACTTAGCTTTTCGTCAGGAATTCTCATTAAGGTTCAGCAGTGGCTGAAATGATGTTAATGATGTCCGCGAGTATCATAGTAAATGTTAAATTTCATTTAAACGAACCCAGCCTTATCCTTCGCCATATGAATCTTATCATCACTAATTTCAAATACATTGGACTGCGGGCCTATCTTATCGCTTCGATAATTTCAAGTTCGTATCATATCATTGTTCATGATATTATTAAACTTGCATGAGCATTATTGATCTGTTGTGTTTAGAAAGAGTAGAATCCACATGCAAAATGAGTTTTGGTACGTGGCCGTTTCAAGCCGTTAAGAACCATATATTCGTTGATATAACCATAATATATCCTTCCTTCAGTCGTGTGCTCTCATCACTGCTGAGCGTGTGTTGTGATATGGCACCCGACTAAACTTCTTGACGACCTCTCTCCTTTTGTGACGCTCTTGAGCCTGTTGTAATTGGTCTGAGATCTTGTTGTCTGTTTTGCTAAACTTAGTCAGACCATCATATTGGGCTACGTTTCTTAGGCCTTTCAAAAGAGTCCTGACCCCAACAAGGACAATGTTGTTAATAAAGTGATTTAACAGTCAATCATGTCTTCTAGTGAAAGGAATGTTGTCATTGTCTGTGGTGTCAACAGTGTGGCTATACTGTCCCGATACTGTCTGCTGATCTTGTTCAATCCCTCTTGAAGCAGTCTACTTTGTCTTGCTGTTTTCTCTCGTGTCTTCTACAGCTTCGCTTTTTCTCCTTTGCGGCCATTTATATTTTGTTGCGATACAATCAGTTCTGATATAAGGCATTCTAATTTTTTACTTACACCAAAAAGCCAGTCATGTGAATATAGTACGCTTGCTTTAGTTCAATCATTTCGTGCCCTCTCAATGTTTACGATAGGTCCAAAACCCACGCGAATGTTTTCTGTGCCAATAATTCACTGAACTGGTACTCTTATCGTTTCATAGATCTAATGCAAGGACAATTGAACAGGCAAGGCTTATTTGGTTCGATAAAATTCCGCTATAATAAATGCTAAGTACATAGGTACCGCTTTTAGACTATATTTTAGGTTTGTTTTAACTTCCTCCTATAACCAGTGTCCACAGTATTTTCATATTTTGGATCAATATAGCGTTTAATGATATCTATAGGCAGTTTAAATGTATTATTTATTTTGGTTTAGGTCATGATGGATATGACTTAAACCGAAATAAATTCTAAAATCTGGCATCTGTTTTCTTTCATTTGTAGCCCCCAGACAGTTCAGTGTATTTGTGATTAAACACAAAAGAATGAGATTGGCTTTAAGAATAGAGGCAGACCAAAGAAAAGATACAGTGCAAGATGAAATAAATAGCTGGTAGAATCAATTTTTATTAAATGTTAATTTTAACGTTCAAAAGTGCCGCATAATGGCCTACTTGAAATAAACACCTTTGACTTTGGAAAGTAGAAAGAAAGTGAATTCGGAGATGACATGATGTGCTGACCCCAGAGTAATCGGGATAAGGGCAAGGATAAGTATGATGAGTACAAAGGATTCTTTAAACAAAAGATTGCAAAAAACATAAAATTCAACGACCGTTACCTGTAAACACACATCCTGACGTGTGTGTTTAAAACAAAAAGGATTGCACCCATCGACAACCATTGCAGTAATAAAAAAAAGTAAAATCGTAACAATGCAATGCGAGCCAAATGTTACGCAAACTTTTCGCAATACATGCACGTGAGCAAACGAAATTTATTGCATACTCGCGAATTTCGTATTCGCGAAATTGCTACGTCCGAACTCGGAGTTACTGAGGCTTAATTGCATTTTCGACTTAATTGATCTACATTACTGAATACTTGTACTGAAATTCTGCTTTTATTGTTTTGAATACTTTAGGGTTAACTGCATTTGCCTTAACCAAGTTTAAATTGAATGCTTTTATAAATTCAGCCACGATTTCAACAATAGCAGCTTATAAAAGATTTATTGGCATATCTGTCACTTACTTTGAAACTTATTGAAAGACAATAGCCAGATATTATTATGGATAAGGTGTGGAAACCAGTTCTGAAATCGTGACTGATCTAACCCGAATATCTATAAAATGAATAAGTATCGAATGTTGCATTGAATAATACAAATTGCTTTATATCTCTTAAGTAGGACATTACTAATCCATATTGCATTGCGAATAACAATGTTGGCAGCTATTTTAGCTCTGCACTTGGCTTTTGTGCTTCTAAGTTATCGTCTTGCTGAAGCTTAACCTTCTTCTCTTCATCATCATCATCTTCCGTACCGTCCTGACAACCTTCACGCTGTCACTGTTTCTCTTATCTTTCATATTACTCCTTACCCAGACCATCCACCTTTTATTTGCCTTTCCCTTCCCTTGCCATCCTTCCATCAACCTTCCTCTTTTCAAAGTTACTATATAATCCAGTCAATTATTCAGCAGCATTGAGGTCTCAATCAGCCAATAACAGCTCTGCGAAAATACTTAACAAATTGCCGTTTAATACAAAAAGCTAGCACTAACCATCCGTTGTTTTAGCACCTTGTTCCGTGCGAACTTTCCGGGCGAGTCCATTCACCATGTGCACAGTTATTTCCCATGCTCCCGTTCACAGCACCATCATTCGTTAATTACTGCAACCTGACCTTTGATGCGGTGTGACAGATCTTGATGAAATCCCAGGAAAGTATTTGCATAAGCTGGTTCGGAATAGTGAAGCTGGAAGGTGGTTTAGACGCTTGAGAGATCGAATTTATTCTCTTTTTGGCACGATGCTTTTCTTGTGTGTTTTGGTACCTTTTGAATCTTAAATGTTTTCATTCGCGATTTGATTCTTATCTTTTCTAAAGCCTTCTGGTTTCTTAATCTTAGATTTAGTAACACTGTTCCTTTGCTAATTTGTATATTGTGGTGCCTCAGGTTTGAACTTAAGAGTTTTTACCTAGCTGAGATTGTTTCCTGTCTTAAAAACTCTTCTGGTTAATTTAGTGATAACAGTATCCTTTTCCTGATCTTGTTTTTTTTGGTGCCCCAGTTTTAAACTTAACTGTTTGAAACCGAGATTTGATTCGTGTCCTTTCTAAAGTATTCTGGTTTCTCGTTGTATTTTTATTTCTTTAATATACTTGCGAACGTCGCTTACCCTTTTGTGAACTCCCAGTCCCTACATCGGAATGTATTCATTCATGTACCCATTCCCGTCTTAGTCGCAGGGACAGTTTCACTGGGCATTACTATAAAGAGGTAATGGTCACGAAGGCCGGCTGTTCTTCCTTCTATGATTGGCCACTTATAAGCGTCCGGTGTCAGTCCCTTTATACATACCTATGTAATGGAGTATACTTGCACTTTCTGGTCTAAATGTAGTAGATGGCCCATTTGTAGTTGGTTCGTATATTGTGCTGGCAAGTAGACATCTTAATGAGTTGTGTAAGCAGCACGATATTGATCAATTTCTAACAAGTGTGCCACCAGTCAGGAAGTGCTTAAGCCGAAACTTTTTCAGTCAGTTCAATGCAGAGTAAAGGTTGTCGTGTGGTGTGAGCAATATGTTTATAAGTTGTTTAGTGGTCTTGTTTGGCGATATATTGTAACAGTCGTCTTCTGAAGTGTCCATAGATATTCAGTTATATCCAATATTTTATCAGTAAAGACTTTTAATTGGCTGACTGTCAAATTTACTGCTCTTGTTCTTTTTTTTTTTTATTCATTATAGGCTCGCGCTTGACCACTATCTCACCTGATGGTAAGTGATGATGTGGTCGACGGTGGACCACGCTTGCCTAGAAAATCTTGCCTTTCCTTTCCATTTTTAGCTGTAAGTTTTCCATGTTATCTAAATAAATAAATAAATATTAACAGACAGAAAGGAATCTCCGAGGAATATAATCCGCTTCAAAATGAACATGTTTTTAATAAATCCTATCTTTAGAAAATTTACCGAATTAAAGTTATAGAACGTCTACATCGTTCGAACGCTCGTGCAGTAATGGCCTGCATGATACCAATCAAGTATCACCTTATGACGTGACACTGACAGTTCGCGAGTCTATGAGTGCCACGATAACCCGTTACCCTCAATTGATACATTACTACTTTCGCTGGGTCATGAACAACTCATTAATGGAGGGTTTTCTTTCACTGCCATCATAAATGAATGATGCAGCAGACTTTCCATTGATATTTTATTAAATAGAAATGCGTTCTTTACACAGTCCATCCATCGTTTCTTTGGACTTCTCCAACTTATTTTCATTGACCTTCATACTGTAACACCTTTTTTTTGTTAGATAAGAATCCTTATTAAGGTAAAATTAGTTACCTAGTCCGTAGATGAGATAAACCGTCTTCCATTCCTTTTTTGACGCTTCATTGTTCTCACCTCGTTGCTAGATTGTGGAACCACATAGAAACTGCACTTAGGAGTAATAATTTCATCCTGAACACTAAAAAAATTTAAAACACTACACATTTAACCTCTGAAATTTTGTTTACGTTGTTTTGTTTTAATAGGTTGACAGACGACGTTACAATACTCAAAACTTCCTTTACGACATTATAATATAATTCATTAATCTACTGTAAATTTTTCTTTACCCTCAGAATTTGGTACTTGTCTGCATCCCATTTTGCCACTTCTAAGTGTTCCTTTGATCGGTTGTCCAGCAAAAGATGTTTGAGTGAAGGACCATTTTTCCTAGAAACTATAAAGCTCAGTGTTATGAACTATTTCAGTCATTCCAGACATCTGCAATAACTTACAATGTTAGAGCATCCTCAATAAACCTAAGTCAGTCGACGTGACATCCTTACAATACAAATTTAAAACCGATTAAGATATGCTATCAGCGTGTATAAAAATACAATGGGCATCCATCTTTAATCCAGCGCATTTCTTTACGTGCTCTTGAAGGATTCTTTGAATTCTTTTGATATTGATTGTTTTTTTAAATTTATTATTGTAACTGGTCAATCTATTTATAAATATAAAAGGATTCTGTGATAGATAATATTGTTAAAATGAAGGTGACCATTGAGATGACGGTAGTTAAAGATGTATGGAAGTAGAAGACATGCTATAATACCAGCCTGGAACTGTCTCACTTCAGTGCAAAGGCCCCTTCTCAAACAGAGAAGGCACGATTGCTCAGTGTGGGATCGCGATTTCAAACTTATATTAACTACTAGCTGACCCCCGGGGCTTCGCTCCCGTTAATTGGCTACCTACTCTACCCACCTACCCTACCTACCCTACCCTACCTACCCTACCCTACTTACTCTACCCTACCTACCCTACCTGCCCAAGCCTACCTACCCTACCCTACCTAATCATGTAGTACATAACTTTTATGTATCATCAATAGTTTTCTCAGCACACGCCAAAGAATGAATTTTACATGCATCATTTTGCTACTTTGGGTAACATTATTGAAATTTCATAAGGATCTCTAATTTTTTTGAAAATATAATATAGCCTATTACACTCAGGAATAATGTAGCTTTCTACTTGTGAAAGGATTTTCAAAATCGGGTCAGTAAATCCAGAGATTACCTCCTACAACGTCACAGACTCACAATTCACAAACTTTACCTCTTTACAATATTAGTATAGATAAGTCCAGGTTACCTCACGATGTTTTCCCTCACCGTTCAGTCAAGATAAACTTAGAAAATGAATATGAATTTGAAAAAACCACAGTGGCACCAACCCGGGTTTGAACCCATGATGGAGGCGAGAGTCTTAGCCGCTATGCCGTCGCCAAATAAGTTCTAAAGGCAGGAGGTTGATAGGTTTATTCAAAACATTTCTTTGCTCTATTCAGAATGCATAAATCCATTACGATTATTGCTTTCTGCGTCGATTGAAGTTTCTTGTTAAGTGTTGAGTAATGGTACTATTAACCTATATCAATTAGTTGTCTAATGGCTTTGAGCTACTAATCGTTGGAAAGATAAAGCTTTAGTGCACTAGACAAGTTGGCTACGGTCTCCACGTCAGCGTTTATACGTTACACGTACTCAACTGGTTGTAATGTCTGTCTTTTGTCAATTGTCTAATAGTATAATATCGAGCTTTTCCAGATATAAAAAAAAGGTACAAAGGCGAGTTTAACCCAAAATTGGGTTCTCTAACAGTAACAGTGAATCGATATAATAAGAGCAATCAATTTGATTCTTGTATCGATATACAATATTCCATGGCAACACCTGGCCCTAAATTTACTTAACTTTATTACTTGCCTTTGGGAGAACGTCTAGTATGTCTACAATATAACCATTAAGTTTTCCATAGACCTAACCAATATTACTAAAACGAATATTATTAACCATTACCAAAATAGCATGCCAAATAAAACGATGTATGGATAATAAAACTGCCAAATTGGCCTTTTTGGCTTACATAAGTCTTTATCTACACACTGTCTGTATAAAGGGCGCTATTCATATTCCATACTAATATTATAAATACGAAAGTAACTCAGCCTGTCTTTTTGTTATGTTTTCATGCCTAACATGCTAAACAGATTTTGAAGAAGCTTGGTACATGGATATGACCTGGATTAGGACTGGAGATGTGTTTAATAAACCCCATTAACAAGTTTAAACCGGCTCGATTGCCATTCTCTAATTCGGTAGTTAAATGCACAGATACCCTTCAGTAGCTGATTTTAAAATGATAATCATATCTAAACGGCTAGTTCTAATATTTTGAAAAAAAAATATGTTACATTAGACCATTTTCTTAATAATTTGATCTAAGAAAATTTCGGGTTTTATTCGTATATCTCATCTGCCTAGCCTTTTCCCAATTTTTTGTTGGGGTCGGCTTCCAGTCTTACCGGATTCAGCTGACCACTTGGCAAGACTGGTGTCAGATCTCAAGCTTCTGACTACCCGTAACGACTGTCAAAGATCTTCAAATGACAGCCGGGACCAACGGCTTAACGTGCTTTCCGAGGCACGGAGGAAACTCGGTATGTTGAAATGGTCACCCATCCACGGACCGACCTCGGCAAGCGTTGCTTAACCTTGAAGATCGATCCGTGCTGCTGTTATTATTTAGCCACGAGCTCCTCCTCCACAGGTTTTATTCGTATAACATAGTGTAATTAATTTGTAAAGTCTAACACTGACAAAAACACGACAATCGCACCAAAACCGCCGTGTTTATTTTAATGAAATTGTTACCATCTTAAAGACAGTTTAATTATCTACATTTTGATCTGAACCTTTTTTTTTAAGTCTGAGAATAATAAGGAAATTACAAAAAACTACTAAATTTTAGGTCGCGCGGGTGTGAAACGAGTGCGCGTTTTGTTCCCTCAAGGTCGTTGGCGACTGAAGCAATCATCCACTCGAAGAAGAATCGAAAGTATTCTTCTTTCATCTCGGTAGTAGGTAATTCATAGTAAATAATGAAACACTATCATGCATGCAACACCGCGAGCAGAACCTAGCGTCTAGTATTATGAGTTTATGACAGTACACACTAGCGTGAACTTCGAACCCCTCGTAGGGTTTCCGAGAGGGGAGACAGTGCTTTATATAAGGTTATGAGTCACGGCTTCAGATAGTGACAGCTGGTCTAGGTAGATATGTTTTGTATGTAGATGGGTATCGTTGTCGTGTTATGTAAATAAGTGGGGAACGAAAGTTAGCACTGGTGTTTATTTTTTAAAATCGATATTTTTTATCGTTACGGGACAGCACTACAAACTACGTACTTATGTCTTAAGTTATTGATAATTTACAGTGAATGCAAAAAAAAAATACTGGGTCATCCGATTTTGCCCGAAGAATTGCGAAACTTAAGTGGCAGTGGACAGGGCACATTGCTCGCAGAACCGATGGGGCCGAAAAGTTCTGGAATGGAGACCGCGAACCGGGGGACGATGCGTTGGAAGGCCTCCCACTAGGTGGATCGATGACCTGGTTAAGGTTTAGGTGGCGACGCCTGGGGGAGGCCTATGTCCAGCAGTGGACGTCTTTCAGCTGAAATCATGACGATGATCCGATTTTGGGTGCGGTCAAAACATCAACAATACATTATCATCTGCCGCCTTTTTCCTAACCGTTGGGACCGACTTCCAATCCAATCCAGCCAGTCCTTCTAGTCTGAATGGGTGCAACTGAATACTAATATTTTTCGTGGAGCGACAGCCTATATGTCTGACTTCCACAACACTAGCTAGTGGTTACTGGGTAGCAAGAAACTCGATACTTATTTTGTTCAATTTCAATTCATGATTCTGTCGGTCTTGTGGGCCACTCAGGTAGTTTGCCGCATTGGCATCCATGCTTTTTACAAGTTTTTATTTAACTTGCAATGTATTGTATGTATGTAAAGTGTGTTCGGTTCAAATCTTGCAACTGAATTTTAAAGCAGTTATCCTCCACCGATTAAGATGAAATTTTGCATACGCGTTTAGTTTGGATGAAAATGCATGGTGAGACGTCATTCTAAATCAAATATGGCGGACTACTTTTTTTTGTGCACTTCCATGATATGGGTATCAAATGAATGGGTTTGCTAAGAAGAATACGAAAAATGCATGTTTAAAAAAAAAATGGTAAATTTTATTATTTAATCAATGTTTTAGTGTTATTTCCCTGTATCAAACAAAAAATCTTTCGAGCTTAATTATATTTATGTTATGGCATTCTGTTAATAAGATATGATTAATTATTATTAGACATGAGAATGTGTCCTTCACCTTGCTCATACTCAAGTTCTCGCTATGACTCATAACAATCAGGGATTACGCCGTCTAGACAGGCTTCGAAATCTGAGCAACTGAAGGAAATGGAACGGAAGGAATCCTTTCCGTTTCGTTGCTTAAATGTTACAGGAAGTTAATGTTGTAGACGTCTGAGTGCTAGTTTCAAATCGGTACGCTTGTCGCTTTGGCAGACCGAAATTGATTTGAGTGGTGCGGTATTGAAATAAATAGAAGAAACTTTTAGTAACTTGTATGGAATAGTCCTCGTCAAACTTCTGGGCCGCCCTGAAGTAGGTTTTCCGATTCGCAAGGCACGAAACGGTGCTGTTTTTTATGAGATTTACTACTGCGCAGCCATTGTAGTCAACTTTAAGGCGTTAAAGAAGTTTGGCGAGAACTACAGACACATTAATTTCCTATCGATATTTTTCGATGTTATCGAATTTAATATCGAACGATAGATGTCCTCTAGTATGTTTTTCCATAGACAAAATCGCTGATCGCATGAATTCAAAATCGAGATAGTATCATCGTTTACTAGCCCATAAAATCGGGAATGTCTAAGTGATGATTTTCTTTATTTTTCCAATAAACCAGTAAATCTTAATTTTCCTTGTATTACTGGTTTTTTATACAGTATTTTTACTTAGGTAAAACGGTGAAAGAAAACATAGTGAGGAAACCGGCATGTCCTAGGACCAAAAATTCGAAGACATGTGACATCCACCAACACGCACTGGGCCCGCGTGGTAGATTATGGCGCATTCCCTCTCACGGAGAGGAGGCCTGTGTCCCAGCAGTGGGAACATTAATAGGCTGATGGTGATGATGATGAATTTTACCTTTATACACAAGTAAAATCACTGCATCAAAACAAAAAACCCGACAGCTTAAAAAGCGAACTAAGATTAAGTAAACAAGAAGAAAATCATGCTGTGCAGTCGGAGGATACATGTTGATGTTCGCGAGCAGGCTGACCAAAACCGGATCGATCCTGCGACTGCACAGCATGATTTTCTTCTTGTTTACGTCTTTTTAGTTCGCTTTTCAAGCAGTCGGGTTTTTTGTTTTTTTATAAAAAAAAAATATTTATAACTTTTCAGTTTTTTTTTTTACAGAATTAGGTACATTTGAACATATAAGTGTTATATTTTTGAAATCACCTCTTAATACCCTTTAATTTGATACCCCACAATATGGCGCCCAAAATCTGCCATTTTTTTTTATTTTCCATTTTAATTAAATTTTAGCCAGTGACACTCGTAAGGTTAAGACGAATCGATTGACGTAAGAATCATCAAAATCGGCCAACGCGTTTGGTCTCTAGAACGCCACATAGAAACAAACATACATACATAGACTGATAAACACGTTACCCTCCTAAAAAGGCGGGCAATTGCCTTAGGCATTATCTACCAGTCAACCTTAAGTTGACTTTTCGCTCTACGAAAGCGATGAACCTCAAATCATATCTCAAGTCAACTAAACAAAGTTACAAATCAAAGGTGCACAGTCGATCAATTAAACGTCACACTCGCCGGGTCAACGGCCTCCTAATCGCATCATCGCGGGTCCTTGACCTCTACTAATGTCTGCGCAGTACTGCCTGACTGTACTCCGAGTTTGGTCTGAGCCTAACGTAGAATACTAAGGTTTTGCACAGGTGGCCAATGAAAATTGGCAATGGACAGATGTCCGCCAAAAGTACCTAATTTTTACATTGGTGAAACATGTCTGGGAGAAAGATACAATCGCGAATTTCTGAACGATTGTAGAGTATAGAGATCAACGCTTTTTTACCTACATTAAAAAAGAAGGTGTAATTAATTCGATAAGTATGTATGTAAAATTGTTGGAACTGCACAGTATTCACATAAATATGTTATTCTATGTGGGCTTCTTAGAAACCCACATAGAATAACACTCTTCTTCTTCTTTTCTTTCTTTTTAGAAATGTATGTGTGTTTGTCCACGCATTTCGCCGAAACTACTTATAGGATCGTGATCATTCCTTTTTTACAAGCTTTTATATAGTTTTACCTGACCCAGTGTCTCCGTCTGTGTGTAATCAAAAGCTTACAACGTAAATTTTACCCTCTTTTCGGAGTTCGTCTGAGCTGAAATTTTGCACTCATATTTGTTTCTTTTGAAAATGCAATTTTAAAAAGTATATCATGAAAAACTTTTTTTTAAAAGCTTGTTCATCTTTTTGACTGACCGACTCCTTGGCAGTTCAAAAGTGCCTGATGGTTAATTGAATTTCAGTTTGATTATGGAACTTCAATTAGAAAAAAAAAATTACACAACCTTTTAGTAGATAGGTGCATTAATCATAATTATAAAGTAAATAACTATAGGTCATTACCCATTACTCTCGCCTATTAATTGCCCTATAATGGTCTACCACATACATTACCTAATTAATTAATTAATTACCACAAGTAACAATGTTACTTTACAGGCAATTTTAGACAATGTCTTAAATAAATTCTGTCTGAGGCTAGCAACATTTTCGAAAAGAAAAAATTATGCAGTCTGCATCGTCTCTTTTCCTAGCCAAATAATATTATGTCTGCAACACCGCAATGCGGAAAAAAAATACCGCTATAAGTCTTATAAGTTGCGACCTGTTTATAACTAAGTGCTAGCAGAGATATATCGATAAATTAAACATATATAAACTCAATAATATATCGATATCCGTCACTCAAACATAGCTATGTCGTGTACTGTATTTTAATGTGTTACCTATCGCACTATCTTGTTTTATCGAATTAATTTTATTGAATTACGTCATCACTGATATATTATATATACTTAGGTAAATATGTAATTACTAGCTTCTGCTAGCGGCTTCGCCCGCGTGCATTGTTTTAGTATCCCAAGGAAACATTATACCGGGATGAAAATCTAGCCTATGTGCTATTGCAGACTATAATCTCTGTGCCAAATTTGATCCAGATCCGTTCAACCGTTCTGGCGTGATTGAGTAGCAAACATACATCCTTCCATCCCAGCATTCGCATATTTATAATATTAGTAAGTATTTTTTTTAAATCTTGGTCTTTCAGTCCTTGATATCTGAACTAAGAACCACATAACATCACACCCGTATTGCCTAAAGGGTTAAGCAGAGGTACACCCACATAAAAACTTGATTAATTGATTATGCAAAGAAATTGGGTGCTAAGTTCTGCGAAAAGTCAATCTGCTTATTTAGGACTCGAAAAACACAAAGACAACGTTTGAAGGCCTCCTACAAGGTGGACGTATGACCTGGTGAAGGTCGAGGGAATCCGCTCGATGCGGTGACGCTTGGGGGAAACCTATGTCCAGCAGAGGCTTTTGACTGAAATGATGATGAAGAAGTTATCCTAATTATCACTATGCGAGGTAGAGGAACTCGTGATGTCGTCCACAGATTTACTGTTAATATACGAGTACTTTTCTATCAACTCGTGTTTTTCTAAGTGTACCCTTCACACTTGGCATTAAGAACAAATTGAAGGAATTATTCACAATAACATGCGTAGTCAATGAGTTTGTAATAACATATTATGATCATATACATAACTTAGATGCCTTTTATAGAACCTAGGCCTTCCGGACACTGTGAATAATGTTCTTGAAGCCATACTGTTTGCAATACCTACAGTTTATCTTAGATGACAAGAACGATAGGGAAGACGTAGCATATACATTGAAATATTACTAAAAGCAGCCATTTTGAACCTTACACCCAGTTTCTGCCAATAAACTATATGATACTAGCTTCTGGCCGCGGCTTCGCCCGCGTAAAATGTGTTTTATCATCCCAAGGGAATACAAACTATCTTACGTCCTTCCCAAGGTCTCAAACTATCTCTATGTCAAATTTCATTTAAATCGGTTCAGTAGATCCAGAGATTACCACCTAAAACCTCACAAACTTTACCTTATTAGTAGTAATAGAAGATGCGATTGGCTGTAGAAAAAAATATTCAACCAATCGCCGCGTTTGAAAATTTGTCACAATAATTTTGCGTTAATAGTTCGTTGATCCCTCTGCAAAAATCTGCAGGTATTTTTCATTGAAAGGACCTCGTACTAGAAGTTCTATCCAATCTTCTATATCTATAGTATTTTATATGATTGGATATTGTAGCAACTTCGAACAACTAAGATATCTCTCTGCAGAGAACAAAAGCGTGTTCGGACCACGATTTGACCCGTATCGTGAGGTTTACTACGCACTTGTACATAAACGAGTACATAATGAGGATGTTAAATATATAAGTTGTTGTCAGCTACTGAATCATACTCCTATGAGTCATGTTATTCCGCGGTTATGTACTATACTATCTTGGTATAGTATGTACTCGCGAATCGCACCTACGCTCAGTGTGATTTATGTCATTGTGTAAGCACAAAGACTATGTAAATTAGAAAGATAATTATGTGCTTGCTGAAGGATTAATTTCTTACGAGTAATCCTTCTTCATTATCTTTGTCGAAAGACGTCCACTGCTTAACATAAGCTTCCCCCAAACTTCTATCTGTCTTGTTTTTCTAGCATCTACCAAATTAAATAAATTAAATCATTGTTCAGGCGTTCTTTTATAACTTTTCTAAGATAATATTTATCCGTTAATTCTAAAAGCTAGCCAATAATGTTTAATTTTATTTTCGATTTTTAATCTATACCAATATTATAAAGAGGAAAGATTTTTTTGGTTGTTTGTTTGTGCCGAATAGGGTCCGAAACTACTGGACGAATTTAAAAATATATTCATCAATTGAAAGCTACATTATTCCTGAGTGACATAGGCTATTTTTTTTTATCCCGAAAACGGGTCCTGTGGGGTGGTCCACGGGAGCCAAGCCGCGGGGAACAGCTAGTAAAATATTAAAGTGCTAACCCTACGATTATACCAACAACAGTGTAAACTTAGGGTTGCTATTTTACTCTAAAATAACATTATCCATTAATTTTTTTTTTTTTAAACAAGCTTTTTTCGTATTGTTCTCAGCAAACCGTTTGATTTGATACCCATATCATGGCGGTGTACAAAAAATAACTAGTCCGCCATCTTGGGCCGTCCGCCATATTGGGTGTAGAATGATGTCACTTAGCTAACCATACATCGTCATCCAAACTAAACGTGTAAGCAAAATTTCATCTTAATCGGTGGAGGATAACTGCTTTGAAATTCAGTTGCAATTTGACCCGAACACATTTACATACATAATACATTGCAAGTTAAATAAAAGCTTGTTAAAATATATCGGGCTTTATTTTACTAACTAATATTTTAGCGTAACTATTATCAATTTATATGTAAACATTTTACAGTTACAAACATCAGTCCTCTATGTAAACTCTTCTTTGTATCACAAAAGGGAAACGAACATTCACTCATTTTTTTTACCCGACTACGAAAAAGGAAGAAGGTAATGAGTTTCATTCAATCTTATAATAATAAAGAAAGGATGTAATTTTGGCTTCAAGAAGAATAATTGAAATTGTATGTTTCCTTATTAGGTTTTTACTACGGTTACTATTGCCATTTGGGATATCCTGGTCGTTGCTAACATTTGAATATTCAACGCAGGAGAGCTTGTAACGTTACCAGGAAATTCTAATTAAAATAGATCTTCCTAGAATACTTTGCTTATATTAAGGTTACACTAGTCGATCATTCTTCCATACAAACGTAGTCTGGCGATTACTGCACTGTTTGACAATGTCCGTTGAAAAAATAAATAATGATATCAATTTGTCTCATCATTATCTAGACCTGTATGCAAACAAAAAAGAAAAAAACAATATTTGAAAGTTATGAGCGTCGAAATTTCCATATTTGAACACTAATTTTAACGCATCTTTGGGCGCCAATAAATACCATAAGAAGAAAGAAAATTGCAATACGCCTCGGCCTCCATACAGGGCTAGATTAGTAATCCAACAATGCTAATAATTTATTTAGAAATTTACATTAAGTCGTTTTTGCATGATATCTAGACTCCCAAAGGTCTGTTTATAAAATTTTGCGCGCTCGTTTTCGTCCGAAATTATCATCCATTTCGATACAACACAGCATCTATCTCTTTCGCACGTGTTGTCGGATGAAATAGCATGCATTTTAGCCTCGCGCACAAAATACTTCGTGCCGTCAATTAGGGGAACCTTAAAGCTAGTTTCTGCCAGCGGTTTCGTCCACGTGGAAGTAGGAAATATATTTAGGGAACGTAGTTCTGGGATAAAAGTATCCTAGGATAGATACCCGAAGGGTATAGTTGCCCCGATTGTAATTAATCTAGTTTCGCGGATTATTTGTATACAATTTTTTTAATCTATCGGAGTTTATCCAACTATCAACAAGTTGACTGTGTCGTGTCTCTTTGCGATTGCATGGGAAGGCAAAATGCGATTAAAGTTTTCCGGGATATATGCCCTGTTTCTCGGCGGGGCATCTATTCTAAAAGTAGTTTACATTTAAGCAGGTATCCTCTATGTGGGATAGATGTCCCCAAAAATCACTAGTACTTTGGAAATACGATAGATTTACTTTTCATAACTTTGTAGATAAAGAATCAGAGTACCGGCCAGTATTACAAATGCAGTATTTTGATTTTTGTACTAAGAGATATAGCGATTTAAAAAAAAAGTACATTTAAACATAATATGTGTTATATATTTTTGAAATATCCTCTTAAAACCCTTTATTTAGATACCCCACAAGATGGGTTAAGAAGAAAAAAAAATATATTCGCGAGTTGGCTGATCAAAACCAGATGTATCCTCCGACTGTACACCATGATTTTCTCCTAGTTTACGTCTTTTTAGTCTATTTTTGCATTTATTATATAACTAGCTTCTGCCAGCGGATTCGCGCGCGTGAGGAAAGTCGGTGGTATCCCAAGGGTAAAGCCCGAGATAAAAATATCCTATGTCACGGTCTACCCACGTGTCAAGTCCAAATCCATGAAGTGTAACAAACATACACAAACGCATTTATAGTATTAAGACGGTACCCTGACCAAACTCGGCATGAGATATGAGCAATCCTATTGGTCTAGCGGCACTGGTGGCGCATGAATTACAGTAGTGAATACGCCCAGATTTTAGAATACAATCTTTATAAAATCGAATTTTGGTCTTTTGAAAAAAAAAAATCTACAAAAATGTTCGTTATTAAATTGTCTATCCATTAGTGTTAGTACAAAAAATAATAAATGAACACTTTATGAGGAGATGCATAATATCAATAATTATTTCTCATTTTTGTGTTTTTTTGAAAGGAGATTAGTGAAATATAAACAACATTTAAAAAAAAAACTAAATCTACCATTTTAGAATCAATATTATGTAGAAATTTAATGTATTTTTATTAATTGATATTTCTTTTTAAATAACGAGTAGATAGCTCCTAAAAACAGCACAAAAAACGGCTTGCGCGGCGGTTTGCTCGGGGTACCGCCTTAAAATAGGCTAATATAGTACAATAGTTTGGATTACTCTGTGTGTGATATAAAATAAGGACAAATAAGGTATAGCATGATGGTGTTAGCAATTAAATAAAACGCTTGTTAAATTCCGAAGTTAGTCATATTGTGCGAATTTTTATGTTTAACAAGTTAACAATTGTTTCAGTATAGCTTGAATTCCTTTACCCATGTTCATTTCCTGTTTTGACAATTGGTTTTTAGAATATTTTTCCTATTACAGCTTCCCGTCTTAACTTCCTCAGATTTGTAACTAACAGCAATATACAAACATTGGATTTATTTACAAGTAGGTAACTCCTGTCCGCGGCTTTGCCTGCATGAAAAATGTTCTTTTGTACCAAGGGAATAAATCATCGGGATAAAAAGCCTATCCCAGGTGACCACTGAAAATCAGCGCCGTGCTGTGGGTCCCCCACGGCACAGCTTTATGCTGAGTGGAAGCCTTCTTGCCACAATCACGAAATGCATCTGCCTGGCATCTTTTTCACCTATATTTTTCACCCTATTTCTTTTCTGTTTTATACAAAATGTAGGTAGTAAAAGTTATTATTATTTTATTTATTTCTCGTCTTTACTAACTTTATTTGAATACTACTAATAATACTGTTAAGGGTTTACCATAGGCATGTATTATATTGTATGTCGTTTTGTGACAATTAAACACTTTTTGTTTCTTTTTTTCTTTTATCCGATGGCCTAATTCAGGTCATGGTCTACACATGTGCCGAGTTTCAGGTAAATCTGTGCAAACGTTTAGCGGTGGAAAGGTTGTTACCTTTCTACGCGCAAAAAATGCGTTTCTATAATATTATGTATGGATTAGGTAGTGCCTGGCACTAAGCTAAAAATATCCGGAAGACGTTGCGTTGGAAGGCCTCCCACCAGGTGAATGTTGACCTGTTGAAGGTTGCGGGAATCCGCTGGTTGCGAGACGCACGGGACCGTTCAGTGTGGCGTCGCTTGGGGGAGGCCTATGTCCAGCAGTGGAGGTTGTCAGGCTGTTGTGATGATGATTATGAAGATAAAATATCGGATTTGGTGACAAGAACCTTTTAAAGAACGGTTGTAATATTTTAATTGGATTGGGCCGCCAGGCTATTGACCGATTTGGAAGACAGACAGTTTTGACATTCGGCTTTGAGTGGGAACTATGAAAATATTTTTATATTACGCTAGTAGTTACGCTACATACATAAATGTATAAATGCATTAGTGTGCCTGTCTGTATTGCTGCCGCTATCCGACATCTGGTCGATTTTTTTACTTTTGAAAAAAAAAATATCTATCGATCTGTGTATGCGAATTTTCAAAACTATTTAAAGTATTGAAAATTCGTATACACAGATCGATAGATATTTTTATTGTCATTAATATACTCGTAACATCAAAAGTTAAAAATCGACCAGATGTCGGATAACGGCATTTTAGTTATACCACGGCAAAACGTGTAAACAATTATGATGAATAATGAATTCATATATAGATAAATTGGACCGTAGAGAAGGACTTGGGCAATTTTTTGTGAGGGGTAGGTACTTTCCCTTGGGATAATAAAACACTTTCCATATGGGCGAAACCGCAGGCAGAAGGTAATACATACTATCATAAAATATTTCTATTTACGTATTCTATTTGGAGAATTCTTAAAACAACATAACCCTTTCCTTGCAGTCGGTAAAAAAGACCGGAGTTTACATATCAATAAAACTTCTTTAAGGATTGTTTCTGGTATTACTTCTCATAAAAGTAACATATTAAATGTTATGCTGAAGCAAAAACATATAACCGTAGGCGAATGGATGTTTTTCTTGTAATAAAATCCATATTGTATTACGCACAAATGACTGTACAGATCGGATTTTATGTTGCTCTATCATTCGATCCCAGCTAAGGTCTTTTAGTAAAATTTCTGTAAATGCAAATATACAATTATTAACTATACCTCTGCGAGTCAAATATACCATAGTTGCTCAGATCAATTAAAAAGTCAAGTTAGAACTTTGCAAACAACAAGGTGACGCCTTTTAAAACTACGCCTTAGCTTGTCAGCTTTTTATTTAATTTTGATCTGAGAGCTCGACTGACAAGCTTACACAAGACAAGACAAGACTTACACAAGACGTACGGCCATGCGCCATCGGTACATGGTTGACATCCCACCCATACGCACAAAGCTTTTTGCTAATACTTTTATTGTGCGCACAGCTAAGGTGTGGAATTCCCTTCCGGAGTCTTTGTTCCCTGATAGCTACAACCTTGGGGTCTTTAAGACAAGAGCGAATAGGTTACTTCTAGGCAAGCGTGCTTCATCGTAGGCCACATTATTGCTTACCATCAGGCGAGGTAGTGGTCAAACGCGATCCTATCAATAATAAAAAAGCTAAGGCGTAGTTTCGTTTTACGTTTGTGCATTTAATTATGTATGCATACGTCAAGGCGTAGTTTTAATCTTCGTCACCTTGGTTTGCAACTTTCCATCTTGACTTTTTATTTGATCTGAGCATAGTTGTCACCTAAAAATATCTTCGACTAGCTGTCCCACGAGACTTCGCTCCCGTCAACTGGCTACCTACCTATCTACCCTACCTACCCTACATTCATGATTGTTGCGTATACGCAGCGCACGCAACGGAAGCCCTCAAAAAGGAATAATTTTTCCCGTTTGTGCAACATTTTTCATTTATGCTCCGCTCCTATTGGTCGTAGCGTGATGTTATATAGCCTAACCTTCCTCAATAAATTGACTATCCAACACAAAAATATTTTTTCAATTCCAACCAGTAGTTCCTGAGATTAGCGCGTTCAAACAAACAAACTCTTCAGCTTTATAATATTAGTATAGATTTCTTAATATTTCAGCCGATGGTTAATAGTAATATCAAAAGTTTTTTTTTCTTTGCCTTTTTTGAGTTTTTTATTCATGCTTACTCCTCATTTATTTGCATGCTGCCTTTTACATCATCTTATGACATCCATCTTCCCCTCATTCATTTTATATTTATGATAATACCTTTTACGTTTTATGATCATCCTAAAGATATATTTCTACTTGAATTCAACATGGAATTGAATAGAAGTGAGTCAACTGAATTGGGAGGCCCGAACATCTGTTTAAACAATAGCTACCTATGTGGCCGCGTCACGGAATATTCTTCGATTCACGTGCAGCTTGAGAATCTGTATTTGGCTTATTTTATTGTATTTTTAAATACATAGTTTTTTTTTATAAGTGAAGTTAGGTAAATGGCTGAAGTTACGTCTACATTACCTTAAGGCGCAGAAGGTACCTGAGTAGCTGATTTTAAAACGAAAATCACGTCTAAACGGCTAGTCGTAATTTTTTGGAAAAAAATATATGTTACATTAGACCATTTCCTTAATAATTTGATCTAAGAAAAATTTCAGTTTTATTCGTATAACATAGTGTAATTAATGTGTAAAGTTATGTCTAAAACGGGCAAAACACGATAATCGCACCAAAACTGCTGGGCGTATTTTAATGAAATCGACACCATCTCAAAGAGAATTTAATTATCTACATTTTGATCTGAGGCTTTTTTTAAAGTCATAGAATAATAAGGAAAGTACAAAAAACTAAAAAAAATTGGGTCGCGCGGGTCTCAAACGAAAACGTTTTGTTACCTTAAGGTCGTTGGTGACAGTCGTCGTCTTAAGGAGTGACAGAATGCGTTGCTATGATTGGTTGGAAATCTACGTGAAAGGAATCTTTCGCCTGTTGTATGCTGTACCAGTGACGCGGAAAAGGACATTTATCATCGTCATATTATTAACTGAAAGACTTCCACTACTGGGCATTGTTTTCCCCCTATGTCCAGCGGATGAGCAAGCATCTCTAACGTTTCACAGAAAAAACTGCTGCTGCAAAACGAGAAAGAAGCCTTCGTTACAACCAAAATTTTGTGGCCACGTACGATTTACCATACAAAGTACATTCGCAAAGTTACACTATAAAACCCTCGACCTTGAAGTGGTTATGTTTTCTTACTCCGTCATGGACAAGGCCTTCGGTTGGTCATGGTATAAAAATGTGCCGTAACTAATTCTTACAACTTACGTGGGGTTAATCATACGCAGTCTTTACTGACGGCTGACGGGTCTCCATTCACTTAATATCATGTTGCAAGAGTGTCTGATTTTGGAAAATGTCTTCTTGGACCTGTGATGGAACATGGATGGAACCATTCAGCATCATCTTCTTTGGCCGCTGTAATTCGCTTCTCGAAAAGGGGCTCTGTTTGAAATTTTCATCTCTCAGTAAATGGCCGGGCTAAATGCACTGCAAATGTCAATCGACAAGGTAACAAGGGGCTTTAACTGAGTGAGATTTTATTGGCGCGAATGAAATGTGTCTGCACATCGATCACTTTTACAAGTTAAATTTCACAATTTAAAAAACCCTCGACACATTTATCTTGCGAAAACACCCCGATTCAAACAGTAAAATGCCCATAACTTTTGAACGGCTGAACCGATTTCATTCAAACATAGCTAAGAACACTCTCGACAAAATAACCTTTCAAACAAAAAAAACTAAATCGAAGTTGGTTCATCCGTTTAGGCGCTATGATGCCACAGACAGACACACAGATACACAGCAACACACGTGAAACTTATAACACCCCTCTTTTTACGGCGGGGGTTAAAAATGGTTACCCATTCGTCAGCGTAGAGTGCTGAGGGCCTTGACTACCCTGTTTTATTTTATTGATAAACCTACTTCTCCTTCTTATCTGACTTCACATGTCCAATTCTTTTGTTCTGCCCACAGTAAAAACCTTCGCTCCGCCAATAATCGTCTTCTACAATGTCCCTCTCACCGCTCTGGGTTTATCCATTCCTCCTTCTATGTCCCGGCGATTTCCCTTTGGAATGCACTCCCTCAGAACATGATGGCAACCAGTTGGTTGTCTTTCAAATTGAAGGCACGCGAGCACATTCGCAAGAAGTTTGCAGAATCATCACAGAGTTGTTGGATTCGGTTTCTCAATAAAATTATTTATATGTATGTATGTAAGCATATTTATATATATTAAATTGTTTTATTTATGTTTTTTCCATATTTTATCTCTGCACCACCCTAATGTCAATTGGTAGAAATGTCTAAGACATTAAGTCCGCCTTTGTACTTGTGCATAAAGTTTTAATAAATAAATGTCACTTGGTGAATCCTCATTTTGTCTTTCTGACGTTATCGCTGATATAATGCTATTTTATCTGGAGCACAAGTTCAAGTTTTCTCTTCAATTTTCATGTTGGTAAATTGAACTTCTAATCGCGATGTAGACAACTACCTTTAGCGCCACAGCGCCATCCATACATAAATCTATATATTATATAAAAATGAATCCCCCCTATTTCCCTTGATCTCGGCATCAGGCGTGAACCACTGGACCGATTTCGCTTATTCTTTTTTTTTTGTGTTTGTCATTGTTAGGAGAAGGACCTTATGAAAAATTATAATTAAAAAAAAAAATTGGTAGGTATGTAGGTAGGATAGGGTAGGTAAGGTACGGTAGGTAGGCATTTAACGAGAGTGAAGCCGCGGGCAACGACAGCAGTATTATCATTAGTCGCGCTAGTATTCACAGAAATGAAGCATAATATGATTAGATAACATTTTCTAATCTAATTCCTTAAAATATTTAGTCGTATCCGATTGGAGAATTTAATAAATAATTCATTTACAAAATAAGTACATTTATTTATGTCTGTCACACCTCCAAACTCATTAATTCTAATGTTTGCATAAAATGACAAAAGTTAATAGACAACTTGACGAACTGTTTCAAATTACACATCCGACCAAAAAAATGGGCCACAGGTCAACATTCAATTAAACAGTCAGGGTTATCGACTTCAACAAATTAATTAATCAACCGCTAAATAATTGTTTTGTTAAACGTTTTTTTTTCGGAACGTTTGCCGTCAAATTAATTTATAACAGTAATTATCATATGACGTTTGTTCTAATCAAATTATATTCACAAATTACGCTAGGCCTGCTATAAAGAATTGATAAGTGAAGCAAATTTATTATTTCTCCTAATCAGTCCGTCAAATTGATTTAATTGGAATGTTTTACCGACAAAACTATATCTGATTGATAATGGTATAGGTAATAATTTCTGTTTGTTTTCCTTTATGAAATTTATCATTAGGATAATTTTATTTTATTATTGCATTGTCCTATTATGCAACTTTTTTGATATATCCCTATAATCATACATGAATACTGATACAAATATGGTACACAAGACTTTATATTCCAACGGTCATACATGCTGTCTTCGTTAAACATGTTGTATCGCTGACCTTGCTTCCACATTTCGTCGGAAACAGAGCGTGGTCGCATTAGCATTATTTATTTGATGCACGCTATTAAAACTTACCGTTACTAATTATACTACACAAAACAGTGATGTAACACGGAGAGAGGTAAATATTGCATTTGTACTTGCATTGTTCTGTAGTGTAAGCAATAAATGAAATATTTCATAAAAATGCTGAGTAGTGCTTACAACTTCGTGTGTCACATTTATACAATCAAATTGAATTGCCGAAGAATTGTGCAATGGAGTTTTAAAGCAATATAGAATGAAGACAATCCCATTGTAATTATTTTTGGCATCTATTGAAATATCAAATGTTTTCATAGAACCGTTAATAACAAAGGTACAAACGAAATTAGTACAATGGATAGCACTTAGCATAGACATTTGTATCTCTAGTATTCCAGCAACAACAACACTTCAAAGGACTACGTATTACTAGAAAAACATTGACAATGTTCTTAGTCATCCTCATCATAGGTCTAGTTGTCATCACACACTGAGGCTAGGATTGCTTGCAAAGCCAGCCATTCCAAATGGCAATGAACCTCTCCTCTCTGTGATGAACAAAAATAAGGATGTGTTTCAGAGATCCACAACTCTACACGCTTAGGCACAGCTGTTAGTAATTTAGTATCACACAACAAGTAATAATCCTAAAAATATCACATAACCTTGGGCTAATCCCCTTGCTTATCGCGTTTTTACGAAACTATGACTCCATATCATAATCTTTACATCACAACAAGTTATATCACTGGTGACTAATGTAGTAGTAGATCGCACGCTGTTAAATATACAACCAATTGTTTGATTGTCCGTGTTTCGTTTCAATCGTTTGGTAGCTATTCTGAAGACACGAGTAATATCCATTATGTTATTGCTTAATTTGGCTTTATTAATGGAATTCAAGATTCCTTTTCTATACAGCTTGTTTAACAGATTGAAAAACCCACTAGAAACAACAAAGTCACGAATTTTTCGACATATGCTATCGTTATATCGAAACTACACGACCTATATCTGCTTCAAAGACCCGTCATCGTTGATTTCTTATCACGGAACCCATGATAAAAGATACTTATCAGAGTCAATGCTTACGTCACAATATCCAGGCAGATAGCCCGCCACGGATATCAGCCTTCTAGGTATAAACAAGCATGTGTTTTTATTATAAAGCTGTTTTGAGTTCTGCAATAATAAATACATGCATTGAATCTCCATTACCATAAATACGTATGTCGTGTACTTGAACAGCCACAAAAAGGTTCACCGAGGCCAATAATTCCTCCGCTCCGTAAAGTTATTTATTTGTATTGTACTTGTATTTAGTAGTTCGTTGCCATATGGTTGGCTCTAGAAAAGACATGACCTTACAGGAAAAAAGTTGAGCCCTTTCTTTGGGGTGGCTTAGCTGAGTATGAGAAGAGATAGCGAATGCCAAGCCGAAACTTTATTCTGTGGTAACATGTACCAAAAGGGAATAAGCTTACAAACAAATGATTCCGCATAATCAATCTGGTCTTCGGATGGAACAGAAGTACACAAGATCAATAAACTCAAGCTTAGATCACTCTTTTTGCCTTCAAGCTGTCAAAATCAGAGAGTAGCATGTGTGTTTAATCAGTGAGTCAGATCTTTTGGTATAAAATTAGAAATTAATTCATATGAAGTCATCATCACTGTGATTATCTACAGTAGTAGGTGTTAATTGATTTATATCAGAAATATAAGTTATGAACATTCTTGATAGTACCTAGTCAGAAGTTCTTAAAATGTCATTAAATTAAAAAATATAAACTTAAGACATGCAAAGTAAAACAAACAAGTCCTGCCTTAAACTTAAACACCACCCCTTAGCAAACATAAACATAAGACCTCGACAAACGACCCCAAGTTTTGAATAAAGTCAACATCGTGCACGCTAGCATTCCCGTGTCCTGTTTTTAAATCAGCACCAACCCGGTAAACAAACATTACAATTTGTTTACGCGTGACAACCCTAAGCCCCCTCCCTTACTCGCTCACCGTACGCAAACTACGCGCGCACATGAAAATGTGTACGTTTTTCTGGCCGACAGTGTAAAGATCGAAACTTGTAATTAATTTCACACTCCGTTAAATTAGAATTATGCGTTTTCGTATGTAATTTAATTAATAATAATATGCGCTTGAAAACGAGAGTTATGTTCAGTTATTTAGGTACTACCAGTTTATTTTTAAATGAATTATAGGAAAATTATGTACGGTAGTACTTTCAAATTTGCCAGAATATTGGGTATTCCATTTTTAGTCAGGGAAAAATTATATTAATTGTTCCTAATAGCCATCAAAACAGCTCGTTACAATGTCATTGTATATTGTCTGATTTAACATTATATGCCGGGACAAAATTAAAGTAGGCAACTTATATTATATATTATATTACTATAAACAAAAATATTAATTGGATTTTATTTTCTTGTTACAGTTGGACACAGACAGCAGCGGCTTCATCGATTTGAAAGAGTTAAAAGAAGCCCTAGACAGCGTCGGTTACAAAATTCCACAATGGAAGGTAAAAATTTTACATAAAATTTTTATACTTACATTTTAGAGTACATTTTCTCCAGGAGAGTAAATAATTATATGAAAAGGGAGTGAATGACTGAATGATAGCGGGAACCATTAAGAGGGTAGACTGGAAGATGAAAACGGGTTGTGCCAACCACGAGAAATTAGGGACTAGGGCAGAGAGATGAGGATTTTCAATTTGAATGAAATGTGCCACACGTTTCTAATTACTCAGAGATAGGGAATGTGTATTGTGTCATGAAAAAAACAAGATCATTATTGATCTTACTAAGTGATTCCTAACTAGATAGTCAAGGAGAGCAGTGGTGGCCCAGTGGTAGAGGCTGCGACTTACGTGTCGTAGGTCGTGGGTTCGAATACAGACTCTTTACTTTGTGTAAATTATTTCATCACTACTGCTCTCAAAACGGTGAAGGAAAACATCGTGAGGCAACCGGCATGCCCTAGAACCAAAAATTCGAATATATGTGACATCAACCAACCCGCACTGGGCCTGCGTGATGGATTACGACCTATTCTCTCTCACAACGAGGAGGCCTGTATCCCAGCAGTGGGAACATTAATAGGCTAATGATGTTATGTGAAAGCATAATCTGAATCCTGACCAAGTCCTTTCCAGCACTGTTTTTTTGGTATGATAAGGACTCAATCCATTATATTCTATATCTGTATCTCTCTTGGTCCACCATACCGACAAAAGCTCAAGTAAATTAAACTCAACCCTGAAGTAAATAAAGTATATTCTACTCTAACATATACCATGGCTGTTCTTCCCCAGGTGCGGTGTATGATCGAGGAGTACTACGACAATGGCAACAACAAACGCGGCGTCAACGGCAGTATGAACGGCGACGCGAGGAAGAATGCCATCAGCCTCGGAGAGTTCGAGGAGCTCATCGGCAATCTTAAGGCACAACAGGTAACTGAGATGCTGACTGCTTTGATGATACTAGGGACGAGATAACACAACCAGAAGACTTCTTTTTTTAACCGACTTACCAAAAAGGAGGAGGATGTTCACCGATATCTCCGTCAATTGTGGACCGATTTTGATTTTTTTTTTTGGTTGGAAGAGTATGTTCCGAAATTGGTCCCGTTTTAATTACGTGAAGATCTGATGGATGAAGAACTTCGGAGATATACAACATAACTCTTCAGTAAATAACAGCAAATCAATGCAATCTCATGTCTGTTTATTGTTAATACCATTTGATAACATAACATCACGCCAGTACGCTCTAAAGGGGTACGCAGATGTATACAGTTCACCTTGGTACACTCTCATTTCACCTGTTAAGACAACAGTTCAGTTTCATGATATTCGGGTAATCTATTCTGGCATATTAGGTACCTTAAATACTTGCCTATTAGGTAGGTACAACTAAAAAGTGAAAATAAAAAAAAAAGCTTTTTACAAAACAATACTACCGAGTCAGTGTCTTTGGTAGGTGCCAATTTTTTGCGTTATGGACACCGACTTCCAAAAATAAAGTAATTTTTCACTTTCCATTTTACTTATTTGGAAGTCGGTAGTATTTATTTGTAAAAAGTTTTTTTTGGGTTCGATGGTACATTTGATCAAAGTAGGTCCAGTAGGTAGCCACAAATATTGCAGCATCTGAGATATTATGCAGGTCATTCAGGATATGGTGCATGAAAGAAGCTCTCCAGGCGGCATTAACTCAAATCGTACTGCGCCAGTCGCACCCTGAATAGCTAGCACTCGGTAACGCAGAGTCACAGATAATATAATACCTACTAGCATACAGATGCATCATCCCATACAAAGAAACCGTGCCGACGTAACTAGCGTTTTTCGTCTGACTAGGCTGATTATTTTTATCGTTCGGTTCTGTTCCACGGCTATAGATGGTGTTAGCAGTGACTTGCAAGTAAAAGAGTTTTCTCGGTTCGTGACTATTTTTCTTTAAATACAGTGACGATTTGTTTTATAGTATTTTTTTGCACGTTTTTACTGTTTCATTGTACCAAAATGTGTTACAATACAAATTTATAAAATCGAGTGGCATGCCTCAGATATTTAAAACCGCGCCATCTATTGCAATCAATTTTAAATGATCCGTTTAAATAATCTTTGAAATGTGAATTAATAAAGAGACCAATATGCCATAATTTTTTGCTTAGGAGGGTTGATTAAACAAGAACATAAAGTTTTTATGTTGATCATAAATATTCTAGAAAATGTTAATTTTACACACAATTCAATAACAATGCGATGCATATCGCATCATCTAGTGACATTTATTTGAACGAAATTTTCTTTGCTAGCGTTGGGACCCGTTGCTACGGGTCCCAACGCTAGCAAAGAAAATTTGCGTCTAACTGACTAATTAATCCTTTTATGATAGTAATGATGGTACATCCAAATGGTTCTTCTCAGAACCATGACCAAAATAACCAGAAGTCAAACTACAAGAATGTAAAATAGAGGTGGAAACGTATCTCTGAGCCCCCATTTCAGAGTACTAAACTCTTTGCGCTGTAGCATGGTGCGGGTGACAGTTTCAATAAAAAAAAATACGCACATATGATATACGGTGCCACGTACAAAGGTCCAATTTAAGGGACTAAGTGCGGAAACCAAACCCCCCTAACATAGATATACGCATTTTTTGTAGTTTAACGTCATACAGGCAACTATGGTATGACGTTAAACCACAAAAAATGCGTATACGTATACTCGTTTGTGTAAAAAATGTTATTGAAACTGTCACCCGCACCATACAGCGCAAAGAGTGTATAATACTCACAACGGATCTTTGTGTCTCTGAAGTTGGCTCTGTCAACTATTGCCCACGAAACAGATTAACTGCATAGAATAAGCGAGATAGGATGATGCGACTAACGTATGCGAGTGAAAGAGACAGTTATACAATGCTATTTTCACTTTCAATATTGACACAAAAATAGCTTCTGCGCAGCCTCTTGCAGCCAATTCAGAGACACAAAGATCCGTTGAGAGTATTATAGTAGATGAAATATGTATGTGCCTTTTGGTATCTCCCCGTTCTGGCAAGAATGCTTCTAAGTCATAACACCCGATTCCCCGGGCTGCCTCGGCGATGACGCCTCTCTTCTGGCACCTGTTGCTTAAGGATTCTGGGCCTTCGGTTCTGCTGCAATCGAAATATGACCTGTAAATCCAATATCTAATCAAACATAATCTACGTCTTTGCACTTGGTGGAAATCCAAGAGCTTCAAAAAAAAATATGTTTAAGGAACAAACAAAACCATTGTTTGTTCCGGAGCGGCAACACGCCAAAACGATACTGTTTTTAAATATTTGGAATGTCATATAACACCCGGACACTTAAATCAACTTTATGATTGCACTTCAAAATGGGCTGTTTTTTATACCATACAAATAAGCCTTTTAGGGTTCCCTAGCCAAATGGCAAAAAACTGAACCCTTATGGATTCGTCATGTCTGTCTGTCTGTCCGTCCTTACGTCACAGCCACTTTTTCCCGAAACTATAAGAACTATGCTATTGAAACTTGGTAATTAGATGTATTCTATGAACCGCATTAAGATTTTCACACAAAAATAGAAAAAAAAACAATAAATTTTGGGGATTCCCCATACTTAGAACTGAAACTCAATTTTTTTTTTTCATCAATCCCACACTTATGCTGGGTACTTACCGCTGCTGCTGTTGCTGGGTGGGTGGTTACTTATTATGGGTATGGGGTATTTATGGATAGGTCTTCAAAAATGATATCGAGGTTTCTAATATCATTTTTTTCTAAACTGAGTAGTTTGCGCGAGAGACACTTCCAAAGTGGTAAAATGTGACCCCCCCTGTAACTTCTAAATTAAGAGAATGATAAAACTAAAAAAATATATATGATGTACATTACCATGTAAACTTCCTCCAAAAATTGGTTTGAACGAGATCTAGTAAGTAGTTTTTTTAAAACGTCATAAATCGTAAACCGCAATTTACCAAGTACGGAACCCTTCGTGCGCGAGTCCGACTCGCACTTGGCCGGTAAAAAAAAAAATCGAAGACATGTGACATCCAGCAACCCACGTGGTGGATTAAAGCCCTTACCCTCTAAGTGAAAAGCCCTGTGTCCCAGCAGTGGGAACATTAATAGGCTGATGATGATCCCAAAGGTACCCATAGGCTTCCAATCTTCCCGGTATTTCACCTTCTCCGGCCAATCTTCCGTAAACGTATAATAATAATATGCGTAATATAGATCCAATAATACTGTCTGTTAATATTTTCTGAACACCGCTTACCTCCAAATAATCAGCCAATGATTTACACTAAGCGTTTTCCTACACCCACATAATCATTACTTATGCAGCTATCCTCAATAAAATATTATAAACAACTTTAAACTGTTGGACATAAACGTACTAACCATAACTATAAATTATCCCGTCCTGCCTGCATCATCATCATATCAGCCGAAAGACGTCCACTGCTGGACATAGGCCTCCCCCAAGCATCGCAACATTGACCGAACCCTTGCATCTCGCATCCAGCAATAAAAACTAAAGGAATTTCATTCAACAAACACAATTAAGAGTCCGATTAAACAAATCAATATTATTGACCTCATAAACAAACGAGACAAGCCATCACGACTGTTTAGCTCGGAGATGGTCAATAAAGTGATAAATACTAGCGATTGGGGTCAAATAGATGACACTGGATGTGGCAGGGTTACCAGTTTGTTCGGCCGACAGTGTAATACGTCTTACGATGTTATTTATTTTATTTATTGACCACACTGATCACAAAACATAATGGGCGCACGGTTGGCGCAGTGGTTGAGCGATTGACTGATGCGCTGCGTGTCGCGGGTTCGATTCCCGCACGGAACAAATATTTGTATGACCTACAGATAGTTGTTCCGGCTCTGGGTGTTGTGTATGTGAGTTTATATGTTTGTAAACACACCCGTGATACAGGAAGAAATTCCTATGGTGGTGCACAGTTTACTATAAATATATATATATAAATATAAAAAAAACAGTAGGGTCAAAATTAAACAGAAAATAAACTAAAAAAACTCGATAAAACGCAAAATAAAATAAAAAAAGAGACAGAAAAAAAAAAACAGAAATATAAAATTATACAACAAAAAAGATCACAATAAAATCTATATATATAAAAGAGAAAGTATGTATGTTCCTTATAGACTCCAAAGCGGCTGGACCGATTTTAATGAAATTTGGCATGGAGACAGTTTGAGACCCTGGGAAGGACACAGGATAGTTTGTATTCCCTTGGGATGATAAAACAGTTTTTACGCGGGTGAAGCCGCAGGGCAGAAGCTAGTAAAACATAAAATAAAAGGGTTATAGTGCAGGACACGTAAGTTGAACCAAAATGTATTATCGTTCTCTTGAAATTAGACGATTTAAACCGAAATGAATCCTTTCTATGTGACCTAACAGTTGGCAATTTGTATATTGTAAACGATTAGGTCGTAGAAAAGGGATTTATTTCAGTTTAAATTGTTTAATTTCAAGAGAACGATAATACATTTTGGTTCTACTTACGTGTCCCGCACTATACAGAGATTTTGGGCTCTAGACTTTCCCAAAAAATAACAAAGAATAATCAAAATTACACCACAAAAACGTTATTTTTGATGGGAGAACTAGACTGGAGGCTGGGTCTTACTCTGACGTTTCAAAACTAAGATGGTATCACCGTGAGAGAGAGACGGAACTCTACAGCAAAGTTTTCGGCGCGATTTTGTTGCCCGGACCAGGGCGTCTACTCCCTAAGCACGAAGTCCGTAGTTTCGACCTTAGTTACGGGCATTTCCTACTCCCTATCACCTACGGACGGATGATTCGTTCGGGGCCCGAACGAAGAATGAATGGCAACACAATTTGACAGTTGAACCTACTCCCTATGCGTTTTTATCCGTTCGAAAAATTGAATTTGACACTTGTTATTACGGATCGCTATGTCAGATATTACGACAACAAAATAGTTATCGTCAACCAGACGAAACTTAAAATTCCCAACTATGGCTGCTTTTTTAATGCTCGCAGAAGATCTACAGGAAGAGCGGAGGCAACGTCGACGACATTTGCGCCAAAACTTCCAGTTGGCAAGTATTCCCGACGTTGAGTTCATAGGGAACTATAGGTTCACTCGGGAATTATTTGAGGACTTGTGTGAGGACCCTTTTGCCTCACCACTTACGACGAAGTGGTGTTGATCCAACAATGAAGGTAAGGATATTAAAGATTCTGCAATTTATTGAGCTGTATTACCAATCAGTCCCACCCATTTTACTGTTGTTATTCTTTTATTTCAGATTCCCGCTGCTCTTAATTTTTGCGCCCGGGGGAGTGACCAAGGTGCAGTGGGCCTTAGCAGTGACGTTCTAATCGCACAACAGACAGTGTCACGGTGTCTGCGGCATGTCGCAAATTCACTGAACCCCCTCATTAATAAAAAGTATTTAAGGTTGCCACAGAATTTGGCTGAGAGGAACCTTATATATAAAAAGATAGTAAGTTTAAAAGCTTGTACCATTTTTCTAAAACAATTATCCATAGGTATTTAATAAAATATAGGCTGCAATTTGAACAATGACTACCTATGCTTTGAAGAGTGTTTATACCTACTTAAAGAGTGCACTTAAATAAAGTTGTATCATTCAAAATTTTACAGATTTTTTGAAAAATATGGCCTGCCAGGTGTTACAAGAAATTTTGGGTACCCACTGGGAATTCATGATAACCCCAATAGACAATAACATACAAAAACATGCTCGGTCCACTATACAGCATATGTTTGGCATTTTAAAAGGCCGATTAAGATGCCCCTTAGTAGCAAAAGAGCTGCATTTACAACCGGGCAGTTGGTATTTGTCACAATTTATACTGGGTATAGCCATGTTTTTCTAATAATGCATTGAACAGGTGAACAGTATTTTTTTCATCTATTTAAGACATTGAGGAAATAATGTACTAAGCACATTTAAGAGCATATTTTAATTATATTTTCAGGTATAATTGTCGTTGCCTGCTGTGTAACCAATATGTTTAATCAGGCAGACTTGGAAGCACCTTCCCTCAGCGAGAAGATCTTCAATTTAAGCGCAGTAGATGGGGAGAAGTGTCTACAAATATATTATCTGCCCATCAAGCTCTTCAGCAAGAGCAAAGAGCGAGAGACAGATTAGGGCAATTGCTAGAATGAAATAGATACATATGCATTCTCACAAGAAAACTTCACGAATAAAACAAATAAACATGCATTGGGTATGTGTATGACTAGATGTATGAATGTGAGTGAGCAAAAAAAGTATGAAAGGATTGTAGCAGGTGGCATTCTGTAGTTTCTGCCTATCCCCATGGGAAAAGGACGTGAGTTTATGTATGTATGTATTATTGACTCGTCGCAATAAAAGCATTGTTTTTATTATTTATTTTTTTATTTCACCATTCTAATCTGAATAAATTTAACAATTAACAACACTATGACTTATACAATAACTACAAAAATACAACTACAAGAGGCAAATAAAAAACTTTTATGCAAAAAAATACTAGGTACCAACTTCCAAATGAAAAACTACAAAAGTGAAAAATAACATAATTTTTGGAAGTTGGTGTCTTTCGTAGGTACAATTTTTTTGCGATATGATGGACACCGACTTCCAAAAATTATGTTATTTTTCACTTTTGTAGTTTTTCATTTGGAAGTCAGTAGTATTTTTTTGCAAAAAAGTTGTTTATTTTTCCCTTTTTAGTTTTACCTACCTATAGGCAAGTTGTTTAGTAAGGTCCCTATAACGCCAGAATAGATTACCCGAATAACATGAAACTTGAACATAACAGGTGAAATAAGAGATCTGCGTACCCCTTTAGAGCTTACTGGCGTGATGTTATGTTATGAAATGGTATAAAAAGTAAACAGACAATCCCGAGAGTTTTGCCGTTATTTATTGAAGAGTTCTGTTGTATATCGCCGAAGTTCTTCATCAGACCTTCACTAAATTAAAATGGGACCAATTTCGAAACATACCCTTTCAAACAGAATAAGATTTTTTTAAATCGGTTCACTATTGACGGAGATATCGGTGAACATACACAAAAAAAAAAACAAACATACAGTCGAACATAGAACCTCCTCCTTTTTGGTAAGTCGGTTAAAAAGACGTTTCATTTCATAAACAAAGTTGTTTTGAATTTGGTAGTTTGCACACTTGATTAGTTACCGAAATTAAGTGTTGATAGGAAAACAACCTTTGTGGGACTTACCCTACTTCGGTACGAAAATCGCCAAAATGTTAAAAGAAAAGAAAAATATTTATTTGTGACCCGCACAGGAGACATGAGATTAAACATGAGAATTAAACAATAATAAAAATAAAACCCCATGTGAGACCAAAAAGGCTCCTATCTCAGAATGTGCAGTGATACTCAAAAAGGAAATAACACTGCCCTGATATTATAATAATTCATATTTAAAAAAAAAACATGTAGAAGTATCCACGGCTTTCCTTTTACTTATCAGTTTTAAATTATTGCTAGGACCTTAATTTCTCTTACTTGTCTACTTCAGTCTCAAATACCTAATAATCTGAATAAAATTAACAACACAGTATGACAATCAAAACATAGATTTCCTTTTATTTATCACTCTTAAAATATTGCTGGGAACTTTGTTTTTCCAGAATAAAGTAGTAGAATAAAGCAGTAGCTCGATGAAGTAAAGCTGATGCTTTACTTCATCGAGCATCTCATTTCTCCTAGTTTTGCTTATAAGCACTTCCACCTTCGGCAAGTCTTGCAGCATGGGTGGGTGAGATGGCAGCTGGCTCTCTTACTGGTGGACCCTGTACAACAAAAACTGAATATCATTGACGGATACAACAAAAAATATATGATTGTTTATCTGTAATTTATTAGTATTTAGTAAAAAAATAGTCTACTACCATATTAATAATTATTAGTATTACCGTTGGAAAAGCTGGTTGTGACTCTTGACTAGATTTGTGGCTTTCCAAAACTCCATCCATTAATCGATAGGATCTTTAACTCCATTTGAAAGTGGGTTGGTCCTCCCAATGAACCTGTAGCACATGCTGACCGTCTGGCAGCTCCAGCACCTTTCTTGGCAAAATGTTTTTAACAGCCCACACCTAAAATTTTGATATTTGGTTAATTTTAATTGCATATAGGGTATAATATATAAATACACAATACTCTTAAGTACTGTTACAGATAATAGCCCAGTCAGTAAATAATTAAAAAGGCCTTTGCCAAAGCTGGCGTAGTCGCACACTACACTGGGCTACATGTATTTGCAAGATGACTGCCTCAAAACCATATTAATATTGACGAGTAATGTAGTAAACTCACCCTTTGCCGTTGGTCCACGAACTTTGTGCAAATTCCCATTGAAATTAAGGTGCTTGCACAGGTTTTCTTACAGCCGCTTTGAGCGAACTCATGAAGTCGACAAGGGCCTCAATTTGCGCGTAATTTGCTGCAGCGGTCGGGGTCATTTTAATTAATTATTAATGAAAGAAAACTAAAATCTGTCCGGATATTTAATAGGAATTGCTTGACGTTTCATTTGAAAGTTGCCGCACAGACTACTTAGAGATACTAGTTGCCGTCAAACAGAAAAAAGGCAATGGTATCAACAGGATAATGCCACTTTCCGGACTAAAATGACAAAAGTAATTCATTTCTATATTGAAAGACATGAAAAAAATATATTGTTAAAAATATGGTCATTTTCTAACGTAAAAATTATATTATATTTTGTTTAGTAAGTTTGAAACCACAAACTAGGAAAACCGGTAATCGACCGATAAAATAGTACAACTCTAACGTCATCCGTCGTTCGTTCACGAAAATTGTCCATGATCCCGTTCGAAGCTCACTAACCCGAAATCGATAGGGGGTAGGGTTCACTCCGAAGTTTCGGAATACTTTCGGACGGCCCGTAACTTCGTCGACGAAGATAGGGAGTAGACGCCCAGACACAACACCCGTCTGGTCGGAGGATCCTCCCTTTTCTATGGAGGTTTGTGGGACTTTACTCCCTATTCCACATACCCCCAAACTGGTGACCCCGAGTATTTACGTCAGCGCAGCTTTCGTGTGGAGCACTTCACCGTGACGTCATCACTTACTCAAGCTTTCGAGCAGCGAGTCATCAGCCAGCCAGTACCCACGGTATCTACGAGGTAAATAAGTCATCGTTTTACTGTTTGTTGTAAAAAATACATCTATAGGTGCCTGTGCCTCGTGCATTAGTTACCCTGAATGAAACATTAAAAATCCCGAAGGGTACCTAGTTGATACTTTTTTTTGAGCGAATACATTTCGGACAGAAAAAAAGATAGTCTGGTGATCTGGTCTATTTCGAGGATGTTTAAAAAACACATTTATGATATAATCATGGTTATGTTTTCATCGTGAATTATAAATCCAAAATAATAATAACCTTCAATCCAAAAGATGCATTGCCTTCACTTGCCTCAATATTGAATTGCGGCATTGAAAAATGAGAACAATAAAAATAAATAAAATACTCGAGACTACGAGAGGTCTTTTGCAATATTATAACTGCACTTCTGTGTATTTAACCTCCACTTCATGCAATTTCGACACCGTTTTTAAGACAACGACCAACTCTTTTCATCATCATCCTATCAGCCTGGAATCGCCAATTGCTGTGGTTAAATGCTCTAAGGTATTATATGTTTTTTTTCCTTTCTGCAATATATTCTTGCTCCGTACGTTCCTCAATCCAAGTGTTTGCCCTAACTCTGGTAATTTCGTAGCCGGACGGACCAACGCGCTTTTGGGCGAGCAGTGGCATATCTGGCTAGAAATTATTTGGTATCAGCACAACACGTTCTTCTTATTCCATAACTACATCTCAAGTCAATAGTAAACTCCTTTCTAGCGATATAATTTTCACAAAATCCATCCATCGCTTCATTGGTCCTCTAACCTTGTAACCATCAACATTCATTCTCTAAACTTTCCTCAAAATCTTTAATTGATGTATCTTCTCTAAACAGTACAAAACAAAGTCGCTGTCTACCTCTTTCTTCTTCTCCGCTTACTTCTACATCACGCAACTGATTTCGTTGGCGTTTTCACTAATAGAAAGTGATAAAAGGGGCAGTTTGGTGAATAAAGGGTTCTTTTTCTTCGTCGTATCGATGATTACTCAGTTATATACGTTTTTACCAGAATTCAGCCACGGCAATAGCGTTTTCATTTGCCTCATAAAGGTCCTTCAGGGTGCAGGTGGTGTTGCACAGAGAGCACGATAGGACGTGGGGCATTGTTTGGGACGTAGCTCCGTAATCGCAATGCGGTTCATTGAAGTACCCCCATCTAACTAAGTTGTGCCTGCAGCGACCCACTTGGCTTCGGAGGCGGTTTAAACATTTCCACGTGGGCCATGGAAGTTGGTGGCCTGCAGGGCGATTTTCCGCAGGTTCAACAAAGGGTCAAAAGTGGTCTCTACCAAAACTAAAGTGTCTAAATTTTATTTAAGAAAAGAGGACCAATGGTTCACGATTAATTTATTCTACAGTATCTAAAGTATAGATTAAACAAGTCGGAGATCATTAACCTTTTTCTACAAATAAACTTTAGTCTCTTTAGTTTTGGTAGAGTGCGATTGCACTTTTGTCGCTAGGGCGGGTAGACAAAGATAAATTCTTCAAAACATAACCCTAAGTGAGAAGAAATGATTGTACCTACCTAAGTACCTTTAAACTTGTAATAATCACACTCGCTTGCAATGAGCGATTGTTGAACGTCGGGTCATTGGTCTTTCGACGCTGTTTTTTATGATATTTTTTACAGACTTACAATGTAAGACCGTATTGTAATCTAATGTATGAATATGTTATGTTAATACCGTTTTATGGTGATGTGGGAGGCAGAGTTCGAAGTGTCAGCTGATCTTATCGTGTCTGCTGTTTCAGTTATGATGATCACAATGTGCGTAATATTGGCTTTTACAAGCTTTTATTTAATTTGCAATGTATGTATAGTAAGTGTGTTCGGGTCAAATCTTGCAAATTAATTTTAAAGCAGTTATCTTTCACCGATTAAAATGATATTTTGCATACACGTTTTGTTTGCATGACAAGGCATGGTTGGCTAAGTGACCTCATTCTGAATCCAATATGGCGGATTGCCCAACATGGCGGATTTGTTATTTTTTGCGCACTGCCGTGATATGGGTATCAAATGAAAGGGTTTGCTGAAAAGAAAACGAAAAAAATAATTAAAATTATTATTTTTAACTCGCGGTTGACCACTTGGCATTTGATGGTAAGCAATGATTTGGTCGACGGTGAAGCATGCTGGCCTTGATTTTGTATTAACTTTATTCAAAATAGTTCATGGAGTTTCATGCTTGTCCTTCTCCTTTTGAATATATCTCGATTTACACCGTAAATCTTCATATTTCCGACTCCTTGTCAATTCGAAAGTGCTTGAAGATTGTTTATTTGCAATACGCAAATGTTTGTCCGGTCAATTTAGACATCCGAGAGTACAAAAATTCGCACCCAGCTGAAAATTGGTAGGACTGTTTAAAACACCATCATAAATGAAATCTAAAAAGTCCTCATCGATCCGACACCTGGAAAAAAATTACTCGGGGTCAAAGGTTTAAGGCTTTTGTAAGTTTTTCGCGATTTTCAGGTATACGGTAAGTTTTATCATACAATTTGCTCAGACAAAAAATTTAGATCAGATAATTATCTATTAAAAAAATGTCTGAATACTTTTTTTTTCCAAGAGCCACTGTTTTTGAGATATAAAGATTCAAAAAGTTGAAAGTGTTGTAGTCAATCGGGACTTTATAATAAAAGAGTGGACTGTATTAAAATAGGTATATTACTGTTATTACGCTATCAACTCAGATAGAAATAGGTACAAAGAAATGCCCGTAATGGCTGGTGTCTGTGAGCTGAGTGGAGCGGCGGGCGCGCAGCCGGCCGTCGCGTCGTGGGTTCGGTCCCCCGACACCCCGCGCCTGCCTCTCGGACGCCCGCGCATATGTGATGCGCCAACACTTACCCTCTTACAAATAAACGCAGAATAAAGTTAAAACCTATGAAAATGTATGGGTATACCTTTGTTATACCTGGTATAACTTTATTCCGTGTTTATTAGTAAGAGGGTTAGTTTCTACAACATCCCTCTGTGTTACCCTCCCCGACCAGAAGTTCCTTCTTTGCTCCTTCTTCTACTCTAGTTCACGTTACCTACTTTCCAAGAATAACTTTAGGTCCAAAGCTAATTAGTCTAGCAAATAACGTCATTGCTATAATTATTCTTGATGATAACCTAATCACTCAGAAATTTGTAACACAAATCGTATGTCTTTGTCTCATCATGTGCCATTATCAGTGGAATATTATTGATAATCAGTAATTAATTAGTGTAGTAATCGCAAGACATGCATGTACTGCTGAATAAGAGGTCCAGGGTTCAATTCCCGGTTCGGGCAAAGTGTTATTGAGTTTTTTTTATTGACCTTAACATAAGATGACACGGAGAGATTATTTACCGTACCAGAGTAAACAGGGTCCTTTTGCAATTTTTAATGTTTAATTTACTCTATACATATATATATTATATACTCTCATACCAGCTTACTCCACATACATCTCTTCATACATCATCACAAGCACACACACACCAACTCACTTAGTTTAGATTTTACTTTATTTTTCTTTTTGAATCGAAATAATGCTGTACTCGTTAGCTAATTTTTGTTTGCAAATAGCTTTCTGAGAGGTTTGGCGCTGTATACCGAGATACAGGTTTTTACCTAGTTCGGTTGCAGATGCTCCTACATTGTATTGTACTTATAATAGATTGCTAGATTTTAAGTTGTTATTTTGGACAACCTTTTTTTGGGTAAATAAATTAAATTAAATTATTTATCTCAAATATCTAGATTTTCCCTATTACATGGAACTTAAATATAACGGGTGAGATGCTAGCTAACTGCTTAACTCTTCGAGGAATAGGTACTGGCGTGATGTTACGTTTTTTACCCGACTGCCGAGGGAGGGTAATGTGTTTATCAGTCTACATTTATGTATGTATGTATGTTTGTTCCTATATGGCGTTCCAGAGACCAAACGCGTTGGCCGATTTTGATGATTCATACGTCAATCGATTCGTCTTAATCCTGCGAGTGTCATAGGCTACATTAAAATTGGACAATAGAAAAATGGCGGATTTTGGGCGCCATATTGTTAATTAACTATCTATCCTCCGCGGCTTCGCGCCCGTCAACTGGCTACCTACCTACCTACCCTAGCCCACCCTACCTACCTATCCTACTCTACTCTACCTACCTACCCGCCCACCTACCCTACCTTCCTGCGCTAGCCTATTTACCCTACCCTACCTACATGCCCTAGCCTATTTACCCTACCCTACCTACCCCACCTACACTACCCTACCTACCAATTCTTTTTTTTATGCAAAATGTAGCCAATGTCCTTCCCCAGGATGCCATTTATCCTTGCCAAATTTCATTGAAATTTGTTTTGTAGTTTAGGCGTAAAAAGGTAACTAACAGACAGACAGACAAAGTTACTTACGAATTTATAATATTAGTATGGATTATTGATACTAATGAATATCGTTATGTTTTCTTTCAGGTGTCCAGCACATTCAAACAGGCTGTCAGTAAAAAGGAGAACTTGGAGCATTTGGGTGGCATGAGTGAAGCGTCCAGTGATGGTCAGTATGCTAAATGATTATTCTTCCCTTTTTGGTCATCAGAGAAGTACAATCCCACTTTATCAGCTAGCTCCCTAATGGTAATAAAACAAATAACAGACTATGTAACTTTTAAAGTGATCTCTTCGTTAGTTGCCCTCTTAGCTAGAGAGACCAATGTACCTTGAAAGGAATAAAGGATACTTATGTCCAAAGAAGTTATAATTTTAATAACTGGCGGAGACTTATGATTCAGTCAGATAGCGTTTTTTTTTTTTTGTGTGGCCGCTCTCATGTCAATCAAAGTGATTGTCTTCGGCTTAACCGGGCGATCCTGTGGAGACTAAGCTATATAGCCTCCAGCCAGGTACAGTCAGATAGAGGAAGACAGTTATCGCCAGTTCCCAGTTCACAACACAAGATCACATAATATATTAAGTAACCAATCGATACATATTTCAGTTCACTTTAGGACATTCCTCTCGTTTGACTTTTTTGTTTGTTTATATTTCAATCATCGTGTTTATAGGCTAAAATTATTTATTTGTTTATTAAAACTTTATATAAAAAAAAAAAACTTTTTTTTATGTTATAGTATTTTTATTGATAAATAATATATACAACTGAATATTTCTAATCTTATGACTAATAACAAAACAAAATTACATACAAAGGGGAGAAGGAAAAGGGCTTATTGCGCATCAAAAAATTCGTCCACATCGATGTGGTATGTCCTCATCATGTTATAGTTGTTTAGTCTAAGTTTCCTTTTCTTTTTATGTTGTGTGCTTATGGCTTGTGTCAAATAAATGTGTTTCTTTCTTTTTCTTTCCTTATGTACAATTAGGAAATTCTTCAATAAAATAACTTCGTAAAATAATTACATAATAATAACGCATAATAGCAGAGCAGTGGTGGCCCAGTAGTAACGGCCGCGACCGTAGGTCGTGGGTTCGAACCCAGACAGACACTTTACTTTGTGTAAATTATTTCATCCCCACTGATCTTAAAACGGTGAAGGAAAACATCGTGCAGAAAACGGCATGTCCTAGAACCAAAAATTCGAAGACATGTGACTGTGGGCCCGCGTGGTGGATTACGGCCCGTTCCCTTTCACTGATAGAAGGCCTGTATCCCAACAGTGGGAACATTAAAATAGTGGCTGATGATTAACACACAATAGGTATAACTTCTTATTACGCATGCATTATATGCACTAATATGAAAATTAATTAAAACAAATATGTCATCACATTATTATTTTATTTTAAGATATTATTATATTTGTTCCATATAAAAATAACTCGCATGTTTATATGAGGTATATGAAAACGAATGAAAAACAAACAAGTCACGGGCTTATCAGTGCACTACTAGTAATAAAACTTAATAATCTAGGTCAGTACTAAGTTGCGTGGCATGGCCTAACAATAACATGGTATTTAAATAATTTATGCACCGTTAAGAATATTTATTTAGATATGCTATTTTAAAAACCTCACTTTTATAGCGTCTTGTTCTTGACGCTAGAAGTAATGAAGTATAACTTCATAGCGTCCTATATACAAATTGAAACTATACTCAGGTTTGTTTATGGTTTTACACATAAAACTAAGTATACTGGCCGTTTTACTACCTTCACATGGACGTAAAGTACCGTGTTACCCAGTTACTGGATTGTGGAGGTCAGATAGGCCTTCGTTTCATGTAAAACACTGGTACTCAGCTAAATCCGGTAAGACTGGAAGATGATCCCAATATAGTTGGGAAAAGTCTAGGCAGATTGATTGACATTGGCGAAGGTGAAAAATGTATTCAAATGTTTATTACTTTTCTGTTATACAATAGTTCTTGTAGGCCTTCCAGATTTCTAGATGCTTTGCTAACATTTGTTAACAATATATCTCGTTTTACTTTTTTTATCTTTTGTTTATTTATTATATAATCTTTTTTTTAGGGTTCCGTACCCAAAGGGTAACAAGTAAAATTTCAAAATTTTAAAAACTCCCGACTCATTTATCTTGCGAAAACACCCCGATTCAAACATGAAAACGCCCATAACTTTTGAACGGCTAAACCGATTTCATTCAAACATAGCTAAGAACACTCTCGATAAAATAACCTTTCAAACAAAAAAACTAAATCAAAATCGGTTCACCCGTTCAGGCGCTATGATGCCACAGACAGATACACAGCAACACACGTGAAACTTATAACACCCCTCTTTTTCCGGCGGGGGTTAAAAATGGGACCCTATTACTGAGACTCCGCGGTCCGTCTGTCTGTCACCAGGCTGTATCTCATGAACCGTGATAGCTAAACAGTTGAAATTTTCACAGATGATGTATATCTGTTGCCGCTATAACAACAAATACTAAAAACAGAATAAAATAAATATTTAAGTGGGGCTCCCATACAACAAACGTGATTTTTGTGCCGTTTTTTTGCGATAATGGTACGGAACCCGTCGTGCGCGAGTACGACTCGCACTTGGCCGCTTTTTTAGTTTCTTAGGACTTATTGTCAGGCCTACGTTGTCCCCCCATCTAAGTACAGCTGTAACATGGAAATATTGTAAAACCAAACAAATTTTTAAAGACTAACCATGGAGTTTCTTCCCGGTCTTCTCCATAGGAAACGACCAACCCGAACCGTGCACCTTTTGTCGACGTTTTATAAGTGCCCATGTAGGCCTACGTGATTTTTTTAATTTTATTTTGAGTAACGAAACATGGCGACGAGGAGTTGCGCATACGAAATACTTGAAACCTATAAGTAGCGACTTCTAGTAACAAGGCAGGTGACGCGGTAGTGAAACGGCCAAGCCATATATTTTGATTAAAGTGTAGAGTTTGTGAAGTTATGGGTTGTACAGTTAGGGCGTGTAGACTTAGAAGCTTGGCTCTACATGAGATATGATAACTTTTTGACAGTGCGAGCCATAAGGTCTCGTTTTGGCAATATTTTACATGAAAATGTTTTTAATGGGTTTATATATTCCAAAAAAGGTTGAGATATTGAGAGTCAACCTTTTAGACCATCAAAATTAGAATTCAAAAATCACAAACACTTTCCTTCTTACTGCTGCCATGTGTTAAAAAGAAGGGATGAAGAACCAATGAAGCTTTCTTCAGAAGACTAACCACTATTTTTTGAACCTCATAAAATAACACAAACAACCATTCAATTCCCAGGCACAACTCACTCAGTCCGTCTCGAGGAGCAGATGGCCTTCTCCGGCTGGATCAACAGCAACCTTGAACATGACCCTGACCTCAAACACCTGCTGCCCATCGACCACGAGGGAAAGCAGCTGTATGAGAAGCTGAAGGATGGACTTATACTATGGTCAGTGGACTTTATACGAGTGACTATACATTTTTGGGAACCGCAAATTATACGACTTTTAATCTTTACTAATATTATAGAGCTGAAGAGTTTGTTTGTTTGAACGCGCTAATCTCAGGAACTGCTGGTTGGAATCGAAAAATTATTTTTGTGTTTGATAGTCCATTTATCGAGGAAGGTTATAGGCTATATAACATTACGCTACGACTAATAGGAGCGGAGCATAAATGAAAAATGTTGCACAACGGACAAAACTATTCCTTTTTGAGAGCTTCCGTTGCGTGCGCTGCTTAAACGGTTTAAGTTACGCAAATATCACGTATGATGGAATTGTTCCTCTTTAAAAGTTCTAAAAAAAAGTCCGGGACAGTATATATGTCTATCTTTTAAGATTGACTCACTATTACCTTTTTTATGGTAATCAAATTTGTTCATTTGCGAAGAGAAAGCTGAAGAGTTTGTTTGTTTGTAGGGTAGGTAGGGTAGATAGATGGAGCGAAGCCGCGGGGGTCATCTAGCGTATTATATTTGTGTGCCTTTCTCTGTAAAGTTTATTCTGTAATGCCGTATTTTAGCAAACCAAACTATGTGCTAACTCTCTTATTCTTTTCTGTTTCAGCAAAGTGATAAACCACTCATGTCCAGACACGATAGACGAGCGGGCGATCAACAAGAAGAACTTAACCCTCTACACCAAACACGAGAACTTAACCCTCGCGCTCGTGTCGTCGCAAGCTATCGGATGCAACATCGTCAATATTGACGCGCACGACTTAGCTAAAGGTATGCACAACCACTTTTTTGGGCGAACTTTATAAATAACCTAATCCTGTCATTCAGCTGGAAGAAGTCGACTGCTGGACATAAGCCTCCCCTAGCAAACCAGACTACCTGAATTGCAGCATAGATTTTGATTTTGAAACTGTGATGGTCGCAGATGCCTCCTGGATGCGAAAACCATCGGTTAGGACATAAACAGAAGGGAATATAACCAAGTGCCCAGTAAGATCTCAAATCACTACAATTCATATGATATATAAAGTCCCCCGCTGCGTTTTTTCACGATAAACTCAAAACCTACTGATCGGATTTTCATGCGGTTTTCACCAACAGAAAGTGAGAAACGAGAAAGGTTTTAGTGTGTAATCTGTCACGGGGGAGGATGGGTGGGGTGCTAGTATAATATAATAAAAACCGGCCAAGTGCGAGTCGGACTCGCGCACGAAGGGTTCCGTACCATTATCGCAAAAAAACACGTTTGTTGTATGGGAGCCCCACTTAAATATTAATTTTATTCTGTTTTTAGTATTTGTTTTTATAGCGGCAACAGAAATACATCATCTGTGAAAATTTCAACTGCCTTGCTTTCACGGTTCATGGGATACAGCCTGGTGACATACAGAATGACAGACGGACTGCGGAGTCTTAGTAATAGGGTCCCGTTTTTACCCTTTGGGTACGGAACCCTAAAAAGCCAGAAACGCTGAATGGATCTGGATGAAGTTTAGCATAGAGATAGATGATAGTCTGGAATAGGAGTTAGGCATATTTTTATCCCGATAAACTAGGTAAAGCTAATTACGCCTCGGATATTTCACGCGGGCGAAGCCGTGGGCTGTGTAATCCAAAAAATAATTTTATGATTTTTTCCGGTAACGATAATCAGACTAGGCATGATTTTACAAATATTTTCATATTTTTTTTGCAGGCAAACCTCACTTGGTGTTGGGTCTCCTGTGGCAGATCATTCGCATCGGTCTGTTCAACCAGATCACACTCGAGCACTGCCCCGGTCTTACCGAGCTGCTCAACGATGAGGTCAGTATCAATACATGCAGTATTATAAATTAAACGAATGTATTTTCTTCAACAAATATCACTTAACACAGATCTAGGCCTTGTAGTTAATAGGAAAGCAATCTAAAATAGACCCAGTTTGACTTACTGTTAAAGGTTTTACAGACCTTCGTTTGCAGTAGACACACTGATATATATCCTGTTAGTTTGATGTGTGTACTCTAACAGAGAAGCAACAAAAGGCGTAGAGCTGCATTGAATTATTGTGGTAAAAGTCGAAACACGCAAAGTTATCGTGTAATGTGAATTAGGAGCCCATTATTCCATAATTTTGTGCAAAGGGTAGTTCATTAAATAAAGACATACAATCAATTTTAATCAAATCTTAATTTGACACAAATTTCAATAACAAATTGATACATAACACGCCATCTATTGAAATTTTTTTGAACAAAATTTTCTTCCTTAGTGTTGTGAGACCCCGTGGTAACTTTTTTGTGGTCATATTTATTAAAAACTTACAATCTCTTTCCAGGAACGCATCGAAGACCTGCTGGCCCTCTCCCCCGAAGCGATCCTGCTGCGCTGGGTGAACCACCAGCTCCAAAGCGCTGGAATAACTCGCCGCTGCACCAACTTCCAACAAGATGTGGCCGACTCCGAGATCTACTCCTACCTCATGAAGCAGATCGCGCCCAACGATGCTGGCGTCACGCTGGATGCGCTCAGGGTATGTACATGCTGTTCCTGACTGATCATACCTGCTCATAAACTCATTGGAGACTAGTCATTAGTGCGAGGATATTACAAAAGTGTGTGGCAGATACAAGTACACTTTCTGTTCCCTAACTCACAAAGGCTAACGTCGTGCGGAACAAGTTAGTTGGTACACATCACACCACCAACTTCTAAACTCCGATTTGCCACTGAGAAGTTCCTAGAGGAAGCTAGTGCCAGCACCATAACAGGCAGTTAAGGTCTATCCACACATATCAGGGACGTGACAGGGCCGGGCATTGATGCTCCGTCACGCCCGTGCACGGACGTGTGTGAACGAGTTCATATAAAATGTACACACTGATATTTGATGAGCCCCTGACGGGGCACGGCCCTGATATGTGTGGATAGACCTTTAGTCGCCAACATTTAGGGTTGCCTATAGTAAATTGGTTGTTGTAGAGTCTGAAACTCTTACTGTTGATCCCTGTTAATAGCCTTTACCAAAAAACCAGTCGGTATGCCAGCGCTAAATATATTTATGGAAATTTGAGGAAACCCAGCCAAACAGCATTGGTGACGTTAGTCTTTCGAGGAAGCAGATTCAGCATAATTTCGCTAAATTACCTTGACTACATAAAATATCACAAGCAGAATAATCTTTTTTACCACCACATTTTGCCGTTTTCCTTTTACTAAAATCCTATATATTTCTCCGTCCAGGAACAAGACCTGCTCCGGCGAGCAGAGCTGATGCTGCAGCAAGCCGCCAAGCTCCGCTGTCGAGCCTTCGTGACCCCGGCGGATGTCGTGGGCGGCGTGTACAAGCTCAACTTGGCCTTCGTGGCCAACCTGTTCAACCAGCACCCAGGCCTGCAGCGCACGGCTGATACCGAGGAACTGCACCAGCTGGACGAGACTAGGGAAGAAAAGAGTGAGTAGAGGATTTGTATATAGGAAATTGGTGGTCATATTTTTAAGACAGACTGCTTTTTGAGTAGTTACAAGCCCACAATGACGATTATGGGACAAATAGTCCAGTTAGGTAGGTCTTACTTCGAGAAAGAGGTCAACCGTCAAATCCATCGCATTTCGGGGAGTGTGCAATGGAATTGCATGATCTAATTCCGCCTAGCCTGTTTTATGATCGAACTACAAGACTACATAGTGGACTTCCCATCCATACGTACAAAACGATTTGGAAATATTTTCATTATGCGTACAGCTAAGGAGTGGTGACTGCGAATCAAAAGACACTGTGTTGGAAGGCCTTCCTCTAGGTGGAGCGATGACCTGGTTAATGCTGCTGGAATCCGATAGATGCGATCCTATTGGGGGAGGCATATGTCCAGCCGTGGGTCTTTCAGCTGAACAAAGATCTTTTCAGTTTGACCACTTTGAGTAGCCATAACGGAGTATCTACTAAAAAAACAAATGCGGAACTGATTTAACTTTGATACGTTCATGATGTGGTTGGTTACGGTACTTGGTTCGTGATGTGGTGACGATGTGGTGGCCCAGTGGTATCGGCCACGACTTACAAGTTGTAGGTCGTGGGTTCGAGCCCAGGCAGGCTCTTTACTTTGTGTAAATTATTTCTTCACCACTGCTCTCAAAACGGTGAAGGAAAACATCGTGAGGAAACCGGCATGTCCTAGAACCAAAAATACGAAGACATGTGACATCCACCAACCCGCACTGGGCCCGCGTGGTGGATTACGGCCCATTCCCTCTCACAGAGAGGAGGCCTGTGTCCCAGCAGTGGGAACATTAATAGGCTGATGATGTTACGTTCATGATAATAACATTGACAAATCTTTCTTTGCACTTTATAGCACTTGCAATAAGAATGCTGTATGTAGTAATCACTTCTTGCCTTTTTTATTTCAATGAGTCGAGAGTTTATATAATCAATTTCAAAACTTGCGAAATCTAGGACAAATGCTAGGGTTCCCACTAAACCTGCAATCTAATTTTGATCATTCGCTGTAATGTAAAATACACATTAATCTTTAAATAATGTTTAGTTTGAAGTTTATAATGAGTTCGTTTACTTTAAAATATGTACTAAAAACTTAAACACCGTGATATGGAAATTAAAAGTTATTCATTATTTGCATGCATCACGTGTTTCGACGGCGAGATTAATCAATTCACCAACTTTAGCCGGAATACGTAAATAAGTTTTTGTGTAGCGTATGTTTTGCTTGTTAAACACAAGTTTGGATAAAATGAACAAAGGAAAATATTTTTACCTTTGTTCATTGAGAGAGATATTTAATTAACAAATATTTAAATAATTCTAATCCAGTCTTTTCCGTTAATGTTGGTCCTTCGAGCCGGATATCGGAAGTTTAAGGAATAGTAGTTAGTTAGTCGGAGATTTGTTAGTTGTTTATGAGGGTGCAAAGTGCGTATTTACACATTTATTTAAACTTGCTCTAATCATAGTGCGCCGTTTTGTGGGTGTACTATTTAGGTACACCTTTGCTACCACCCTTTGGAGAAAAGATACGTGATGTTATGTAAATGTGTGTATTTACATAAATTTAGTGATTAGTTAAACATCATTAAGTAATGAGTGTCAATAGGCTAATATTATGATAACCCTGTAATCTGTATCTGAGGAACCGTCCCTTTTAATCATTTGCCGGTATTTGACGAGAGTTACTTCTAGTTACCAGCTTATGCTTGGTAAAAGTATAAAAAAATTGTAGGGTATTTATTAAAATGATACTTAGAAAAAGTGTTGTGGGTTACACTAATGATAATGTATTCGTGAGTTAAGAATAACATCATCATATTCCTGCCCTTGTCGCATGTTGCTTGGGGTTGGCACAAAACGTTTTCTTCTTCCATACCGGTACAGAAAAACCCAATCACTACTTATTCAAAAATATTTATACACAGAGACAACATATTGCCTCTCGAATCTAAACCAATTCTTTGCTGTTCACAGCGTACCGCAACTGGATGAACTCGATGGGCGTGGCACCACACATCAACTGGCTGTACTCCGACCTGACTGATGGCCTGGTCATCTTCCAGCTCTATGACATCATCAAGCCTGGCATCGTTAACTGGAAGAAGGTATGATACAATACTTGATTTCTATAGCTAATATCTTTAAGGTTCCCCTAGACGACGGCACAAACTATTTTGTGCGCGAGGTTAAAATGTATGCTATCTTAACCGACAACACGTGCGAAAGAGATAGATGCTGTGATGAGCATTAAGAAGCTAGTTCGCGTACGAATTAGCACTTTTGCAAATTTTTATCGAAATGTATCATGATTTAGGACGAAAACGAGGGCGCAAAATTTTATAAACAGACCTTTGAGAGTCTAGATATCATGAAAATACGACTAAATGTATATTAAAAAATTATTAATTTAATATAATTAATAATTAATTATAATTCTTATTAATTAATTATTTGTTTATAAAAAAATAAATAATTTTCAAAATAAAGTTATTGGCATTTTTGAATAACTAATCTATCCCTGTATGGAGGTCGTTTTGCAATTTTCCTTCTTATGGTATTTAATGCCGCCCTAAGATGCGTTAAAATTAGTGTAGAAATATGGCACTTTCGACGCTCAAAACTTTTTTTTATTTACAATTTTTTTTTTTTTTTTTTTGAATGTTCATCGTCAAACAGTGGAGTAATCGTTTTAATGGAAAAATGATGGACTAGTGTAACTTTATATAAGTATGTACTTTGTCAAACTACAATTGCAACATAGAAATGCATGTGAATGTGCTAAGTTATGTTTATTGATCTCAACCAGAGTTTTCATCAAATACTAGAACAGGTACAGGAACCTACGGTGCCTAGACGTGGACACTCACAATACGGCTGGTTCAGTTCAAAGTTCCTCAGTGAGCTATGGAAAGGGCTATGCTCGGAGTCTCTCTAAGGGATCGAATCCGAAACGAGGTGATCCGGCAGAGAACCAAATTTGTCGACATAGCTCACAGAATAAGTAAGCTGAAGTGGCAATGGGCCCGCCATATAAGTCGTAGAACCGATGACCGTTGGGGTAAACGTGTTCTTGAGTGGAGACTGCGAACTGGTAAACGTTAGGTAGGACGCCCTTAGGCTAGGTGGTGTGACGATCTTCGCAGGGTGGCTGGTAGCAGCTGGATGACAGTTGCCGAAAATCTAAACAAATGACGTGCAATAGGAGAGGCCTATGTCCAGCAGTGGACTGCAATAGGCTGAGGATGATGATGCTAGAACAGATTCATCATAAAGTACTTGTTGGGTTTGACTTCTGGAACCATTGTAGTAACGTGGCAGTATTCTTCAACGTTCGCCGTGATCTTATGATATGTTATGTGTTGCTGGACATTTCAACTAGCTACGGTTGAGTGGCAGACCGCGCAAAAGATATCGGTCATGTTGTCATTTATACACTTAAATAACCAAGATTTCAGCAATATCAACACATGGTGTACTATCTGAAAAGGTGGTCATACCGCTTGCTATTTTATTTTATTTATAATATTCCTTGTTGACAGGTGCACCGTCAATTCTCGAAGCTGCGCAAGTTCATGGAGCGGCTGGAGAACTGCAACTACGCCGTGGAGCTCGGCAGGCAGCTCGGCTTCTCGCTCGTCGGCATCGCCGGCGCCGACATCAACGAGGGGAATGCTACGCTCACGCTAGGTAACAGAACCAACATCTAGACATGCGAGATTTATAGAGGAGCTCGTAGCTAAATAATAATAACTGTGTTTAGATCTGCAAGGTTTAACAACGCTTGCCGAGGTCAGACCGTGGATGGGTTACCATCATAACATACCAAGATTCCTCCGTGTCTTAGACAGTACGTCACGCTTTTGAACCCTTTTGGCTGTATTTTGTAAATCTTACTAAACTTTACTTCCAGGTCTCTGGACACTTGTCCCATTGACAGGGACATAATAGTAGATTATGCACCGAGGGGCTAAAGTTGTGTCTTATGTCACGGGCGTCATATTCAAGCTAGCCCAAGGCAAAGACACCTTTAGCCCAGAGGAGAATACTCTACTTTTTACACCTTCTGTGGGAAAATAATAGCCATAGTACGAAAAACAAAGTATTTATTAAATAAACAAACAGTAAGCATAACATATTTAGAACTAGTTAGTTATATGCACTTACATATTAATTGAAGTTAATGGTAACATTTGAGACATTAGTCCAATTGTGCAAAGATAAAGTTTAGCTTTCCTCTTTCTGGCACCAAAGGGTGTTTGTTAGTACTATACTGCCAATTTAGCTGAGCATGTGAGATTCCAAATTCAAATCACATTATTGACCAGCGGGTCATAATGAAATCCAGTACAACATTATTGACCGGCTGTGCCCCCGGCCACTAATGACTCACTTTAGGTTAAGGTTGCTTGACATATAATTTGACATTTTCGAGCAGGTGGTGTGAAAACGGATTTTATGATGAACTTCGTCCGCGTGAAAGTCAAAAATTCATATTTCCGGGATAAAAAGCATCCTATGTGCTATACCTGACTATAACCTATCTCTGTGCTAAGCTAAATTTCATCCAGATCCGTCCAGCCGTTTGAGCTTGTATAAGTAACAAACTTACAAACTCACTCACAAACTTTCGCATTCATAATATTCTTTATATTAAGCCAGGAAATCTGTCACCAGTGTTGGTATTGTATCACCCAGTTACGTGGAAGCTGGACGTTATTTACTGCATCATCGATCAAATTAAATTTTACTATGCATCTATCTTGCCAAGTTTACGCACCGCAAAATTCGGTCTTAATCTCATTGCGACTTCGTATGCATGGAAAACCTCGATGACCTGGTGAAGGTTGCGGGGATCCGCTGGATGCAGGACGTACGAGACAGGTCAATGTGGTGACGCTTGGGGGAGCCCTATGTCTAGCAGTGGACGTCATTCGGCTGATATGATGATGATGCATGGCAAATAAAAAGGTAGCCTTCCAGACTATAATCTATCTCTGTGCCAAATTGCATCCAGATCCGTTCTAGCGTGATTGAGCAGCAAACATCCATCCATCCTAACTTTTGCATTTATACGAATAATAGTATTTTTTTTTAAATCTCAACTCTGTTATTACAGCTCTGATCTGGCAACTAATGCGCGCGTACACGCTGTCGGTGCTGACGCGGCTGGCCAACACCGGCAACCCCATTATCGAGAAGGAAATCGTTCAATGGGTCAACAACAAGCTCAGCAATGCTGGCAAGACCTCCGCTATCAGGAGTTTCCAGGTATGTTGATAGCTGCAATAATTACCTTTTTCTACCTGGAATAGACTGTCTGTCTGACTGTGCACAAGGTTTGGGGCTATAGCTATGTATATTATACTTATGACGCGCATTTCCTTATGAATATAAATGTAATAAAATTCCTATAATGTTCCCACTGGTGGGAAACCCCTCCCTTTCGCTCTGTAAAAGAGGGCAGGCAGTAATGGCCACCACGGGGTCTCAGCACTAAGAAAGAAAATTTGGTTCAAATAAATATCACTAGATGTCGCGATATGCATCGATTTGCTATTGAATTGTGTGTAAAATTAACATTTTCTAGAATTTATCATTCAACTCTCCCAAGCACAAAATTATAGAATATTGACTTCTTCAAACTTCAAAGATTATTTGATTGGATCATTCAAAATTGATTCCAATAGATAGCGCAGTTTTAGTGTCTGAGGCATGCCACTCGATTTTTCTTATTTGTATTGTAACACATTTTGGTACAATGAAACTGTAAAAACATTAAAAAAAAAACTATAAAACCAATCACGACCCGAGTAAACCCCCCTTTACTTGCAAATCCCTGCCAACACCATCTATAGTCGTGGAACGGAACCGAACGCGATCGATGTACTTTTAGTAAATAGTCCGTCAAAAATCGCTAGTTACGTCAGCAGTTTCTTTGTATGGGATGAGGCATATGTATGCTAGTACTATAATTGTCTGTAGTTCTCCCAAAAATTCGAAGATGTTGACTTCAACCAGAATAAAGAAAGTTTTTTTTTTTACCAATATGGTTGTAATATTAATGTGTTTGTTTTCAGGACGAGGTGTTGGCTGACGGCAAGGTAGTCATCGACCTGATCGACGCCATCAAACCTGGCTCCATCAACTACGACCTTGTGCTGCCAGGAGGCAAGGAGGAGGTAAGACTTGTGTTTATTTTACCTCAAATAAATCGTTGGGGATGGTAGAAAAGTTTTGGAGTGACGACTGCTTACCGAAAGACGCAGCGTTGGAGGTGGACCTATGACCTGGTCAAGGCTGTAGTATGTTGCTGGATGCGAGACACACAAGATTGATCTATGTGGCGATATTTTGGTGGGACCTATGTCCAGCAGTGGACTTGGAGTGTCTTTCGGCAAAAATAATGAATGTTAAATACAGGTCTGCGGATCACAACCAAGGGCCGAAGACTGAGGCCCATAGCAGTCTTGCGACTCCTAGATCTGCAGGACTGTACCCACGAAATTGCCGTACGCAGCAGTTGAAAGCTAGGGGGTCTGTTTTTTAAAGCTGATCACAAGGGTTGGGCGGTACAATTAGTCACTTACCTGAATTTTTGTAGGGTTCTTCCGTTCCTCATTCAGTCTCGTGCCGTGCGTTGTATAGGGGAGGAAAGCATATAAATAAGAATAGATTAAGGATTGGAAAAAGGGACACAAACGCGATCTGTTGATATACCCGCCAGACTCCAACACGCGTTCCCGGCAAAGGCACTTCGCTGCGCGCGAAATATACACAAACACCAATTGCACAGACGCCGCGCAATACAAATAATCGCGGATGCAATTAGGATGCAACTGGGTTGATTATTGAACGATTATAATTATCAAACGTGAACCCGAATTCGCGTTCCTCCCGAGCACACCAATGTTTTCTAGACAGTGTAGTGTCAACTTTTCAACTCAAGCCAAAGCTGTCTAATACATCTAATGACAGCCAGCTGACATAGTGTTGCAACAAATAACAAACAGAGGAACGAAACGCATTCGTTCCGAACAATGATGATGATTAACTAATTTGATCATCTTATTCAAAACGAATTACTCAAACCGTAGCTAAATTTTCTACCCATTTCCATATCATAAAGTTAGACATCTCTATGATATGGAAATCGTTAGACATTTTGCTATAAACACGGCACAATCGAGTCTACTTCAGATTGCTACAGCGAAATTCCATACAAAATACTATAATATCATGTTTTTTGTCCCCAGGAGAACCTAGCCAACGCTAAGTACGCGATCTCAATGGCGCGTCGTTGCGGCGCGCGCGTGTACGCGCTGCCCGAGGACATCACGGAGCGCAAGCCCAAGATGATCATGACGGTGTTCGCGTGCCTCATGGCGCTCGACTACATCCCCTCCATGGACGCTCCGGTCAAGGCGTAAGGCTCTAGGCTACGGTGTACTTATCTGCTACATACGGGACGGATGTTGTAGTGCAGCCTAGCTCCTGGGGGCTTCACAGCCTCCGCCGAAGCGATCTCACTGGTCTACTTTCTGTATTGGTTTATATCGTCTAATCAACGTGGAATGATAGTTAACCTGAAGTTCCTCCACCTTAGATTTCACGATGAGATGTTTAGAGAATAAACTGGCTGGAATTAAATTATTGACGTGTCACTGGCTGGCTATTGAAAATTCATTCAACCAGTCTTAGCAGTTGACGCGCGTTAGACAATTTGTCACATCCATTTGCGATTTTCATTCCTAAAACTGGTTCTTTGATAGATAATTTAATGGTTTTAAAACTGGGGTTTTATTTTGACGCATTAGAGCAATTATTTCTATGCGAGAAAGAGATCTGCATCTTGCATGGCTCCATCTATCACACTACAAATGAAGGCTTCAACATGTCAAATTAAGACCTATAGTGAACTGTCTTGCTTCGTTTTGGACAATCAAAAGCGGTAAAAAAAACTTAGTAAATATTAATATTAGCAAAGCCCTCAGAAAGTTGAAAATTAAACCTTAATTCCATCTCTTAAGATTGAAAATATAGAAGATAGTCCTCAATGACCCGACCGTATGTAGCAAGATATAGATAGATTGTGATGTAAGCGTCGTACTGTGTCGTCTTTCTGGGCAACATTGACATTTATAATACAAAACAGTAGCTAATTTACTTGAAAGTATTTTTTATAATTTTTTCTAGCCATTTTGGTTCATAATTCTAAACTACTGATTTCATTTCATGTTTTTCTCTAAAAGTTTATAAAATCGATTGATTTGTTTATTGATTTTGTAGTCTTCCATAGAGTTTTAATGTTATTTTTATATTGTCAATGTTTCCAGTTCATAAAGAGAGTTCATATTTACATTTTGAATTGTGTCTATGTGTCGTCTTGTTTTTGTTGTTTTATTGGATGTTTTAAAAGGTTTTTCAATGGGTTAGTTCGGATATTTCTCCTGTAACCTTTTGACAAGCCTTTTAGTACAGTTTAAGAAGTCTTTGTAAAATAATTATGAAACTTTTTAATTCACACAAGATAATATAAAAATTAATAATATTCGACACAGTGCAACAGAAAGTTAGTTTTAGAAGTCACCACACGTCGAAATAGACGTTCTTAGTTCCCATACTCAAGCAGTATGGGTTTTTATCTCAATAAGGCATAACTTGTAACTAATAAGTATAAGAGGCCTAGAAAGGTTTTTAAATGGCTATATTTCAATTTATACAGCCATTTGATTTTAAACGATTTATTACGATACCCACCTACTGGTACAATGGAAGTGAAAAGTTCTCTATATAAAAATACGATTTTTATTTACAGTTAGGCAACCAATCCGACCTAACCTAAGCAATCGGATTGGCTTACTTATTTTGAGTAAGTTTTATTCAGAACCAAAGGGCATACATCTAACTGTCGTTAGATACGAGCTAGAGAACTTGGTCTTATTGATTTTAGACAAATAACAAAAAAATGTTAGTTGTATGCTTAAATATTATATAAATGATGTCCTCTCCACAGTTTTAACGAACGAATACAATCGCTTTTCCAAAGCGATTAGCATTTAATCGACTGAATATGTACTACATTCCAAATTATACAAAGATTTGTGTTGTCTGGGTTTGTGTCGCTAGTTAGGTGGGATAGCGCGGCGTTGCGGGTACTAAATATTGTAGACAAATACTTAAAATTATATTTATCATTGTAAGGCCCACTTGCACGAAAAACTTAAGTTGGAGTTAATTGATAATATAGGGCTAAATAGACAATTTGTCATACAGTATTGTCAATTTAACCTCGTTAAGTTTTTCGTGCAAGTTGGCTTAAGTTCTTGAATTATAGAATGAGCTTGCTTTTCCTCAGTATACAGGGAGACATATTGCTGTAATATTATAACTATAGTAAAAACAATAGCTTTCAGAATATTTAGTACCCACAAATTCGCATTTAAAAAATATAAATAATACGTGTGTACGTGACCTAAGCATTATATTAAGAGTAACTTATTAAGTATACCAGATATGGCGTCTGATATAAAATCAATTACGTAATATTTAATGACGTATTTTAAACAGAAAACCGAACATTTTAACGGCTTATTGAATAGTACTTATGAATGATTAGTATTATTTACACGTCGATGTTTTTATACATTTTTACAACGAATCGTATTGAGTTTATTTATAGTACGAAACGGCCGTTGTATGTACTGAAGCAACATAGTGCTTTATATATAAAAATCTAGTTTTACGTACATGTAAACCGATTTTGGGGTACTTAACTGAGCCGAGAATTGATACGTTATGAAACATAGACATTATAGTATTTTTTTTAATTCATCTGGCTTCCAAAAACACGTTGACGTTCTTATAAGAATGTATTATTTCATTTTACCGTAACTGTCTATGTTTGGGTTGTATGTGTTTGTTCTTAACTCGTAATGTATAAGATATGGATCGCTTATTATGTGTGGGGATTGGCAATAAATGTGTATGTGGAATTGTTTATGTGATAATCTAAATATGAAACGCCATTACGAAATATATACATAATAATGTGTAGCTTTATATGTTACATTCCTCAAATACCCTGCATTCCCCTTCATCGGCATTTTTAACACTAATTTCATTCTCAATTTATTAGTTTTAGAAATGTATATTTTCTTATGTTATCTAAGTTATATTTTGTGAAATATTTTTGTAGCGTTTTATTAGATTAGGCATTCCCGCGGGATACAACGATATTTTACAATCATAATATTTTTATTGTAAATTTTTATTTTGTTAGACGTTTTAAGGCTTTAATCAAGATTTTATTGATTACTTAATTTTTAGATTTTTATTTTGAAATCGAATAGGAGTTTTTATTTCTTAACATTTAACGTGAAATCGAACTATCTAATAAATTAATAACTATGATTACTCCACTGTATTTAGTGATGCTAGCTATCAGTAATGTTAATATACAAGAAGAATGTGTAAGCCTAAAAATAAAACGGAATTGGTAAAACAATCAAACTTTTTCATTTCCTATCCCTTGACATCCCTTATCGTGCAATTAATAATATTTGCTTATGGGTGCTTATTCCTTATTTTATGTGGCAATGAAAGGTATGCAGCACAGTTTGCAATTGAGGGTACGCACGGAGCAGGCAAGTTCGGATTACATCATTTTTGCAAAGATGATAGACAGCTGGGATGCTTTTATATGCGTATATTGCTTGTCAATGTATAATCGATATGGGTGTAAATAGAATGAAACACAACAAACATAGTTGCTTGATTTAATTTCCAGGGACATGTCTGAATTCACCCGGTCTGGCTATGTGTACAGCCAACAAAATTCTACTACGACCATTGATGGGTATGTATGATTTACATAAATGTACGAAATAAAGTTTTTTAAACAAAACCAAAATCAGATTTAGATCAAAACAGAATTTCGTCGCACATAATCATTAAAAAAAACCGGGCAAATGCAAATCGGCCTCGCGCAATGAGGATTCCGTACAAATAGCTACATTCCACCAAAATAATTATTTAACAATTAAATGCATAAGCTATGAATCATTCTTCAACTCATATCAAGCTCACACAAACGACATTGCTCTACCGAAAAGATAAACTGGATTGAAGAACAAAATTAACTTTGCCGTTGAAATCTGTACATAACGTTGTAAAACAAAGTATGTTGCTTTTCTTAAGTTATAACTACCCAGATTTTGATCAGAATTTGATTATTAGCGACACTATCGGATGGTGTAATAATACTATTTTCTTTTTTTTTAATCTACGGGTTCGATTCATGGCTAGGAGTATTGATTATTAGAAAAACCAATGATGCAGTTTTAGTTTGAAACAAAATCGGCCCCGTGACTCCATTGAGTGTTTTTCGCTATCTCATAGTTTCAGACTTGATCATCGATGCCCACTTGAAAAACTCACCCCGAGTGAGTTTCGGTTTCGGCCGAAACCAGAAGATGCCGAATTTTCCGTATCGGCCAAAAATATAGTTTCGGTCGGTCTCTAATTAATATTAATGAATGTTGAATAGGAATGCAGGGGTGAATGGTAACAAAACTTTGATTAGGATTTTAACTGTGATACCACTTTATTGGTTTCAAACAAAGCATCGTTTTTTATAATTGTTTAATTTAATGGAGTACATACTAAAAATCTGCAATTTTTTTTTAATAACCTGAAAATTCGCTTCAAAATTTTGTTTCTATTCACCCAGTTTGACGGTACTTGGTCTCATCATCACGGTTAAGTGCAAACTCTAAAATAAACCTAGATACACGACCATGTCCTCAACTCTGGACATAAATGTTTATAATTAGGTTAGATCCTTTCGTGACGAAATCTAGACCACAAAACCACATATAAACCCAGGATCTTATCAGTCAACAACACGAGTGTAGCCAGAGGCAAAGCTAGTTACAATAATAACAATTTGCAGGAGTGTAGTGGAGTCTCCGGAGTACATCTACGACGACGCTGACATAGTCGAGGTGGTCGACCACATCGAAGTGCTGGAGAAGCCAGTCCCACCGCCCAAACCAGAGAACCTCACGCCCATTCCTAGATCCGTCTCCGTCGCTGCTGACGAATAAAAGAAGCCTAAGGCCCACTAGCACCGAGAACTTAATTCAGAATTTGTTGCTAAGACAAGGGGTAATATGTCATACGGAACGAGTGGAGATAATAATGGCAGATAAAGGTGTCGCAAGTGGGCCTATGAAAACTATTTATTTTTGTAACTAACCACTTTATGAAACAAAAATTACCTCAAAATGTATGTAACAATAGGGAAGGTTGACAAAAAAATCTGTTTAGTCCGTCAGTTAGATAAGCTAAAAATATTGGATACGTATTTTTTATTTTGCCACATAAGTACACAAAAAATACGACGATACAGTGTGTTGCGTGACGTCACGGTGTGCTACACTTTTTACTGACAAAGTGACGTCACAAGCCTCCACTCCTGAAATTTGATGCACTTTATTTTTGTCAAATTTTATTTAGTTGATAAAGCAAAAAATACGAGTCCAGTATTAATTGATAATCTCCCTAACGGACTAAATAGAATTATCATTTTGCCTAGCGCGTAAACTGCTGGGTGACTACCAATTTTGCGATAATTTTCGTTCCAAGAACTGGGAATAAGCCTTATTTGAACATTAATTATTTATATTTATTACGAACACTGCAGGTAGTGCACCCCTGCCTAACCCTTCGGCATACAGGCGTGAATGTCATGTGTATTTATTAAGATGATCAGCAGACGATTGGTTCATAAAGTTTTGTAATGTTCTATAAATTGTAGTGTGTTTTATATTTAATTTTAGAGAAGCTCGTGGTTAAATAATAATAGCCGCACGGGTCGATCAAAGCTAAGCAATGCTTGTCGAGGTCGATCCTTGGATTGGTGTCAGTGTCATATTTATATAGCGAGATTCCTCCGTGCCTCGGTAAGCACGCAGCCTTAGTATTTTATATTTAAACATATTTTTGTATCGGTTTGTGAGAGAAGTTTTATTATTAAATGTTTATAATAAATTAAGAGTTTTATTTTGAAACGAATTTCATTATAAACGGCTTGCAGCAGTTGTGATTCGGGCGAAAATGGAATGTCGTGTTAGATTTTTGAGTTATACTTAAACCCCATCCATACCTACTCCTTTCTCTTTCTCTCAGTACCTATATCTTTCTATGAGCACTATAAAGGTGAACGTGCACCTAGACGCACTGCAGGACGCTCTGACACGTTTTGCCACCAGTCGATTGGTCCATGAATCGTTGATCAAAAGAATCTTTAATCCATTAACTTTTCACCCAAAGAACTCTACACCCACGAACGTTTCGCCATTGTTAACAACTTTATTGTTTTCCTGATGACTGACCCCTCTTTGTTATTTTAAACTTACCTATCCTTTAGCCATCTGAATTTTTTGAATGGCAAATAATTACATAGCCACGCCCATTTTTACCTAAAGAGCAGCACATTTCGTCAGTTAAAGGATCTTTCGACGCTCTTAACTTACAATTTTTTTTTTTTTTTTTGTTGCCTTAGTGCTAGTTATTGATGAAACAAATTGTTTTTTTTTTACTTTGTACGTACATCGTCAAACAGTGGAGTAATTGCCAGACTACGTTTGTATGGATGAATGATCGACTAGTGTAACCTTAAATGACATCATCCGACGTGCTCTCGTCACCGTCGGCGTTCCGGCATTATTACCTCATGGCCTAGCCAGCAACGATGGCAAAAGAACGGACGGGATGTCTTTGTTTCCATGGAAGATTGGTAGGCCTTTGGTGTGGGACGCTAATTTTGTCGATACTCTTTCGCCATCCCATCTTCCTAGCTCGTCGTGTTGTGCTGAAATATAATAACCTTATCGGTAGTTATATTTTCGAGCAGTCTGGAGTTGAAACGCTTGGTCCGTGGGGTCCGAGTGCTCACGCTTTGTTTAAAGATCTTTCCAAACGGCTAGTTGATACTTCGCATGACCCAAGGGCTGGCTTTTACCTTGGTCAGAGAATAAGCTATGCCATACAACGTGGCAATGCTGCCAGTCTTTTGGGCACATTACCAGTGGACACCGTTGTGGAGGAGTTTTTCGACGCCATATTTTAGTTTAGGATATCTTTAGGTTTAGTTAGTGATTAGTTTTTGGTTTAAGTGTATAAGTTTGTGATCTTAGTTAATTATTTTATACACTATATACTTTTATCTATGTAAATAAAGTTGACTGACGGACTAAATAGATATTTTTTGTCAACTACCCTATTCCAGATATGGAAAATCTAATTATAGTTTGTCCGACCCAGGCATCAAACGCAGAACCTCAAGCTCAGCAGTAGCGATGCCAACCCACTAGTATAACGAGACAATGATATAATTAGAATTTTGGAAAACATTATGGCTGAAATTACGATATCTGTAAGTTTAGAGTGTGAATTCCGACTTTTCGGTCGAGCTTCACCGATCTGACGACGGGTGCTGCTCCTTGGAAGAACGATTCATCATCTTCCTGCCCTTGTCCCATGTTACTTGGGGTCGGCGCAACACGTTTTCTTCTTCCATACCGCCCTGTCCCCCATCACGCCATCATTGACTTCCTTTTCTTTCATATCACTCCTCACACAGTACATCCACCTTTTCTTTGACCGTCCACTCCCTCTCCATCCATCCACGTTTATTTTTATTTTCTTCCACTTGGAAGAACGATTTCAATGGAATAATTTGTAAAAGACTTCAGATTCAGCTAGCGGCGTGTGACTTTATATAAATGAGGAGTTTTGTCGAAATGAAACACAAACTTGAATAAAATTGTGATGATTTAATTCAATCCATAGCCGGCAACGAAAATTAATACTTTAACATACAATTATCTTCTTGAGTGTTCTTTAAAACAAATGGTATAGAAATACAACACAATTCATGCTGGTGCAGAACTCTTGTTCATACATTGGTGTTTATATAAGGCATTGCAAATATTTATATAAACATAGATATCAAATATGAAAACAATTATTTTCCTATTATGTTTTATGTGAAATATTTGCATATACTCAACGTACAACTCAATAAAACAGAATAATCAATAACAATTTTGGTTTCTTCACTATAAACAGCGAGTTTGAATAAAACATATTTACATAGTATACGTTTGTCTGAGAAATAAAATGTTTGTACATCATATAACTTGTATGGTAATAACTGGGCTATTATCTAAACTAGTTTGTAGTTATGTCTCGGGCTAGTCAGGAAACCGCGAACTATAATTTAGGATCTAAACTATTATTATTACAATATATTAAAGCTACATTTATTTAAAGGTGGGAATCGATCAGTATATTAAAGTTATTAAAAAGAATAAGTAAGGTCACCGCCAGATATCAAACAATAAAGTCGTTAACACCTGTCTACCAATATTTCAAAACGATACGAAAAAAATGTAAAGGCAGTGTCGCTAACACGATCAAAGCAAACGTATCGTGGTAAGGGGCGTCCTTGAAGTGAAAGGTCACTTGGCATTTAGTATTAATATCTCTTAAACGCGTGGACCGATTTACATGATTTAAACAGATTAAATGGTTCTACGTACCTTACAAAATTATCAAATCAATTATCAGATCCATGACTTCTTTTTTATCTGGTGGAGACCTTAGTTAGGAATAGGACATTTTGAGCTTAATAAGTATGTTGTTGCCAAATATTTTTTATTAATTTGATGGTTCCCTGACTTGACCAAATCTGCCATACTCGACACAGTAAGTAATTTTGGAATGTTCTTATTAAAGTACGAAGAAGGATTAACTAGTTATGAGACCAACACTCGATAAAGAATGGTTTCCAACCATAAGTGTATATATTTAAGACTCTAGCCAAAACTATTTCGAAGCTTTGTAGACAAAAACTATTTTATTTAGATTTATTGCTTATTATGTAATATTCTCGTAAAAAAATGTTTATTTTAATGAATCGTAATACAAGAACCATCTTCATGCGTATTGGTATTAGGTAACGCTAATAAACGTAATCGTAATTTTTACATTTTAATTAATTTAATCTACAGTTTATTGACATTAAGCTTATGAAATAAACTGTGAACATATTGACAATTATTCGACTCATAAATAATTTAAATTCAATAAATAACGTCATTTTGTTAAAAACTTATAAAGTATGAACCGATTTTACATTTTTCGACTCCATAGTTTTATTGTTCTGGAAAACAATAGAGTAGCAAAGAACTATAAAAGTTGGATATCAAGATTCATACTTTAAGGTAGTCTTTAGCGAATATTTGACTAAATTCAATATAAAAAATAATGAATATATTTAGAACCAATGTCGGAACGTATATAAAATCATTGTGATGGCAACTCAACGCCCCCTACCCCCATTAACTACAATTTGTACAAACGCAATCAAGCAATTTATTATTATCCTTCACCTAAACAATACAAGTTAGTTTAAAAGTTTCAACAGATTCGAGATTTTTAAACCGTTCAGCCTTTTAGGTCTAAAAGAGTTTATTTTCGTCAGTTGGTAGTTATGTTTGCCATACAAGGGATATGTTGTAATGATAACATGATCATAGACTTTATATTAAGACTAACAAACCATTTCCTCAATTAGAAGGCATTCACAACACGGTGTTGTTTAACAAACACAACGACACAGTAACAGACAACTCTCGCACTAAGAACTGAGTTTGTGAGCAATTAACTAAGCTTCGACACCGTAACTCCACGACGTAAGAATAAAATCATCAATATCTAAGTGGGCCCAGCCCTTTGTTCATGAAAAATCACTAATAAAATTAAAAGAAGTGGCCACATATACTTCTAGAAAACGTTACGTTAAATTAGATAAATCGTTAATTAGAGCTTTTCATAATCTTTAAATATTAATGAACTACGCATCCCTAAGAATGATTCAGTCAGTGTTTAAAATGACAACATCTTAAAACATGAGAACGATCGAATGTCTTAACGATTCTTACGCACAGTTTTTGAAACGAAAATAATCGCAAAAGTGATTGGCAGTTGATAATTAATTCAACCAAACAAAACACTTAACACGCTCTTGACACTTGATCACTAAGATTCCTCGATAAGTCGTTCCTAAAATTGAGTGTAAATAACCCATACAAGATTAATATTAAATCGACTTCTAAAATTATGTGTGACCACTTCAATTTGCACTTAAATAATAATAATAAAGAAATATCACTGTAATAAGTATACTTACACCACGACGCGACGCGTGAGTTGATATATACTATATTAAAACATTATGTAATAATGTTATATAATAACAGAGAGCCTACTAACATTGAGTATAACAATATTGCTTAATTAGTCCCATGGAAAAAAGAAACAAACAACTTGTAATAAGTCAAGAATATTTTACTAAACTACCCACATTTGTTGATAAAACTTGCCAATAATTATTTTCTATTTACAAAATCGAACATAAATGCATTACTATGTTCGACTAATAAGCATGAAATCTTCGTAATTTATCAACTCACGTCGTCGTGCAAAAAGTAAATAATTAAAACTGCTTAGTTAATCTAACATTTTATTGTTTAATCTCTTCAAGAAACGCACTGTGATCGCATGGTTTCTGAACCAAAATGGGTTACCTTTACATATTCAACCAGTCTTACTGTAACTATGTGATAACAGAGTTACTTGGTTGTGGAGGTCAGATAGGCAGTAGCTCCATATAAAATACTGGTATTCAGCTGCATCAGGTAAGACTGGCATCCGACCAAAACATAGTAAACCCCCTTACGCACCGCACTAGCGGTAAACCGCGGGGGGCGCGGCGGCTAACCGAGCGGCTAGCCGCTTTTCCATTTTAATATGCAACCGCTTGGTATCGTACGCACTTAACGGCCACAAAATTTCACCGGTTGACGGCGGCTGGCCGCCATCTTATATGCACTGGCGGTTCAAGGGCGGTTTAGTTCGCGGCGAGCCGCCGTTGGCGGTCAACCACTATTCCAACCGCGTCAGGCGGCTGGCCGCTCAAATGAACCGCCTAGGCGGACAACCGCTAGTGCGTTAGGGGGTATATGGTAAGCTAGGCAGACTATACATGGTGCAATGGAAAGGTGGAACTGCTTCAAAGAATAAAAGTTTGTATCTCATACAAGTTTTGGTCAGCTGATGACAACAGATTAACGGCCCCGACTTACGTTTCCGTAGGTCGTGGGTTCGAACCCAGGCAGGCGCTTTACCTTGTGTAAATTATTTCATCACCACTGCTCTAAAAACCGTGAAGGAAAACATGGTGAGGAAAACGGCATGTCCTAGAACCAAAAATTCGAAGACATGTGACATTCACAAACACGCACTGGACCCGCATGGTGGATTAAGGCATGGGCCTTAATCCACCATGCGGGTCCAGTGCGCGTGCATGACCCTTACAGAGAGGAGGCTTATGTCCAAGCAGTGGGAACATTAAAAGGTGACAATTTGGTATGGTAAAACCAATGTATTTTTTTAATAGCCTTTATTTTCCTTGAATAAAGTTGTTCACTTAAACATGGCCAGAAGCAGTTTTCAAAATTTGATCACACCGTTCCGTTACACTGTATAAAATGCAGTATTTGTGAGAATATTTCATATCTACATGTATTTTAGTATCCCATACACCTGTACTGTTAGTTTAACTGAGCAGCATTTACCTCGACGCGGTCGGCGTACATACAATAACGCAGTATCCCAGGACAAAATTGCAATATCACCTAAAATTCCACTAGCGATGCTGATTCTGACTAAATCAACCACATAAAGACTTGCATTCATACCTGCAGTGGACAAAAAGAAAACGAAATTAAATAAAAATAATTATAATAAATTAAACAAAATATATAAATAGGTATAAGGATAGAGTATTGCAATTACGTCCGTCCATATATAAAAAGTACAAATTAATATTTTACATTCTTATTGCTGGCAACATAGTTTCGTTTATTTATATAAACATTACATGTATTTGTATTATCTGGTATACATTTATTATATTGATATGATTTTAGCATCCTTTAGACTGATGCAGCAACTTTAAGCAAAATATATTTATCTACATACTTAAGAAAACAAGGTAACCCAATAATACGCGATAAATATACAAATTAAAAAAATCTCAAGTGGTATAAAATTTATTTTGTATACCCCATCTCTCTAAAAGATGCTCTCTGCTTATAATACATAAATACACGATATAGTACATAACAAAGCTTATAATAATAGTAATATTGTGAAGTGACTACAGTACAATAGCTTGTTGGAAATAATAGAAAACTCTATTGAATGTCAACTACGACTTTTAATTTTTAATTTTTGCTGGTGTTTGGAAACAGAGGTATTTTGGACAAAACTAATTTTCATCCGTCTTTATGCACAAAGTTACAAAGATGGAATTATTGCCAATATCGATTATACAACATCAGACTCGATTCTACTAAAAATGAAACCTGTTGCGTTTTTAGAAGTAACCTTATAGTCGATAAGTCGAGTAATTGCACAGCTCTATTCTTAAATAGTGAGGCGATATGCTATTATCGAATCCTTTAGAAATGAATAAATATATTTATCGAAAACGCTTGAGGTAATCAGAGACTGAATTCTCTGCCTAGATCCTGTTTTTTTGACTAACCATAGGTTCGCTTTTGACCACTATCTCGCCTGATGGTAAGCGATGATATGGTCGACGGCGAAGCATTCTCACCTAGAACTACCCTAAGTCACTCTCGACTTAAATACCCCTAGGTTATAGCAGCTATCAGCTTTGATTTGACATTTGTGTGATAAATTAAACAAAATTCAAGTTTTCTCTGTGTCCAAACACCAGCGTCATCTTATATTCGCCTATATACTTTCAATTAGAATCGTTTATTCCCTAAGTAACGCTCAACATTACGCTAGACTGGACCGGCTCGTACGTAACCTCTGTATTTACTTTACTACTCTACCTCGTTCACACTGGGCTGACAGCGAGTTGCAAACGAATAAGTTATTTTACAAGGAGTTAATACTGTTTTTGGAGATGTGATTGGTAAGGAAATAACTAAGTAGCTTAGAAAATTTCTAAGACTTGATTTGATATTGGATCAGGGCCCCTTAATAGCGATATACTGTGTGTAACGAAAAGGTTTGGTCTTATTTAAACAAAAAAAAAAATGAGTGCAGAACATTTGTCTTGTGGTCCTTCGAGCCGGATCAAATGTTCGGCACTCGACAACTGCCTGAGGCATTTATTGTAAATAAAACGACTGATTTCCAAAGCAAGTACTCTCTAATCCTTATAAGATATGAGCGGAGATTCTTTACTTCGCGATTCAGAAAATACACAAATGGTACAACGCCATCTATCAAGCGTAGGGTAAAACTCGCGATCGAACAGTTTCCATACAAATTTTGATCAGCTGATGATAACTATGTTTGGGAAATCCAATTTTATTTGGGAATTGACTATAACCTCCTTGAAGTGAGTTGTTCTCGCCCGTGGGCAGAAGATGTCCCTAAAATATTCTACCGCACCTTTTAGTTACACTCTGTATGGAAGACTATGCGCATAACAAAATTGATCGCAAGTCATCTTTTCACAACTTTTGTTGACTTACTGCTTGTCTGTGAATAAGAGAAGTCGATTCCATTTTTATATTTGTATCTGTGCAAGTTGATTGTGAATATTAACTTGTACCAAGAATTCGAAGACATGTGAGATCCACCAACCCGCACTGGGCCCGCGTGGTGGATTAAGGCCCATCCCCTCTTTCACAGAGAGGAGGCCTGTGTACCAGCAGTGGAAACATTAAAAAGGCATGATCAACTTATCAAATAGGCAAATTTCATATGGATATAGCAGTAATTAAGTTCTTCCATGGATGTACAGGCCCTGATCTTACCAAGACTATTCCTGTCCTGTTTATATAGCGACAATTTATAATTAAGAACTATCTACAAATATCTGCCACATTATTATTGTAAAGTAAACTTAGCCTTTGCCGCATTTAACTAAAGTATCATTAAGGGCCGATTTTTCAATACTCAGATAAGTTTCACCTAAGGAATAAAAAGGTTTTGAGAGTTACTTCCTGGTGTTGAATTGACAATGCAATTTTTAATATAAAAGATTGTTTAAAAAAAAATGTTGCTCTTTAGTTAAAAAATATCTGACTATTAAAAATGAAGCCCGTAAATGTATGTCTGTGTATTGATAAATGTTCACGTCCCGCCCAGCCCCCTGCCGCTCCCGTCACATTACCTGTCGTGATGCTTGTCCAGCAGGTACTCCTTGAGGCGCCGCACCAGGTGCTCGGACAGCTGCGTGACTTCAGGCCACTGCTTCAGGACCATCACGCCCACCATTACTGCTAGGCTTGTTGTTAGTACGCGTACTCTGCAATGTAACCAATTATTTGTGATAACAAATATTGTCTTAAGAAAGGCCAGGTGCTCAGTACTCATAACCGGCGTGCGTGTATGACTAGATGTATGAAGCAAAACTTTTTCACAAAAAACAAACCGACTTCTTAACGGCAAACAGCACGATTGTGTAAATCGTGTTGTTTGTCGTTAAGAAGTTGTTCACTTGCTAGTGATAGTCTAATAAAACTAAAAAGACAGAATTCAGAAAATCAGTTTCATAAGCAAAACACTAAAAAGTGCAAAATAACTTTCGTTTCGAAAGTCGGTGTCGAAAAACGATAAAAAAGCAGTAAGTACCAAAGGCACCGGCACCGAAACTTTCTTTTTAGTTTTATTAGACTATCACTAGCAAGTGAACAACTTCTTAACGACAAACAACACGATTTACACAATCGTGCTGTTTGCCGTTAAGAAGTTCGGTTGTATGTTCCACATCTTGAAAACTGCTGAACCGATTTGGATGAAACTTGCACTATTAACTTGCCCTAAGTTGACAGATAACTATTGCAATAGAAAAGGAATAGTCACGTTCCATAAGTAGTTTCGGAGGTTTTCAAACATACACACAACAAACTTAGCACACATGTTTAGAAGCCCAATTAGAGTAACATATGGGAAAATTGGGCAATTACAACAATATTACATACATAAGTGTCGAATTGATTACCTCCTGTTTTTTGAAGTCAGTAAAAAGGAGTATCTAAGAATTGTAGCTGGTGGCGTTCTGGCTTGCCTACTCGAAAACAGATATAATGAAACATTGCTTAACGCTCATAGCAAATAGCGAGATAATTTATAGCCTAAATGTTGACCCGACTTATAAGGATTATTTATGCAAAATTTTAACAGAGTCTGCTGAGTAGTTTTTGCGTTAATTGAACCCAAACAAACAGACAAAAAATATTTAAAAAAATCTTTAGTTGGCCCCCTCATACACCCCGTCGCTTGTTATTCTTTTCAAACTTATTCAATGTAAAGTTTTGACGTTTCAACGATGTTATGATGTTATGTTTATATCAGAAATGTTTTGATGATGCGAGTCCATCCAACTCCTCATTTAAAATATTAATTTTTCCACTACCTTGTCATTATGTAACACATTGCCTAAGAAATTCGTTTCAAAATATGAACATTTAGAAAAAGAACATAAAATTAAAAAAAAAAAAACAAAATTAGATAATAACTGTTACGAAATGACTTTTGATATCATTATGTAACTACAACGTAATTATTTTTCTTTTTGGCGGTCAAGTACGAGTGAAACAATTTGCAATTTAAAGAAAAAAAAAAGTATGTAACTGAATAGGCTACTGTTGGTAGACATATTCTGCCGATTCGCCCGAGCTTTTTCCACCGCCCCATCCACCAGAATGATACTGAACCTGTTACGTCTCAAAAAGCGCGCGTTGATTGTGTGTATATAGTGTGGTTTTTAGTCTGAACGAAAAACTGAAATATTTCTAATAAATTGTTGTTGGAACTTACTTGCATTTAATTAAGTAAGCTCATCAGGTAGTGGAAAAAGGTTCGTTCGTGTCTCGCATAAAAAGGCTTTATTTTAACACTGGCATGTAGATTTTGACGTTCATCTTCGGCTCACGTCAAAATTGGCTACATCGCTCGTGTTAAAATCTCGTATTTTTATGCTCGACAGGAAAGGGATTATATTGTTATCTGAAAGAATAGGAATTTTCGCAACCATTTCTTGTTCGAGATGTTTTGTAAAAAATTAGGACTAGCCTGAAGTTTGTCACATGTCATTACTTCACAGAATTTGTATATTTTTAAAAACTTCACGTTCCATTCCTGGCTGGGAATATTGAATTTAAAAAAAGCCATGAAAATTTAATGTGCATGATTTAGTTTTCATGGTTTTAGGCCCCGTGACTCCTTTGATTGTTTTGCCCTATTCCTCAGATTCGGATTTGGCCATCCACGCCCACTTGAAAAATTCACCTTTTATACTTGCCATCCTTGTTTAGAATATCATTACAACATGTTTCTATTAGGACAGCGTAATCACTAACCTAGTACGCAGGAAAGGCATAGCCACGCCCGCCACGGTAGCGACCAGCAACAGCGCCAGCTGCAGCAGCGTCAGGGCTACATTGAGCAGCTTGACCAGCAGCAGACGAGGAGGTAGAGCACCTCCGGCACCAGCCTCCCCGCCGCCGCCCACTCCTCCACCACCTCCGCCGCCGCCCGCCATCCATTGCTCTAGTTTGCTGATCTGTTGGGAGTTCCGTTTTGTCAAATTTCTAGATTAGATTTGAAGTGATCGAGAATAAGTACTAACCTTTGGAAGCACTATGCTATTGATATACACATGAATACATATGAAATAGGTGTTTTATAAAACGGGTTACTTTGAACTGTGGTAATTTTGATTTGATTTGGAATTTTAAATTCAAATAAACGTTACATTTACCTAATGTTCCTGTCTAATACCGGTCTGGAACACTCTAACAAATTCCTGGGCTCTATGTTCAAGGCACGGGAATGCATTTGGATTATGAGCAGGAGGCAAATCCGCTACCTGCTTGGGGCTTCACTGGCCACTTTAGAACCAACCACATACTCATGAAGATGGGTCTAACCGCGCCCAGGTGCAGGTTGTGTGGGGAACATACGGAACGCATGGAACACCTTCTGTGCACATGCGATGCACTGGCTGGTTAGCGAATGAGTCTCCTAGGGGTAGGATATCCAAGACCATAAGTATCATATCACCTAATCTCGTTGTAAAACTCAATAAGTCTCATTTTCAACGAGATTGGCGAGGAGTAAGTTATCTAGGGAACCACAAAAGATCTGAATGCGTCGAATTGTCTGAGTTATTTCTCAGCCCCTCCACAAGATAAAATATCTAATCTGACTACTTAATTGTACATCAAGCAACGTGAAAAAAAAAACATTCATTGTATACTTCAATACAACTCTACCCATAGTTTTCCAACTTTTTTTATAAACCATAACAGTAAATTTTCTAGTGGAAATAGTAGAAAAAAATGTAGTGCTGCCACTCACTTTAGTCTGACAGAGGTCGAGCGCTTCGTGTATATCTCGTATTCGCTCCTCACTCTGGTATTGCACTTTCTCCTCTACGTCCGTTAAAGCTTGCTTCAGGTTTTCCACCTTAAATAGAAAAAAAGTACATATTATAACCCAAGCTAGATAGTTGTGCACAACAGATCTTTATGTCTCTGAATTGGCTGCAAGACCATGCGCGGTAGCAATTTTTGTATCAATGTTGAAGGTGAAGATAGCATTGTATAACTGTCTCTTTCACTCGCTTATGTTTGTCTCATCGTTCTATCTCGCTTACTATATGCAGTATACTCGATAACAAACTGTTCTTTGCGCAATGGTTGGCAGAGTCAACTTCAGAGACACAAAGAGACAATATTGTCATGCATCCTTGAGTGTATCACCTAAGAATGGAAATAAAATATATTCATCCACACAAACTATAATACCAGCGAAACAAATCATTAGAAACTGAACATAATTATGCAATTTTACAGCTGAAGTTAGCATATCTAATTAAAATTTACATGAGAAGAATTCGAGAGAAAAAAAGAAAATGCCAGTCGTTTGCAAGTTGTTGAATGCTGAACTCTGGTTATCATTCACACTTTCTTGCTTAAGCCTAGTCTCTTAATAGTTAATCTTCGGAACTTTGAGTTCAGAAACAAGATATCAAACCCACATAAGTTATTGGTATCGAAAAACAAAATCGATAATAATTTAAAAATCAAAAAGCCGACTGCTTAAAAAGCAGACTAAAAAGCTGTAAACAAGAAAAAGTCATGCTGTGCATTCGGAGGATACATATTCGCGAGCTGGCTGACCCCCTGGTCCTCCGACTGCACAGCATGTTTTTCTTTTAAAAATAACTTTTAAACATATAAGTGGTATATATTTTTGTAATCACCTCTTAAAAAAGATGGGTTGGGAAGAAAAATCCGCAAAATATGGCGGCCAAAATACGCCATGTTTGTTTTTTTTTTAACTTAACTATCTAAGAACAGTTAGGTGGTCAAGATGTATCTAACGATATCATAATTATGTAAATCCGCCTTGCGGTTTGAAAGATATGAGGTAATATTACATACATATAAGATAGTCGCTAAAAACATAACCTTTTCCTTGCAATCGGGTAAAAAGGGACAGATGTATACAAGTCATTATACATCTGTCCTTACGCACACTCAAAATAACCTTACTCAAAGAGCTGATGGTCACCCCCCTGATTGGTATTGATAAAAACGTATTTTTTTAACTCATTAAGTAATTTTATTACTTGAGTTATTTAAATTATATATTCAAATAACTACGAGGTCAACGGCCACTGGTAGCGGTCAATTGATACTCACCACGTCTGCGGAGTTTCGCCTGTATATTGAATAGATAAACTCCGGTAAACAAACCTCAGTAACCAGGCGTTAGAAACGTATAACGTTGATTTGAAAGTTACCTCATTTTGGTGTAGTTCAGTGAGATCATTGATTTGCTCCTCCAGCCGCTCAGTCTTGAAGCGCTCCTCCTGTAGTGCGGCCGACAGGAACGACACCTCTTGTGACAAGTTCTGTAATAATGGAGACACATTGGTCAGCTTTAAGGATTTTCAAGAATCAGTATGGTATTCAACCTGTTGGAATCGATACTAATATTATAAATGCAAAAGTTACTCTGCCTTGTCTGTCTGTTACCTTTGCAGCCTATACCACTGAACCGATTTGGATGAAATTTGGTATGGAGATAGTTTGAGACCCTGCTAAGGACATATCGATAGTTTTTATCCAGACAATCTTCTTATAAAGGTTGGAAAGGGGTGTGGAAGATTGTATGGTGAACTAATATTTCTCAAGTAAGGCTCACCTACAATAAGGCGCGATAACAAAAAAATAGGCTTTTCGAAGTATTAATGCTACGCAGACGAAATCGCGGGCAACAGCTAGTACTTTAAAAACAAAATTATAAATCGGAGATCTTGAGTAAAACAACAAGGCTCGATGTTCCTCTACCACGTAGTGGTACCGGACGGAATGGACCACGCCGATGGGGTGTACTACGCCAAATCGAATGCCAAATAATCGAATTTCACTTGATCGAACACTATACATCGAACACCTTAATACTCGAATGTTCTTAATATCGAATGGTTAATAAATTGAACATTCAACATATCGTACACTCACTACATCGAGTGTTCAAAATATCGAAAGCTTGTTTGATCGAGCGTTCAATGCATCACATATTCATTCTATCGAAATATCAATACAGTGAATACTTTTTATTACCCGACTGCCGAAGGAGGGTAATGTGTTTATCAGTCTATGTATGTATGTATGTATGTATGTATGTATGTATGTATGTATGTAAGTATGTATGTATGTATGTATGTTTGTTCCTATGTGGCGTTCCAGAGACCGAACGCGTTGGCCGATTTTGATGATTCGTACGTCAATCGATGCGTCTTAACTCTGCGAGTGTCATAGGCTACATTAAAATTGGATAATAGAAAAATGGCGGATTTTGGGTGCCATATTGTGGGGGCCCAAATTTTTTTTTTCTTCCAAACCCATCGTGTGGGGTATCAAAATAAAGGGTTTTAAGAGGTGATTTCAAAAATATATAACACTTATATGTTTAAATGTATCTAATTCGAAAAAACTAACTAAAAAGTTATAAATAAAAAAACTTAATTAAAAAAATCAAAAAACCCGACTGCTTCAAAAGCGAACTAAAAAGTCGTAAACAAGGAAAAAATCATGCTGTGCAGGCGGAGGATACACCAGATTTTGGTCAGCCAGCCGGCGAATATGTATCCTCCGACTGCACAGCATGATTTTTTCCTTGTTTACGACTTTTTATAGAATACATACCTCAGGAGGCCTTATAAGCCATAAAAGAAGTAATTTGACATTTCCATGTGTCAATTTTGTTTTAGAGATAAAAAACAGATTTTAAGTAGTGCATTACTAGAGAATTTTGTGAAAAATGTCTGTAGGGTCTTATTATAAGCCTGAATTGTCTCAAAAACTCAAGTCGGTCTTAATTTTGGATGGCTATGTAATGGCAATAAACAAAAATATTAATAACAAGTTCTACTGGCATTGTTCCTACAAATATAAATACCATTGTAATAGTACAGGCAACAACAAAATTGCAAGGAAGTGAGGAGCATTTGTTGGAAAGCTATGAAACACAGCATAATCACGCACCAGATCCGGGTAAGGTAGATGAACTAAGTTTTAGGAATGCCCTAAAAAGTGATGCTACCCGCTCGCTTGATAGACCAAGTCAAATTATTCAGCGAAATGAAGCCAAAATTTCGAAATCCAGTTCGTGTGCTCTTCCAAACAAAAAACCAGCATCGCAAATTATACTTTGGGCAAGAAGAAAAGAAATGCCAAAGGAACCGACTACTTTGAATGATATAAAAGTCCCCGATATATTGCAGAAAGTTGATGGTGAAAGATTTTTAGGGCGTCAGGTTAAGTTTGAAGAAAACTATGTTATGTTATTTGCTACTAAATCAAATTTAATAGTATTAAATAAATCACAACTTTGGGTGATGGATGGTACAATCGTACATGTCCTATACTTTTCAGGCAGATATATAGTATCTATAAATGGTTTGGTAGACACGGGTACAGATCGTTATTTCGTACCCTTAGTATACGCGTTTCTAACGAAGAAGACCTTAAATTGTTACTTGTATTTTTTTCAAGCACTTAAGGAATATGACATCGAATTGAACCCACGAGTAATAATGACGGATTTCGAGATGGCGGTCATTATTGGTTTAAAACAAGAATTTCCTGATGTGCAACACAAATGCTGTCTGTTCCACTTAGGTCAAAATGTAGGGCGTCAAATTCAACAAAATGGTTTGCAAAGTAAATATGGCCAAGATGATGAGTTTGCTGTCAAGTTAAGACACATTATCGCGCTTGCTTATTTACCCCAAGAAGAGATACCAGATGCTTTCGATAAATTGAGAGAAGAAGTGTTACCTATCGAGGCAAATGATATCACAAACTGGTTTGGAAAATACTATGTTTGGGGAAATATTCATTCTTGTGAGACGGGCAATAATAAATTACTCAAAGCAAGCTCATCACCGATGTTTCCACCTTCACTGTGGTCTGTGTTTCAAAATAATACACGGGGGATTCCGAGAACTCAAAACAACATTGAAGGATGGCACAGAAGATGGAACACGTTACTTGATAAGCACAAACGAGGTCTTTATGCTAGTATACAATTTTTAGTTAAGGAGCAAGCTATAACAAATAGAACAATGAGAAGGCAAACGCGGGATTGGAAAGATCTACTCCACAAAAAAGAGGCAAAAGGGATGATAATGCGATTGAAAAATTATTAAATAATAAAAACAACATGGATTTATTAGAGTTTCTGCGTGCAATTGTAATTCACACAAAATTTTAAATGTAAGAACCAATGAAATATAATAAGTAAAGATTAAAATGTGATTTATTAGAAAATTTTGTGTTTTTCTTCTATTCTATATAAAAAGTATTCACTGTATTGATATTTCGATAGAATGAATATATGTGATGCATTGAACGCTCGATCAAACACTTTCGATATTTTGAACACTCGATATAGTGAGTGTATCGTACACTCACTATTGAATTTTGAATATTGAATGTTCGATTTACTCACCATTCGATATTATGAACGTTCGAGAATTTGGTCGTTCGATTTATAGTGTTCGATCAATTGGAATTCGATTAATTGGCATTCGATTTGGCGTAGTACACCCACGCCGATGCCACCTGTATACCGTATATTAGCTATTTTTAAACTGGTGTCTTTGATATGATGACGAAGTTGATAAAAGAAGGCTTCACAGACGATCAGTTTTTAGGGTTCCGTACCCAAATGGTAAAAACGGGACTCTATTACTAAGACTCCACAATCCGTCTGTCTGTCTGTCACCAGGCTGTATCTCATGAACCGTGGTAGCTAGACAATTGAAATTTGCACAGATGATTATACTATTTTACTATTATTATACTATGTCCCTATGTTTTCCTTTTTTCATTTATATTTGTCAAATTTGTACACTAAGCCTCTGTTGACAGCGCAATTTTGAGCATTTCTTGAGGGTTCTAGTGCTTCTAAAGATAATGTATCATCAAAAAGGAAAACATAGGGACATAGAATATATCTTTCATTTTCAGATAATGGAATATCTTTTAAATTGGTTCAATATTGGAGAAAAAATTAAGACGAGAGCCAAACCTCGAATTATGACTTTTTACTTAGGAAATTCAGTCGGCGATCTCTAAAGTAGTAGGCAAGGGAAAAACAAACGGATAATATCATACCTTCAGTGCATCTAATTTCTCAGATAGCCTCTCGTAGTCCTCCCTGCGCTCGCGCAACTCGTTCAGTATCGGCTTCAACGTGAACGTCGTCTCCGAAATATTATTGGAACCGGGCTGCGCTGGGTACCTGTAAACCACGACACAGTTATCTGCCATTTTTTTCATTTGGTGAAAAAAAAAATATTGAACCAAGTAGGTGGCAAGTTTTTCTACAGAAATTCAATTGCAGCGTTGGTAACATAAATTCATGTTTTTCCTTACTACTATTATTAGTGTACAGGAAGTTTCTTCAATAATACTGCATTTGGGTCAAGAGCCAATACAATTCTGCCAACACTAAACAACAAAAAATATGACCATAGACAAATAATGTTAGTTTTTTTTCTTATCATTATTTTTTGTTAATTTCCCTGTTCCCCTAATCCCACATGGACATCGCCTCTCTTCGTAATGTTAAAATTATTAGTATGTTTGTTTGATAGGGTGTTTGAAAAAACCACGTTTACTGTAGACGCTAAGGCTGGCTTATAACGATAGCAGAATAATAATATATTAATATTTGTCCTTGTTTTTACTTTATCAATGTTTATGTTCTCAATGTTTTCGTTTTTTTTTATTACATATTTGACGATATATTCAATCATGGTGCAAGTTTGTCTAGACTGTAGAAAGTTATTACTCAAGATTTAAATAGCCTAAGCCCCGATTTCTCAATAGTCTGATAACTTTTAACTGAGGCATAAAAATGGCCGTTTGGCATATTTTCTATACAAAAGCTGTCAAACAGCCATTTTTATTCCTCAGTTAAAAGTTGACAAACTATTGAAAAATAGGCTCTAAATAATTAAGAGAAAAATATTTTTTTGGAAATGATTTCTAAAAGAATTCTCTTAATTTATTGATCGGGTTACAAAAAATATTTTACAATGCATGTCCTCGAAAAGAGCGGTTTTCCAAGCAGCCAAACTGTGCGGAAAGTGTCACTTTTTTTCACTAGTGCTTTTTACTTTCCTGTACTTTTTTAATTTTTAACTCCAACGTCAGCCCGACGCATAGAGTTTTTATTATTTGAGAAAAGTTTAAAAAATTAGTTATGTACAGATTATCATTCATATAAAAGGTAAAATAAAACTAATACTTTATTTTAGGCGTTTTTAATTACTGTAGATTTTGATTTTGATCAATAAATTAATTTTAAATATTCACTAGATATGTTTAGCAGAACGTATATTTTGCTCGTGCCTTATTGCGTTACGATGTGACAGCTATTCGCACATGCGCAGTAGATATGCCCGAGGAACTATTAGTTAATCTGTGGATATGCTGAACGCGCTTGAATAAGCCCGCCATTTTATTAATTTGATTGTATTAATTTATTTATTTTCTCGCACAATGCATAGTAAAATGTTGTATGATACACGTACGTAAGATGATTTCCGACTCGTGTCGATTTATCCACTCACTCGCTTCGCTCGCTCGTGAATAAAAATGCCACTCATCGGAAATCACCTACCTTCCGCACTTGTAGCATAAATAACTATTATCCTGAAAAATGGCACGGCTCCTGTGAAATAAGGTACGGGAGGGTAGATTGTAAGAAAAAGCTCGTGTGTTATAAATAAAGGTTTCTACTCACGGTGCCCCCTCACTGGTAACCGACGAGCTGGGCGAAGCCTCCGGCGAATACTTGGGCGCGGGCGACGTCGCAGCTCGAGGTAGTGTGGAGCCCCGCGGAGCAGCTGCCTCGCCAGCCTCGGACGCACGGGAGCCTTCCGACGACGCGTTCGCTACCACGTTGTAGCAATACTCAATACATGGTGATTATGGTTACATGGGACTATAGGGAAAAGGTAAACGACCGTGGAATAGTAAGAATTAAAAAAAAGACAAAACAATGAAGGCCGGTCTAAGGGCGCAGTCTCATCGAGAGGTTGTTTTCTCTACTTCAAAATTAGTGAACTATTTATTATATTTCAATTTCTGTCTAACTTTTTATATCTAATTGCAGTGTATCTTCCATTTGAAATAACATTAGACATTCATTTATATAATCCCTTTTCACTGTCCGTTCAATCAATTTTGAGTTATATTTCGTAAACATAAGGATGCATAAAAAGCATAAATCATCATCAGCATTTCAAATGTTCCCACTGCTGGGACACATGCCTCCTCTCTGTGAGATGGAATGGGCCGTAATCTACAACGCGGGCCCAGTGCGGGTTGGTGGTTGTCATATGTCTTCGTATTTTTGGTTCTAGGACATGTCGGTTTCCTCACGATGTTTTTCTTCACAGTTTTGTAAAAGTTGTTCAAAGTAAAGCCTCTGTCTGGATTTGTACCCACGACCTACAACTTATAAGTCGCGGCCGATACCACTAGGCCACCACTGAAATCAATAAACCTATTACCAAAACCACTTGTTTACTACCCCTACAATTTGTCATATCACTAACATAATAGAAGAGATTGTAAAAAAATCGAATGTTATTTTAAATTCAAAATTAAGCTCTTCTTGAACTACAAAACTAATAGTTCTCTATGAGACCGCGTCTTAAATCAGTCGTACAAATAATTTTGGCCAAATATCAGCCATCGAGAAAAAGCGGTCGTTAACCTTCTCGATAAAGGCCCATGTAATGCATTGTAGGTTTTTAAAGTTTCTAAAGGGATATTTATATGTGTATTTCATTCAGGCTGAGAGGTTGTCAAAATAAGACATCTGAATAGGAGTGAGAAATATTTTTTGAAAGAGCGTGAAGAGTAGGGAAGAAATTTTATTGATGAATCAGGTGATTCTAAAAATGTAAGGAGAAGAAAGCTAAAGACAGAGTGTCATTGCACATATAAAGGTGTGAATTTTAAATAAATTGTTGTGGTGGATCAATGTCATTTACAAAGTATCAATGCCCACAGGCCGAAATTGTGCGTATTGAGGACTGGGTGATAGATACAAACAAAGATTGGATCATAAGTAGAATGGTGAAAGAGATCGAATGTATGATATTTTCAAGTAGGTGGGACACAAAAAATACACAATACTTAATTCTAAATAACCCTCTACCTATAGCTTAGGTGTTTATTATTTTCACATTAATAAGTTAAATATTCAGACACCAGTTATTTGATTAAATTAGCGAAACTAAAAATAAGTTAGTACGTTAAGTTCTGCAAAGAATTTTGTATACTTAAACATAAAATCTGTGCCAATTATTGCGAAAAGCTTTTCTAATTCGTGTACTTGTGAAACTAGATGAAAGCAAATACCTTTTAAAATTTCTAATAGCCTCACTTTGAGATAGATATCTTTTAGAACTTCCCTTGAAAGGACCTTTCAGGTCATCTCTTATCAAATAGGCGCAATTTTCGTCAAAATTCTGCCAAAACATTCTTAATTTCATACAAGATTTAATTCAGTCAAGTTCGTATTAAGTTTTCAACTCGTCTTGTTAGCTACAGCAGCTAATATATTCCATATATACTGCACTTACACATACATAATTACCTTCGTACATAACGTATTGTATATAAAAACGTTTATTTACCTCGTAACTCCGCGTGAGGTGGCGCTGGCGTGCAAAAGGACACGGCATGATAAGCAACACAAATTGACAGTAGTATTATTGACACAGAGTATTGTGTTATGGAGTGCTCATGCGAAAAATTTTGGTGATTACTCTGATCGAAACTAGTATTGAAAAATAATGTAGATTGCGTTTAGTGGATAAAATAATTGAAATTTTTTTTTTTTTTGAGGCGTCAAACAATAAAGTGTTTTTTATGTAACGCTTTCTGGCTTGTTCGAAAACATGGTCCCACGAACGTTCTCGTTTGAATATTTTATTAAGTTTGACAAACAAAGAATTAAACCAAAAACTTCACTGAACCATAATTTATAGCAACTGAGGTTAACGAAGCAATTATTCAAAGAACACTACTGTTTTCAATCAACATAAAATTTCACCAAAGTTAGTACACACAGCGCTAAGTAACTGTTCACGGCGAAGTATGCAAATTAATGCAGCAATCGCTGCTCGCACATTAACACTCCATTAACTCAATACTCTGTGCGTGTAGGCTAGATGACAAGCAGGGTCCACAGCGATAACTAGACGATGGTGTGAGTACTATGTGGTCTGTGATTTACTTATGTATAGTATGGCGGTCAGTTTTTGTTGAATTTTGGATTTATGAAACAAGAGGTTGAATAAAATGGACACATGAAGTTTACACATCAAAACATTGTACATTTAGGGAGACTAAGCTACAAAAGGGAAATAAGTTGGGTATGTCAACAGTTAAGTGTTATAAAAAATTACCAATATTGTAATTATTTGTTCAATATTATGGAATTTTTACTAGATATAAATTCAATTTTATGCAAATTTTCTACATTTACACACCGAATTACCATCTCAATACATTACTATTAACATCAAAAATAGTTATTTTATTCACATATCATACTTAATACAAATTACTCCTAACAATATTGTTCAAATTACTCAACACAAAAAAAACACATCTTAGTCACATCATAATGACGTCATATGCACAAACATAACGAAAAAAAAACTGTATTTACGTTTCTTTCGACATTTCTTGCACTTATTAAACAACATCACACCCGCTTCGCACTGACTCAGTGACTATACTGAATGTTGAGGTATTGTATAGTAGATTAGAGATTACAAAACGATACAGCGGATACTACATGTTGTCATACTCTTTAGCGATAGTGTACGATAATTCGTTTACCGTGAGTTCGTCAGGTGTTTAGGCAGCGAATTATTAGTCATACAGGTTTTCATGTATTGAAATATTGTGCGTTCATTACTATGCATTTTTTTTTTTTTAATGTTTGAATTTTTGAAGAAGGTAAAACATATCAGAGATACTAGTCATAGCCAAAGTATTTTTTAAAGCGTCATCTTTATTTTATTAAAATAAGACCATATTTTCTTGTTCATAAATGCCTAATTGTGAGTGGGAATATCGATTAAAATATGTTTTGCTTGAAACATAATTTTAGAAGTCGTATCTACAACAAGAATTTGGGGAAGACTTACCCAGCAGTATATTCAAATAAAATCAAAAACTATATTTTTGCAATTTCACAAAGTTCAATGTACAATTTAGTCACCAAACTTTTATCTTTTTCGGAAGATCAATATGTCAGTAGCAACTGCGAGATAGGTGACATAATCTGTTTTATTACAAACACTCATAGCCTGATAACAGTGACATCATTTTGCTGAGAATTCTTTTACGAGATCAAATACGTTTATTTATTTTACCAGACTATCCCGGCAAAGGGAAGGAAAAGAAGAAAACGTGTTGCCCCGACCCCGAGTAACATGAGATGAGGGCAGGAATATGTTGTCCCAGCACTCTATAGTGCCCATACACCATGAATTGAGGACCTAATGAACGCCACTGACGGCGTAATTAACGTGGTAAGCGTTAAAATATTTAATAAATTTTCCATAGACATGAAAAGAAGAAACCGGCCAAGTTCGAGTCAGACTAGCGCACGAAGGGTTCCGTACCATTATCGCAAAAACCGGCAAAAAATCACGTTTGTATGGGACTCCCACTTAAATATTTATTTCATTCTGTTTTAGTATTTGTTGTTATAGCGGCAACAGAAATACATCATCTGTGAAAATTTCAACTGACTAGCTATCACGGTTCATGAGATACAGCCTGGTGACAAACAGACAGACAGTCGGACCGCGGAGTCTTAGTAATAGGGTCCCGTTTTTACCCTTTGGATGCGGAACCCTAAAAAAGAATATATTTGATATAACTGAAAACGCGTCATATTTTTGTCAAAAAATTACATAATCATCCTAGTAAACGCGACAGATGTACTTGTTTTGAAGCATTTTCTGCTTTTCAATAAAGCATAATTAAAAACAATCTGTATTTAGATTGTCACCTGTCGTCTGTCAGTATGCCTCAGATAGATGATAACGTATTTTTCATAAGTATGTAAGTCCTCGCCAACAAAACGGTATTTTTTAAATTGCACTATTCGTTCTAAAAATCGTTAAAATACTTCTTAGATAAGTTAAACCGAGTGATAACTCTTAGTAAGTGCACTAAACGCGTGTTGACATTCAGTCTTTATCTTAGTTTGACCATGAGGATAATAAGTGCATGCATACATACAAAATACAGCGTTGTCTGAGCCATACGTCTTTTAGTCATGCAGTGAAAAGATTTGAATAGGAATTTTGTGTTTTTGTTTTAGTGGTTTAATTTATTTTGTATTTTATTACTTTTATAAGTGTTTGTATTGAAAAGTTGTTACGGGAATTAATTTTCTAACAAAATTCCAGACGTGTGATAGCGTCAATTTTAAAATTAATATAAAATATTAACAGACTATTCATGATTTTTCTGCTTATAAAGACAAGTTGTGAGTTTATGTAGAAACAATATCAAGTTAATTTTATCAATAAAAGTTTTTGATTGACAGCGATGTAGACGACGTATTTTATGCCTATGATTTTTCCCTTCTCTCTTTTACGCGCTTGTATATAATTATTATTAACAATTTGAATTTACGTTAATTATTAGTCCATATTATTATTACATTATGTAGTAAATAATAAGCTGGCAATGGAAAATTCCTATTCTACTATAACAGTAGTACCGTGCATCTACGACAGTATATAACTAAATATATAATTAACGGATGTGCAACTAGGAATCTCTATATACTTCCTACACATAAGTACACTAATTACGACATAAATAATTACACAGGTTGGTACATAATACGTCTAGAAGTAACTACATAGGAACGTAATTATGGCAAGCATTCACACTTGGTAGTTATCTCAATTACTGAGACAATTTGGTAAAACATTAAAAGTTAGAGTAACAATATGAAGGTTATTTTTGTATTATCACATTTTTTTATTTATGTTGACGGTACTACTCGTGTATTTATTGCAGATTTTTCCGACTAGTTTCGTTATTGAAAAAAGTTAAAGTAATAACCAGATAAAAAAAACAAATTAAGTCGTTCACACCTGTCTACCAATGTATTCCAATATTTCAAAGCGATACGAAAAAAAACCGGACAAGTGCGAGTCGGACTCGCGCACTAAGGGTTCCGTACTTGGTAAATTGCGGTTTACGATTTATGAGGTATTAAAAAAACTACTTACTAGATCTCGTTCAAACCAATTTTCGGTGGAAGTTTACATGGTAATGTACATCATGCATTTTTTTTAGTTTGATCTTTCTCTTACTTTAGAAGTTACAGGGACACACATTTCACCACTTTGGATGTGTCTCTCGCGCAAACTCTTCAGTTTAGAAAAATATATATTAGAAACCTCAATATCATTTTTGAAGATCTATCCATAGATAGTAGACATGTATGGGTTTGATGAAAAAAAAGGAGTTTCAGTTTTAAGTATGGGGCACCCCCAAAATGTATTGTTTTTTTTTTTTTAATGCGGTTCACAGAATACATCAACTTACCAAGTTTCAACAGCATAGTTCTTATAGTTTCGAAAAAAAGTGGCTGTGACATATGGACGGACAGACAGACATGACGAATCCATAAGGGTTCCGTATTTTTCATTTGGCTACGGAACCCTAAAAATTAAAGGCAGTGTCGCTAACACGATCAAAACAAACGTATCGCGATAAGGGGCGTCCTTGACCCTTCTTTCAGCTTTTCTGTCAGTAATTTGAGAATATTTCCATGGAGACGCGTTTTTGTATTGCCGTATGGCACCTGATTGCGGAAACCTAAAGTTGCGAATAAATACGAGCTCGAAACTAGTCGGATAAAATCGAAATAAGTACGTAAGTAAACCGTTTAAAAAAAGTTATTCACCAAGTTAAACCCTTAACAAAATGGAAGGATTATTTTTTTGTTTTAAATGAAGTTTTAATAATTTTAACTATTAGTAGATCTAAAATATGATGTAATGAAGTTAAATACAGATGGTCTACACTTATGTACATATTATATACTCACAAGGACCCGTGTTCTCTGTGAGACAAAATACATTGTTTATTATATAAACGTATATTCTTCAGACTTAGATATTACCTAAGTTTATGAAACACAAAATGAGATGTAGAATGACAATTGATATTTGAAAATGATTTTGAATGGTCATTATGAACCAGTTTTAAAAGGATTTTTAAATTATGATTTATGGATATCTTCGATATGAAAAGTAATGGTAAAAGCAAGTTTTTTTATGGTTTTATAAAGATAAAAATTTCATTGATTTGTAAACCAGAAAAATGTTTTGAATGGGAACTAAACTAAAATCGTAAAAGAAACGAAATAAATAATAAGCGAACAACCAAAGCTTTACTGACTACAATAAAGGCGGTATTTACATTAAAATAAGATACAGTAGAAGAAAAAAATCATCGAAGAATATTTCGAAAATAAAATCAAAGAAAAGAAGATTGTAAATGAAAAAATAACTTCCTACCTATCACAAGAATTTTCTATGTAAGATTTTATTATCTAGTCAAGATTTGCCGACGAATATGATATCTGTAGGTGATGTGTCACAGTAAAAACATACAAACAGTATGGAAACTACCTACAAGCGCTCGAAACGGCACACTCACACAAACATGCGCATCGATGGGACCCCTAAACGGCTCGCACTACTGACAGCACTGCACAAGTGCCTTAATGGTCTCGTTGGTGCGTATGTTTGAGTGAGTGTGCCGTTTCGAGCGTTTGTAGGTAGTTTCCATACTGTTTGTGTATTTTTACTGTGGATGTGTACTGTATGTTTGTTTACAGTAAAGTGATGACTACAAGTCTGGTGTCACACATCAAACATCTACTTTACATAGGCTGTGGGCATACTTCTTTGACAGTTACAAAAGTAAAGGATACAAAAAAAATGCTATGCTGGTGTCGACAACACGTCATGTGGCAACGTTTGATAGATGCCAACAGAACACTATTTTATACTATACTCTCAACAAGATGAAGGTATAATATTTACTAACAAAGCACTGACAGCAGGGGAGAAAATTTTAGGTTCGCTCTTATCGAATCTTCTATTTCATGTTCTCAAACTGTCTTACATCTATACATACTCAGTTAAATCGATGTACAAGAGATACAACATTCTATATCGAATATGTTTTAATTTTGTTGTTGAGTAGAGGGTAGCCCTAAAAAAATGCTGTTTTGCTTTGTTAGTAAACATTGTATCAAAATGACTGGAGTATACGTTTTATTTGCGACGCGATTCAGTATAACCACAGTCTGTGTATATTGGACTGAATATTTTCGCTCTTTTGTTAAATCCAGTAGACTGTCAAGTGCTTAAACCTATTCTGGACCTGAAGCATTTCATTGTGTCTTCTTATCTTATTCAAATCAACGCAAATTATTCGTTCCAAAACTTTAAATATATTGACAACGCTTATCCACAGTATAAATATGGACAAACAGTACAGAAACTACCTACAAACGTTCGAAACACGCAGTGCTGTCAGAAGCGCGAGCCGCTTAGGGGTCTCGTCGATGCGCATGTTTGTGTGAGTGTGCCGTTTCGAGCGTTTGTAGGTAGTTTCCGCACTGTTTGACCATTTTTATACTGTGGCTTATCCGTGATGGATACTGCGTTAACACTTCCAGTTTTTAACCAAAATAAAGCGCCGACTTCTGTTTCTTTTTGGCCACATACCAAAATTTAAGTCACGAAAAACAAATCTTTCATTAAATAGTTATTATGAGAACAAGAGTTTGGTAGTATGCTATTTTTTAATTCAGATTTTGAATAAATGAAAACAATCTACTGAATCTAACCAGAGCAAAACCCTTATCATTAACCATCCTTATCTTTAAGAACATCAACAGTAGTGTAATATACAGACCGGCGAGCTGAGCGATGTTGTCGGCGGAACCGAACCGGTTGGAACGCGAGAACAGGTGTGCGAATTCCCGTGGAGCCGCCATCACGCTGCCTCCCAGGCCTGTGATGCCGTCGCGAATGTTGCCACCTACGTTCCTGGAGGGTAGGTGAGGTTTTAGCAAACACAAACAAAATTCTTACTAAAGTCACCGCCAGATAACAGGAAAATAAAAGTTGTTAACACCTGTCTACCAAGGTATTCTAATATTTCAAAACGATACGAAAATAATGTAAAGGCAGTGTCGTTAACACGATCAAAACAAACGTATCGTGGTAAGAGGCGTCCTTGACCCATTCAGTTGGCATGAATTAAGTGCATCATTTGTGACATTGAAATGTCTGTTGGTAATTTCAAAATTACGGTCCTTAAAACAAACAAAAAACTTTCAGTCTGTCTGTATGTTTGTTCCGGCAAAACTCCGAAACAGCTGAACCGATGTTGACGGGACTGGCAGATAGCATATTATAAGGAGTAATTTTATAAAAAAAAAGAATTCCGCGTAAAAAAATTAAAATCTTTTTTTAGCTTTAGGAGTTTGACGCGGACGGATTAATTAAATACGATTTAGATTTACACAACATTTATACTGTTTTCAGTAATTTCCAGACTTTATATTACTAAAAAGTTTGATAATGAGTATTTTAACAGTTTGGCTGCCAGAGAACGAGACACAATAGAAAATGTATTGTTTGTCGGGCATCTGGCAGTTAAGGTGTTAAGAATGTATCATTATTAAAATTCCCACTGCTGGGATACAGGCCTCCTGTCTGTGAGAGGGTAAGAATGTATAAAGTAGAGGTAATTAAAAACCAGCGTGTTAACATAAAAAATGTTACAAACACTGCCTGGACATAACAATTATAACGAAAACTTCAAATAAATCAAAATGTACCTTTGTAATATAAAATGTCACTCACTTCAACCCTTGTCCCATATCCCGTAACACCTCCCGGGGCTGCCGGTGCGCCTGCCCGCTAGTCCCGTGTTGCTGCGAGGCAAAGAACTTCACACTAAAGTTAAAATCTATAACGTCTTACAGTATTAGAGTACAGTAAGTTAACTAAAAATAAATGCCGAAAGGAATATATAACATTATAAGCGAGCAATTTATACAGCCAGCATTAAGAGGAAATAGGGGCAAAGAGCGCTGACTGAATTTCCCTATAAAAATTTCATAATTCGAGATTTGGCTCTCGCCTATTTCCTTCTCCAATATTGAACCAATTTAAAATATATTCTATAAATTGAAAATGAAAGATATATACTGTGCCCCTATGTTTTCCTTTTTGATGATACATTATACTTAGAAGCACTAGAACCCTCAAAAAAACCGGCCAAGTGCGAGTCGGACTCGCGCACGAAGGGTTCCGTACTTGGTAAATTGCGGTTTACGATTTATGACGTATTAAAAAAAACTACTATTTAGATCTCGTTCAAACCAATTTTCGCTGGTAGTTTACATACTAATGTACATCATATATTTTTTTTAGTTTTTATCATTCTCTTATTTTAGAAGTTACAGGGGGGGGGACACACATTTTACCACTTTGGCAGAGTCTCTCGCGCAAACTATTCAGTTTAGAAAAAAATGATATTAGAAACCTCAATATCATTTTTGAAGACCTATCCATAGATACCCCACACGTATGGGTCTGATGAAAAAAAAAAAATTTAGTTTTAGTTTCAAGTATGGGAACCCCCAAAATTTATTGTTTTATTTTTATTTATGTGTGAAAATCTTAATGCGGTTCACAGAATACATCTACTTACCAAGTTTCAACAGCATAGTTCTTATAGTTTCGGAATAAAGTGGCTGTGACATACGGACGGACAGACAGACAGACAGACAGACAGACAGACAGACAGACAGACAGACAGACAGACAGACATGACGAATCTATAAGGGTTCCGTTTTTTGCCATTTGGCTACGGAACCCTAAAAATGTTCAAAATTGCGCTGTCAATTGAGGTCTAGTATACAAGTTTGATAAATAAAAATGAAAAAAGGAAAACATAGGGGCATAATATATATCTTACTATTCCAGTTTATGAAATATCTTTTAAATTGGTCCAATATTGAAGGAAGAAATAGACGAGAGCCAAACCTCGAATTATGACTTTTTACTAAGGAAATTCAGTCAGCGCTCTCTGCATCATCCTTTCAACCGAATTTGCTGATTTGCTGATCATAGGCCTTCCCCAAGCGTCACCACATCAACCGGTATAGTAGTCACAGCGGATCTTTGTGTCTCTGAAGTTGGCTCTGCCAACCATTGCGCAAGAAACAGTTTGTCATCGAGTATACTGCATAGAGTAAGCGAGATAGGACGATGCGACAAACGTAAGCGAGTGAAAGAGGCAGTTATACAATGCTATCTTCACCTTCAATATTGACACAAAAATAAAATTACGCAGTTTTTTTTTTAAACAAGTTTTGTCGTATTCTTTTCAGCAAATCCTTTCATTTGATATATCCCATATCATGGCAGTGCACAACACCTAACTCATCCGCCATCTTGGGCCGTCTGCCATATTGTATTTAGACTAATGTCACTTAGCTAACCATGCATTGTCATCCAAACTTAATGTGTATGCAAAATTTCATCTAAATCTGTGTGGAATAACTGCTTTAAAATTCAGTTGCAAGATTTGACTCGAATGCACTTACATACTTACATACATACATTGCAAGTTCAATAAAAGCTTGTAAAATAGGTACTGCGCAGGGTTTTGCAGCCAATTCAGAGACACAAAGATCCGTTTTGAGTATTTATATTATGCGTCTGACATCCAGCGAAAGTCCGCAGCATACCTGGTCGTAGATCCAGCTTATAAGGGGGGCCTTGAAACAATGTATCCTAAAGCAAAATTGAGTGCATGATGGCAACCTTAATTTTTGGTTTTTCTGTTAGGAAATCACTTGCACAAGCCTGAACTCGTGGTTAATTAATGACCAAAGGCATCGCCCCATATTACAGAGGACTTAGGTTCAAAGCACACCGAGACAAAAAAGATAAGCAAGCGACTCAAAAAAAAAATTAAATCATATTGACCCCTATCTCCACCAACATAATGCACACAATTCTATACAGATAAAAAAGGCGATCTCATTTGAATATTCGGAGGAAGAATGCATATTTTTCGACGATTCACGCTGCAAAGACCCAGGAAGTAGGATCCGACCGAAGGTCGATTTCTGCCCGAAGCCGAATGATCGGATATCGCGACAACCGTAATATTCTGTAGCGGCACCAACGCCGCCAGTTACGAACTAATGACATGACGTCACACAAATCCTGCATCGCGAAAGCAAAGTTATAAGGTATGTGGAACAGGGTGTAAAGTCCCACAAACAGAAAAGGGAGGAACCTCCGACCAGACGGGTGTTATGTCTGGTTCGGGCAACTACCCATCGGTTTTTGTCGGACTGTTGTATGTGTTCAAATCGCGCCGAAAGTTTTGCTTGCGCGATGCAGGATTTGTGTGACGTCAAGTCATTAGTTCGTAAGTGGCGGCGTTAGAGCCGCTACAAATCCTAAAAATTCAGTTCAAGATTGGCAATTATTTTTTTGTTTTATTATTCACTAGCTTCTGCCAGCGGCTTCGCCCGCTTGAAAGTCTAAAATTATCCCGAGGAAACTTATTCCCGGGGTAAAAAGTGTCATATGTGTTATTCCTGACTATAATCTAACTCTGTGCCAAATTTCATCGAGATCCGTCCAGCCGTTTGAGCGTGAAGAAGTACATACAAACACACACTCACAAATTTTCGCCTTTATAATATTAGTGTGATGTTAAGTGTGATTTTGATATTTACTGGCGGTGACTCCTACATCCCGCATGTTGAATCGTCCATCGAATTCACGCTGATTAGTAACAATTAGTTCAATTTCAGCGCTTGCTAGAAACTTTCGGCCCATAACGGGTCGAAGTTTTGGCCGGAGCCTAAGAATTAGTCGGAACATTAGCTGTCAGAAGCTAATAAGTCCATAAGTAATGCTCACCTCCCAGTTCTTGATGCGCTTGTTGTACCCTTCCAGCTTCTTCTGCAGCTGCGCGATGCACAGCGCACTCTTCTGGTTCTTCTTCTCGAACACGGCTTTTATGCGCTGCAGTTGTTGCTTGTCTGCATTCGCTGCTAGTTTCAGGTACTCGTTCACGTTGTCTGCAATATTGAAGGATTGTTGTAAATGGAGAAGAACACAACTTAACCGATTTTTACCTTCAGACTTGACTTTTGAAGTTTAAGCGCCATGATGATACGTCGAGAGACTTTTATAACAGTGAGAGAAGACAATGAGATGTGATGATGTGATTTCTGCATAGAAATTAATAATTATTTAATAAGAGCTTCCCTTTTACGGGCGTAGGCTCTTAGCTCATTGGAAAATTAATAAAAAAAAAGAGATTTAATCTATTTTACCCATAGACACAGTCAAATTCAGGGCCATACATACACATCACAATGTTTGCATGGTATATTAACTAGTGGAACCCTTCAGATATGTATTTGATATAGGGGGATACAGGGGACGCTTCTTATCTACCCAGATAATACGTCAAAAGCAAACGATAGGTATTTATGCTTTTAGAATATTCAATATTATAATGAAAAAGCTCGGAACATATATTCAATTGCCCTAACTAAAATATATTGATTCGATAGTTATGTAAGATATGAAAAAAAAAACGTTTTCACAAAAAAGTACTACCAACTTCCAAATAAAAACACTACAAAATAAAAAATTACTTTCTTTTTGGAAGGTGTCCATAACGAAAAAAATTGGTACCTACCAAAAACACCGAATTCCAAAAATATTATTTTAATTTTCACTTTTTAGTTGTACCTAATAGGCAAGTTCTTTAGTAAGGTACCTATAATGCCAGAATAGATAACTCGCATATCATGAAACTTGAACATAACCGGTGAAATGAGAGTGTATCAAGGTGAACTGTACACATCTGCGTACTACCCCTTTAGTGTGTACTGTTATGTTATGAAATGGTATAAACAATAAACAGACATGCGATTGCAGCAATCCCGAGAGATTTGCCGTCATTTATTGAAGACGTCTGTTGTATATCTTCATCAGACCTTTACCAAATTAAAATGGGACCAAATACTCTTTCAAACAAAAACAGAATTTTTTAAATCGCTCTACAATTGAAAGAAAAAAGGAAAGAAAAAATTTTTCGAACATACAACCTCATCCTTTTTGGAAAGTGTCGGTTAATGATAAGGAGGTCAGAGATCGCGTGTCGGTTGACAGGACTTAATGGAAGAAGAAAACGTGTTTCTCTAACCCTAATTAACCTGGGACATGGTGTCTCATCCCATACAAAGAAACTGTCCGGACGTACTGTACTGATTATACTGATTATTTGATTTATCTATTGATATCTGTTGATTTTTAGATGGTGATCTATTTATCGCCGTGGAACAGCACCGAACGCGATCGATTTACGAAAAATAATCGGTATGATCAGATGAAAAACGCTAGTTACCCGGCACGGTTTCTTTGTATGGGATGAGGCATCTGTATGCTAGTATTATATTATCTGTGCCTGGGACAAGGCATGAAGATAATGACGAATAATTATATTATGACACTCACCGTCCCGTATAGTCTGTTCCAGCCGTATGAGGTCCTTGGTGCGCTCGATCTTCGTGTTCAGGTGTGCGATGGCCGCCGTTGCTTTCGATGACGTCACGTTCGCGCCGTCACTCTCGTCTTCAAATGCAACGTACATTTTTATAGGAGACATATATTGTGGAGATATACTGTTTATTGTAAACCTCCTCTTTAGAGGAGTTTGATTAAGGTCCATTTTTGCTTGCATCACAGAGAATTATTTTGCTGTTTATTTATGTGATAATTCACAGAGTACAAAAATAAACATTGTATCGTACTTTAATCATTTTTACTGTGGATGGATTTAGATTGAGTTTTATCTTGACAAGAACGATTAATAAAACTTAGCGGTAAGTCGGTATTGAACTGTAAACAGTATGGCGTCCGTTTGTATCTTATTTTTATGTGGAGCTTAAAACACTGCCTAGCTAGCAAACAGTCCTAGATGAAGTGGTAACTTGAGCGTCACGGTAGATTGATTTATTAAAATAACAATATGCTTTTTATTAGGATATTGCCAGTGACAAATTACGAGTTGGTAACACTGCTTTTGGAATTCATAGAGCTTTATTTTTGCTTTTATTATTTAAGAGGGTCACTAAAGGATCTCACAGACAAACGCGACACGACGTGACAATGCGACGATATTTTCTATATAGAAATGTATTATCCTTAAATATTATTTATTCGTCTCGAAAACCAGCGGCTGCGGAACATTTTACTTCGATTTATCACTGAATTTATTATTGTATTATTAATTTTATTTTCGCAACAATTCCAGCTTAACAATTAACCGAACAATTAAAACATTTTTCCTGTAGGTACATCACACACACATTATTTTATTTCATCACTATTTATATAACTGAACTAAATTACTGTATTTGTTATTAATATAGCACTATTTACTGTGATTTAATCAACGTCTAATTGTAAACTAAAATAATATATGTTGATACGGGACTTGTTTAGCCAATGTATATCGAGTACTCGTTATCAGGAGGTAAATGATGTCGATTATATATTTATACATTCTAATTTAATGATGTTGGTTACATATCGTTTCGAAATCTCCATTTAGAGCAGTATATAGGGTCATTTGTGGTGATAGGTAGGTCATAAACAGATTTATCGAACAACATTGGTGCGTTTTTATACATATCACTAATTTTCCTACCGCTTGGAAAAACAAGAAAAATATTTTATTAATAATCTTATTGGTTATATTTGTAAAAGTACCTATTTTAAAGTAGTTACCTTGATTTGAATAGTCCCCATCTTGACCTGTAATGCCAAAAAAAATGCTTATTAATATTATTTTCTCATTAAAAAGCTAAAAATAAAGGCAGGTAGAGGATAACGTGTTGGAACTTTACGTCATGGGTATTTTTTATTTAACTTTTGCCTAGATTAAATATTCAGTAGCATTGTTTTTTATTTGTATTCAACGCTATATCTATGTCCCAGCAGTGGGAACATTATGTATGTATGCAGAGTCAATGTTACAAAAAACTATAAGGAACAATATACTTCTGTGGCAAACTGGGCTGACCAAACCTGCCGCTTGCCGAAAGGTTTTATTTATTTTTATCCCTGACACCAGGAACCGGTTCTTCTTCGTCCTATCCACAGACATAAATCTAACTAGATGACGCGATTGTATGTACTTCGTGTGCCAAAAAACGGACTAAAGTTACGATAAATTATCGCAATCTGCGTTTTTCATTTAGCATTATCGCCACTGGAAATGCCTTTTCTTGGCCACATTGAGCTGTAAAGAATGTATAGAATAAGTTGGCCAAAGCATTGGAAATGATTTCTTTCATTGGTAAGTAAAATTGTTTGAGAAAAAGTGGCACGCTTGGTTTTCATACAGATTACATGTATGAAAGATACAGACGGACTTGCGTTATCTAGTTCTAATGTCTGTGGTCGTATATATGATTTCACAATTATATAAGATTTGACCAGAATTTAGCCACGTCAACAGCGTTTACATTTGCCTTACAAAGGTGGCTGTGGCTCCCCAAACATCTCCACCCCCCCTCCGATAGACTATGTTGACCCTGCAGGCCACCAACTTCCATGGCCCACCTGGAAATCTTTAAACCGACTCCGAAGCGAAGTGGGTCGATGATGCAGGCACAACTTCGATGGGGGTACTCCAATGACCCGTAGTGCGATTGGGGAACTGCGTCCCAAACAATGCCTGCCTTACCTCCTATCGTGCAATAAGTTCCTGGGTGAAGGAAAATGGAAAGTAGAGCGGTCTTTGCCCTCCAAAGGGGCTGGCGGTATCATAATGGTAATAATGATGTATGTATTTACCTCTATAAGCGGGCGAGCCATACTCATCGGCAGACGATAGCGCGTACGACACATTAGGACTATACACCGTGCTGGAGTAGTCACCTGGCGCGATCAGACCCGGTAGTATCTTCTTTTGTGGCGAGTCTTCCAGGCTGTAAGCAGAAAACAAAGTGATCAGCATCAAAGTACTACGTCAGACTACAAACAAATAAACAATTCTTCAGACCTGTCGTTCGTTGTCGCTCCGCGCAGCAAAACGGACCGAATAGGAGTCTAAGAGCGGAAAGGCTAACAACTGATCGAATTGCCAATGGAATGGCTTCTCAACGGAGATAAGCACAAGCTCACACAGGTAAACTCTCTGTACCATTTACTCTCTTAGTCGGATGGGACTTCAATCCGACACGACCAGGGCGAGATCAGATCGAGAATACCAACTAACTGCTTTACGTGCTTTTTTTGGACGCTTCGTCCAAAATCCAGGCTGAGCAATTCCTAATGGAACAACCAAATTTGTCCGACCTGGAAATCGCATCCAGGACCCTACAATAGTAATAAACACGATGAAGTTGTCGTGTTAAATCATTATTGTGTTTTACTTTGCAGGAAATAACTCGCAGTGTATAACTGATATCACAGATAATATTATTATAATAGTAGCATACAGATGCCTCATCCCATACAAAGAAACCGTGCCGACGTAACTAGCGTTTTTCATCTGATTATACCGATTATTTTTTGTAAAACGATCGCGTTCGGTTCCGTTTCACGGCGATAGATAGGTCACCATCTATATCCACGGAACGGAACCGAACGCGATCGATGTACAAAAAATAATCAGTATAAGAACGTCGGCACGGTTTCTTTGTATGGGATGAGACACCACTGCTGATATCTATGAACAGATAATACGGTCAAAATAATAAGTTATTAAGGCCTGATTTTCAATAGTCTCATAACTTTTAACTGAGGAATAAAAATGGCGGTTTGACAGAATTTGTCCAAAAAAAAACAATAAATTGAATTTTAGTAATCTATCTGTTCAGGATTCCCCTTTTCATTTATCATCCTGTTGTGACACATACAGATCACGCCCTGTATTCCCTGTATTGCTATTAACAGTCAAGTAAAACACCAAGTATCAATCTAGACTCCGGAGTGCTATCGAGGATAATCTAATGGAGATACCCAACACAATTATCCCGGAGCTGAGTCGCCCTTGCGATTATACTAGACAAACGAGACAGTATTTTTTTACTATAGATTTATCATACATTACTGAGGAGCTCGTGGCTAAGTACAGCCGCACGGATAGTTCTTTAAGGTTAATCAGCGCTTTCAGAGGTCAGTGTGAAGATGGGTGACCATCCATTAAAAACCGAGACTTCTCTGCCTCGTAAAGCACATTAAGCCGTTGGTCCCGGCTGTCATTTGTAGATCTTTGGACATAAGGTATAAAACCTGATACCAGTCTTGCAAATGGGTTTAGTAGCATCCAGTTACTGGGTTGTGGAGATCAGATAGGCAGTCACTCCATGTTAGATGTTGGTACTCAGCTGAATCCGGTTAGACTGGAAGGAAATCCCAATCATCATCATCATTTCAGCCGAAAGACTTCAAATGCTGGATATAGGCCTCCCCCAAGCATCGCCACACTGATCGGTTCTGTGCTTTTCTCATCCACAGGATTCCCACAGCCTAAACCAGTCATCGCTCCACGTAGAGGGAGGCCTACCAACGCTACGTCTTCCGTCACTCCAGAACTTTTCGACCCCTTCGGTCATCTGTTCTGCGAGCAATGTGCCGACCCCAATCATCATCATTTCAGCCGAAAGATGCCCACTGCTGGACATAGGCCTCCCCCAGGCGTCACCACATTGACAGATCCCGTGCGTCTCGCATCCAACGCATTCCCTCAACCTTAACCAGGTCATCGATTCACCTAGTGGGAGGCCTTCCAACGCATCGTCTTACGGTTCGCGGTCGCCATTCCAGAACTTTTCGGCCCCATCGGCCATCCGTTCTGCGAGCAATGTGCTCTGCCCACTGCCATTTAAGTTTCGCATTTCTTCGGGCTATGTCGGTAACTTTGGTTCTGCTGCGGATATCCACTTTTCTGACGTGACCACGCATAGCCCTCTCCACGACCCCAATATAGTTGGTAAAAGGCGAGGCAGCTTGATTGACTGTCATTCATTCCTTTTACACTATCTACACAATAAAAACTTACTCTCTAGAACTGTTTCCTGTGGTGTTGGCTGACAGTGGACTGTTCCCCAAGTCTCTGGAGTGAGACTTGACATGGTGTGCTCTCTCGCCATGCCGAGACGACGTACTCGATGATGGTTCCTGTAAATAACGGGAATGGAAGTTACTAGAAGAACAAATATAATTGGAGTTATATTTTAGGGCTGATCAACAAACAGTGCGTACAGTGTGGAGGCAAACTTGATATCTAAGGCACTCTATAGAGTGTAACTTAAAATGCAATACAGATATATGCTCCCGTTAGCATGCGCCCGTATGCTCATTTTCTTAGCCTTTATTAAATATGTCATGGTAGGAATGTCATCAAATCGTACTGTTTAAAGGTATGAAAGAGTAATCCTCACTTCATTTGCAAACATGTCATCATAACAAATGCACTCCTTTTGTTTATTGTGATGAAGACATTCTGGCTTATTTTAATTCCTTGCTGAAAAATCTAATGAATCCTTAATTTTTACCCGACTGTCGAATTAGGGTAAGGTGTTTATCAGTCTGTGTATGTATGTTTGTTCCTATTTGGCTTTCTAGAGACCAAACACGTTTTCCGATTTTGATGATGCTTACGTCAATCATGCTGTGCAGTTGGAGGATACCTCTATCTGTGTTTGGTTAGCCAGCTCGCGAATAAGTATTCACCGACTGCACAGCATGATTTTCTTCTTGTTTACGTCATTTTAGTTCGCTTCTCAAGCAGTCGGGTTTTTTGATTTAACTTTTTTTATCTGATAGATCGATAAAATATTCTCACAATTCACAAAAATGCTATTTTATTTCTTCCAATAAAGTATAAAAAAATAAACTGATATTGATTTGCCAAACATTTTAATTTATGAAGTGTTTCATTTACCAACTAAAAAAATAAATAAGTAATTACTTTTACTGGTCCATTATACCAAAACATTTCACACCATACCCATCCAATTAATATACAACCATCCTTCAGACCAAAATACAGTTTCAAATACAGTGTCACAGGTGAACTTTGGAAAGGCCTATATCCAGCAGTGGACTGCGTTAGACTGTCTTGATTTATAGCCTCTTAATAAACCTCTTCAAGTATATAATGTGTCTATCAGACAATAACCATGAAAAATGGATTCATATATGGCAATGATGATGATTGATAACTGGACTGATGCTCGAAGTCACGAGCATCACGTCAAAACTATGATTGGCATGACAACTGAGGTATTCAAATGTATTGATTGATTTTATGACTGGCAAAGTCTGTGGGTTTGCTCGCTTATATCCTAAAACCTACTAATATTATAAACATGAAAGTCTGTATTTTTGGATCAATGCTAAACGGATATTGATGAGACTAAATTTTGAATTTTCGTTAGATTAGGTAATAAATTACTTTTTAGGGTTCCGTACCCAAAGGGTAAAAACGGAACCCTATTTCTAAGACTCCACTGTCCGTCTCTGTCTGTCTGTAACCAGGCTGTATCTTATGAACCGTGATAGTTAGACAGTTGAAATTTTCACAGATACTGTATTTCTGCTGTCGTAAAATAAATATTTAAGTGCGGCTCCCTTAAAACAAACGTGATTTTAAGGCGTTTTTTTGCGATGATGGTACGGAACCCTGCGCGCGCGAGTCCGACTCGCACTTGGCCGGTTTTTTTATCTCGGTAGTACAATAGTTGTTATTTTTTTATTTTTTCAACAACGAAGACGCAGACAATAACTAGAGTCAAATATTTTCTATGTCTTATCAAGTTATCACATAGTGAAAAGCAGTGCCTAATAGGAAACGGGGTTTATTAGCACCGGAGGGGTACGAGTTTGTAATAATAGTGATAAAATACTGTTCTGCAGTTCCTAACTAACAGTTCCTAAGTAACATAAGGAACAGTTCATTATGATCGTAAGTAATAACGTATCTAACTAAGATTCCATAATCTAACGACACTCAGGGGGATTGCATACCGCATACCATCTAACTTTCTCAATCATAATCCATTGCGAACCGCATGCAATTCCCATTCAACAGCACCTTATTACCAAACAGACATTAGTTACAATGTTTTATACAGGCGACTTCGTCTGCGTAGCATTAGTACTTCGAAAAGCGTATTTTTTACTTGAGAATTTATTGATGCCCCATAAAAACCTCCATTCCCCTCTCCCACCCCCATAAGGGCGATTGCCGGGATAAAAACTATCCTGTGTCCTTCCCAGGGTGGCAAACTACCTCCATACCAAATTTCATATAAACAGGTTCAGCGGTTTAAGCTTGAAAAGGTAACAGACAGACAGAGTTACTTTCGTATAATATTTGTTTGGAAACTAGGTTTCTTTATAGGTGTAGTATCGAGGCTAAGGGGCGTTCGCATCAATATTCGTCCTACATAATTAGAGAGTAGGTAATATTAGCCGCATTCAATAGTAACACTTCAATGGCGCGGTACATTTTTTTAATAATGTTTGCAGTATGTGGCCAAGTCTATTGATCAAGTAGAGGTGCTGTCTGTACCAAATTGTTATATGGGCCATTACACTTTTTGAGGGACAATTTAAAATGAATGAGAGTAACAACGTTATTAATGTTGTTTCTTTAAGAAAATAATTAATTTGTTCGTAATTTTTACGACAGTATTTCTTTATATGCAAAAAAAATATGGTTCTGTAGTGTTTTTCACCTATAGGGGCAAGCAAGGCTTTGTCCGTCAAAAAGAAGAATCGGCCACATGTACGCGTGGTTGAGTGTACGAAGGTATGTAGGTAGGTAGGTACTGCAAGCCTTTTAAAGAGTAAAGTACTTTCTATTTCATAATGTCGTAGGTCAATCGTCTGGAGCATTGAAACGGTACTTGTGAACAATAGTGTTATCTTTTAGTTGTATTGTTCTGATCCAGCTGTAGTTTAATTCTTGTGAACTTTAACTTAAATATTTAAGTTGAGAGTAGACGTGCTGTTGTGGCAAATTAATATTCTTTAACCTTGTAAACATGTGAACCTATTATATAGTACGTATTGTGAACTGTCTACATCAGGGATTCCCAAAGTGGCCGATCGATATCGACCCCTTGGGGTCGAAATCGGCTTCCCAGGAGCTCGACATAAACGAAAAATGATTTTGCAGGTCGACGAGATCTAATAATCGACCCCTAATAATTAACACAAGTTAGTATTTGAAACTTTCAAGATACTGTATAAGTTGTGTTATGTGCATCAACTTTTTATAAGAATGACTAATATTTTAGTGGGAAGTATCATTGTTGTACTTTTAAAAAACTCAACAATTCGATAAGCGTACAGAAGTTCGTAAAGATGAAAAACTCGGCAAGGCAATAAGCGGATTTTTTAAGCTTAACACACATGCGGGTTTTATTCGCGCGATTTTTGTAGTATAATTCCCGCGCGATTTTTTTCCGCAATGCGTTCATACAATTTCATAAGTCGCAGAATGGACGGAAAAAAAAACGCGCGAAAAAAAATCACAGTGCGTGCTAAGCATTTTAAAGTAATTTGGCTATGAGGTCTTGTTAGAGTATCAATTTGTATCTAATAATTAGGCAATTACTCAGTAACCTGCAACTTGATTCTGTGCCAAAAAGCAGAACGATACACCACCGGTTTTAAAATTAAGAATCTCATTAAAATACGAGAGCTTCTTAACTTCATATTCTCACATCAGAAACCGGAGGTAATTAACATCATCATCATCAGCCTTTTAATGTTCCCACTGAACAACATGACACAGGCCTCCTCTCTGTGGGAGGGAATATGCCGTAATCCACCACTCGGGCCCAGTGCTGGTTGGTCAATGTCACATGTCTTCCCTGTCTTCGAATGTTTGGTTCTAGGACATGCCGGTTTACTCACGATGTTTTCCGCCACCGTTTTGAGAGCAGTGGTGATGAACATGTTATCTATTAACTAATATCTGCAGTACCTTGTTTTATTATTTACCAGTCCCACTATCAAACATGACTCATAAAGTCCACATAACTTTCACAAATTAACGTCTCGTCTTTGTTTGTATTATTTACTTCCCTGATAAAATAGATATGCATAAAAATACAGAACTACTTGCATTCCAAGCCTTATAATAAGTTTCAAGGTGATAATGCAGCCCGCCATCAGTCCATTCACGTGTGTCTTGTGGACTTATTAGCAAACTGGCACTTAAGGTACTTGAGTACCTACCTGGGTGCTCACTATAATAGTTTTTGTTTATATTTGCGAATATTATATTTGGACTTTGTACTGTATTAATACACCAAAACTAATATAAAATCGAGGTAACTTTTTTATTGTTGTTAGGATTGCGCTTGCCTGATGGTAAGCGATGATGTGGTCGACGATAAATCACGCTTGCCTAGAAGAAACCTATTCACTCTTGACTTAAAGACTCCCAAGTTGTAGCTATCAGGAAATACAGACTCCGGCAGGGAATTCCACTCCTTTGCTGTACGCATAATGAAAGTATTCTCAAAACGTTTGGTGCGTATAGGGTGGGATGTCCACCAAGTACCGATGACGCATCGCCGTACGTCTTGTAGTCCGATAATGGAACGGGCTAGGAGGAATAAGTTTATGCAATTCCAACGCACACTCCCCGAAATGTAACCGATAAAAACCGTTGTTTGTAAAAGATAATCTTTGGAAGTAAAATAGCATCACGCCCATTTTCCCCGAAGAGTTGGGCAGAGGTGGAACTATACATAGTACTGTTATGTTTAAGTCCCTTGTTGGGAGCGAGCTTATTTCCTTCAACCGACAACAAATCCTGACTCCGGGCTGCTAGCTATATTCCAGATTGAAAACCCCAATTATACTTATATTGTCTGACCCGGAAATCGAAACCAGGACACAGATAATATAATACTAGCATACAGATGCCTCATCCCATACAAAGAAACTGTGCCGACGTTTTTCGTCTGATTAAACTGATTGTTTTTTGTACATCGATCGCGTACGGTTCCGTTCCACGGCGATAAATAGATGGTGTTAGCAGCGACATGCAAGTTAAAGGGTTTACTCGGTTCGTGAATATTTTTTCTTTATATTCAGTGACAGTTTTAGTAGTAATTTTGTACTTAGGAGAGTTGATTAAACAAGAACATACAATGTTTATGTATAATTCCAGAAAATGTTAATATTACACACAATTCAATAACAAATCGGTGCATATTGCGCCATCTAGTAAGATTTATTTGAACGAAATTTTCTTTCTCAGAATCCCGTGCCCAGGATGCTGATCGTGTAACGAAAATTCTTCCACTAATCCAAAGCGACACCACAGCGACGCTATCTGTATTTCAGAAAAGTTTTTTGTTTTCTATTTCTAGTAAACTAAATATTTTGATGAGTTACATCATTTAAATTGAGGACAATTTAGTATACCTAACTAATGACTAAAACAGTTTATCGGCGGGATGTAGCTATTGTGATAACCTACCTGTTTCGGCATTTGCCTTTACCGTCATCAAAGTAAATACAAAATAAGGAAACTGTAGCTGCAAAGCCGAATGAATTATCCCATCACTACATACATAAACTCACGCCTTTTTCAATGAGGGTAGGCAAGAAACTGCTGAAAGCCAACTGCTACGATCCTTTCATTCTCCTTTAGCTTCAATTACGAAACACTACTACTGGACCGTTTTCAAATCTTAAATCACGTTCACGGCCCAAAAACATTCAGAATGTATCTTGCATTCGATGTCTAGTCGCGACTGGGTGTCCCAAATGCCGAATTCATCCATGAGAAGTCCCCTTACTTTTACTGCGTGCGATTATCAACAATATATTACTGGAAGTTTGGAACATACTAATGAGAAAGTTTCGAAATTTGCCGAAATGGGCAGTGTGATCTCTCGCTTCCGGCCATAATCAAGTCAATGATCAGAAGCGATAGCTCATGGCAAGCAGTTGCTGTCTTCGCCGAACAGGTAATGGTAACAATAGAGGCTGCACAAAGGAAGATAGAGATGTCCTCCACTTTACGCGGTAGAAGGATCGGCCGGGCCGCAGAAGAAGACTAACAATGCTCTGTTCTGCTCCGGCAAAGTGGCCGACGGGTGACGGAGTTGCACATAGGCCTAGTTGGTGTCGCGTGGTGTTTTGGCAGCGCAAACCCCAGTAAAAATTAACGGCGAGATGTATCGTGTTTAGTCAGTAGGAGTTTGACAGACCCTTTCGCTTGCCCCAAAGCGGAGGACATCGATACGAATATCAATACGTAAATTAAAAAAAACCGGCTTATTGCGAGTAGGACTCGCGCACGAAGGTTTCCGTACCAGTATCGCAAAAAAACGGCAAAAAGTCAAGCAATAAATACATCTGTGAAAATTTCAACTGTCTAGCTATCACGGTTCATGAGATACAGCCTGGTGACAGACGGATCGTGGAGTCTTAGTAATAGGGTCCTGTTTTTACCCTTTGGGTACGGAACCCGAAAAAGGAGTTTGTCAGTAAGTCGAATAGACAACATTGTTGCCATTGTGGGTAGAACCAAACTTACCATCAACAAGTGAGATAGTGATCAAACCCGAGCCTATCAACAATAAAAAATAACCTGAATGAGGTTGGCACAGGAGCGTGAGGCTTGTTTCCGATCCAAATCCAGCCATGCCATTTTCGACTTCGTCCATAGCTGGGTCAGCCCAATTCTACCGAGAGTAAGATCCCTTACCGCACACAACAAGCCTGTCGCACTATCACCAAGCCATTTAAACTCTCAAATGACCTAGTCCTAAGTACAAATAACATCAAAGACCTCCCAGACAAAGTCACAGGGGTCACAATTTATGAACTTATGACTTATGAAACATCAGAGATTTCTGTCCTTGAGATCAAGTTGAAATAGTGTCTCCGTCTGGCTAGCGGCGCACGACTGTCTGAGTTAAATTAGCTAATAAATTCGCAATTCGCAGATATGTCCAGTGGGAAACATTAGTTTGATGTATTAGGGGATTACAGGGACAAGTAATTAACTATTAGGTTGTAATTTGTAATTAAATGTTTGATCCGGTTGAATAATTCTGGGGACAAAATGCTCTCTTTCAACCCGTGTTTCTAAAGTAAGAAAAATCTCGAAAATTGGACTTCAGTATAGGAAGCGTCCATGTATTCATCAAAGTTGTATAATATAAGAAACAGAACAGCAGCAGGGTGTGCATGACGTGGAGCCTAGTCGCACAGCATGCTTCACCTCCTGGCCTATCCTCTGTGCCCCAAATGCAGCCAAAGTGGGTAATGTTTTGGGCCACAAATACGAAAGACTGTCGTGCCAGCGACACAAAGAAAGAGATTATAAAACCATATCGAAATCCTATTTTTAACCCCCGGCGGAAAAAAGGGGTGTTATAAGTTTAACGTGTGTACCTGTGTGTTTGTGTATCTGTCTGTGCCATCATAGCTCCTAAACGGATAAACCGATTTGGATTTCGTTTTTTTTTATTGAAAGGTGACTTTATCGAGAGTTCTTAGGAATGTTTGATGGAAATCGGTTCAGCCGTTCAAAAGTTATGAGTGTTTTACTGTTTGAATCGGGGTGTTTTCGCAAGATATCGTGCCTTAGTTACTGACTGCCGGGAGGGTAATGTATTTTTCAGTCTATGTATGTATGTTTGTTTCTATATGGCGTTCTAGATACCAAACGCTTTGGCTGGTTTTGATGATTGTTACGTCAATCGATTCGTCTTAACCTTGCTAGTGTCACTGGCTATTAAAACAATTGGAAAATAGAAAATGGCAGATTTTGGGTGCCATATTGTGGGGGCCCAATTATTTTTGTTCTTCCAAACCTTTATGGGGTATCAAAAAAAAGGGTTTTAAGAGGTGATTTCAATAATATATAGCACTTACATGTTTAAATGTAACTAATTAAAAAAAAAGTACATCTGCTTTTGGTCAGCAAGCTCGCGAATATGTATCCTCCGACTGCACAGCATGATTTTCTTCTTGTTTACGTCTTTTTAGATCGCTTGTTAAGCAGTCGGGTTTTTTTATTTTTTGAATTATTGCTAAACCTAACCCCTATAATATTAATATTGGAACTTGCGTTCATCTGACGTTTACGTTATATAAACAGACAACCATACTATATTCATTATCCTATAACGACTATAATATACTTATATTAGCGACGAGGTACCAATTATATACCGAGGACACACCAGACCTAACATTGTAGAACAATTACTGCTGTTTCGCACATTGATTAGAACTATGTTACTGCATGAATGGACTTCTCTTATCGTCTACCTTATCTAGATTATATGAAGACCAGTTTAAAGGCCTTATAGATACTGAAGCACATGAAATAATTGTTCATTAAGACAGTGTTGCCATATGTACGGGATTGTCCGTACACGTACGGAATTTGGAGTATTACTTACGGAAAAAAATTGCGTACGGATATGTGTTCGAATTTCCAATAATACGTACTCTTTTTGTTTTAAAATGCAACACACAAAATTAACAAAAACATAGATGCATCGATATATCGTTTTTAGTTTTAGGTTTCTTTTGTACGGATTTCGTTCGAAGTTTCAGATTTATTGTACATACGGACAGTACGGCTTTTTTTTGGTCAGATGTACAAAGAACAATGGCAGGTGCCCATACATTTTTTTAGCTGAGATTAAATTCCTACGTCTTTAAATGAAAAATATCTGGTTTAACTCAGGGTGATGTTCTGAATTAGTTTGTGCAATAATTTTTGTTCGAGAATGTCGAGAATAATAGATATTCAGTCATAAACTTTTGTAGGTTATGTCTGGGTAACTTTTAATAATGTGTTTAATAGGTAAAATTATTCAATTTCGTGGAAGTAAAAGGAGAATATCGCATTAGCATTTCCCTTACCTAGTTATTTCAGCATGAAATGTATAATATACTCTTTGAAAAGAGTATATTTATTTAAACTAAGCGGCTTTGACGTTTATCAAAAGGTACTCGTCAACAACCAAGCTATATTTTTTAAACTAGGGTACTTGTCTTTTTGCCAATCATTAACTAAAAGTAATTCATTTATTTCTACAATATTCTTACCTACCTGCGAGGAACATTTATACTTAGACATAAACTCTATTGTTAACTCATTTACTGCAATAAATACATTAATTATATTATTAATTAATATAGTTACTACTTGTCACTTAGCAGATAAAATATATAATGGCAACACTAAGCTAAAGAAATTAACTGAAAATCAAATAACTTTTTATTTATTATGTTTTTTTTTATCCGTTTTGAACCAGCCCAATAATATATTTAAAAAATGTAGACAATTAATAGAATGTCTTTCGTATATAACTCACTTTCAGACGCTCAAATTTAAGTCAGCTAAAATCTCGCCATTGTTCTTTTTTGTCGCTACAGTATGGCAACACTGCATTAAGAGAAAACTGTACCAATTAAGTCCATCATAATTAGGTCTTTGTCGTGTATAAATCGTTTAGATACAGTTTGTAGTCGACAAAACATAACATCACGACTGTATTACGCGGAGGGTTGGGCAGAAGTGCAACTACAGTACACATTGCAGCTGCAGTTTTAAGACCAGGTCTAAGTCTTCTAGCACATTCATGAGCCAGGATTGTGATTCAGGCACTTATGTGAATGATCATCATCATCACCATTATATCAGCCTACGTCCACTGCTGGACATAGGCCAAGCGTCGCCACATTGATCGGATCCGTACGTCTCGCATCCAGCGGGTCCCCGCAACCTTCACCAGGTCATCGGTCCACCTGGTGGGAGGCCTTCCAACGCAACGTCTTCCGGTTCGCGGTCGCCATTCCAGAACCTTTATGCCCCATCGGCCATCCATTCTGCGAACAATGTGCCAGGCCCACTGCCACTTAAATTTGGCAATTCTTTGGGCTATGTCAGTAACCCTGGTTCTCTTGCGGATCTCTACATTTCTGATTCGATCACGCAAGGAAACTCCGAGCATAGCCCTCTCCATTGCCCTTTGGTTGACTTTAAGCTTTCTGATGAGGCCCATTGTGAGCGACCACGTCTCAGAGCCATATATCATCACTGGCAACACACACTGGTCATAGACTTTCGTCTTGAGACACTGTGGTAAGTTGGACGAGAAGATACCGTGCCACTTCCTGAACTTCAGTTGTGTATGATACTACTACTGTTATCCAGAAAAGAGGATATGACACTAGCTACCAAAACTGGGATGTCCCCAAAACCCAAAGGCCCACAAATCAAACACATTCATTTGGACACGATAAACGTTATCTTAATCACTTCCTTTCCGAGTCAACCCCACTAGTCCGTCATTTTTGTTACCAAATCCGTTGTATGTGTGGGAGTCTAAAAAAAAACCATAAAGTTACTACTCACACTGACAACATGGTGGACAGTCGAGGGCGATTGCACCCTGGACCTGATGACCGCATCATCTGTCACCACAGCAGGATCCCTCGCCAGATCAGCCGTGGAAGGTGACTGGCTGCGACTGGACCCCTTACTGTGCCCGTGCCCAACGTGGAGTGTGTCCATCTCCTGGTGAAGACCCTCACATGGGACCCTCGCACATCAGGAACTGGCGTTATCTGGGTTAGTTCATAAGCTTGATAGGTCGGTCAGTGATCTCGCCATCGCGCAGTTTTATCTGAAACATAGATACGGTTAATTAGGTTATTAGAACTGTTGAACTATTCACTGAACTATGCGACACACATTGAGGTAATAATGCGATACGAACGAAACTGTCATTTGTGTTTGACAGTTCGTGACATTTGATATTTTTTATTAGATTTTAATTTATGGCGACATATTTTGTGACCAAAGGCAACGGCTAAAAATCGTTTTGATGGATATTATTTGTTGAATATGCATAATACCCATAATAATCTTCAATGGACAATAAACAAGAACTAAGCGTGCAAATCTTCACACAAAGACAGAATGGTATACAAATGCATGAACTATACAAATTCCGCACACGTGTTAAGTGCATAGCCATGAACACAGTCGTGTTATAATGTGCGTAAACTGTGCTATGTATCAATGCGTAGCTATTCCTCTTACTTCCCATGGAGCACATAAGGGGCTGACCGGCTGCTCTGTGCAACGTTTTCAGAATGGTAAAACTTATTTTTACTTTAACATAGCACGGCCAAAGGCCAATTACATTACTGAAAAACATGGAACACAAATAAAATATCCCAATGCACGATATTCAAACGCTTGACACTCATTTGCCGCGAATCTCTCATTCATCCGCGAATACTTCGCGATCAGGTTTAGCATTTAAGACGACGACTAACGCCAACGACCTTGAGGGAACAAAACGCGCCCTCGTTTCTCACCCGCGCGACCCGAAATTTAGTAGTTTTTTGTACTTTTCTTATTATTCTATGACTTTAAAAAAAAAAGCTTCAGATCAAAATGTAGATAATTAAATTGTCTTTGATATGGTGCCGATTTCATTAAAATACGCCCAGCGGTTTTGTTGTGATTGTCGTGTTTTTGTCCGTTTTAGACATAACTTTACAAATTAATTACACTTTGTTATACGAATAAAACTCAAAATTTGCTCAGATGAAATTATTAAGAAAATGGTCTAATATAACATATATTTTTTTCCAATAAATTACGATTAGCCGTTTAGACGTGATTCTCATTTTAAAATCAGCTACTCAAGGGAATCTGCGCCTTAAGGCGCCGATTCCCGATTGACTGCGCTTTAGCGACAGTTCATCTCTCAAATATTTATAGCATCTTGACTACCCACTGCCATTCTTTGCCACTGCCTCTGAGGTGTTGTATTTCTTATATCTTAAACAGCTTGACATCAATTTCCTAGATCAAAGAATTCCAAACAAACGATAAACCTCGTATACGTGTATTTCGGCGCTCAAAACAAAATATATCGGCGCTTATATCGACGGCTTAGCCCGTGTTATGACTGCAGATAAGCCGATAACTGGATTTACACACATGAAACGCTAAGCGCTAAAACAAACAATACATTTGGAGGCGATTTATTGAGGGCGGGTGTTACTCAATATATTGTTAGATTTATTAAGCATCAGGTTGCTAGCTTTTCCCTGAACTGTGCAGGGGTTTACACGAATCAGCAGACAAAACTACTAACACGGATAAAAATGATAACTTTTATCCGTGGTGCTAGGCAACTGGGCTTATAGCCCAATACCCTTTGTGCCTATTGGCCTTGTTTGTTCTGTCTCCTGCTTGATATAGGAGGGAAGTGGAAATTATGTTTTTGTTTTCCTACTCTTCCTTTATTATTTTCGAATTAATTTCGTTGCGGGATCCAAGACAGTTAAATTCATTCTCCGGGACTTCGACCAGCTTCATTGCCTCGGCGCTTTTCTGGTGATCGCCACTGCTGATTTTGGCTTTCAGGAGTTGCAGTGGTTTGGGAATAGTGCGGTGGGAAACTCCCAAAAAAAAAAGACAAAACTAATTACGTTAAGCATGAGCATGCACAATTTAACTGCCTAGGTAGTGACACTATAAGTACCCAATGTTGAACCTACTTTCAAGAACTTGATAATGGTAACCCTTGAACAATGGCAAATATAACCCATTATCGGATAAATTTCCCAAGTCGGCGACGTAACATCAAGTAACAACAGGGCAACAAAATCTGAAAGAAAGCTATAGAGCAAAAAATCGTAAGTCTCAAGAAGCAGCTATTTATTTTGCATCAAGTTTATTTTCACTTTAATAACCAAAACACAGGTACGAATCATAGCCTACGTCACTGCTATCAGCCGGTGCCAGGAAGTCTAGCCGTCTGCCAAATTGTTCAAACATATTGAATACTGCTCTTGAGGCATTTCGTATCGGCGCAAAATGTCTGAGTGCCGAACTTGGGTGTCCCCCAAACTGTAACCAAATACTGTCTACTGACAAGACAAACTTGGGTGATACATACATAAACTCACGCCTTTTTCCAATGCGGGTAGGCAGAAACTATAGAACACCATCTGCTACGATCCTTACATACTTCTTTTGCTTCATTCACATTCATACATCTAGTCATACACACACGCCGGTTATGAGTACTGCGCACCTGGCCTTTCTGAAGAACTTCACCAATAAGGTCTATGTATGTCTTTCTAGGGCGTCCCCTCCCGGCGTTTCCATTCACGTCTGCCTTGTAAATAACTTTCGTTAGTCGCCTTGCATTCATCCTCTCAACATGGCCAAACCATCTTAAAAAACTCTTTTCAATTTTAGTCACTACATCTTCTTTTAAACCACAACGTTTTCTTATTATATCATTCCTCCATCTATCATTTAAAGTTACACCACACATTCTTCTCAAGGAACGCATTTCTACTGCATTAATCCTATTTTCACTTTTTTTGCCATACCCAACCTTCACTTCCATACATAAGTGTAGGCACTAGTACGCTGTTGTGAACTTTGGTGATTTTAGGCGAAAAAGCCGCTTCACTTCAGGTTATAACATAAATCTTGAGGTACTACTTTTTGCTGTTGATATAAGTAGGTACTTCATATCCTGGGCTGTCAGTGTCTTTGGGGCTTTCAATCTTTTAAAGAAGAATTAGAGAAAATGAGGACATCTTTCTTTTACACGGATCAAACTCCTGCAGCCTTATTGCGTAAGTGAATTCGGTAAGGAAGGAATCTATAATTCGAAAGGATTTGGCCTCATCAATCGACCAAACACATCCAACGGAAATCCACAACGCGTTTTTCATCTCGCACGTAATTGGTCGATTGATGGGATCAAATCCTTCGCCTTGCCGAATTCACTTAGGCAATTAGGGAGCTGGCCCTATATCCCTAGAGGTCAATAAGATGCATAAACCAATATGTCCATAAAACCACTTTATATTGTAATTAAAATATCGAGGTACACAGACATAATCTTAATTTTTATACGGCAATAAATTGGCGAACTATTACCGCGATTGACCTACATTTGATAGCTGATGCTTTACGAGGGAGCCGTTAATCTTTACGACTGACTGATTGGATGTAGCATGAATTGGATACTGATGTGTTATATGTATATCAAATGCCTATTGGAGCCCGAAGATGGCTCGAATGGTCATTAAAGAGGAATAATTGAAGATTGAGAAAGAAAGAAAGTCAAATCGAGAATCTGAAAGGGCAAATCACGGCAATGCGAGACCTCTGAATTGCGAATGCCGAAAGGAATACTCTTCCACCACGCTTCCAGTGATACCAGTGGCTATAAGCTTAATGAAAATAGGTGAGGTTTGAGTAAAACTACGTATAATCAGAGATGGTCAGAACCAGAACTGGACCTATGGGCTTGAGATGAAAAATTACATACAGCACAAGAGTGGGAATCTTGTTGGTGGAGAAGTATGGCAGAAGAACCAGAGGAGAGCAGTGGTGACCCAGTGGTAACGGCCGTGACTTACAAGTTGTAGGTCGTGGGTTTGATTCGAACCCTGGCAGGCGCTTTACTTTCCAAAAAAACAAAGACATATGACATCCACCGCACTGGGCCCGCGTGGTGGATTAGGGCCCATTCCCTCTCACAGACAGGCGGCCTGCACGCACAACGGAGCAAATGGGAGTCTTAAGTGCGGCAAAGAAGGTCCATCCATCCTAAGAGCTAGAGGATGATGATAGAGAACTAATTTTGGTAGCAATCAAGTACATGCGCTGTCCGTTTTACCTTCAAGTCAAAATGTCCGATTTTTACGTTGTTATATTTTGAGTACAACTGCAAACAATACGTTCTAATCTAAAAGGTGAAACATGTGAATCACTCGCCCTTTTGCGGTGAGTCTTGTATGACTAAGACAAAGGTTTACTGCGCAAATGTTCCTTGTTTAAAAACAAAACATGGCTTTTAATTAAATACGTAAGACGATCAATAACCGCTATTGGCACGTGTGAGTAGTTATGTATCCTGAAGTACTTACCTATGCGGTTGTCTAGACTTCTTTAGATTAATTACGACTTAAAGTAACCTCTAATAGCTTATTATAATAAAAATAACTGTTGTTATTAGTTATAGTTATTATTTCAGAGGAAGCTTCTATAATATAAAGTTATATCGAAGTCTTCTCTACGCTCATAACGTTCGCAGAATACTTAATCATCAGCGCACATACATAATGGAATCACATTCATTGTTGAGCGGCATAAGATATTCTTAATGCAACCTTAATGTGGTCTTTATACTGCAATCTTTTTTCATAATAGAATGTAACGTTAATAATATAAACATTGTAAGATCGATTCAATCGATATGCGAATATAAAGTTAGATTTCTGTTTTTCGAATTTCAAGATAAAACACGCTCGTACCCAAGTATCAAGTACCTTCGACACGTCCTTGAATATATCGAAACACAATCTACCCGCATTAACAAAAAAAAAAAAAAAGCATTTTTTTTATCAGCGATGTGATATAAAAAGAACAACCCTTGTCATGTGGCATTTTCCACAGGTTCTGTTGCCAAGGTCATATTTGTATTGCACGAGCTACCGATTACTGAAACCTCGTTGGCAATCAAAGCCTAAAACCTATTAAAAATTCAAGCTGTTACTTGGAATTAGTCTTGATGGAGGCTACACATGGCAAATATGATACGTTATAGATTTCTTGTCAATTCAGAACTGGCAAGGCTATATTTTTCTTTAATACTGAATCAGAAAGTTCCATTAGCTTTATTTAAGACGGTACCCTGACCAAAAAATCGGCATGAGATATGAGCATTCCTATTGGTCTAGCGGCACTGGTGGCGCATGAATTACAGTAGTGAATACGCCCAGATTTTAGAATAAAATCTTTATAAAATCGAATTTTGGTCTTTTGAAAAAAAAAATTCTACAAAAATGTTCGTTATTAAATTGTCTATCCATGAGTGTTAGTACAAATAATAATTAATGAAAACTTTACGAGGAGATGCATAATATCAATAATTATTTCTCATTTTTATGTTTTTTTGGAAGGAGATTAGTGAAATATACACAACATTTAAAAAAAAACTAAATCTTCCATTTTAGAATCAATATCATGTAGAATTTTAATGTATTTTTATTAATTGATATTTCTTTTATAGCTCCTAAAAAACAGCACAAAAACGGCTTGCGCGGCGTTTTGCTCGGGGTACCGCCATAATACGTGCCGCAAAGACTAATGCAGAATCTAAATCGCGGAGGAACGACATCCGTCACCATAATTCTGTTCTACATTTACATCTGACCCTAACATCATTACATTGTTCGTGAGCTCCGACTATTAGCAACCAAATCGAGAAATATAGCTAAATCGATACCAATCGAACAAATAATCGCACTTTCAATTCATTCGAGTTACAGTTCTCGTTCGAATGCTGAGATATGGCAACGGTGATGAGTCAATGCTCGAGCGAAGTACAATTTCCTGTCTAGATAGACAATTATAACAGTGCATCTGTTATAATGACCGGAGTAAGATGATTAATAATTTATTAGCTATTATTGACCTGATTCTCGTCTATTAACTGTTCGTTTCCTCTGGTAGACGCAGAAACTCGAAGAAAATGCGCGCATTACAATGTTTTTTCTTGGCTTACACATCTTCATGTGAGTTCTACAAAAACGGGCCCACTTCAAACGATGCCCTTGTCCATGGTCGCACGTACTTTCTCTTTATCACATTTTATGTGGTGTGTGCCGTTTGTGTGCATACCTAGTCGCATTTTTCTGATTGCTCGCATTTCTACTGCGTTAATTTTGTTTCTGGGACAGCAAAATGCTCTTTGACAATTTGCTATGCATAGACACAGCCACAATGTTTTTACACGACGTATTTTTCTCCGGTACAATATAAAAAATCAGTGAAATAACACTAAAACGTCCAACTGTCCCACTTCTGATGTTTGTGGCGAAAAACAAATTCTCAAGTCTACCAAACTAACGGCGAAAACAAAACTTAAATAAGATGTCTAGTATAAAAGGGGTTCCAGCAATAAAAATATTTACCGAGCTCAGGTCTGGTATAAAAAATAAGCAGCACATAAAATGTAGTGATATTAAAAAAAATATAATAAGGCAAAAAGGCCTAAAGGCCTACGTAAGATACGTAGACAAGCAATTTTATAATAATTGGCAGCGTAGTCAAATCTTCACAAAAACAAATAAACGACACTTAGGTATTTCTGAATGTGGCTGATGGCTGAAATGAAGATTCATGCTCGCGTGAATTCTTTTCTATTTGTCAACTCCAAAGACTGAGCATATTTTAGTAGGTAAGCAGGGAACTACCTCCTTTACTAACACTGGATTTTTTGAGCAATATGACCTATCAGGAAGAGGATGAATGAGAGGGAGAGGAAGGCCAAAGAAAAGAAGAATGGACTGTGTGAGAAGTGATATGTAAGAAAAGGGAATCAGCAAAATCGTGACAGGAACGGGGACAGGACGATATGGAAGAAGAAAACGTGTTGCGCCGACCCCAAGTAACATGGGATAAGGGCAGGAAGATGATGATGAAGACCTATCAGGAAGGATAGCAGAAGAAAGTGGAAACCTATACCCAGCAGATGGTATATATTATATAGTATATTTTTGAACCTTCTGACGGAAAACTTGTATAATCTCCCTATAAATTTTTCAAACATAATAAACAGCAATGGTTCCTTTATTTATCTAATAAATAAAAATTAGTAACGGCCATGTTTAGATAACACAACGTATTGACATATTGAACTGTAACCACAGCAAAAAAAACGTTTGACCCATTTTTATCAGCTAATAACTCGCGGCGTATCTTGGTGGGTAGTCAAAATATTAGGATAGGAACGTACTTTCATTATGAATTATATAATTCGAGTATTTGATATTGATACGGTGAAATAATCAGATCGCAACATAGTTGCGTCAATCTAAAGACGGAATTAGATTGAGATTTTTTGAGATTGACTCAACAGGAAATTATTCTTGAGAAAAATCAAAATACTTAAGACTTTCCGATTGATAATTCGATTCGGTTTGAGTTTGTGTAGGTAATGCGTTTTATGTGCAATGATTATGATTTACGAGAAATAAATTATACATACATCCCATGAGGGTAGGCAGAAACTACAGAACGCCACCTGCTACGATCCTTACTACTTCTTTTGCTTCACTCACATTCATACATCTACTCATACACACACGCCGGTTATGAGTACTGTGCACCTGGCCTTTCTGAAGAACATCGCCAATAAGGTCTCTGTATGACTTTTTAGAGCGTCCCCTCCCGGCATTTCCATTCACGTCTGCCTTGTCTCGTTAGTCGCCTTTCATTCATCCTCTAAACATGGCCAAACCATCTTAACATACTCTTTAAAAATATGTAACAGCTTATTAAAAACTACTGCCAACACACACGCAGTTCTACTCTTGAGTATAGGACAGAAATAAAGGATTGTCAAAATGTCAATAAACAGTAACAAACCCGCCATAAACGAGACATACAAATAAAATATTCATGGCTTGTTGGCCACAATAATGTATTCGTTCCTTTTACGTTGTGTCCTCTCAAATATTTCAGCGTACTCTAGGTAAACTAAAACATCCAACTAACAACTCTATAGCTAGAGTGCAAAGTCCAAAACAGCAAAAAAATATCCGGCGCATAGTAATCTAGTTTGTATGGGATTGACCCTAATCAGAGTCACAATACAGACGAAATGGAGAGCGATTCAGAGAGATAACAGCATTTTTGTATTGTTGGAATCATAAGCTGATGGAAAGTTAATTGCATACATTATATTTACTGCTGTTGAGTTTTATATTCATTCATTATAATGTTTTGAATGCTGGCTAGCTCTCTCTTGGAACTGTTGTAACAATATATCATTCAGTATTAGCAGGGCTGTGAATATGAATTAACTAATGACCGATACGAGCTTCTGCCAATTGGCTGTTAGTCGGACATCTTGCAAGTTGAACATTCTACAAAGAATTGGCGCCGGTCTATTCATATTTTACTGCTGTCGTCGCTTTTTTCATGGAGACTTAAGACGGTACCCTGACCAAAAAATCGGCATGAAATATGAGCATTCCTATTGGTCTAGCGGCACTGGTGGCGTATGAATTACAGTAGTGAATACGCCCAGATTTTAGAATAAAATCTTTATAAAATCGAAATTAGGCCATTTGAAAAAAAAAATCTACAAAAATGTTCCTATCCATTAGTGTTAGTACAAAAAATTATTAATGAACACTTTACGAGCAGATGCATAATATCAATAATTATTTCATCATATACAAAACAACATTAAAAAAAAAACTAAATCTAGTTTTGCTCGTAGTACCGCCTTATTTTATGTCTCTTGCAACCTAGCCACACATTCCAGTAATAACATTCCTAAACCATGCAATAAGTACATTTATAACGTAAAACTGTCTACCGCTGCTTAAACCAGCAATGTGTTCCTTCACATTTTTTCTGTGAATAGCATATTTTAATACCGGACCACAAAAACAGACCCACATAACCGGACGGGCATGACATGACATGTGAAGCAGAGAAAAAAATCTCCAATATAACGTTATAAATAAATCAGATACAGGACCACGGTAAAAGGAGGACCTTTAAAAATTGTTCCCAGAATTACATAAAACATTGGGACCCTTTCTAAAAGAATTGCCTGGGAAAATTCGATTTCGAAATGCCTGTACTTTTTTAGGGTTCCTTACCCAAAGGGTAAAAACGGGACCCTATTACTAAGACTCCGCGGTCCGTCTGTCTGTCACCAGGCTGTATCTCATGAACCGTTATAGCTAGACAGTTGAAATTTTCACAGATGTTGTATTTCTGTTGCCGATATAACAACAAATACTAAAAACAGAGTAAAATTAATATTTAAGTGGGGACACCCATACAACAAACGTGTTTTTTGCAATAATGGTACGGAACCCTTCGTGCGCGAGTCCGACTCGCACTTGGCCGGTTTTTGTATTGTTCACGTGTACCATACAAAGTATAAGTTTGTAAAGTTTCTCCCCAGTTGCCCAAAATTCTTGCAGCGTTCCTCGGAGCGTGATATCCATAGGTGATATCACTTACATAATCGTGAAACTTTTTATAATATTACAGCAAAGGGAACTAAATTTCCTATGAACTGTTATGGTTAAAAGCTCTCTGCGGTCAACCAATTAAACATCTTAGCTCTCTGTCAAAAATCTCTTAAGAAGTTAAACGAACATAAAATGTCGTGTTGTCAACAATGATGGTGGCTTCGTCAAGAAGATTTTAATAGGCATTTTTATTATGGAACAAAGCACCGGCGGAGTTCCCAAGTTTCATAACACGGGTCAGTGGTTGGATGAGCTGCGGTAACCTTGTTTTTTTTTCTGCGATGGGAGATAACTACACGTATCTATTGTCGACGAAGTTTTTTTTGGATGACAAAGCTTCAGAGGCCAGGAGGTTTAGGAATTTAGAAGTCGTTCAACTGGAATTTAATGCGGATATAACTGAGCAGTAGTTAGGTAGGTAGACTGCATGAAAGCTTCAAAGAAATCCACATTAAAGCTCAATGCTACTCGTGTATAGAAAAATCGATTCTACACTCGGTGCTTTTATTATGCGCTGCTAGCTACTAAGCCATTAAACTATCGTCAAATCATTGATGTTGTTTAAAATCCTTTAACGCAATTACTTGTACAGTTATACAGATTAATCGTATCAAGGCATTGCTCAAGTGAACACCTGGGGTTTCGCGTGGCCGCGCCTGCCGCTCGATACCAACATCAAAGCCAGTTATTAGGTGAATGCTGCACTCAACAATTCTAGATGCTAATTGTACTTTTCCTGTTGATGAATTCAGTTCCGGAATAGAATTTATTTTTGTACCGACAGTAAACCTTGACGTTCATGGTTTTGTTTCGGTTTTCGCGCTCATTGCTTAGCAGTTCTAGTTGGAAATTCTTCAAGCAAATGGTGGATTGATGTACCTACTCCACGAGTGGCGATTAATCAGATCCGAAATCAGTATTTTTTTGAAAAAATAAAGCTATGTAGATTTAAATAATCTAATCAAAGTTTTTTTTTTAACTTATAGGCTCGCGCTTGACCACTATCTTACCTGATGGTAAGCGATGATGTGGTCTCTTGACTTAAAGACCTCTAGATTGTAGCTATCGGGAAACAGACTCCGGGAGGGAATTCCACTCCTTAGCTGTACGCATAATAAAAGTGTTCCCAAAACGTTTTTTGCGTGTGGGTGGGATGTCTACCATGTATCGATGGCGCATCGCCGTACGTCTGGTAAGTCCGATGATGAAACGGGCTAGGTGGAATTAGATCGTGCAATTCCATCGCACACTCCCCGAAATGTAACCGATAAAAAACCGACAGGCTGGCAACTCGGCGACGATGTTCAAGACTCTGGAGCTTTGACTTGACCAGCGCCTCATCGGCGATGAGCCTGCTAGCTCGCTTTTCGATCGACTCTAGTGCGTCAAGCTGGTATTTGGCAGATCTAATCAAAGTAGCCTTTACAGTCCCGCAGTACGACAAAAGCGGCATAATTCTGTTTTCTGCCACTTCTTATGGTAGGAGTCAGCTCGACCCGCCAACTTGCATTGGTCTACTGCGATGTCTGCAGCTTAACAGGTCTCATTAGGTGGTTCTTTTAACTCATTTCATTTATGACATTTGGCAGATTTGTCCACCACGGTTACCCGTTACTTTAAGGGTAGCTTCCATGACTGTAGCGAGGTTTGCGAGTCAGTATCTTGACTGGTTTGTGTCTCAGACCAGACCAGACCATGTAAGGAAATCCATGTAGGATTCCTTAATATTTTGTCGTCACACGTCAATAGGGTAGTTGACAAAAAATATCTATTTAGTCCGTCAGTTAGATAACTTACAAATATTGTACACGTTAAAATATGGTGGAACGTCACGGTGTGCTACACTTTATACTGACAAAGTGACGTCACAAGCCCCCACTCCAGCAGAACTTTGGTGCGCTATAGCTTTGTCAATTTTATTTATTTGATAAAGCAAAAATACGGGTCCATTGAGGGACTAAATATAATTATCATTTTGCTACTTAGGAAACATCCCTATTGATATCAGTATCTAGTTATCATTTTCATTCTGCGGTGAAAATGATTGTTATTTATCATACTGGTTCGATAATTTTGTATTGGATGCATCCTTCCATCATGCAAGATTGTTCATTCAATCGCGCTAAGGAAAAACACTCACAATTATTATTGCTTTATTATACGAAGATTAAAAATTGGTTAATTTAAATTGAAAACGTTCGTATTGTTATTTAATGGCTACTTACACAGTACCGACCCTGAATGAAAAGAAATTAGCATTACTTTTTAGTTCGTTGTTACTTTCTCAAGATTATTTTAACCGACTATGCCTGACCTAGTTCATAAACACCGCATAATATTGTGTTTCTAGTAAAAACCTTTTACAATACAATGCCTTATCAAATTTTATCAGACCGTTTATTCGAATTAGATAAATTAGTACTTACTGGTGACTATTGGTATTTTTTTATCTTATCCGACTTTACAATTAGTTGCAATACGATATTATCATCGATTCTAAGAAGGACATGCGGCAAATAAGTACACTAAGTACATACGTACACACATGAATTTATAAACACGGATGCGTCAAAGACGACAATATTGATTTTTATTATTAGTCTGATTCTCATTCCTATTTGAATGTTCCATTCATTCATACTACTTCAGCATTTATGTTATCCAAGATTCCGACTATTGCAGTTTTTGCACTCAAGGGAATGGGTTTAATCCTGCCGGGCGAGCACGGCCTCTGGGATAGGCTTGAGTCACGCATTTTATCACGCATTTTGCTTCCAAACTGTGATAAAATGTGTGACTCAAGCCTGTCACTGTAGGCCGTGCTCGCCCCGCTTGGATTAACACCTGCAGGCTTATTACGTATCTTTTGCAACAGCAAAACGATAGCGATTTTTGCGCAATAATTGCTCTTCAATACAAAAGTTTTTGAGTTGTAGGAGGTTTTTTTTTAATAAGTGCATTTGACAAACAGCGAGCGATTAGCAAACGATTTTGTAGGACCTACCATACCTACACTGCAGGTAATTCCGACTTTTATGACATTAAGCGTTAGATCGCTATCGTTTTGCTCTTGCAAAAGATACGTAATAAATAAGCTTGCCGGTTTGTACAAAACGGGCCACGACTTGATGACACAAAGCTGTATGATGGCTGATTATCTACTGGCTTTACAAGTTATCCACCCAATTGCTGGTGTTGAATGTATAGGAATGACATTTTACAGTCCAGTATCCCATTTTGACGTTGCCAATGAATTTTGTTGGGTTTGACCTCCAGTTCAAGGATGGAAGTGTGAGGAAGCGCGGGCTCTTGTAAGGTGGAAGGTGTTGAAACATTTACTCAGGAGTGGGACCGAAAAAATAAGGAAAAAGAACGATGATGATGACGTTCAAGGGTTAGGTAACGACTTTAATTTTATTCCTCTCCTTTTCCCTGCGCATAATGTCTATCAAAGCCTCTGTCAAGGCAGAGTCAGTAACCTGCCAAAGTGCGTCACATCGCGTCGAAAGCCGTCAACAGGCGTCAACATTGGCCATTGTCCATTGTGAAAAGGAGCAATACAAAATTAGCCAACACATATAAACCAGTTTATAAACGGGAAGAGCTTAATTAAATGTATTATACGAACGTCACAGCACTCAATTTTTATAATAAATGAAATAATAGAAATGAAACATGATGGAATTCAAAATGGAAGTGAGCCAAAATTCTTCTGTGGCATTTCCTACGCAGTTTTTTGCCTATAATTTTAGTAAAATGGTAATTTTGTTAGAGTTAAACTGTCAAAAAATTATAAAGTGCAGTTATTTATTTAGCTATCTTAGTCCAAATTGTCCCAATGTTGTGCAAAGGCCTCCTTCCTTTATTTCAAATTTTCAGACTCCAGTTGTTTGCTACGGTGGCCAAATCCAATCCCTCATGAAGCACGTCTAGTTTTTGAGAGTTAAAATTACTACAGTAAAAAATAATGCCGTATCTATTGCTACAGGGAGACGTCATTTCGCCGAAACTGTTCACTGCTGCGCTGGAGGACGTCTTCAAGGTTCTGGACTGGAAGGGGCATGGCATCAACGTTAATGGCGAGTATATCACTCACCTTCGGTTTTCCGACGACATAGTGGTCATGGCTGAGAGTCTGAGACCATGGAGAGCCTCAGTAAAATGCTCGATGACCTCAGTAGAGCTTCCAAAATGAAAAGAGTGGGTCTTAAAATGAACATGGGCAAAACCAAGGTCATGGTGAATGCCCATGTAACACCCACTCCTATTAAGATCGGAGACTCTACACTCGAAGTTGTAGACGATTATGTTTACTTGGGACAAACGGTCCAGTTGGGTAGGTCCAACTTCGAGAAAGAGGTCAACCGTCGAATCCGACTCGGCTGGGCGGCGTTCGGAAAGTTGCGTGGTATCTTCTCGTCCAATTTACTGCAGTGTCTCAAGACAAAAGTCTATGACCAGTGTGTGTTGCCAGTGATCACCTATGGGACCGAGACGTGGTCGCTCACAATGGGCCTTATCAGAAAGCTTAAAGTCACCCAAAGGGCAATGGAGAGGGCTATGCTCGGAATTTCCTTGCGTGATCACGTCAGAAATGACGATATCCGCAGGAGAACCAAAGTTACCGACATAGCCCGAAGAATTGCCAAACTGAAGTGGCAGTGCACATTGCTCGCGGACGGCCGATGGGGCCGAAAAGTTCTGGAATGGCGACCGCGAACCGGAAGACGATACGTTGGAAGGCCTGCCACTAGGTGGACCGATGACCTGGTTAAGGTTGCGGGAAGGCGCTGGATGCGAGACGCACGGGGTCGGTCAATGTGGCGACGCCTGGGGGAGGCCTATGTACAGCAGTGGACGTCTTTCGGCAGAAATGATGATGATGATGATCTATTGCTAGGTATTTATGACTACCAGTTACCTAACTACATAACATTCAGTGAACTAAGGAGTCATTTAGATTTCAAAAATAAACATTTTAAAATTGTGAAGAGTCAAAGTCTAATTGCATAAAAATTATGACACATTATTTCAGCAAAAAAAACATTTATTTTTTTCGTCAAGGCTGTTTATTCTAACTAGACAATATAACAACTCCTTGAAAAGCACAATGAGATAATAATATTATGAATTCATTAAACTAATGAAACCTGTTTTATGAGTCACAAAATACTTTATTAACCTTTATGATATTAGACTGGAGTGTATTCACAGTACATTTTATAATTATCTATACTAATATTATAAAGAGGAAAGATTTGTATTTTTGCATGAAACAAATAAACTTAAAAACTACTGGACCAATTTAAAAAAATCTTTCACCGTTGGGAAGCTTCACTATCCCCGGGTGACATAGGCTACTTTTTATCCCTGTATTCCTACGGGAACGCGAACTACGCGGATGAAACAGCGAGGCGTCTGCTAGTCTATTACATAAAACTTGAAATACCTAATAGTTTCACAAACTAGTTAGGAAGGATCTTAATAAATAAAGATAATAAATAGGACTTATTAAGAGAAGTTTATTTATAGCCTCTTTGTCAGTCTTTGGGCCCGTTTCTGAATTGAGAATTAGAAGTTAAGAATGTATCAAATGGAGTCCGACACGTAGGATCCTCAACTTAAATTCTTTATTCAGAAATCAAGGGTCAGTAGAATTTAAAGGACCTACTTGCAAAAAATTAACAAGATACCGTTGTAGGAATATCAGAATTATTTTTAAAAAATTAAGAAGTAAAACAAATAGTGTTGTCTCATGATTAACTATGCAATATTTAATTTATCTGAAGGTCAAAAACTATCCAGTTTTTTAACATTCACAACTTGTTATTTGAGTACCTAATTTTATTTTATCTTTTATTACAGAATAGCAGTCCTTGATTTTATAAAGTGTACTCTGACTGGATTCCATTTAACGGCTGTAAATAACATAGTTTCTAAACGAGCATGGCGTCAAACCATATTTCAACTTGAAAACTATAACAAAATTTAAATAATTTTATGAAATATTATTGTGCTTAACTTGCACAAGATAACTACACCCTCGCACCGAACTGTGATTGGTTAAACAGATAATCACAACACAAACTAAGTACCTAACTTATCACAAATACAGTACAGCTTACTACCACAAGCTTACTGCTTAGAATACCACAGATAAACACAGGGCCATGAGTCATAAATTAAAGAGTTCAAGCAACAAGGAAGGTCTGTAATTAACCGTAAGGTTTTGTTACCTTTTTTGTGAGACTGGCAGTTAACAATGAGGAGGGTGGCCAAATTAATGGTAATTTAAAAAAGATGTGGGTCTGGTACAACTTTGTGCCATGACACTTGATATTCATGTATGATAATAATACTGGTTAGAAGTTTGCTTAGACACATGTGAGATAATATTTAAATTATAGCATTCGCACAGTGATCTACAAGTCTAATAAAACCAGTGTTATTTCAAGTAAGAAATGTTAAACTAGAGAATTCTTATTAGCCAGCATTATACAAAGAAATAAAGAATCCGATTATTGTTATTCCAATTTTTCACATTTAAGCCTCTACCTGATACAAAAGAAGCTACTGACTCACCTTACAAAGGAATAAAAAACAAAGAAAAAAATTATTATGTATTTTATCTCATTTCAGCACACTTAAGTGCAGCAGTTGTTTGATGCACCTGGCAGCCGGCCAAGCATCACGCAAATGATACGCACACATTCACAGGCCTTGGTAAGTCGTCGAACAAGGAAGTACTTGAACACATCACAATAAGCAGCCCATACTAGTGCCCTAACATTACCTTGAAAGGTTCATGTTTGTATGACGTATACGTTGTTATAGCGCTTGATATTACGTACATAATATATGATAATGAAATTAATATCTTCACAGTAACCAAGACCCGAAAAATAGGAGTAATATTTTCAATTCAAATTCAGATATCGAATGTTGCTATTTGAAGTCGGCATTTGGCAATATTACTTTATGCTTTGGCCTTTCAACTTTGGCACATGAAAACTTTAATTGAATCATCCCGGCAGCCTACAGCAGCAGCAACAATTAATAATTTATAAAGAAAAAGAAATCACAGCAAATGATTGCTCGAATTGGAAACACTTTACTTACAATTTCTTATCACCAGGGTCTTCTTGTAAGTTTTAATTACATTTCTTTGTTACACTTATTAGTATGTACGGTCTTTTCCACAAATTATAACACCACAGTATCTAATAATTCAGATTGCGATTGTAGTAAATGACAGAAAACAACGGAATAGAGAAAAAGACGTGTGGTATGGTTGGATGGGAGATGAGCTGTTCTTCTATAATTTTTCAATAGATGGCGTCGCCTTCGATTTAACCATAGACGACGGTAGAGTATTATGAAGGACCGAAATTAATAAAAAGATTGCCATGCTTTGTTTGGACATGAAAGCAAGTTTATGGAAAATTATAAATTAAAACAATCATCATTTTGTTTAAGTACAAGTTTCGTAGATAAATTATAATTACAATCATATAACAATGTCTCCCAGAATAACAAAAAGCCATCAAGACATCCAGTGACGGGCTAATGAATAAAAAAGTTCAGCAGTTAGTTATTTACCTACTTGATAACTTTGTTTTTTGTTATTTAGATATCACACTGCTGGGCAAACGCCTTCCACAAGTCCTTCCAGATATTCTGCTCCCGCGCCGTCTCAAACCAGTTCTCATGGTACGTGTCTAAATCATCTCGACACCACTTCCTGGGCCAGCCTCGACAGCACTTTCTATCTTCAGGAGCCCACTACATGGGGACTCTTACTCAGCGGTCATTGTGCATGTGGCTTAGTTGGCCCGTCCTTACCATTTATGTCTGGCAGCCTTTTTGCCCAGAATACCACGCTGCACTTCAATAAGGAAATAATAGATTTCCATATTGAAGCGCAGCGTGGTATTCTTTATTAGATCTGTTATTTTTATACCCAGGATACTGCGCTCCATACTTCTGACAAATCTCAAGGAAAATCTTTTGCAATTCCCTGAGCGACCAGGTCTGCCCAGCGTAAGATAGGCAGGTTACACATGTAGCTTACACTCCAGGGAGACCAACAGGCTTCATTAGCGGTTCATGGACGAGCAGCTTTTCTAGACGTTTTCGATGCAGCTATCTATTTCCCTTTCCTGCCTGTTTACGAAAGATAGGTATAATACTCATTGGCCTAAGATACTATAGATAGATTGACATAAATATTTCCTACCCATCTACCTCGATCCTAAGTTTGATGCTGCTAGTGATCACTTCAGTTTTAGTAGACTGATTCATTGTGAGTCCCACCTTGAAACTGGCCATGCTCAGTCTTGGAACATTGTTTGTAGTTATGCAAATTTGAATGAAGTAATCTAAATAATCAATTGCTTAACTATATTGCACTTTACTCCAGTAATACAAAAAATCCCATCCCAGATTATAAATGGCCTTTATTTCTTGTAACCTGTTTACAAATTAAATCGTATATCTAGTGTATTATCGTATATATAGTGCACACTAAATGTATAACAAATATTTACTATTACTAGTTACAGTCAGCTGTGTAATGGTTACCTATTCGGAAAGTTAACCTGTAGTTAATTTTATTTCATTCGGTCCTTAATAATGACCATCCATGGACTGCAAATGCTACATAAGCGACATCTAGCGGGAGACAATCACACTTCCGAAACTCATTCTATCTCACTTGCACTCGTGTATTCCGTGCGACCGAACGGTTCAATGACTTTGGCGACCGTTTCTATTTTCTCTCTGGTTTTGTCGTCGGCTCGGCTCGCAAGGAAGGGGTCTTTGTTTGCGTTTCACGTTCGCGTCGCACGGTATCATCTGCGAACGCGGCTCTATCGTATCGTTACCGAGACGGAATGTGCCCGCATAAGTGGAAGCGTGGGTCTCGCTCCTCCCGGTCGATGTGAAATGTCGTGCAGTGTGCCAGACTGGCGCCGTCATCTAGTGCAAGTGCAGTGAGGTGCAGTGGTGTGTGCGAACGCGCGTGGGTCGACTCGGCCACGGCGAGCGAAGTGCGCGGAGGTGGCTGCGGCCGCGCGGCCATGACCGGCGACATGCCTCTAGGGAGCGCGCACGCGTTCGGGCGCGCGTTGCTCCGGGACGGGGCGCTGCCACCGCTCGAGCCCGGCCCGCCCGCTCCAGCGGCCAACAACGCGCAGCCGCCCGACAAGCGGCCACCCGCGGCGGCCGCGAGCCCCGAGCAGGTCATGAAGCTCTACATGAGCAAACTTACCCCCTATGAACACCGTGAAATTTTCGACTACCCTCAAGTGTACTTTATCGGCGCGAACGCCAAGAAACGGCCCGGGCTGGTCGGGTTCCCGAACAATTGCGACTACGACAACGAGCAAGGCTCGTATATCCACATACCCCACGATCACATAGCGTACCGGTACGAGGTGCTAAAGGTGATCGGGAAGGGTAGTTTCGGTCAGGTAGTGAAGGCGTACGACCACAAGAAGCGCGAGAATGTCGCGCTCAAGATGGTACGTAACGAGAAGCGGTTCCACCGCCAGGCACAGGAGGAGATCCGCATCCTGGAGCACCTCCGCGAGCAAGACAAGGACAACACGATGAACGTGATCCATATGTTCGACTCGTTTACGTTCAGGAACCACACATGCATCACATTCGAGCTGCTCTCGATCAACTTGTACGAGCTGATAAAGAAGAACAAGTTCCAAGGGTTCTCGCTGCAGCTCGTCCGCAAGTTCTCGCACAGTCTGCTGCAGTGCCTGCACGCGCTCAATAAGAACAGGATCATCCACTGCGACATGAAGCCGGAGAACGTGCTGCTCAAGCAACAGGGACGCTCTGGAATTAAGGTATAGTAATGACATTATTAAAATACCTAAAACCAAAACATTGGAAAACGCAGACTGCCTGACAACTTTGGCTTGGCAGGGCGACTGAACTGATTGTCAGTCTAAATTTGTTGATAATGTTCGACGTAACGAAACCAAGATAGAATGAACTCTTTGAACCTGTAAATGCATTCCTGTTGGAAACTTTTTGATATAAAAACAAATTATGAAAACGTAAGCCTTGCATTGTGCCAGGTCTGTTTAGAAACTCATTTGTATCATTCAAAAAACAATCACAGATCGCGAACACCTGTTTCTTTAGCTCATTCGACGGCGGATAAAATCAATAAGCAGTCTGTGAAACATTTTTCGTAAACATTTGCAGCTGTGTGCGTGCGACCCGATCAGCTGGCCACACCCGCACCCCTATTTACCAACCTATTGTAACACCACTGCGCGATAACGGTATTATTACACGGTTCGTTAAAACCGTGTGCATATGACTGTACATTTATTATTCGTAAACGGATTAAGCGTTCGTGGAAAGGCGTCCGGTTTCTGATAATAAGATGCGTTATTACTTGCAACAGTTCGGACGATAAACGTTATCTGTCTGTGGACCGCGTCTCGAGTCGCTCACCCGATCGCGTTCTATTTTTAAACTTCCCGATACATTCAGTAAGACGGTCTCCCGCCATGTGATTTTACACTGTGGTTATTTACGTCAACAAGCATCCGCGTACATCTAAAACACGGTTAAGACTTGTAACAAATGAAATACGAACCAATGTCACTGCGATCACTGCATCGGCTAAAAAAGAAACTGGTTAAAATCACATGAAAACCTTCAACCGTTCACTAGTTAACAAAAACACTGACCTACAAGTTGATGATTGAGCTGCTTGGAGTTGCCACTGTCGAAATTTTCTTGTGAATCTTAAAGTTATAACGGCTTTATTATTATCTGTGTAAAGAAGTGTTTTTTTTTTAATTTTATAGTTATTTGCATGCAACGTTATACAGGAAAGCTGATGTATGTTTTATCAGACACATTTGCTTGCGTAATTAATTTATCTAGGTTGCATGCAGTGTCAATGACGCACAAGTAATCAGGTATTATATGATCTACCTGCATATAGTAATTTTTATTGTAGGTAGTTTATACAATAATATAGCCACGAAATGTCTGATAAATTCCAGTCTTCCCAATATGAAATTGAACATTTAACCGTGTTTATTCAGGTGAGACCTAGATATAACTGATATGCAGGTTGCCGATAAGATAAAATATGCTCTATTGGAGCATATTGTTACTACGCGAGTTAAACGGTACATGCGCACACGCAACGCGCACGTCATTTGAAACTCAGCACGGTTTTCATCCATTGTTTTCGTTTTACAAAAATTCATAAGCATTAGCTAACAGCCGTTAAAAATAACATGTCCTCATTATAAAACAGATGAATATGGCGAACCGTCATACATTTTTTTGTTCATATAGCGGTTATTTTTTTATTTGAAACCGGCTTTATAAGTTGCTTATTTGGTAAAAGTTACCGTAAAAGTTTGTGTCAATTAAGTTTTTAATAAACGAAGAAAGGATGAAGTTTCGTCCGCAAAATATTTTCCGTTTATCTGCGTCATCGGACCAGAGACAATGAAAACTTTTCACATACCTAATTTTCTTCTTCGTGTAACTGTTTCCTACTGTCTTAGTAATCTGATTAATTGCTCATTTGTTTAAAATAAATGCATTAATTACTGAATTTAATTATTTTTATCTGCGCTACATCGATCTAATAAGTGGTCGTGCAGATTAATCTTGGCCGTTCTAAAAACATGTTAAAGCACGGAGCGTTAATTTACTGCCTTCTGATTACTTACTGGAGCTTGAACTAATTATGATTCCAGGCGTAATAACATCATGCTTCTATGCTGTTTTAATAGAGAAGATCGTTCTTCATGAGTTTTTTTCACGTAAACACTGAAACCACGATTCAGGAAATTCACAAGCAAAAGACGCAACATCAAACACGACGAAAGACGAAACATTGTTATGATGACGTGTCGATCTTCTAATAGTTCAAAAAGTACCTACCTGTTGAATTTTGAATCCTTTGGGTTTGGGGTTTTTTTTCTTGAACACCTAGTCGTTTGATTTGTTCAGTTACTACGGATTAGACAAAAAAATACAGAGCTTGCCAAATCACAGACAAAATCTAGCAGAAGAAAAAAGGAAATTAGCAAATCATTCGATATTTGAAAAAAGAATTTTGGTTACTACTGGCTGTAACATAAATAAAGCTGTAAGCAAACTCCGACAGATTGCCTAGAATTATTTTTATTTAAAACAAAAGCGGTTTTGCACTGCACCGCGAGTCGGTTTTGCGAATTTTCCACTCAGTTTAGTGCGGCAGGCTCGCCGCTCTCATCACGACCGCGTCCAATGCCAAATATTTCTCACATGGCGGCGTTTTGTCGTTGCAACTTTGCGGTCTGTCAGTCACGCGACGTTGAAACTAATCCTTCGAGCAAACCGTGTCGACAGTTTAACTCAAATTCTTTTCTAGTGGCATTCTTACATTTGAATTAAGAATTCGTGCGCGTGATCAGAAAACCGCAACGATTAATGAGACAGTCCTTGATGGATTAATCAATAATGGAGACGACGATTTCCTTTTAATTACTGCCAAATTGATCAACCCAAAAATCTAAATTTCTTTGCAAAGACAATCAATTTGATTTGTGACGAGTTTGGAGTAACGGATCAATCTAATTTTCGAATTGACGAGACGAGAACGATCTTTCGAAACATAATAAAATCCAAACGAGTTTAACCTTAACTCCCGGCAAAATGGGAGCTGAAGACACAAAAAGATGTGTTTCCAAACAAACACGACGGGATGCACAGCGACCTTACAAAGGAACACCTGTGCCAGGTAGACTTAAAAATAAAACCCGCCTAACTGGAGCAGGTTCCGTAAAGAGCAAGGCATGTATTCTACCCATCGCTGTGAATAATGCATTGAATTGTATGGATCACTTGACTCGTCAAGATGCAGACAGCCGACAGTAGGCACAGAAGACTTAAAATTTTATCATCCGCTCCAAATATTGCGGTTTTTGAACTGGTAAAGAACTAGATAAAGGTTTTCGCTCCAGTTTTGACGATAGCGGAGTAAACAAAGGAATACGATAACATTTTATTGGGTACTGACTTCTTTCCGAGTTCAGTGGGGCTTCAAAAATATCCCTGAACTTTTCATAATAAGATGGCGTGCTGACACGTTTTTTACTTAATTTGTGTGTGCCGATGCCGAGGCAATTTGGTGCGGATGCAGCTTTCGAGCAAATTATATCATTATTTGGACAGGTGGACTTAAAAATTTAGCATTTCAGGCAACTGCTATATTTGGGTTACATGTGCGACCTTAAAGGCTGTAACAGATTATGCGGAAGATGGAGAATCGGGGAGGACTAAGTCCAAACATGCACTGCGATAGCCTTAGTTGATGAGCGACCTTGTAAGGAAACTTAAGGCAAGAATGCACGAACTGACAAACCTACAGTCCAAACATAAACACGTGTTTAATCCATGTTCGTTAGCCACCATAATAGGCCCAGACATACGTGTGGACACAATTGAAGCTCATGCATTATGGCCGTAACGACTTGTCTCCTGATTGGTATTCCAAGGGCTTCCTCGTCTCCAGTTAGCATAACAAACAAACAGTCTTTACAATTTTAATGAGTATTTGCTTCATCACTGTACATAACACCACATAAGCTGAATCTCATTGACGATTTCTGCAATCGTGAGGACGAATCAGCGTAATTATGAGCATTGGACAAAGATTGGAGGCTGCAAATAGATCCTAGGTGGTCATTGCCCCATCAGATAAGTGGTCAGGATGTTTGTCTTGCTCATACTCGAGTTTACTTTAGGACGGTGACCTGAATTCATTCAAGCATTTAACCGACATACCAAAAAGGAGGAGGTTCTATGTTCGACTTAGTGTATGTTTTTTTTTATCACCGATATATCCGTCAATTGTGGACCGATTTAAAAAAAAAACTGTTTTTATTTGAAAGAGTATGTTCCGAAATTGGTCCCATTTTAATTTGGTTAAGATCTGATGAAGAACTTCGAAGATATACAGCAGAACTCTTCATTAAATAACGGCAAGTCTCTCGGGATTGCTTTAATCGCATGTCTGTTTATTGTTTGTACCATTTCATAACATAACATCACGCCAGTACGCTCTTAAGGGGTACGCAGATCTCTCATTTCACCGATTATGTTCAAGTTTCATAATATTCGGGTAATATATTCTGGCGTGGCGTGGTATAGTTACCTTATTAAAAAACTTGCCTACCTAATGGTACAACAAAAAAGTGAAACAAAAAAAAAATACTACCGACTTCCAAATTAAAAACTAGGTACAAAGTGAAAAATAACTTTATTTTTGGAAGTCGGTGTCCATAACGCAAAAAAATAGTACCTACGAAAGACACCGAATTCCAAAAATAAATTTATATTTTCACTTTGTAGTTTTTTATTTGGAAGTCGGTAGTATTTTTTTGCAAAGAAGTTTTTTTATGAAATCCCTGACATTAGGGTTTTGGCGTCTACAAGTCGACTGGCATGCCCTAAATAAGGAGACATTAACATAGACTGTTAACATGCGTCTTAATGAAAAGAGGATTACCGACTCCGAGCCGAGTTATTTGCATTAATCTTTATCCCCAATAGTCTTTGTTGGGACGGTGACGCATACGAGTATCGGTTACATTACAAGTAGGTTTGTGTTACAATGAGAAGTAGTATTATGATATTTTCATAAACAGAATAATCTAAACGATGTCACACACATGTCACATTTGTACCCATGTACCCTACGTACCCTACCCTACTCACCCTACCTACCTACCCTACAAACATGATTGTTGCGTAACTTATTCCGTTTACGCAAGCTCTCAAAAAAGAATAATTTTGCCCGTTTTTGCAACATTTTTTATTTATGCTCCGCTCCTATTGGTCGTAGCGTAATATTATATAGCCTATAACCTTCCTCGATAAATGGACTATCCAACACAAAAATATTTTTTCAATTCCAACCAGTAGTTTCTGAGATTAGCGCGTTCAAACTAACAAACTCTTCAGCTTTATAATATTAGTTTATATTGTAGAGTAACAATGGCATTGTATGCCGGAAGACTTAGTAAGGACTCAGAAATGGTCAATCAGCACTTACAAATAAGACCTTTACGACTGTTAGTAGACGTATAATTTTCACATTTGATCGCTCACTGATAATACTTGCGCCTTTTTTAGTTCTCTATGGTCATTTTTGTCGTTTACGGCCTCCTTTTGTTGGGGAGAATTATCCGCTTTTAATTGTAGGCGCTCTCGTTTTTATATCTTTGATCATTTCGCGAATTAAACTGGATTAAATAATGTTTATAAATTAATATCTTCATCAACTTACCTTGTTTATTTTTGGTTATGTCCTACAGTATTATCGTTGACAGTTATTATTCTATTTATGCTTTTATAACCATTTAAAACAATATAAGGACATAATGAATTGTACTTCATAGTGTAAACAGTATTACATTGTCTAGGTTTTATTGTAGAACTAACTGTCCCACGCGGCTACCATCAACTGGCTACCTACCTACCCATCTACCCTACCTACCCTACATACATGATTGTTGCGTAACTTAAACCGTTTACGCAGCGCACGCAACGGAAGCCCTCAAAAAGGAATATTTTGACCCGTTTTTGCAACATTTTTCTTTTATGCTCCGCTCCTATTAGTCGTAGCGTGATGTTATATAGCCTATAACCTTCCTCGATAAATGGACTATCCAACACGAAAATAATTTTCAATTCCAATCAGTAGTTCCTGAGATTAGCGCGTTCAAACAAACAAACAAACTCTATTAGTATAGATATCGCCTTTCTAGTTCACATTCAAAGTATTAGACAAATGAATTCCTAGTTTATAATTAGCGATTTATTCATTTACCGCAATACGTGTTACTTTTTGTCTATGAAATATTGTTGTTTTCAGAACATATTTTCCTGTGCTATTATTCACAGTTGTGAATTGGTCTTTGCTCTCTAATTGAAACGTTAAATCGAGATGAAGTGGAGAACAAGTAGGGGAGGCTTTTGCGCAGTAGTGAGTGGTACAAAGCAGGCTCTATAATAAAAAGGTTGTTATTGTTGTTTGCCATTGTGATTGGATCGTTGTGTACAAGTCCTTATAATAACTGAGATACAATTGGGTCATTCGGTCGAGACGTCTGCAATCGATTTCGACATCTTACTCAAAACATTTGGGTAGAATAAAGTGAGAAGAAAAATATAAGCGATACTTGGAATTTTTTGTCGCACTAAAGAAATTGATGTTCCATTTTTCTTTGATTTTGATTTGAAATTCAGTGTCTATTCATGTTAAAGCTAATTCGTAAGTCGTAATAATAACGATTGATAATAATTTATTGTTCTATTACTGTTATAATAATTATGATACCGTGATTAAAATAGGTTCCTAATATAGTCATAATAATATTTGTTTTGACTGTCAAATTGACTTAATGGCGTCATCAATGAATAGGTATATCTATCAATAAAGAATGTATCTATCATGTGGACTTTTATAACATACCTACATAATTGTGTACATAATTATGAGTACAAGCTCATATAAGAAGGAGAGAGGTGAGGAATTCATTGGGCATCAAAATATACGAAAATATATTCTGAAGGAAGACGTAATCAGTTGCAGTATTTGCAAAGATACAGTTAATTTGTAATTCAGTATATTAAAAAAAACTTAATTCAAGAAATCAAAAAACCCGACTGCTTCAAAAGCGAACTAAAAAGTCGTAAACAAGGAAAAAATCATGCTGTGCAGTCGGAGGATACATATTCGCGGGCTGGCTGACCAAAATCTGGTGTATCCTCCGCCTTATTCCAAAACTTTTGGAAGTCGGTGTCCATATCGTAAAAAAATGGTTCCTACGAAAGACACCGACTTCCAAAAGTTAAGTTATTTTTCACTTTGTAGTTTTTCATTTGGAAGTCGGTAATATTTTTTGGAAAAAAAGTTTTTTATTTTTTTTACCGAATATTTTGTACAAAATCGTCAGTCAAAGGTTATCTATCTTTAAACCTTTGACCTCATTATTAAGGTAATATTAATCTAAATTACCGAAATCACATTGAGTTGGCCATAAAATCCTTATCGTGCCGTAAGTCATTTGCTATTAAAAGTTTGTAATTAATATTGTTACAAGCAAATATTCGTCCCAAAATCAGCGGTACAGTAGTTATGCGTCTGGGCGCCAAATGGAGGTACCATTTGGCGCCCAGACGCATAAGTACTGTTAACCAATGGTCTCGTCGTTCTTATTATTATTTATTATATTCTTTATTGTACACAACAAAAAAAAAATTACTTACATACAGAACAAATATTTTCAAACAAAGTGTACAATGGGCGGTCTTATCGCACAGGGCAATATCTTACAGACAACCACAATTTCTTCATCGTTTCGATGATTCCATTTTCAGTTTTAATTAAGATGTTGTGTTTCGACCAGAATTCAGTCATGTCGACAGCCCCAGCGCTGCCTCGCACAGGTCCTTCATGGTGCAGGTGTTTGTGCACAGAGAGCAGGACAACAGATGAGGCATCGTTTGCGGTGTGGTTCCACAATCGCATTGTGGCTGATCGGAGTATCCCTATCTGACGAGGTTGTACCTACAGCGGCCCAATTGGCTTCGCAGCCTATTTAAGGCTTTCCAGGTTGGCCATGGCAGTTTATGCCCAACTGGGAGCTTTTCTGCAGGATCGATATAGTCAGTTGGAGGAGGGTATTTGAGAAGCCACAGTTTTCTGCTCGCTTCGCCAGGGCTGTTGTCGTAAGTTGTTTTAACCGACTCGGCTTAAGGTACCCCTAGTCGACGTCACGAACTATTTTGTGAGCGAGGTTAAAATGCATGCTATCTCATCCGACAACACGTGCGAAAAAGATAGATGATGTGATGAGCAGTAAGAAGCAAGTTTGCGTACGACTACGAATTAGCACTTTTGCAAATTTGTATCGAAATAGATGATGGTTTAAGACGAAAACGAGCGCGCGAAATTTTAAACAGACCTTTGGAAGTCTAGATATCATGAAAAAACTACTAAATGTATATAATTATTTGCACTGTTGAATTACAAATCTATGCCTGTATGTAAATACCATAAGAAGAAGGAAAATTGCAAAACGGCCTCGTTTTGCAATTTTCCTTCTTCTTATGGTATTTATTTCCGCACAAATATGCGTTAAAATTAGTGTTGAAACATGGAACTTTCGACGCTCATAACTTTCAAATATATATATTTTTTTACTTTTTTGTTTCCATACAGGGCTAGATAATGATGAGACAAATTGATACCATTTTTTTATTTTGAACGTACATCGTCAAACAGTGGAGTAATCGCTTGACTACGTTTTGTATGAAAGAATTTTCGACTAGTGTAACCTTAAGGAAGCTGTTCCGTCCGTGTTTAGTTGCCCCTTTGATTGCTCCGAGTTGTACAGTAGGTGTCGGTTACCGGTCACCTGCTTGTGCTTTTCGGAGGATCAGGCAACTTCCCTACGGACCCCCGGAGGGGCTATTCCTATTCGCCGTTCTGTAAATCCCATTGATTTTGGACTGTTTTGATCTTCATTATAAATCTCAGATAGAATTTCAACTTCTGCAGAGGTATACTTAATCTTCTGTGAAACATTAATAATATTACGCTTCATTATCGTTATATTCATTGAGAATAAGCAAAAACGTTTAGATGTTACCCATCTTTGTTAATAGTCGTAAATCACTGTATTATGTCATTATTTTATGGAAACCACACAAAGGGTGTTCATATTAGTATCTAATGGTATTTGAAATACACAATAGAAACGGATTCCTATTCATATCAGAATACCCTGTACTCGTCGTAAGTGATGTAGGTACCGAGCATGAAGCATTGGGTTTGATCCCCTGATAGGCTAAAAAGTTATCAGGTTTTTACCGACTTAAAAAAAAGAGGTAATCTTTTCGACACGTATGTATAAAATATTCTTGTTATTGCTCAATATTCGCACAAGTTACTCTGTGTGGGCTTCTGTGTTACTACGTGTGCCTAATTTCATAAGTGTATGTATGTTTGTCCACGTATTTCTCCTAAACTACCTACTTTTCGGATGGTGATCATTATTTTTTTATTGCATGTTCATCAAAATCGGTTCAGTAGTTTTCAAGATATGGAGCATACGACTGAACTCCTTATCGACAAACAGCACGAATGTGTAAAGTTATTATGCGTATTTTGTGAATCCTTTAGGTATACTTAACTATAGACTTTGCTCACTTTTTAGTAACTATAAAGAAAGCAGTATAAACTTTTTCAATACAAAACATAACTGTCGAAATAAAGGTGTACTTACCTGCTAAGCACTTCTGCATACTCCTTCTGTATAGAGATGTTTAATTGTTACATAGATCGATGAAATTACCTATCATCATCATATCAGCCGAAAGACGTCCGCTACTGGACATAGGCCTTCCCCAAGCGTCGCCACACTGAACGGTCCCGTGCGTCACGGATCCAGCGGATCCCCGCAACCTTCACCAGGTCATCGATACACCTGGTGGGAAGCCTTCCAATGCAACGTCTTCCGATTCGCGGTCGCCATTCCAGAACCTTTCTGCCCCATATTCTATAGGTAGTCGTAATAGATTCCTAGTCTAAATGCGTCACAGGCACACGGCAACGGCGTGGGGAATTCACTGAAATTGGGTCAGAGTTGACCGACACAAAGTGACTATTAATAGACCACTTATCAATCGACTAAACGCTGTTACATGGGAAATGGATTTAATAATGTTATCGAGAAGTTATTACGTTGGACTGGAACGCGACGTTCGAACTCGTAACTGAGGGCCTACTTTTAAAAGTACCTATTCGATCGTGAAGTAAGCTTCAATTTGTAGATACTAAAACTGTATTTAAAGCGCCCGTCTGGTGAAAATAATGGAAAACACCTTTTTAGGGTTCCGAGGTCAACAAGAAACCCTTAAGAGGGGACTCTAGTGAGACTTTCTCCATACAAACACATTCTGCTGTTTTCTTCGTGGATAATGCCTCTAGAGCAATGATTTTTTTTCCATAAAATCTAGGTCTAATTAATACGTGCCTGTATCATTTCCTTTTTTCCAAAACTGGGCGCACGGTTGGCGCAGTGGTTGAGCGATTGACTGCTGCGCTGCGTGTCGCGGGTTCGATTCCCGCACGGAACAAATATTTGTATGACCTACAGATAGTTGTTCCGGCTCTGGGTGTTGTGTATGTGAGTTTATATGTTTGTAAACGCACCCACGATACAGGAAGAAATTCCTAGTGTAGGGCAACGTTTTTTAAAAAAAATAAAAATAAATTAAAATAAAACATAATCACAAAAAGAAATATGACAATCCAAAAATCCGAAAAAAATGCCCGTTTTTACCGCCATGTTCAGAAGACTTTCAGACAAAATTTATAAGTTTTTAACAAAAAAGGAAATGATAGGAGCATAGATATACTTTTCCTCTAAATTTTGATATAAGAATTTTTTAGATCAGACCAGTTTTCATGAAGAAAACAGCAGAATACGAAACGTCTTTTAGTCAAAGTTTTTGTAGGTAAAATCAGCCTGAGCTGCAGTTGTCCCTTTCGCACTTTACGGGGTGAGGTTGGAGGTGACGCGACGGCAATAGTTTCTTCAAATACCTATTTTTCAAATTCCTGTTGACTAGAGTCCGCTCTTAAAGTTTCGCTATGTCCGCCTGTCCGTCCGCAGCTTAGCTCAGAGACTCTTAGTACTGGAAAGCTTTAATTTGGCATGGATATACATATTAATAATTCCGACGAAGTGGTAAAATAAAATCACGTTTTTTTTTTCTTTTAACTACCTTCCATAGACGTAAATTAGGCTGTTTTTTCTTTCTCGTCTATCCCATGGTGTGGGGTGTCGTTGGATAGGCAATTCAAAATTATTACGGGTCTGTTAAAACCATTTTTCGATTCGGGGATCCGTTTGCGTAAAATTAAGCTTTAAATTGCAAATTTTTGTTAGAGTCAAATGCCCCCTCCCCTGCCGGTGAAATGGTTGCTTTTGGATATGTGAAAAAATCAAGGCAGTAGTATATTATATAACGAAATTAAAAGGAAAACTATCACAGCTAAGTAGGCTTTAAGTTTACGAGTAATAGTCGACCAACTTATAAAATGTACTTGAACAGTAAAAATTTTGAACAAATGCCCCCGTTTTTAGACGTTGTGTGCATCTGAAACCGTTTTAATGTTCATGTAACAACAAAAACCCTTACTGTAATAAAAAACTTTTTTGCAAAAAAATACTACCGACTTCCAAATGAAAAACTACAAAGTGAAAAATAACTTAACTTTTGGAAGTCGGTGTCTTTCGTAGGAACCATTTTTTGCCATATGGACACCGACTTCCAAAAGTTAAGTTATTTTTCACTTTGTAGTTTTTCATTTGGAAGTCGGTAGTATTTTTTTGCAAAAAAGTTTTTTATTTTTCCCTTTTTAGTTTTACCTACCTAATAGCAAGTTGTTTATTAAGGTCCCTATAACTCCAGAATAGATTAACCCAATAACATGAAACTTGAACATAACCGGTGAAATGAGAGCTCTGCGTACCCCTTTAGAGCGTAATGGCGTGATGTTATGTTATGAAATGGTATAAACAACAAACAGACATGCGATTGCAGCAATCCCGAGAGTTTTGCCGTTATTTATTGAAGAGTTCCGTTGTGTATCTCCGAAGTTCTTCAACAGACCTTCACCAAATTAAAATGGAATTTCGAAACATACTCTTTCTAACAAAAAAAGTATTTTCAAAATCGGTCCACAATTGACGGAGATATCGGTGAACATACATAAAAAAAAAAAAAAAAAAACATACAAGAAGTCGAACATAGAACCTCCTCCTTTTTGGTAAGTCGGTTAAAAACTCGCACTGTGCCCTCTGGTGGGTAAACGTCTTAAGAAAGTAAAAATAAAATTATCTGCCGCACAATTGGTTAGTAAACGCAAAAACTGTCAGCGAAATAAAACTTGTGCTTCTTTCAGTAGTTTAAGTGAGTTTCTTGTATAAGTCGCAACTAGCTCCCTCGACGAACTTTTCAAAGACTTGAAGTGCGAGTCCCGCCGCCATTGCCCCAAGGCTCGTCACCAGACGACTGAGCAACATTTTTAAATTCTCACTCATTAACTTTGTTTCTGTAAAAAATATCATCGAGAATTCGTGTTGGTCATTAGCAAAGTCGTTTGTATTTAAGTGGGTAGGTACTACATAATTTCGCGCGACCTCTTTTCGTTTTAATTAAGCCAGGAAGTGGGTAGATAGATATAGTTTACGACTACCCGCGTATCTAAAGTGCAAGGGATAACTTGATTTAATTAAATAGTGGCACTGATTTATTAATTTAATGGAAACTATATGTACCTGTGCATATTTGTTTGTTATCTTGCTAAAAATTAATTTAAAACAAACTGAATTATGAAAGAAACTCAACACGAAGCAAAAAGACTGGATTCCGCACTTTAATATAGTTGAGTTAAATTAATAGCCGTTTAGCACGGAGTCATCGCGGCGACACTGACAATTTGCGTCTAGCTACACCCGACACGCAGTGTCAAGTGTTCGGTGTTCGAAACTGAAGACTAACGAGCCAATTAGAGCTCACAGTTAGCTGTCGAACCGTGAGAAATAAAATGGCAGCATTATCATTACAACAAATGGTCGAATTGGAGACGCAGTTATCGATAACGTAGATAAATTGCTATTGTACGATAAAGAGTGAGCTACATAGATAAGTTTATCAGTCATATAGAATTTTGATTGTGACCGGCGACGAAAACATGTCAAAAGAAATAACAATTCGAAAAAAAAACACGTTGCAAAGAGGTCACACATAAAACCGAGCCCTCTCTAACTAGTCCATAGGAACTCTTGAGATACAGGCTCTGCTTTCAACGTTGGATTACGTTACAGGGCGGCTGCATAAGATTCGGCGCTTTATTCAGATTAAATTTTGCATAAAACATAAGGTAAAAAAATGTCAACAACGAAGTATGAAATATTCAAGCTTGGATCAAATATTCAGTTAACTTGTTGACTCCAGTATCTCAATTAAGGAGTTTTTTTTCGAGAATATCAGTGCACAAGCGGACGTAACGGTCGTCCTAATAAGGTACTTGTCAAAATGCGTAAGCATTACGTTGGGTAGACATGAGTTGAGCGTAAGTAGGTCACAGACGGGAGCAGGAGCGATCGATTTCACCAGATATCGAGTTGAGTGTCCTGCACAAACATTACATTTTGTACTCTTTGCCACCGGGAATATTTCGCAACGTGTGCATGTACCGATTCTTGAATGTAACTGTGTCACGAATACTCGAGTTTTGAATACTGAAATTTCAGTTTGTGCGCTACCTTCATGAAAATAGGACGTTTTCTTCAGCATAAATATTATTTCATGATGAACTTTATTAAGGAATGGGACGCGCCAAATTGGTTTTAGAGAACTTAATTGGTTTAACAGGGATGTTGCCTGGATATAAAAATGATAATTCTATTATTCCGTCAGTGAGATTATGAAATAATATTTGACACGTATTTTTTGCTTTACCAAATCAATAAAAATTGAGTAAGATAAAGCGCATCAACTTTCAGGAGTCAGCTTGTGACGTCACTCGATATTTCAACTCATTATATCCTCGTCACTTTATGTTTACGCGTCAAAAGAAAATACATGTCCAATATTTTTTATTAATCTACCTGAAGGACAAAAATCAAATTTTCAGTTAACATCCCTATTATAGATTTTAGTGTCCGGAAGGTTTTCGTACCACATAGTATTAGCAAACACATAACCCTCCTTCGGCAGTCGGGTAAAATGTTATGTCTACAACAATCCTTCATTGTTAACCGACTTACCAAAAAGGAGTAGATTCTATGTTCGACTTAGTCAGTTTTTTTTTATGTTCACCGATATCTCCGTCAATTGTGGACCAATTTGAAAATTATTTTTTGTTTGAAAGAACATGTTCCAAAATTGGAAAAAATACTACTGACTTCCAAATAAGAAAACTTCAAAGTGAAAAATAACTTTAGTTTAGGAAGTCGGTGTCTTTGGTAGGTACCATTTTTTTGCGTTATGTACACATACTTCCAAAACTATAGTTATTTTTTAGTCCAATATTCAGTTGAGTGTGACTTAGCAAAACAAAAGACGTCTTTGTCCTTTCGCTGTTGTTTATTTACGTCCCTGGATTATTTCTCCAAACCTTTTAGGGACTGTATTTAATGGAGGAATTATTTATCAATAAGACTTCTTACAAGATCTTTTATGTATGTTATTATTGTATCAGCTCATTTTGAGTGCTCAGCAGGCTTTTATCTGTTCTCGCCATTTTAGCGTGTTTTTCCTGTTACCGTGTACAGTGGTCCATAAGGAACCTAATCCATCTCAACGCTCCATCGTCTGGGGCTGTCGAGATTATGTCAGATAATCGGGATCTATAAGAAAAAACCGGCCAAGTGCGAGTCAGACTTACGCACGAAGGGTTCCGTACCATTATCGCAAAAAACGTCAAAAAATCACGATTGTTGTATGGGAGCCCCTCTTAAATATTTATTATATTCTGTTTTTGTATATGTTGTTATAGCGGCTACAGAAATACATCATCTGTGATTATTTCAACTGTCTAGCTATCACGGTTCATGAGATACAGCCTGGTGACAGAAGGACAGACGAAAGACCGCGGCATCTTAGTAATAGGGTTCCGTTTTTACCCTTTGGGTACGGAACCCTAAAAACAAGTTACATAGGTATTGTTAACAAAAAACGTTATCTTCTACGTGATAACCCAGTTTCCAAATATCGGCTCGTTGTTCGTTCGTGAAGGTTTACCGGGCAGCCAATTGCGGTAATTGGTCTGGTCAGGTATCAACCGTGTTCAGTTAAGGGCCAGTTCAGACTAGCTGTCTTCAGAAATAAGTGTTTCTGAGTGCTCTTCCCGACTTGCACTGTAACTGTTAACTTGTGGTCCCAGAGATGAACTGAAGCGGACATTCCCGATCCTCGAAAAATCTGCAATTGTTTTTCGTGAGTCCGGTATTTTTTCTGAGAAAAGGTGATTAAATAATCTGGTTTTCTTTATACATTTTAGTGTTAGTCAGTGCTGTCGAAGAGAGTTGAATCACTCTTGAATAATGCCTTCGTGAACGCACGCATCGCGCTTCGAATACCAAATCTGAGTAAGCCAGATATTTATTACCGTCAGCGATCAGAGAATAAATTGTTGCTGAAGTATTTTGTCTTAATCACAGCGGGCTATCTTAAATCCATACTAATATTATAAATGCGAAAGATTCTGTTTGTTTTTTTTGTTAGCTTTTCGCGACTAAACCGTTGCATCAACCCATTTAGATGCAACTAGCCGACACCCCGCGGTTTCACCCGCGTAGTTCCCGTTCCCGTGGGAATACAGGGATAAAAAGTAACCTATGTCCCCCGGGGATAGTGTAGCTTCCCAACGGTGAATGAATTTTTGAAATCGGCCCAGCCGTTTCGGAGTCTATAAGGAACATACATACATATATATATAGATAGACTAGCTGACCCCCGCGGCTTCGCTCCCGTCAAAATTATAGCCTATGTTACTCGGGAATAATGTAGCTTTCCATAGCTAAAAGAGTTTTTTCAAAATCAGTCCAGTAGTTTCGGAGCCGATACAAACAAAAAAATCTTTCCTCTTTACAATATTGGTATAGTTTTGGTATGGAGATAGTTTCAGACCTTGGGATGGACATAGGATAGTTTTTATCCTGGTAGTATGTGCCCATGGATGGGATGATGAGATAGGATAAAAAGAAAGAAAGAAAAGTGTTTTATCAACTCATCCCATCCATAAAAAGCTTGACGAAATATGAACGAGTCATCCCCAGACATATTTTCAGAACTTTATCCTCTACATCCACGCTGGAAAATTTTAAATTTTAACTACATATCAGTATGAATAACTTAAAAACATTTCAGCTATGGTTATGCAACGGATATTGTTATCTCTCCGATGAATTGCACCAACACCTAGGGCAGTTGGAGAGTCGCCAAGCCTAGCTCAGCGCACAGCGACTAAATACGAAACAGTTATTGTTTAAAAATCCAACAATAGAAAGCGATCTTTTGTTACAATAATGAGAGACTGAATACACGCCGTCTAAGTCTGTGTGACCCTGATCATGAACTCAATAGAAACTCTAATGAATGTCGAACAAGTAGGACGAAAATCTATTGACGACCTCCTTTTATCGTTTGTAGGATGTACTGATGTGCCTTTTTTATTAACTTTTTTTTATTGGTGATAACTGATAAGTTCGCGTTTTACCACTATCTCACTTGATGGTAAGCGATGATGTGGTCGACGGTGAAGCACGGTGTGTTAATGGGGAGAAAATCCTCCTGGAGTTTTGGGTAAAAGGCGAGGGAGTGTGGGATTTTTAACTCACTAAAACTAGCTGGAGAAACGGCGCGTGGGTTCGAACCCAGGCATTACTTTGTGTAAATTATTTCATCACCATTGCTCTAAAAACGGTGAAGGAAAACATCGTGCGAAAACCGGCATGTCCTAGAACCGAAAATTCGAAGACATGTGACTTCCACCAAGGCCATCAACCCGCACTGGGCCCGCGTGCTGGATTATGGCCCATTCCCTCTCTCACAGAGAGGAGGCCTGTGTCCCAGCAGTGGGAACGTTATAAAGCTGATGATGATGAAACCAGGGCTGGTGACCTCTGAAAAGACTACTCCAGACCCGCGTTATTTAATTCCTAGTAAAATTAAAGCACAATAATGATCAGGTATTAATATGGAATCCAGGCCATCAGCCGGCTTCAAAGCTTAACTCAAACAACTAGAGATCCGGTCTTACATCACAGTAGTATTTGTTAACTAAAGTTTCTAATGGGAATAACTGGAAGAGATTTAAACGTAATATCGGAATAGTTCACATTTAACGGCAGCTGCACATTTCAGCTAATGTTAGATTTCAGAGCAATTTATAAGCGACTCAAAACGCGGTTTTAATTTTCCGTCATAAAAATCATTATTTCATTCTTCTGTTGGAATGCTTTCGAAGAAAAATGTCACCTACTTTACTCAAATAAAGCTAATGCCAGTTATTACTAACTTTCTATTTCACAATAAAACTGCTAGAAATATCTGATGTTCGCTCTTTGGATCAAGAAACAAAAAATTGTGACTCATAGAAAAAGTACGTGAAATATAAGATCCGCTTGGAGAGGCAGAATTCGATTGGTAGCAAATTGAATGAATCTGCTTAAATTGCGTCAGATATCGGAAATTTTGCTGATGCTTCTTCAAATTTTCTTTATTGCTAAGTTTTCCTAAATCTTTCAGTTACTCAACAGTTTTTTAGTCATGTTACAACAGCAGATTCAATGTTAGCGGTTTATTCTTAAACTGTTGCGGTAACACTGATTGCGCATAAGCAAACAAAACGTTGGCGGTTTTTTTTTATCTCTTTTTAATTTTAGAACGGCCTCCCACGGGCTAAGGAAAGTGGGTTAATGCCAAGCCCACACGACCTGTGCCCCGGTTGACTGACATGTCTCTCCTTACAATGTAACCTTATTGTCTTTGCTTTTTATTCGAAGTAAATTTAAAAAAAAAACCGGCCAAGTGCGAGTCGGACTCGCGCATGAAGGGTTCCGTACTTGGTAAATTGCGGTTTACGATTTATGACGTATTAAAAAAAACTACTTACTAGATCTCGTTCAAACCAATTTTCGGTGAAAGTTTACATGGTAATGTACATCATAATTTTTTTTTGTTTTATCATTCTCTTATTTTGGAAGTTACAGGGGGGGGGGGGGGCACACATTTTACTACTTTGGAAGTGTCTCTCGCGCAAACTATTTAGTTTAGAAAAAAATGATGTTAGTAACTTCAATATCATTTTTGAACACCTATCCATAGATACCCCACACGTATGGGATTGATGAAAAAAAAATTGTTTAGTTTCAGTTTCAAGTATGGGAACCCCCAAAATTAATTGTTTTTTTTTTTCTATTTTTGTGTGAAAATCTTAATGCGGTTCACAGAATACATCTACTTACCAAGTTTCAATACCATAGTTCTTATAGTTTCGAAAAAAAGTTGCTATGACATACGGACGGACAGACAGACAGACAGACATGACGAATCTATAAGGGTTCTTTTTTTTGCCATTTCGCTACGGAATCCTAAAAAGTAAGAGTGAAGAGTCTGTGGCCGGAAGCCGAATCGAGGCCATTGGCAAAGATCGAATGTCGGTCTTCATTAGTCTGTCTGTTAACGTTTCAATGTGTGTCGCTCAGAGTTATTTCACTTTGATTACGTGGAACTGCATTCTATAACTTGCCGTGTATGATTTCTTAGAAAATGCTGATAGAAGAACGTACATACCTGTTTATTGGTTTGATAACGTCAATGTTTAGTAAGGTACTCTATAACGCCAGAATAGATCACCCGAATAACATAAAACTTGAAAATAACCAGTCAAATGAGAGATCTGCGTATCCCTTTATTGCGTAGTGGCGTGATGTTATGTTATGAAATGGTATATACAATAAACAGACAAGCGATTGCAGCAATTCCGAATGATTTGCCGTTATTTATTAAAGAGTTCTGTTGTATATCTCCGAAGTTCTTCATCAGATCTTCACCAAATTCAAATGGGACCAATTTCGAAGCATACTCTTTCAAACAAAAAAAATATTTTCAAAATCGGTCCAAAATTGACGGAGATATCGGTGAAAATACATAAAAAAAAAAAAAACATACAAGAAGTCGAACATAGAACCTCCTCTTTTTTGGTAAGTCAGTTAATAAAAAAACTTTTTTGCAAAAAAATACTACCGACTTCCAAATGAAAAACTACAAAGTGAAAAATAACTTAACTTTTGGAAGTCGGTGTCTTACGTAGGTACCATTTTTTGCGATATGGACACCGACTTCCAAAAGTTAAGTTATTTTTCACTTTGTAGTTTTTCATTTGGAAGTCGGTAGTATTTTTTTGCAAAAAAGTTTTTTTATTTTTCCCTTTTTAGTTTTACCTACCTAATAGCAAGTTGTTTATTAAGGTCCCTATAACTCCAGAATAGATTAACCGAATAATATGAAACTTGAACATAACCGGTGAAATGAGAGATCTGTGTACCCCTTTAGAGCGTACTGGCGTGATGTTATGTTATGAAATGGTATAAAAAACAAACAGACATGCGATTGCAGCAATCCCGAGAGTTTTTCCGTTATTTATTGAAGAGTTCTGTTGTGTATCTCCGAAGTTCTTCATCAGACCTTCACCAAATTAAAATGGGACCAATTTCGAAACATACTCTTTCAAACAAAAAAGAATTTTCAAAATCGGTCCACAATTGACAGAGATATCGATGAACATACACAAAAAAAAAAAAAAAAAAAAAAAAAAAAACAAACATAAAGTCGAACATAGAACCTCCTCCTTTTTTTGTAAGTCGGTTAAAAATGATTGTATGTTTACATGATTCTTTGAATCGACCGTATTTCATATCAATCAATTAAGCCAAAACTGCGATTTAAACAAGTAAAATTTCAAAATTCGAAAACCCCCGACACATATTTATTTCATGCTTCATAATTTATCTAGTACATAGTAGATACGCTTCGATCGGCAATCTATTGAACACGTAATTATGACACGATATCTTGCGAAAACACCCCGATTCAAACAGTAAAACGCCCATAACTTTTGAACAGCTGAACCGATTTTATTCAAACATAGCTAAGAACACTCTCGACAAAATCACCTTTCAAACAAAAACATTAAATCAAAATCGGTTTATCCGTTTAGAAGCTATGGTGTCACAGACAGACACAGATACACACGTCAAACTTTTATGTTCTTCGTCCTTTGACACTTTTAACACCTCCTTTGTGCGACTGCCTTTTCTGTCAATAAAAACTTTTACTGTTCATCAAGTTCATTCTCCCATAATATATTTATCCGTTCCCAAAATCAGCTGTACACTACCTCGATGTTCAACTATGAATTACTTGTCGTTTCGCCCTATTTGTCTTACAGGCCACCGAGCGTACCAAACGGTACCATCTGCTTACATAACAAATACACGTGTCACTATATATTTTATTGTGCTCTTCTATCAGATAGAGGCCACTGCAGTACATAAAACTGTGTGTAGGGTTTTGATCCTGAAGACGTATTTTACACCTTTGGAGACGCCGGAGACGGAATTTAGATCTTATGTGAGGTTATATAGTAAACTAGCTGACCCCCGCAGCTTCGCTCCCGACAAAATTATAGCCTATGTTAGTCGGGAATAATGTAGCTTTCCATAGGTGAAAGAAATTTTGAAATCGGTCCAGTAGTTTCGGATCCTATTCGGTACAAACAAACAAACAAAAAAATCTTTCCTCTTTATAATATTGGTATAGATTTTTACGTTGTTCATTTTCGGATAATGAATCTAATGATGATAATGTATTTTTAACCCCCGACGGAAAAAGATAGGTTATAAGTTTGACGTGTGTTGCTGTGTATCTGTCTATGGCATCATAGCTCCTAAACGGATGAACCGATGTTGATTTACTTTTTTTTTTTTTTGAAACGTGACTTTGTCGAGAGTGTTCTTAGCTGTTTGATTGAAATCGGTTCAACCATTCAAAAGTAATTCGCATTTTACTCCTTGAATCTGGGTATTTTCGCAAGATATCATGTCATATGTAGGTACGTGTTTCGATGGATGGTCGATTGAAGCGTGACTACTCCTAGGTATATTGAATATAGTTTAAAAAGCATAAAAAAAAAAACTTAAATAAAAAAAAAAACGCGACATAAACCGTCTAAAAAGCAAAAAATAAGCTTCGTACTCGCGTCGGGGAACCGCTGTGTTAATAAAATAAACTGCTGTAAACGTTGCCGGTTCCCCGACGCGAGTACGAGGCTTATTTTTTGCTTTTTAGAGGTTTTTATGTCGGTGGTATTTTAAATTTAATTTTAGACTATACTAGTCTGATGTTCATCTTCAATGTTGACAGTCTAGTTCATCCCACTTCTGACTTAGGCCACCTTTTTTGTGCCATGCTTCCCTAGTCTGTGCTTTTGTTATCCTAGTTATACCCGAGTTCCTATGTAGGTCAACTAGTGTCTGGGACTGTCAGACATTGTGTCACCGAAAAACTTTGCTGAAAAACACCCAGAACCCATTGACCTACACTCTAAGGAGGTCACCAGTTTCTACTACCTAAGTAGAACAGTAATAACTCCAAAACATAGATAACATCTTACATTTAATGCAATTAATAATAGTGAAATCAGCGTATTGAAAAGAACCGTTAGATGGGCGTGGGTTGGCTAAAACAATTTGATTCATTGTATGACTTGACGCACAGTAAACATATACAAACAGTATGGAAACTACCTACAAACGCTCGAAACGGCACTCACACAAACATACGCACTGACGAGACCGTTTGTGCACTTTCAAGGTACTGTCAGTACTAAGTGCCGCGTCGCGTCGAGTGGTCACGTATTTTTACCCGACTGCCGAAGGAGGGTAATGTGTTTATCAGTCTATGTATGTATGTTTGTTCCTATATGGCGTTCCAGAGACCAAACGCGTTGGCCGATTTTTATGATTCATACGTCAATCAATTCGTCTTAACCCTGCGAGTGTCACTGGCTACATTCAAATTGGACAATAGAAAAATGGCGGCTTTTGGGCGCCATATTGTGGGGGCCCAATTTTTTTTCCTTAACCCCATCGTGTGGGGTATCAAAATGGAGGGTTTTATGAGGTGATTTCAAAAATATATAATACTTATATGTTTAAATGTACCAAATACGAAAAAAAACTAACTAAAAAGTTATAAATAAAAAAAGTTAAATAAAAAAATCATTCAATCAATATTCGCGGGCTGGTTGACCAAAATCTGGTGTATCCTCCGCCTGCACAGCATGATTTTCTCCTAGTTTACGTCTTTTTAGTTCGCTTTTGAAACAGTCGGGTGTTTTGATTTAACTTTTTTTATTGTGTTAGTGTGCCGTTTCGAGCGTTTGTGGGTAGTTTTCATACTGTTCGTATATTTTTACTGTGCTTGAGGTTTTTCATACGTATTAGAAATCTTAATTTAATAGTCGTATATATAATTACGCCAACACTTGAACATGTTTTAATTGAAGATAGTCTTGATTTAACAGTTTGTGAAGAACCACTCTGTAAACATCGTCGGGACAGCTTCTTGTTTGTTTAAGATTTTTGCTTTATCATCTTCAGGCTTAGCTTGACAGCTAAGGAAGCAATTGAAGAGTCCTATATCTAGCAGGAGACGCTAGTGGCCATATGCTTCTTCAACTGCATGTTATTGAGTTTGATCTTCAGCTATTTTCATCCGTTCATTAAGCGACCTTCCTGATGCTCGACGCGATTCGATTTTGATCACAACGATAAGCGTTTTTTACTAAGCGAAATCGCAAGTACGTTCACATGGACGCAATGCAATAGTTTACTGAAAATATTTTTTTTGTCCGTCAGATAATATTGGACACGTATTTTTTCTTTTGACACGTAAACATAAAATGACGACGGTGTCATGCGATGAAATATCGTGTGACGTCACGCCGCAAGTACACTTTATACTGCCGTAGTGACGTCACAAGCCCCCACTCCTGAACTTTGATGCGCTTTAACTTTATAAATTTTTATTGATTTGGTAAAGCAAAAAATACGTGTCCAATATTATTTGATAATCTCACTGACGGTATAAATAGAATTATGATTTTCTATCCAGGCAACATCCCTATTCGACCGATTAGCACTTGAAATTTTCTAAGAAAGTATACGTTCGCGATATCGCCATTATTAAGGTTCTTTACTTTTTTTTGTATGAAGATCTCCGAGTGATCAATTCTCGATTCACAAGTAAAGAACAAATACAATTAAAATGAAAGCGGTAATTCTTATAGACAGTATACTAGCTTGTTCACAAAATGGAAGCATTATAAAAGCCGTTAATCGCTCTGATCCCATTCCACGTTGCCACGTTTCATTGCCTTTCAATACATTTGAATCGAACACTTGAAACTCTTGTCTGTAGCCATTATATTCAGCGGATAGCGTGAATTTGTTTGTATTGAATTTACGTATACTACCATCTAGCTGTTGCCAGCGAAAACAAACTAGCAAAACAAAAAAATACACCGGTATTATTTTTTTACACGGAACCATAACTATTTAAAATACGTAAGCATCATAAGTTACTCCTTATAACATCAGCTATATGCCAAAGTCCCATCAAAATCTGTCGAGCCGTTTCGGAGATTAGTCAGAACAAACAGACAATCACAAAGACAAAAATAAATAAATAAAGTGTTGTTTTTAGGGTTCCCTACCCAAAGGGTAGAAACGGGACCCTATTACTAAGACTGTCTAGTAGTGTCTATTACTGTTTGTCTGAACCGTGTTAGCTAGACAGTTGAAATTTTTACAGATGATGCATTTCTGTTGTCGCCATAACAACAAATACTAAAAGCAGAATTAAATAAATATTTAAGTGATGCTCCCATACAACAAATGTGATTTTTTTGCCGTTTTTTGCGATAATAGTACGGAACCCTTCGTGCGCGAGTCCGACTCGCACTTGGCCGGTTTTTTTGTTGTTGTAAGCACCGTATAATGCTTTCCTAAGCATTTAGTAAAAAGCTGTTAGTATGTTAGTTTAATTTTATTTGTATAGATTTTCGTATACTCCCTATTTCAATATTGCTCCGTGGGGCTATTGGGCAATAAAGGGCCTTACGGTAGCTGGTTTCCATTTCCAAAGGTTTCCCTTTCTGGGTCACTTTAATTAAAACAGGATCCAAAGTGTGAATGTTCGATTGAGTTCGATACTGGGGTGAAACTAAGAGGTTATCTGAATAAGATAGATGGTTTTGTATCTAAAGTAAATTATTAATCACTAGCCAGGGGCTTCGCCCGCGTGAATGTCGTAAATTTCCCCGAGGGAACATCTTCTTGGGATAAAATACAAATACAAATATTTATTGGAACAAAACTATAATACAATTTTTGTGTACGATAATACTGCGTTAGTTTAGTAGGTAACTGTGTCGCAGATATTAGCGCCCACCCCAGGAGCGAAAATACAACTTAGTTCCAAGACAAAATTCTGGTTATACTAAAGGCAGAAACTAGACAAACATTTACAATAAAAACTAAAACTAGACATAGATAAATTAATAATAGATTGTAGCAGTATAAGTGGGTGAGTGTGTGAGTGTATGTGTGTGCGTGTGTGTGTGAGTGTATGCGTTTAGGAAGGGTGCGTGTATGTGTATGTGAAGGATGAAAAAGGATCCTATGTCTATTCCTGACCATAATTTATCTCTGTGCCAAATCTCATCCAGATCCGTCCAGCCGTTTGAGCGTGAAGAAGTAACAAACACACACACACACTCACAAACTTACGCCTTTATAATATTACTAGCTTCTATCAGCGGCTTCGCCTGCGTGAATGTCGTAAATTATCCCGAGGGAACATATTTCCGGGATAAAAAGTATCCTATATGCTTTTCCTTACTACAATCGTAACTCGGTGCCAAATTTCATCCAGATCCGTCCAGCCGTTTGAGAGTGAAGTAGTAACACACATACATACATACACACACACACACACACCACACAAACTTTCGCCTTTATGATATTAGTGTGATTATAATAATGGATATTGCTTCCTGTACGTCTTGATTCTTCTCCGTTATCTCCGCGTGAGACTAATTCTGCTCTTCAAGGCATCTCTTTAGAATTTTTGACCGTGAAATCTGAAGATTAATCGATTACGCGTGATTTTATTCTTAGGCCATCTTTGTTATAGTTACCCATACATATCCTCATATACAGTGTGAGATTTTTTTAACCGACGAAAAAATAGGAAATAGGTTCTTATTTCGACATGTATATTTTTTTTAATATTATGGCCACGCATAACGTGTATAGAGTGGCCAGATTAAAAAAAAAACTTTTTTTTGGGAAGAGTATGCGTCAAAGTTGGTTCCCATTTAAATTTGAGAAATAAAATCCACCCACCCCAAAAGGTAGAAAAGAAGGATTTATTGGTAATTTTCCCAAAAAAAATAATAATTTTGAACGGATTATGTTGAAATGCTAGACTAAAAGGCTTTTTTAGGGTTCCGTAGCCAAATGGCAAAAAAACGGAACCCTTATAGATTCGTCATGTCTGTCTGTCTGTCCGTCCGTATGTCACAGCCACTTTTTTCCGAAACTATAAGAACTATGCTGTTGAAACTGGTAAGTAGATGTATTCTGTGAACCGCATTAAGATTTTCACACAAAAATTAAAATAAAACAATAAATTTTGGGGGTTCCCATACTTGAAACTAAAACTAAAAATATTTTTTTTCATCAAACCCATACGTGTGGGGTATCTATGGATAGGTCTTCAAAAATGATATGGAGGTTTCTAATATATTTTTTTTCTAAACTGAATAGTTTGCGCGAGAGACTCTTCCAAAGTGGTAAAATGTGTTTTGCTTTTCATTTCGTTATTTCGTCGGTTAATTTTTTTTGTTAAAAAAAGTTTTGGGTTAAAAAATATGAGCTCTTTCTTTAAGTTTCTCTTATGGCATTACTTCCTACAATTTGATCTTTATTAGCGACACTATCGGATGGCCTAATTATACAGAGCGAGTTTTTTTTTTTTCAAAAATGAACTGGTTCGATTTCCAGCTAGGAATATTGATTTTTCAAAACTGTGATGATGTAGGTTTAGTTTTTATCAAAATTGGGCCCGAGACTCCTTTTAGTTTTATTCCTCATAGTTTCGATGTTTCCTGGGTAGAAAAATGATAATTCTATTTAGTCCGTCTGTGAGATAATCAAATAATATTGGACACTTTTTTTTCAAATAAATAAAAAATAACAAAGATAAAGCGCATCAAAATTCAGGATTGGGGGCTTATGACGTCACTTTGCCAGTATGAAGTGTAACACAAAGTGACGCAACACGATATTTCAACGCACTGTATCTAGTAGTCGTAATTTAATGTTTACGTGGCAGAAGAAAAATACGTGTCCAATATTTTTAACCCCCGCCGACAAAAGAGGGGTGTTATAAGTTTCACGTGCGTTGCTGTGTATCTATGTGTCTGTCTGTGGCATCATAGCTCCTAAACGGATGAACCGATTTTGATTTAGTGTTTTTTGTTTGAAAGGTGATTATGTCGAGAGTGTTCTTAGCTATGTTTGAATAAAATCGGTTCAGCCGTTCAAAAGTTATGGGCGTTTTACTGTTTGAATCGGGGTGTTTTCGCAAGATAAATGTGTCGGGGGTTTTTTAAATTTTAAAATTTTACTTGTTAGGCTTTCTAACTGGACTAAATTGATACTTTTTTTGTCAACATCCCTATTGAAAATGTCACACTGTATACTGGCTGCTAAAATAGGTTCGAAGTATTCAGAGCGTCGATAATTGAAAACTACCTTTTCAGCCATGATGATTATTTATTACACCAATCCGTTCAGTCACGATCATTCAAGGTCCAGACTAATAGGGGTAACCAGAAATGTAATTATAGTTAGTACGAAGCAAAAAACTTGACGTCAAATTTTCTTTGATCACTGCCAGTTACTTAAATCTTGCTCGAAGCCCAAAGGCAACAATTGAGTTTGGAAAATTAAACGAATTATGGAGTTAGTGATCTTAGAAACTGTGATGAAGAATTCGCGAAGTTTTTTGTTTATAAAGATACCTTGTTTCGACTTCTAAGATGCAGATTTTTATTATAACCTTTTATTTAACTTACAATGTATATATGTAAGTGTATGCGGGTCAAATCTTGTAACAGAATTTAAAAGCTGTTATCCTTATTGCATACACGTTTAGTTGATGACAATGCATGGTTAGCTAAGTGTCGTCATTCAAAATCAAAGATGGCGGACTAGTATTTTTTTGTGCACTGCCATGATATGGGTATCAAACGAAAGGGTTTGCTAAGTAGAATACGAAAATAACTTGTTTTAAAAAAGGTTTTTTCATGTGAATAATTTTATTAGGTACAAGCTTTTTATTAACTAGCAATGTAAGTACGTGTGTGCGGGTTAAATCCTGCATCTAAATTTGTAAAGTAGCAAAAAAAATATCGTGTAGCTATATATTTTTTTAAAGCAAAACTTTTAGTTACACGGAAGATAATATTAATATTAATAAATATATATTTTTTTCAAACCTTTTAACATAGCCGTTACTAAGGAGTATGCTTTGAAAGTAACCGTTTCAAAGCACTAAATCGGTAGAAGGGCCAATTTATAGTCGTGGTCACTACTCATTAATTTTTTGCCGCACCTACTTCCAAGTAGGTCCTGTCATACAAAAAGGATAATCAAGAAGCCAGCAAAAACTCAAGCTATAATGACCTCTACAGCCGTTATCTTTAAATTCAATCACAAACCAGTCGTATCTATTAAGAGTCCAACGTTCATAACTCAAATGGTCCTCAAACGATACGTTATTTCAATCACAATAGTTTCATTCTCTTCTCAATTGAGCACTTGTTGTATGTCAGCTCAAATCAGGGAACATTCAGGCTCTGCCATCTCAATATAAAACCCCTGCTGTTTCATTTTAAACCTTAACTTTTCTGGTATACATCATAATATTCTCTAAGCGCTTCTCTCCGTGATGAAACGCTTGGCAGTATTGAGAACAAGTCACGACCTGTGTAAAAGAGTCATATTTAATCTATTACGAAAAGTTGATCGTGTCTCTTGTCTCGTTTTCGAAGCTCAGACAATGCGTAATGATTTGATGAACTTTTGAAGGGCTGTCAATATCAGCTGTTAACGAAATATATTTTGTACAACAAGACGGTTGTGACATAGCAGAATAGTTTGGAAAACTTTTAAGTAATCAATAAATTGTCTATTGTAGATTTTAAGGTCATAATTTTCTTCTATTCAATGCTATCTATTGTGGTATTTGGATCTTTTGCTACAATCTAATTCAGCATTTGACTCAAGCTCTTCAGATTTTTTTGTAGAAACACCTACTGGATTCCAACATTCATCCTAACTAGTGGTACTTAATTTTACTAAAATAGACATGCTGTTTCATGAAGACGCGAATTTCATCGTGTCTTAGCGAATACACCAAATTACTGTCGTAAAAATCAGCCAGATCACGTAAAGCGAATTGCCATTACGCAATTATCCTATATTTTTCGTGAAAACACGATTCACGGGATCCTACGTCGACATACTGACATTACCATTACTGCTCCTCTATAGTTCATAGACAGTGATAATAACGTTATAATTAACACTATAAAATCTTAACGAACCGCTTAATTACTGCAGTATGAACCAATGAATGCATCAAAGAATTCTGTAGTTAGGGACTCCAATTTATTCCCTTACTATCCTCTATTGTCTTGACCTCTCATTATTATCATCATCTGCGTAGCCTTTTTCTAATAATGTTGAGGTCAGCGTCCACTCTGACCAGACATAGCTGAGTCTGAAAAGATAAATAAAAAAATCATTCCACAGTTGCAAGTAAGGTGGTAGGTTTTAGGGTCATCTTCACTGGATCCTGTTGTAAAACTGCAAAATCAACAGGTAATGATGCCAAATGGTCCTCAACAAGTAACGGCCTCATCGGAATTCATAATCAAGGATTGATCCACAATATAAACATTTTCGAACGTTTGGTTTCAATCAGAAGGGAATCCTCATGGATGTCTTCCGCCCCGGTGTGAACGTCGTGGTCTGTTAGTTGTGCAGACTCTTCTAAAACCACACGGTGTTCCGACTTCTGCTGGTACCTAGGCAGTTAATTTTACAGGGATTTGATTATAGGAAGCAAGCCGAATCCCTTATTACAAATTGTCCTCAGCACTTAACCACAATACCAGCTACACATATGGTCATCTAACAACACAAGTTGTTTCAACTCAAGCAGACGTTAGAGAAGTCAAGCGAACTCGTATTGGAACAAAACCGTTCTTCCGGCGATTGTGCGCCGTCCTGCTGGAATGTACCGGACACGACAATCGCCGGAATTGTCTTAGCATTTAGATAATTGTTTACTATTGTTCAGATATCCTGCTAGTGGCATACGTTTAGTGAGCTTCATAGAAGGCTTAAGTTGGAAATGATGGGATATTTACCGAATGCAGTAGTTTAATGTTGGTATTCGAAGCTGAAGTTTTGTTTTCTTCATTTTTAACCCCGACGGAAACAGGACTGTTACAAGTTTGACGTGTGTATTTGTGTATCCGTCTGTGGCATCATACATAGCTCTTAATCGGATGAACCGATTTTGGTTTAGTTTGTTTGAAAGGTTACTTTTCATTTGTGTAATCTGTTCTTTTTGGTCGATTTATTGTGGTAAGATAACCAATATCGGGCTTTTTGCTTAGTTTATGACATTTACGAACATTGTTTACTAATCATTACTCGTTATTGTTAAGTTTAGTAATTGCGTCGTACGTTTAGTGAGCTTTAAAAATGGCATATTTTGGGTAGGACACTTAAGATCGTATTTACTTCATGGTTTTGTCCTCTTCATCTTCTGTTTCTTCACCTGTTTGTTTTGTTTGATTGATTGCTGTAAGTTGTTTTTCTCTGTCCATCTTAAGTTTACGGAAGATCGTTGCATACAAGTCATTACTAGCTTTTGTTAATTTTTGTAATTGCGTCACTTTGACCTTACTTACAACAGAAAACTTAACGGTTCTCAATGTGCGTAATTTCGTATAGGTTCATTTTCCTCTTAATATTTCACAATAATTGACTCATTTGAGATGTTAGTACCTTAAATAGAAACCAAGGCCAAAAGGCAAGGGGACTTGAACCCATCAGATGTAAAACTTTTATTTGGGTTGGTCGGTAATTTAGCCTCAACCAATAAAACCTCGTAATGAAATTAATGGACGGTAGTCACAAAAACAATTTGACGTTTGTTTGACAGAAGAGGTCATTGTTATTTGTTTCTACTCGTACTAAAGAGGAAACGGATGTCGTTCTTTCCTTACCCGTCTTCGAGGACATTGATCGATCGATCGACATTTACATATATGATGATATTACTCATAATAATATTTATTTTTAAACTTTTATGGGTGGACTGTGTCCGTTCCCACCACGTGTAAGTCTTAAGTAAGTAAATAAGTCTGTAAGATCCTCTTTAGAAATACTGATATTTTTAGGGTTCCGTACCCAAAGGGTAAAAACGGGACCCTATTACTAAGACTCCGTGGTCCGTCTGTCTGTCTGTCTGTCACTAGGCTGTATGTCATGAACCGTGTTAGCTAGACAGTTGAAATTTTCACAGATGATGTATTTCTGTTACCGCTATAACAACAAATACTAAAAATACAATAAAATAAATATTTACGTGGGGCCATACAACAAACGTGATTTTTTTGCCGTTTTTTGAGATAATGGTACGGAACCCTTCGTGCGCGAGTCCGACTCGCACTTTGGCGGTTTATTTTTTAATCGTGACTTTTAAAGAATAAAAAAGGAAGTTATATTCGCGGCTATTAGTGACGTAACTTAGTATTTGAAGATTTTTTGTTCTAGCTCAAAAACCGAAGGTGCAAAACAGTATTTGTACTTAAGTTTTACTGTTCGACCTTTTAAGTTTTTAGTCACAGTGTATTTATATTTATTTTGTTAGTCCATTAGTTTTATTTTGATCTCACTTTATTTTTAACAGACTTCGAAAAGTAGGAAGTTGAATGTTCGTCTGTATGCTTTTTAGGGTTCCGTACCCAAAGGTTAAAAACGGGACCATATTACTAAGACTCCGCGGTCCGTCTGTCTGTCAGCAGGCTGTATCTCATGCACCGTGATAGCTAGACAGTTGAAATTTTCACAGATGACGTATTTCTGTTAAAAAAAGAATAAAATTTAAGTGGGGCTGTCATACAACAAACGCGATTTTTCGCGATAGTCGTACCGAACCTTTCGTGCTCGAGTCCGACTCGCACTTGGCCGGTTTTTTATGAAGTCTGCACCAAAGTATCTTGTATTATTTTATACGTCTTGCAATAAAAATGATTATTCTTTCGGAATCTTAAGTGTTTTATATACTTTTACGTGTATTAACAGTCTGCTTGTTTTATGCGGTTTAATTTCACCTCTTTCCGAGAGAGCGGAACTTTCAAAGCAAAAAATCATCTTTGTTTTGATAAAATCCAAGTCATGTTTCTAGAAAGTGTACTGATCTGTTGCTGATGATGACTCATCAGCTGGCTGGCTGGCTGTTCTAGATGGAGTGGAATTCCTCGTGTAATAGACAATGTGATATTCTCTCTGCGAAAGCGATTTTAATTTTTTTTTTCTTGGTAATTAGTTATATTAGGTAAGTGTTATATATTTTTGAAATCACCTCTTAAAACCCTTCATTTTGACATACCATATGATGGGTTTGGAAGAAAAAATTGGGCTCCCACAATATGGCGCTCCAAATCCGCCATTTTACTACCTGTTTTCCAATTTTAATGTAGCCAGTGACACTCGCAAGGTTAATAAGACGAATCGATTAATGTAAGAATCATCAAAATCGGCCAACGCGTTTGGTCTCTAGAACGCCACATAGGAACAACCATACATAGACTGATAAACACATTACCCTCCTTCGGCAGTCGGGTAAAAAAGTAAAAATGTAAGGAAGAGACAAAAAAGTTAAAAATAAAAAAAGGTTAATTCAAAGGTCAAAAAACTCAACTGCTTAAGAAGCGAAATAAAAAGACGTAAACAAGAAGAAAATCATGCTGTGCAGTCGGAGCATACATCTGGTTTTGGTCAGCCAGCTTGCGAATATGTATCCTCCGACTGCACAGCATAGTTTTAACTTTTTGTCAATCGTAATCGCTGGTGAAGCGTGAATCACTAATTCCCATTGCCCACTTGTACGAAAAAGTTAACCCAAGTCAATTTAACTTCGTGTTAGCAAATAACTCTGAGTTAAGTTTGCAAGTGGGCTTAAGTAAGTCAATCGCTTATAAAATGTCACATTATCTAGAGGTTCTTGTCTATGCATCAGTGATGGCGGAGATCGAACCATTATGTGGCGTGGTCTGTTCCGCACCAGCGACTAATCAGGCTAGGGACACGAAACAGAGAACACTGCTATTTTAGGCTGGTCTACTACTGGCAAATTTGCGTAAACACCCCACAAAGGGTAGATCGTTCTAGCAATTACACGCATGGCCTGTGACGCCGTAACAGCTTGAAAACTTTTATCAATAGGGTATTGGACTAGATTTTTTTTAATCCTAGAAAAAAACTTAACTATAGTTTAAAAAATGTCTCAACACATGGCCATATAATATACGTACATACAATCATATAATCTATACATATAACAAATCTGAAGTAAAGTCGTTTTTGTACATGACATAGAAAATATTTCCAAAGAAAATAGCCAGGGTGTTAAAGGATAACCTATTTCCAGCATTTTTGTAAATTTTGTTTGTTTGTTTGATTATTAGTGCACGCATCACGTAAAATGTACGAAACCAATGGAGATAACTTTTATACATATAAATTGTGCGTAACTTTAAGTATTACCACAGATAATATAATACTAGCATACAGATGCCTCATCCCATACAAAGAAACCGTGCCGACGTAACTAGCGTTTTTCATCTGATTATACCGATTATTTTTTATAAATCGATCGCGTTATGTTCCGTTCCACGGCGATAGATAGATCACCATCTAATTCTATATCCGTGGAACGGAACCGAACGCGATCGATGTTACACAAAAAATAATCAGTATAATCAGTACAGTACGTCGGCATGGTTTCTTTGTAATGGATGAGACACCACTGGTATTACTTAGTTTTTGTTTCATCGCAATCCAGTTCACTCTTTTTTTATATATTTTTTTTTAATTTGTGATGGGTTTGCTCTTGACTCTAGTCTAGGTCAGAGGTGACAGAGACAGAGTCTACGATGGAGTGAACTTACCCAGAAGAAGCCTGTTCACTCTAACTTTGAAAAGATTCGGGTTGAATGCGTTCGGAAACACAGACGAAGGTAGTGAGTTCCATTCATTCGCTGTGCGCATTGCATTGCATTATTACTCTATCAAAAGTTAGATGAATTTAAAGTGTTTAGGAAGTAAAATTATCACAACACACGCAATTCAGATACTCGGACGGTTGAACTCCATATTCAATACATGGCGTTGTCCATTTGAAGTTATTTTCTGAATGGCGGTGTTAAGATTCTCCGCGAAAGAATAACTCTAGAAAGAAGAAATAAAAAGAAGAAAAGAATGACTCTAGAAAAATATTGGTAGGTAGGTAGGGTGGGGAGCGAAGCCGCGGGCTCAGCTAGTCTATAATAAATAGAGACATCACTGCTGTCTTCTGACGTCACAAGGCAGAAACCGCGTAGTGTTTATGTAAAATTCAGTAGATTAAACGTTGTTTCTACTGAACTTTGAGAAGTATCAGTGACCAGAAATAGAAGAATAATTTCAAGAGCGTCTAACTTTTCAATTCTTCGATATTAATGTACAATTTGATAGTATTCAATACCCTTATTAATAAATTCACTTACCAACTTAACCGTTTAAAAGTGTATTAAGTTGCTCCCCAACCAGAACACCTGACCAGGGGTCATTAATCTAAACCCCGAAGTATTTCGTCACGCAAGTCGTTGACTACCAAATACTTCTAATTTCGACCTGAAAACAATGTTATTGACTTTTTGAAGGCTTTTGACACTGTGAGGTCATTGTCCTCGTCATAGTTCACACCATGTTGTTTGTTGATAAGGATAACGGAGATTGCAATGTTTGGTGACACGTCAGGAGCAATTAGATTGATTTGGTACTCTGCGTCATGTACTCAACTCAAGGTTGTTGAACGAAGTCTTCGGTCACGACGTGCATTTGCTGACTATTTCTGTTTTATAACATCACGCTTGTGTGAGGCATCAGCCTAAGGGCTAGGCAGAGATATTCCTATGAATAGTCATTTCTGATCCGTTTTTAGGGTTCCGTAGCCAAATGGCAAAAAACGGAACCCTTATAGATTCGTCATGTCTGTCTGTCTGTCTGTCTGTCCGTCCGTATGTCACAGCCACTTTTTTCCGAAACTATAAGAACTGTAAACGACAACGGCTTTCACATGGTAATTTTAGAAATGGACACTTCCCACGCTAAATTCCTTAATTGCCTGTTTTTATAACTACACATTTTTGGGTTCTATGAATAGCGGCAATATAGATATTCTGTCGGCCTTTTTCAATGTTATAAAATGTTATTTAAAATCAATGCTTAATGTTCCGGGCCCGACTAATATTCCTCGACCGTAATTAAAATTTGTATGAAAGTATGGCCATATGCCGCGAAAGCGGCGTGAGAAAATAAGACGAACTCCGTCCCTTGTAATGTCCCATTGTGTGGCCTGGTTGGGCCGGACACAATGTACCGTAAGCATTGTCTCTTAGCTTTCTTGTAACTTAGAAATTAACATGTGAATATTTAAAGTAGGATTGACGTAGGTGCCATGTGAGTAAAGCTATCTACACTTGTAATGTGTATAAGAACTAGAGAAAAGGTGGATAGTTAGTTGGGATTGTCTCGCAGTTTTCTTCTTTGTTACAAAAATAAATGAACACGTCCACGTGTTTGACCACGTGTGTAAAATGACACATGTATGGGCCATGTGAATTTTAGAGTAGTAGTAGTAGTATAATAAAACTTGAAATATACATAAGATTTAGAGAAAAGGTAGCTAATTAGATAAGATTATGTATATTGTCATAGTTTAATACTTGGAGTAAGGAGGAATCTAGATTAAGATTTTTGTGTTGACCTTTGTACACCTTTTATATTTTTTCCTATGTAGAATTAAGTATGTAGATTAAGGAAATGTATAACTTGTGTATATTTAAGTAAGATAAGTTTTATAAAATCGGCATTTCTGTGGTGCCATGCTTGAATACAGTTGCAAAGTAGGGGCGCCATTGTTCTCGCCGAGCGGTTTTTGTATAAAAGCCGGCCCGCTTGTAGGCAGAGACACAGTCGGTCTTCCACTCTACAAGGAGTAACAAGTTAGGAATAAATTGAAGATACGAATCACGATAGTATTTTCATTTCCTCAACGAGTCTCCAACCGAACCAACAATACAGTCCACTTCAGTCTGGTCCTTCGAAAGCCGGATACAAGATTCAAGAACCTGCGGCAACCAGTCCACTTCAGTCTGGTTCTACGAGCAACGGATACAAGAAGAATCCGCGGCAACCAGTCCACTTCAGCCTGGTCCAGCGAGCTACGGTTTCAAGAACGAAGAACCCGTGGCAACCAGGCCCAATACAGTCTGGTCCATCAAGCAGCGGATACAAGAACGAAGAACCCGCTGCAACCAGAACAACCGAGCTGCAGACCAAGTACGAAGATCTGCGGCAAGAACGAAGAAAGGAACCCGGCTGTCATCGAGCTGCAGACAAAGTAAGAAGATCTGCGGTAAGAACAAAGCTGTACGGAACAGGACCGGTTTCGAACCTAACCGGTCTTGAACCTGACCGGCTTACCCAACTGAACCCGACCGGCTCACCGAACCGAGCCGACCGGTTTCACCCGTAGTACCGAACCGAAGAGGTACTAACCCGCCGTGCTAAACCGAACGTGCTGAACGACTCAAGATGGTGTTCACAAGGAGCCAGGGAGACGCAACCGAGATGGAAGAACAGCTACGCATCCAAGAACAGGAAGCGCGACGCGTCCAAGAACAGGAGGCGCGCCGCCAGGAAGCGGAGCTGATCGAACGGGAGCGAAGAAGAAGACTCTCACCGGACCCACCAGCATCACCAGTCTCGAGAACAGCACACAACAGCGCAGCGGGGCCTTCCAGTGCACAGACGACAAACACAGCGATCCGACAGCGAATGACGTCACCGACCAGGACAATGAGGTCGCAACGGTCCACGACAAGCGTCACAACAAGGCTACGGATGGCGGAACTGGAGGCTGCAGAGAAGCTAGCAGCCATCCGGACCCAGCAACTGGCACTGGAAGAAGAGCTAGTCAAGAAGAGACTAGCAGTGGAGGTGTCAGCGATCAACGATGAAGAAAGCGTACAAGAGGAACAAGAGCCCTCTTGTCCACACGAAGAGCCTCATCGAATGGTGGATGAATGGCTAAGGACGAATCCCCTCAACTCACGGGGGGAGGAGGGACCAAGAGAATCCAAACGGCTACGCTTCGCATCTAGAACGAGATCGCCGACCCCCACTAGACCGAAGGACAGCATCGAGCACTTGGCAGCAACGCTAGAGAAGATGGCCCGACCTAGGCCTAGGCACACGGAGCTACCTACATTCTCCGGAGCGGCCAACGAGTGGCTGCCATTCAAGGCGGCTGTACGAGATTCGACAGATATGTACCAGGTTACAGCAGCCGAGAACGTACAAAGGCTGAGAAGCTGCCTCAAAGGAGAAGCAAGAGACGCCGTGGCCGCCCTTCTACATACGGCCACTGATCCAGGCGTCATTATGAAGACCCTTGAGCAGTGCTTCGGACGACCGGAAGTCATCATCGACCGGGCACTGGATGACCTGAAGAAGCTTCCGAAACCTGGTACATCGGCCACAGAACTCAACAGTTTCGCTGTCAAGCTACAAAACATCATTTGCGTGCTGCAAACAATCGATCGAAGAGGTTACTTGTTCAACCCTTTTATGACCCGGGAAGTACTGGACAAGCTCAGCCCGCATCTCCGATCCCGCTGGTGTGACTACGCCTACGATCAAGAAGGGACAGCGGATCCGGAAATCGTCGTGATGTCACGGTTTCTAATGCGAGAGGCGGACCGAGCGTTACGATATACGTACGCTCCGTCTACAAGCGCCGCCGCACCGAGAAAGGAAACTCGACCCATCGTGACACTCAAGAAGAAGGCGAGCGTGTTCACTACAACCGAAGGAAGGGAAGAAGAAAAGGACAAGTGCCCCAAGTGCGAGCAAGCCCACGTGTTGACGCGGTGTCCGCGGTACAAGGCGCTTACGGTAGAGCAGCGATGGAGCTTCCTGAAATCCAATAGGATTTGCTTCAAATGCGCCCAGAAGCAACACAGGCGCATAAGCTGCAAGGCGCAGCTGTGCGGCGTGGATCAATGTCGCCGCCCGCATCATGCGACGCTCCATCAAGCGGTACGCGAAGCGCAGACCGAAGACGCGGGGAAGGCTGAACTACCGAAGGAGGAAGCGGTCCTGTCCGTGGCTACCCGACCTGCTACTGGGCCACGGGCAGTCTTGCTCAAGATGTGCCCTGTCATCGTGTCCGGACCACGGGGGGAGGTCAAGACCTACGCGCTCCTAGACGAAGGGGCCACGATCACGCTAGTGGACGAAGAACTGGCGGCGAGCATCGGGGCAGAAGGGCCATCACGGCCGCTCCACCTGAGCGGGGTCAACATGTCGCTGCGAGATATGGGCAGCCAAACCGTAAACATCAGCGTGAAGGGACTGAAGAGTGACGAGAGCTACAAGGTCAGAGCGAGGACCATGAAGGATCTCCGGCTGCACCAGCAGTCAATTCCCGACACGTTGCTGGACTACGAGCACCTGAGGGACCTGACACCAGAAGAGGTGTGCTACGAACTGGCGCGCCCCGGGCTTCTAGTGGGTACAGACCACTGGGAGTGCATAGTGTCCCGCGAGCTCCGAATCGGCGGCCCTAACCAACCGGCAGCATCAAGAACGCAACTAGGATGGGTGGTGCACGGAACCGCACCACGCAAGACCATCGTTAAAGAAGGGAACGTGCTGCATGTGTACGAGCCCGACCGAACAAAGGGTGCATGCAGCCAGGAACTCCACGACCTAGTCGAAGGCCACTTCAGGATCGACGCGCTCGGCATACAAGGCAAGCCGAGAGTCAAGGCGAGCGATCAACGGGTTATCGACATAGTCGGGAGGACAATCAGGAAGATTGACACCGGGTACGAGGTTGGGCTGCCATGGCGACGAGACGAGGTCACTATGCCGCCTAGCTACAATCAAGCGTTCCGCCGGCTGAAGAAGATCGAGCAGAAGATGGACGCCGACCCACAGTTCGCGGCCGAGTACTCCAAGCAGGTTAACAACCTATTGGACAAGGGGTACGCGATGCCATGCGATGGGTCGGAGCGAGCGAGTGCCATCTGTTGGTATCTGCCACATTTCGCCGTGCAGAACCCGAACAAGCCCGGCAAACATAGGCTAGTGTTCGACGCAGCAGCGAAGAGCAACGGCGTCTGCCTAAACGACGAACTGTTGGAGGGACCCGACCTACTGCTGTCGCTACCAGGAATCCTGTTTAGGTTCCGAGAAAAGGCGGTAGCGATTACAGCAGACGTGCAGGAGATGTTCCTGAGGATCAGGATAAGGCCGGAGGACCAACCAGCGCAACAGTTCCTATGGAGAGGTGACGACCGACAAGAGCCGCCGAGGAAATACAAGATGACCAGTATGATATTCGGCGCCGCGAGCTCCCCGTACATGGCCCATTACGTACGCAACTACAACGCAGACGTACATGGGCAGGAGTACCCGCGGGCGCTGGAGGCCATCAAAGGAAGTCACTATATGGACGATTTGGTGGCCAGCTATGAAGACGCCGAAGAAGCACGTAGAGCAGTCGAGGAAACGAGGGCAGTGCACGCGCATGCAGGGTTCACGCTGCGAGATTGGAGCTCCAGCGACGAGACGGTGCTACGCGACGTGCCCACCGAGCTACACGCCACCTCTCCTACACAGTTGGGAGGTGAGCAGCCTGAGAGCAAGATCCTGGGGCTGCATTGGGATGCGGAGCGCGATGAGCTGGGGTTCAACACATCCATGAACCGAGTCCCCGCTGAAGTAAGAACGAGAACGCGCGCCCCGACTAAGCATGAAGCCCTCAGCGCCGTGATGTCCATATACGACCCGCTTGGGTTGCTGAGCCACTACACAATACGATCGAAGATCATACTGCAGAGCTTGTGGCGCCTTCAGACGACGTGGGACGAGCAAATCCCCGAGGAAGAGAACGAGCTCTTCGCCTCCTGGCTCGCTCGCCTGACAGAACTCGCTCAGCTGCGACTACCGCGCTGTTACGTGACGCAAAAGTATGAGCGCGTCGACTTACACGTACTTTGCGACGCCAGCGAGCAAGCCTACGCAGCCGTGGCCTATTGGCGAATAAGAAACGTCGATGGGAGCCTGAACGTCGCGTTGGTGGCCGCCAAAGCTAAGGTGGCGCCTCGTCGGGCGCAAACTATACCGCGCCTGGAGCTACAAGCCGCAGTGATCGGGGCAAGACTCGCCGAGACGATAAGGAGGGAGCACCGCGTCGATATCGGCCAGACGACCTACTGGACCGATTCATCTACCGTGGTGCACTGGATCCATAACGACGTACGACGCTACACGCCATTCGTCGCGCATCGGCTGGGAGAGATCGCAGAGTTGACCCAGAAAGAAGAGTGGCGTTGGCTGCCTACTGCGTGCAACGTAGCGGATGACGCCACTCGACTCGTCGACACGCCCATCTGCGCCACGGATAGATGGTTTCGGGGGCCGGACTTCTTGCTCCTGCCAGAAGAGCAGTGGCCCACGACGTCGACGGATGAACCAGAGAACGAGGAAGTCCTTCACACAAGGAAAGAAACGGAGCGAGACAGCTGGCTACCGAACCCAGCCCGCTTCTCGAAGTATGAGGACGTGCGAGCCATGCAAGCTGGCGACGGTGGCTACGCAATTATCTGCCCACACGGGTACCTTGCGGCGAGCCACGGAACACATGGCCGATGGGAATCGTCGAGCGCACGCATCGTGGACCGGATGGCGGCATCAGAGTCGTCGAGGTGCGCACCAGGACCGGCACTTTCGACGCCCCGTGAGCAAGCTCGTCGTCGTGTCAACGAAGGAGGCTACGCGAGCTGCGCCGGGGGGAGAACTGTAAACGACAACGGCTTTCACATGGTAATTTTAGAAATGGACACTTCCCACGCTAAATTCCTTAATTGCCTGTTTTTATAACTACACATTTTTGGGTTCTATGAATAGCGGCAATATAGATATTCTGTCGGCCTTTTTCAATGTTATAAAATGTTATTTAAAATCAATGCTTAATGTTCCGGGCCCGACTAATATTCCTCGACCGTAATTAAAATTTGTATGAAAGTATGGCCATATGCCGCGAAAGCGGCGTGAGAAAATAAGACGAACTCCGTCCCTTGTAATGTCCCATTGTGTGGCCTGGTTGGGCCGGACACAATGTACCGTAAGCATTGTCTCTTAGCTTTCTTGTAACTTAGAAATTAACATGTGAATATTTAAAGTAGGATTGACGTAGGTGCCATGTGAGTAAAGCTATCTACACTTGTAATGTGTATAAGAACTAGAGAAAAGGTGGATAGTTAGTTGGGATTGTCTCGCAGTTTTCTTCTTTGTTACAAAAATAAATGAACACGTCCACGTGTTTGACCACGTGTGTAAAATGACACATGTATGGGCCATGTGAATTTTAGAGTAGTAGTAGTAGTATAATAAAACTTGAAATATACATAAGATTTAGAGAAAAGGTAGCTAATTAGATAAGATTATGTATATTGTCATAGTTTAATACTTGGAGTAAGGAGGAATCTAGATTAAGATTTTTGTGTTGACCTTTGTACACCTTTTATATTTTTTCCTATGTAGAATTAAGTATGTAGATTAAGGAAATGTATAACTTGTGTATATTTAAGTAAGATAAGTTTTATAAAATCGGCATTTCTGTGGTGCCATGCTTGAATACAGTTGCAAAGTAGGGGCGCCATTGTTCTCGCCGAGCGGTTTTTGTATAAAAGCCGGCCCGCTTGTAGGCAGAGACACAGTCGGTCTTCCACTCTACAAGGAGTAACAAGTAAGGAATAAATTGAAGATACGAATCACGAAAGTATTTTCATTTCCTCAACGAGTCTCCAACCGAACCAACCAATACAGTCCACTTCAAGAACTATGCTGTTGAAACTTGGTAAGTAGATGTATTCTGTGAACCGCATTAAGATTTTCACACAAAAATAAAAATAAAACAATAAATTTTGGGGGTTCCCATACTTGAAACTAAAACTAAAAATATTTTTTTCATCAAACCCATACGTGTGGGGTATCTGTGGATAGGTCTTCGAAAATGATATTGAGGTTTCTAATATATATTTTTTCTAAACTGAATAGTTTGCGCGAGAGACTCTTCCAAAGTGGTAAAATGTGTCCCCCCCCACCCCTGTAACTTCTAAAATAAGAGAATGATAAAACTAAAAAAAAATATGATGTACATTACTATGTAAACTGCCAGCGAAAATTGGTTTGAACGAGATCTAGTCAGTAGTTTTTTTTTTAATACGTCATAAATCGTAAACCGCAATTTACCCCAGTACGGAACCCTTCGTGCGCGAGTCCGACTCGCACTTGGCCGGTTTTTTTGTTTGGGTAGGTATAGTTTGTGATTTGTATTTACTCATATAAACTAACTAGCTTCTTACAGCGGCTTCGCCCGCGTGAAAGTCAAAACTTATCTCGAGGGAACGTATTCCCGGGATAAAAATATGGGAATATATTCCCGGGTATCCTATGTGCTATTCCTGGCTATAATCTATCTCTGTGCGAAATTTCATGCAGATCCGTCCAGTCGTTTGAGCGTGAAGAAGTAATAAACATACACGAACAAACTTTCGCCTTTATAATATTAGTGTGATAGGTTTCTGAATTGAGTTTATGGAGTTAAACGTGTCAAATCCTAGTTTAATGTAAAAAAAATACAGTTTTTGAGTCGAGAGTTTGAATGTTTTGTTTCAAATGTAGGCTTGCCTTTGACTAATGTATCACCTGGTAGTAAGCGATAATACAATACATAGATTCAGAAATTGTTTTATGTAATATACAAAAAAAAAAACTTCTCCTTTAACCCGTCATTCGTGACGTAAATTACATGTTTGTTGACGCCGGTCCTTCGCACCGGGTTTTCAATCTAAGATTTTCAATACATACATACATACATAAACTCACGCCTTTTTCCCATGGGGGTAGGCAGAAACTACAGAACGCCACCTGCTACGATCCTTACACACTTCTTTGATAGATTAGATTTTCAATACTCCATACTATTTTTACTCGGTCAAATATTAACCCGGTGTTACAGACATACACGTCACAAATGTCGGGTTAAAATTGTGCACCTGAGTTTTCGACCCAATTCTAAAAGTCTTTAACAAACAGTTACTGTTGGTCAACCTTACAATCTATTCACTTTTAGACAACACTTACACTCGTCTAGACAACTGTACTTTGCCATATAATAACCAAGCCATTTTTCTCAAATGACAGCGCATTTCGGTAGCCAGAAGTATGTGAAATTCAGAATCTAGATCGTACTACCGTAGCACGTAGAACCGACATTTCGCACAGTTCGCACTGCCGGAGTTAGGGAAAGTGTTGTTGTTAGCCAGTGGGCCAATTATCACGTCCGTCCGAAATTGTTTCTAATATGAATATACATAAGTACTGAACATCGGTAGGTTTCGATTTCCGATAGTTTGCAATTACGATTCATGTGGTTGACTACTTGAAATATGTTTGACAAGCAATCTAGTTTAGTATTTAGTACTAGCTGAACCCCGCGGCTTCGCTCCCGTCAAAATTATAGCCTATGTTACTCGGGCATAATGTAGCTTTCCAGAGGTGAAAGATTTTTTTTTAAATCGGTCCAGTAGTTTCGGAGCCTATTAGGTACAAACAAACAAAAAAATCTTTTCACTTTTTAATATTGGTATAGATTAGAAATTGGAGAGAAAACTGAAATTAATATGTCCTAATATGTTTTATTTTTATTTTTTGTTTTTTAACGACCTTGAGGGAACAAAACTCGCACTCGTTTCACACCCGCGCGATCTAAAATTCAGTAGTTTTTTGTACTTTCGTTATTATTCTATGACTGTAAAAAAATCCTTAGATCAAAATGTAGATATTTAAATTGTCTTTGAGATGGTAAAAAATTCATTTAAGTACGCCCAGCGGTTTTGGTGCGACTGTCGTTTTTTCGTCCGACATAACGAATAAAACTCAAATTTTTCATATACCAAATTATTAAAAAAATGGTCTAAAATTAACATGTATTTTTTTCAAAAAATTTCGACTTGCAGTTTAGATGTGATTCTCATTTTAAAATCAGCTACTGATACCCCATCGGCGCCTTAAAATCGCAACCGGATCAATAAAGACGCAGAAGGTAAACATAAAGGCTTCTACAGACAAGCGCGATGCGTCTATGCGACAATGTTTTTCATAGTTTTTAGAATAATTTCTATGAAAACGCGTTGTCACATTTTTGTGTCTGTAGGAACCTTTACGTTAATCTTTAGCCTGCTAATGTCTGCCAACTAATTCCAAGATACACAAAACATTATCATCTCAGAAGCCATTATCGACGAAGATGACAGATTCGCACTTGACCCCCTTTCATATAAAGGCCAACATCGTTAAAACCGCGTTTAATAGAGAATCGGTTAAGCCCACTAAATGTTTTAGACCAGACACAAAGACAGTTAACATGTCTAGCTTACGCTACTTGTAAAACATGACGCGACTAGCTTCGCTCGACTTGTAAACTACGCGATGCATTTTCGCTGAGAAATTCTTGAGGGAATTGTTGTGTGAGATAGTTTTGTTGTGAGATGAGCGTTCTTTCATTTATATTTATTTTATAACGGCAAAATCGCACATTCTGAGACTGAAATTGACACAACAGTTTCTCTATGACATTGACAAAATAGGCCATCTCATCAAAAGATAAGTCTTCTTGAAAACAAACACTTCTAACAATACATGCTCTGTATTATAAAATGCTTACATTTGACTCCGCATAATAGTACTTATCTAAACAAACACTGTAACGCTTGACCGGACAATAGACTGTCGTCATACCAGGTAACGCAAGCTAAACATGTCGTAATTAAGATCTACATTAGATAAGGCATAGAACTGCTACCTTACATTGTATTGAAAATGTCGTTGGGCTATCTCACTGGGTTAATACAGGGGTCCATCACTATATTGAAATGATCTTACATACTGCAGATTTTTACCTTATCTCCGTACTTTTATCAGTTGAATGAATTCCTCAATAATAATTGTGTTGTGAGGAACGAGGGTCAGATTCAGATGGCCTTTGGAGGCAGACAAAGAATGTTATATTGTTCTTTGTTCTTCCTACATGTTGTATGATGGGTCAAGGTTTTCTGGAGAGCGTTTTGTAAAGGATATCATTCGACGCAAATGACACTGGGAGGCCTATTTCCAGCAGTGGACGTCTCTCGTTTGCAATTATGATGATGATCGTTGATTAAGTTCTACAACATAACATCACGCTTGTTGTGAGCAGAAGTATAAGTACATCAACACCTACATTTCACCAGAATCATTATCTACTTTTGATTACGTAGTGTTTCCGTTCGCTGTGTTTGCGTTACTGCAATTAAGTCTATATTAATTTTTGTTTGTTTGTTTGTTTCAGGTAAATTACATTTCCTACTTGAGGCACTCATACAGCTAAATTATGGCGTAAGTAAAATACTACCTAAAGTCAAACGGGGTGAATAGAAACAAAACTGAAGGGAATTTTCACGTTATTTAAAAAAAAATGTACCATTTTAGTAGGTACTCAAATACATTAAATAATTATTTAAAACTAGCTGACCCGGCAAACTTTGTTTTGCCATAAAAAGACCAAACATTTATCTACCCTACCTACCCTACCCTACCCTACCCTACACTACCCTACACTACCCTACCCTACACTACCCTACACTACCCTACCCGACCCTACACTACCCTACACTACCCTACCCTACCCTACCCTACACTACCCTACCCTACACTACCCTACCCGACCCTACACTACCCTACACTACCCTACCCTACCCAACCCTACCGTACCCTACCCTACCCTACACTACCCTACCCTACCTATAAACCTCACGGAGCCCGAGACCTTTCCAACGAATGCAAAACCTTGAAAATCGGTTCGTGCGTTCTGGAGTTATAGCGTCAGGAAGAAACCCGACTTATTTTTATATAGTAGACTAGCAGACACCTCGCGGTTTCACCCGCGTAGTTCCCGTACCCGTGGGAAAGCAGGGATAAAAAGTAGCCTATGTCACCTGGAGATAGAGTAGCTTCCCAACGGTGAAAGAATTTTTGAAAACGGTCCAGTATTTTTAATTTTATTCGTTACATACATAAAAAACTTTTTTGCAAAAAAATACTACCGACTTCCAAATGAAAAACTACAAAGTGAAAAATAACTTAACTTTTGGAAGTCGGTGTCTTTCGTAGGTACCATTTTTTTGCGATATGGACACCGACTTCCAAAAGTTAAGTTATTTTTCACTTTGTAGTTTTTCATTTGGAAGTCGGTAGTATTTTTTTGCAAAAAAGTTTTTTATTTTTCCCTTTTTAGTTTTACCTACCTAATAGCAAGTTGTTTATTAAGGTCCCTATAACTCCAGAATAGATTAACCGAATAATATGAAACTTGAACATAACCGGTGAAATGAGAGATCTGTGTACCCCTTTAGAGCGTACTGGCGTGATGTTATGTTATGAAATGGTATAAACAACAAACAAACATGCGATTGCAGCAATCCCGAGAGTTTTGCCGTTATTTATTGAAGAGTTCTGTTGTGTATCTCCGAAGTTCTTCATCAGAACTTCACCAAATTAAAATGGGACCAATTTCGAAACATACTCTTTCAAACAAAAAAAGAATTTTCCAAATCGGTCCACAATTGACAGAGATATCGGTGAACATACACAAAAAAAAAAAAAAAAAAAAAAAAAAAAAAACAAACATAAAGTCGAACATAGAACCTCCTCCTTTTTTTGTAAGTCGGTTAAAAAATACAAATCTTTCCTCTTTATAATATTATACTAGCTGACCCCGCGGCTTCGCTCCTGCCAACTGGCTACCTACCTACCATAACTACCCTACTTAACCCTACACCAAAAATTAAAAAAAAAAAAAAAACATAAACCATCTACTAAATAGTCCGAACAAAGAAACATTTGGTTTGGATAAGTGAGCCCGTTCTTGAGTTATAAAATTACAACGAAAAGTGGCATTGATTTTTATATATAGATTATAGTACTAGCTGACCCGGCAAACTTTGTTTTGCCATAAAAACACCAAACATTAATCTACCCTACCTACCCTACCCTCCTATGTCCGTCTCCTGGTTCTAAGCTACCTCCCCACCGATTTTCAGCCAAATCGGTTCAGCCGTTCTTGAGTTATAAATAGTGTAACTAACACATCTTTATTATACATACATATATAGATATTATAGACAAATGATGGTTTGTTTGAAACCAATAAAGTGGTATAAAGTTAAAACTCCCTTCAAAGTTTTGTTCCTATTCACCCCGTTTGACGGTACATTGTTACAATATTACATCTCACTTAACAAACAAGTATCCTAGATTCCTTTTGCCGCATAGATCTAATATACATAGAAATAGGCCATACGTATTATGAAGACTCCCGCATTCAGTCTAGACTGGTTCGTCGCCACGGTCTGAAATCTAGATAGAAGTTGTCTTACAATGGTTACTCCACAATGGAGTCTGTTACTTAGTTCACTTTGTTATTGGCAGGCAGTTAGTTGGTCTTGGCTGTCATTAGTTATACCACAGTAAAAATATACAAACAGTATGGCAACTATCTACAAACGCTCGAAACGGCACACACACACAGCTGCAGTGCTGTCAGTAGTGCGAGCCGCTTAGGGGTCTCGTCGATGCGCATGTTTGTGTGGGTGTGCCGTTTCGAGCGTTTGTAGGTAGTTGCCATACTGTTTGTATATTTATTCTGTGGTTATACCATCTTATTTTGTTGGTCGGTTCCTCGATGTTAAAAAGACTCGATGTTTCACTGTGAATGCCAAATTACTTATGTTTAAAAAATCTAGCCATATTATTATTATTAATTTGTGAAAGAATGAAAAGCTGTTTGCCTCAAACTGCAGTTAGGTATTGGCCATGATTCGATTGTTAGTTTAAATCTACGTAGTACAATACCGGTGTTTAATTTAATATTATGTAACTTACAAAGGCATTTTCACACCTTTGTTCATATATTCAAAGTTTTCGCAGAGTTGTGATACTGTGTATCATCAGCTATGTCCCAATTTTCTTATGCACATACATCCCACTTCTGATTTTATTATAGAAGTGAGAGAAAATCTTTTTTAATAATTATTTGTTTTTCTAAACTCGTGCTATAACATTACTTACACGTAATTATTATGTTCATGTATAATTCCAATCAAAATATTATCCTACCATATTTGTTGTTAGCATTAGCTTTTTGTGTTGCCTGTACAAATCGTTTAACTTTGAATTTGTGAATAAATATTAACTTCATGTTTGATATTTGTTTATGTAAGCAAATATGATTACGTCAATTAGTTTTAACGTCTGTATTTTAGATCAGAAATGCTTGATTTGTTTCTAGGTTTTATATTATAAATCTTATTTTCTCCCACTTCTGATGACGTCACATTTTGTTTGAGTTTACGTTCATGAACAGTGCCAAGCAATTTTATCGATATATATGTCCGAAATAATTAAATGTTCTATCTAATTTATTCCATTCTAGACCATTGCTTGCTCTATATTTTAGCATTATCTTAGTATCAATTAGACCAAATCATTGTGAAATGTACTGCTTTTGCTAAGTAATATAACGTGCTTATTTATAGAAGGACGTAACCGTCATTGCGCAAGCACAGCGCGACATTTTCGAGTACAGAAATAGTGCCAGTACGGCCTATTTATTTGATATACAGGGTTGCCAGATTATGTGAAATGTACAAAGGTGAAATCATATATCAATGGCCTGTCACTCATTTATTTCACGACCTGGATATCTTTCTCTCCTAAAATTTCCACTCCTAAGTGTATTTACGAACGTTCTTGGACAAAAATAGCCTAACTGATGAGTTAAGCGTGTTATTTTGACAGTTTATCGTGTAATATTCCTGTCAGCTTAATAATAATCCTTTAAACTCTTCTTATGACACCTGTAGGAGCTAATGAGGGGTACTTACGCGACCAGACGTCTCTCCATCCGTTCGAATGCCTGTAATTTTGCGAAGAAGTTATAGATGCCGGAATAAAGGGCGTCTGTAAGTGGACGGTCATCAAGACTTGCGTGTTAGTAAGTCGTTGCCGTTTCACCTCCCATTCTCTTTCTATTTTGAGTAATGGCTAACTGGTCTGACTTGTCTTGTTTCTGGTGATATCTGTCGCAATCTAGCTGCAAGGACCCTGCACAAACAATAAATTGTTTCTTTAGTATCGGTTGTAGAGGTGATATAGTTTTATTGGGTCGTCAAACACCGGATTGTGAGTTGTGACCAGTTTTTGCACGTGGGCTTCCTTTGCGATAGAAATTGGTAAATCAGATCGTGTAACGTTGTTTAGTTGAGGAGAATTTGATCTCAGAATCTTGTATTTGTAACTTGCAATGTATGGAAGTGTCTTTGAATCAAATCTTGCAACTGAATTTTAAAGCGGTTATCCTCCACCGATTAAGATTAAATTTTGCATACACGTTTAGTTTGGATGACAATGCATGCAGTTAGCTATGTGACGTCATTCTAAATCCAATATGGCGGACGGCCCAAGATGGCGGACTAGTTATTTTTTGTGCACTGCCATGATATGGGTATCAAATGAAAGAGTTTGCTGAGAAGAATACGAAAACAGCCTGTTTAAAAAAATATATATATAATTATGGCAATGCTGCTATAACTATTTAGTTGGAAGTCAATATTCCACAAAACAAGATTAGTTTCAGAACTAAACTCAACTAAATATCGACTGAACTTTCAATTCGAACGTTTATTTAAATTCTCGCGTGCTAAGTAATTAATAAATCGATAACAGTCGAATGCATTAGCAATTTTGATTAATTACCGACGAACGTGTTTTCGTTTATACAATGTACCTAGCTATAGCTAACATAAAATTCTGCCTAATTAGTCAACCGTACTGGAAATTGCAACGAAACTGTATTTGTAATTTACAGCGATGGTGATTAATTAAAAAACGGGAACGCACTGCAATATAATCCGTTAATTTTAATAGCATAACGAATAATTCAATATGGCTGAAAAAAAATATGATTAACTACCTTCTGCCAGCGGCTTCGCCCGCGTTTTTGTCGATTATTAACCCAAGATATCATTATACCGGGATAAAAAGTACCCTATGTGCTGTTCCAGACTATAATCTATCTCTGTGCCAAATTTCATCCAGATCCGTCCAGCCGTTTGAGCGTGAAGAAGAAACAAACATACAAACACACACACAGTCACAAACTTTCGCCTTTATAATATTAGTGAGAAGTTTGATGCGCACAACCTTAAAAAAATGCGCAAAAGTCGGTCTGGATGGAACGCTAAGATATGTGTTGAAGACTTGCGTGCAGACAGAGAAGTCTTACATTACTCTAACTATGAATAAGACACGTAAATTGCTCACAGGAGAATGTATCATTTACATTGATCCTTAGTAAGAGACACAGTCAATATCTATGGTTTTATCTGCATTATGACATGATGATGAGTCAACTAAAACCACAACGCAATAAAAAATTATCTATGAGACGTTTCTACACAGTCCAGTGAGCGATAATTATTGTTTATGACGCGAAAAATGTCCAGAACATCACGTTTGTAGTTGGACCTCATGATCAACAGAAAACAAAAATGCAGCACTCACAGAATAACAGCATCGTAAGAGTGAGTGGCCCACACGGGCTCTCAGCGGATTCGTGTTATCCAGGCCCCAATTCTGTGCAATTCCCCTGCACTATAGGGAGTTTAGTGACAGACAAACAGCAGGACAGACAGCTTATCAGATCGTAATTTATTTATAGTGATATCGACACAAGCGCCTGACATTTACCACACTGAAGATTGTGTCGAACTTTGAAGAACCCTTTGGAATGTCATCCCCGAACCCTACTATGTGTTTGATTAATTTTGTTCTTACGAAATAAGGAAAAAGTTTTGAAATAGAAACAGAAATATCTTGACTTCGTATCGAAGCCAAACTGGGCGTATTATACGCCTTGTCATATGGGGCGTATTGTACGTTTTGATCTACAACACGTAGTCTCGTCATTGTTCGGTTTTTTTTATTTAACGACAGGCTCGCGTTTGACCACTATCTCGCCTGATGGTAAGCGATGATGTGGTCGACGATGAAGCACGCTTGTCTAGAAGTAACCTATTCACTCTTGACTTAAAGACCACAAGGTTGTAGCTATCAGGAAACAAAGACTCCGGCAGTGAATTCCACTCCTTAGCTGTGCCGTGTGCGCTGTTCGCTTACCGAAGTGTGTATAAATTGCTGCAATAGCCAAGCAAAGCTCAGTCATCAGCAAACCGACCAATCATGTTCTTTAGACAAACCGCTAAACTCTTTGTCGTAATTGATTACGATTACGACAAGTCGTAAGCAGCAGTGACTACACCATTTTGTTGGCTGCACACTTTATTCTGTAAATCGGTAACCGAACACCGCGACTAATCGCCGTTGATCGTGCGTTAATCGTAGCTACGGACAAAGACACGTAATTCCAATTTGCTATTGTTTTAAAGTGTCAAATGTTAAGTTGAAACTGAAAAGGGAAATCGAATCGAGCTGGTGTTGTAGTATCTGTATGGCACAAATCAGTTCTGAGACTGATTGATGTGCCTTAGCCTATAAACCATGGATTTGTCCCACTCTTTCTTATAGGAATAGTTTTCCAATAGGCTTTGATCTTCCTTTTCTGGTCAATATAAGTAAACGAACCTATACCGTCACTCTGTTGGGTCTTGCCCTTTATTTCCTAAGGTTATTCGTGTTTTGCCTTTTCCGGCCAATCCGTGTTGAAGAACATGTTCAAATCGTCATGCTACCGTTTCTCAGGCCTGCTTTGGTGCTGGTGCTCATTGGGAGCTTCAGGCATCCAATGGCTTGAAACGCGTGGGCTGAAACATTATTGATTTTGTAAAATATTTCTGCACTATTTGTAGAGGAGGATCATTGTAGAGTATAGTTTTGAATCACGACGGAACCCTTTGTTCTTCCCGGACGGGGGCATCTATGCGTATTTTCATGTGGGTTTTGAAACTAGTCCTGAATTAGTCCACAATGGTTTGAGGTTTGCTAGCCAATAATTCACGGATAGCGACTAATAAATAATGTTTTATAGTACAACTGCAGTCTGGTAGTTAAAGAGGAATGGCGTACAATTGCTAGGGGCAATGTTTTCGCTATTGAGGCCAATCTAACGAGTTGTTCATCCTTCAACGTTTATTATTCTTCAGTAGGTACTGATTGTGCTGTATTATTGTCTGTTGGTTATTCCTTAATTGCTACAACGGTAGTTAAACTGTCCTGACTTTTTACAGGAACGGACACAAGTGGGGGATGGTATATTGTCTGATTTGATGTATACAATTCGTAATAATTCTCATACCCTTATCACAGTTTATTCAAGGGCAAACGAAACATGTCTTCTTTCATTATTCTCTATTCTTCATCACCTTATTTCTAGAAATAGTCATCATTTACAAATTCAGTGATATTTCATACTCACCTTTGAATATTGCACTCCCCTTATTCCGATAACTTGAGTCAATTGTTAGGGCTTTTCAAAATATTTTAACTGTAGATTGACGTTGAAGTATTTCGTTTATTAATATATACAATTTACTATTCTAAAAATAACAAACCTATATACAAATGGGAGAGGAAAAAGGGCTCATTGCGCATTAAAAAATTCGTGCACATCGATGTCAATGGGAAACGTGCCCAGAACTGATTCTCTGGCCGAAGAAAAGGCTAGCCCTCTGGTCACGTGAAGAGTCGGCGAGCTTTTAGCAGTTTTGAAAAACTTTTTGAATTAGTCACATCACATCACACTATATATAATATATCTAAATACTATCCTACTATTAATTAATATTATAAAGGCGAAAGTTTGGGAGTAAGTGTTTGTATGTTTGTTACTTCTACACGCTTAAACGGCTGGATGGATCTGGATGAAATTTGGCACAGAGATAGATTATAGTCAGGCATAGCTCATGGGATACTTTTATCTCGGGATAATTTACGACTTGCACGCGGGTGAGTTAGTCTTAATAATATGAATTTAAATTCCATTCATGTTTGGAAACTTGATAATATCAGAATATCAATGGTAGGGGTCGAAACAGTAACAAAGATGTCCTTTGTCGGTACACGTGATAAGACCCACATTTTGTTCAGTCCGTCTAGAATTCTAGATACCGTCAGCTCTTTTATTATGTATTCCTACCCACACATTTTCGTATATTACACAACAGTGACATGGATGCATATTTTGATGACACCTCGATAAATAAATATCGTAAATTGTACTTTTCTTACGTAAATATGTTTTTATCATTAAAATAAAGACAGGCTTCATTAGTTACGTCTTACAAATATGGTAATTATTTATGGTATGTGTCATCTCATAATTTCAATTGAAGGAAAGCAATAAATACAAAATTTCATCATATTACCTTTTAAGTTTTAGGGTTCCGTAGCCATAGGGTAAAAACGGGACCCTATTACTAAGACTCCACGGTCCGTCTGTCTGTCACCAGCCACAACTAGACAGTTGAAAATTTCACAGATGATGTATTTATGTTGCCGCTATAACAACAAATACTAAAAACAGAATAAAATACATATTTAAGTGGGGCTCCCATACAACAAACGTGATTTTTCTACCGTTTTTTTACGATAATGGTGCTTCGTGCGCGAGTCCGACTCGCACTTGGCCGGTTTTTAACATTAAATGCATATGATAAATAAATCCGCCTTCTTAAATTTCTTTTTCCAATAACCAGCTTAACATTTACCCGTGAAATTGCGAGACAAGTAAAAATGTGTTCACTCCCTTCTTGTAAAACCTTACCAAATCTCTTCAAAAACTCTTTTTTCCGTGGAGAAAATTTTATAATACTAATCCATTGATCATACATTATGTAAACAACATCAGAATGGTTCGATTTGCATATAAACTTTCACACGAAACCACATGCAACCGCAAAATTTCTAATACACAATACTTTTGCAACTGTATACTTGTTACTCTATACAAAACCCCTATTTAATAATAAAGCCATATAAAAAGATGTTTATCTACTTTTACTTGAAGACCACAAAGTTGTAGAAAGGACTTTTCTCACGATCGACGTATTTGGAACTTGTCTAGATAACCATAAACTGTGAACATCGTAGTTAACGTTACTTTGAGCGCATATTTTATGCACTTTGAGTACTGTCACAGTATAAACATACAAACAGTATGGAAACTACCTAAAAACGCTAGAAACAGCACACTCACACACAAACATGCGCACCGACGAGACCCCTAAGCAGCGTCCGAGCCTCAGCAGGCACATCAGTAGTGCGAGCCGCTTAGAGGTCTCGTGGATGCGCATGTTTGTGTGAGTGTGCCGTTTCGAGCGTTTGTAGGTAGTTTCCGTACTGTTCGTCCATATCTATGCTGTGGTACTGTGCTTGGGAAAACCTGTACTCATAACCATAAGGGTACAGTTTACAATTTCTATGAAGCTAGTACCTATTTAGCATCTCACTGACACAAGGATCGACTGACCAATCGCGTCGGGTCCACGTTCCATTCGCTCTATATGGTGGTTGGTCAGTGAACTTACCCACACTACGTCAAATCCTTACTAAGTTACATGCCGGGGATTATATCTTGGGAGGGTCAGGGTCGACGCCGAGTTGCCATCCTGTCGGTTTTTTATCAGTTACATTTCGGGGAGTGTGCGACGGAACAGAAAAATTTGATTCCGCCTAGCTCTTTCCATCATCGGACTACAAGACGTACGGCCATGTGCCATCGGTACATGGATGACATCCCACCCATACGCACAATGCGTTTTGCTAATACTTTAATTGTGCGCACAGCTAAAGAGTGGAATTCCCTGCCGGAGTCATCCCTAATACCTTATAGACCACACCATCGCTTACCATCAAGCGAGATAGTGGTCAAACGCGAGCCCATCGATAATAAATAAATAATAGAAGATGAAAAAAAAAAAAAGTTGGAATAAAAGTTCCTCATTTCTACCGATGGCAAAATCACCTCACACTCACGGCTTGTAAAAATAACAAATTCTAGCTAGACGGATTTTCCACCATCAAAATTCGCAACGCCGAGGTCACGAAAGGTCGTCAGCTCACAAACAATATGTCAATGTTAAATCTACAAAAATAAGTACTTAGCGATCTCTATCAATCATAAGCAATGATCGATGGTACATTTTATTTTATCTGTGGCCCATTCAGATCGACCCGGGAGGTCAATGGCAACATTGAAATACCTTATCGATTCTCGAAGCACTGAACAAGCTCGTTCTGATACTGTAGGCTTTTGAGGTCACAGTCGTGGATAATAGAAACAGTGTTTTAAACCCAGTGGTTGAATTTTCTTTTGACACCGATTTAGTATTTGTAGCTAAAAAGATTATTTCTCAAAAATTCAAGAACCATTTATGTTTAATTTCCCATCATCTTCCTGCCCTTATCCTATGTTACTTGGGGTCGGCACAACACGTTTTCTTCCTCTATACCGTCCTGTCCTCCGCCACGCTATCGCTGACTCCCTTTTCTTTCATATCACTCCTCACACAGTCCGTCCATCTTTTCTTTGTCCTTCCTCTCCCTCTCCATCCATCCACATTTATATGCATAACTCTTTTAGTAACATGCGTTTCATCCTTCCTCATCACATGACCATACCAGGACAAACGGTTTCCTTTCAACTTTTCTATTACTGGCGCCACTTTCAAACTGCTCTGATACACTTTAGCCATTCTCGTCACTCCGCACATCCATCTCAACATTCTCGTCTCTGCTACATGCAATCTATTTCACCCATCTCACAGCCCAACATTCTGATCCATATAGTACGACAGGTCTAATCACGGACTTGTAAAATTTTCCCCTTTAACTTGAGGGTCAACCGTGGGTCGCAAGTTTGTTTACTTTCCCGAAACGTTAGTGGTAGTGGTAGGGACTCCCTTTTCCGTACTAAGACACCTAACGGCTGACATAGGCAGCCCAGCTCCGTCCAAAAGCACAGAAGCTTCCTGGGAGCTTCACAGGCTTCACGGGGCGACCTTACTGTTCCGAAGATTTCTTCGCGTTGAGATGCCACGGCCTCGCATGATCGGACAGCCAGAGGCTGATTCTTCGGTGTTAAAACAGCCCCTGTGAAGTCCGTGGCGCCTTTGTTGAACAGATGATTTTTAAGCAGGGTATGGCCCGTTATTGCCCTCTATAATTATTTTTAGGTTCTTTCTACTCAGGCTGAGTAGTTTTTTAGTAAGACGCAGGTGTACGATTGGCAAAGCCATTTTTGACTGTAAACAGTCTGTTGCCCGTGACCATCTGTTATTCTTTAGTTATGTTGATCTTTGGCAAAAACACGCACGAAACGTTAAAATTGTATAACTTTGCAACGATTTTTGACCTAAAACTTGCTTAACATGTGTTCACCAAATGTCACATTCCACCAGTTATGTTTAATACTCATGAAATAGGGGGCTGCTACTTAGAAATTCGACCTGGAAACACTCAATAACACTTTTAGCTCGTCCTTGGAATTGAACCCTGGACCTCACTCACTTAGCGCACCAACCATACGTACCCACTACCACTACACCAACAAAGCAATTTTGAAAAGTTCAGTCAATAAATTACCCATTAGCCTTCCACGAATCGATCAATGTCCACACAGATAAAGCAGAATATTTCATTCAAAACGTCACAATGCACGGTAATCATAACGCAAACTCAAACGCAATAACTTAACAAAAGACGTTACGTTTCCATAAACTTATGAAACGGTTTCCAACATGGCTACGCATGGTGACCAAGCGAAAGTGAGGTGACACTGAGCAACAAGAATTTTCACTTTTACGACCTTCAAAATAAATTCCCCATAAGTCTGTGGTGACTTAACAAGGTCAGGCCGTTACGTGTGAAAATGAATATAGAACTTAATGTTAAAATTCTTTATTGGAATTTCTATTTCCTCTAACTATTAAGGCTGCCCCAGACATTTGCGACGCGCGACAATGCGACATTGTGTTTTCAAAGATTTTTTTCCAAAATTGTCTATAGATAGAACAATTCGTGCGAAAAAGTGTTGCCGCATCGCTGACGTGGCGAGAGTTCAATGCAATAATTAAATGTTCATTATATCGAACTCCACGAATTAAGGACACTCTTAAATCCGTCTGACCTTTACATTTAAAAGTTTTCGGGTATCCTTGCTCCACAAGTCCATACAAACTTTCTTCGATAAATCATTCGAATTAATCACTTCAAAATAAATCATCACTCTCAAACCTACACGCAATTAATTTAATATTACGGTTTTCTATTGAATTTTGCTTTTATAGTGAAAGCTTATTGATTGTATTCATTAATTTGAATGACTTTACTATTTCCGATTGTTTTTACTTCTTTTGAAATAATTTTTGCATTAGCAATTGACCCATATTCGTCAGTCGTTATGACTAGCCAGAAGTCATAATTTCTGACACTAGTATCGGCAAGAAGTATCGTGTTACCCAGTTACTGGGTTGTGGAGGTCAGAGCTTCATGTACAATACTGGTATTAATTGCAGCTGCATCCGGTAGCTAGGCAGATGATAAGTTGACATCTTGACACACATTGCAAAAATATTTTTTTAAAGCGAATGAAGTTAAACACTTCCTTGTAATATAACTGTAAAGACAGACAGTACTTAATGGCTATCATCACAAAAACACAGAACGGAAATATCTCCGAATTGGAATTTCCTTTAATTAACTGTTAAAAAACAACGTCATTAATGCGTCCTGCACGCTATCCTTTATTAGCTTTGCAGTGACTGTGTAAGGGTTTGGCAGACAGGCATGGTGCGACAATACGACAACTGGTACAAAGAATTTATATATCTGTAGATCAATTTATATGCAAACAAAATTATTGTCACGTTGAATTTTATAAATTCTTGATGGGTACTTCTATAACTGGTACAAAGAATTTATATATCTGTAGATCAATTTATATGCAAACAAATTTATTGTCACGTTGAATTTTATAAATTCTTGATGGGTACTTCTATTTCCTCTAATAATGATTTAAGTATCCCGCTGGGTAATGCGTCAGCGATACGACGACGTGTTTCCAAATAAAATGTTAGAAAAATGCAGCTTTACAGATAACACAGTTTCTATGAAAACGCCTTGTCTCGTTGTCGCTGGAATGCTTGTCTATGGCAGCCTTAACGAACGACAATTTTATTACTCAGAGAAACAATGCTACTCATGCCATGAATGCTATGCCCTGCACACCTGTGCTTCACTCATTGTTCAATCCCGCAGCTGCCAGCTCTTGAGATCATCAAGAATTATGGTTATTATTCCAACATCGACATATTAGTTTATTGGTATTGTTTTGACGTTTATAAAATGTATTCTCGGCTTTACAGTCAATGTATTTGGCGCCAGACTGGTGCTTGAAAAGTTTATTTCTTTGGTTATGTTTTTAACGCCATCTGTGTAAAGTTTGAGTGGGGCAAAATGAGTACGGTTACTGTTACAATATGGTCATCTTACCCCAAATTATTTGGGGCAAGAGGATGTTGTTGATAGTCCATTATTGGATACTTATGTTTTTTTCATTGGATACTTATGATTTTTTGGTCCAGAAAAATCGTTTTAATACGTACATACATAAACTCACGCCTTTTTCCCATGGCGGTAGGCAGAAACTACAGAACGCCACCTGCTACGATCCTTACTTTTTTTTTACTTCACTCACATTCATACACACACGCCGGTTATGAGTACTGCGCACCTGACCTTTCTGAATAACATCACCAATAAGATCTATGTATGTCTTTCTAGTGCGTCCCCTCGCGGCATTTCCATTCACATCTGCCTTGTTAATCGTCTTTCATTCATCCTCTCAACATGGCCAAACCATCTTAACATAATCTTTGCAATTAAATTTAAACGTTTTAGTTTTAGCGTCGTGATTCTTACTAGGAAACCATTATCCAGACAGCTGCAAAAATATGATATATTTCAGTCAATCAGTTTACAAAAAAAACTACATAATTTTAAACTCGACTATAGCATCGAAAAACAGGCATGAAACGGCCAAAATCGATACTCTGCAACGTCGAAAAACGTTATTTCTGATGTGTCAGTCCGTGATTCAATGTCTGATATTTATCACGGGTTTTAGTCAGAAATAAATATACCGTTATGCACTTACTGTGTTTTGACATACGATGTTTTTATTTTGTGAGTGAACGTTTGTTACGATACTGTATGTTCTTTGATGCGAATATCAGATTGATTTTTAGCGAATTTTGTATCATTGAAGTTGATTATAGATTCTTGGTTTTTTAGGAATACAATATTTGTGATTAGATTGGCTGTTGGCGAGTCTTAGCTGTAAGATTCTTTATCTAGGCTAATATTTTAGTATAAACCAAGCGTAATGTGGGGTTTTAGTCGGTAGGAGTCTGACATGACCATCGTTCTCCGCAGGCGGAGAGTATCTATGAAGATTTTCCCACAGAAAATAAATTTAGGCGTATATGCTCCCCAAGTTAGCGCAGTACTGGCCGTGCGACTGCTCGGAGCCAGAATATCAATATTCAATATCAATATTGAACCTCCTTTTGGACAGTTTTGTTTGCAAAATATTGTTAGATTTACATATGCTATTTCAATTATCATTTTTCTGTGTAAAAATATTTTAAATAGCCAAACCTTTTAACCTAGCTTTTACTAAGGAGTATGCTTTTGAAATGCCGTTTTGCGGCACTAAAGCGGTGGTAGGCTCTTAATCCAAGCCTATTTCACAGGATGTTAAAAGCCAAGTAAATCTAATATTTGTAATTAGTTATGAAACATTACGTAACTACGTAAAATAGATGTAATATAGTTTAGAAACCCTCAATCCTTTGTACTTGAAAGTTTATAAACTTTAATTATAGTTGAACGTAATTACCATGACACTTGATATTAACAAAGAAAATTACTTCAGTACTACACCGCTAGCACAGAATAAATATACAAACAGTATGGAAACTACACCTAAAAACGCTCGAAGCAGCATACTCACACAAACATGCGCATCGACGAGACCCCTAAGCGGCTCACACTACTGACAGCACTGCAGAAGTGCCCGAATGGTCTCGTCGATGCGTATGTTTGTGTGAGTGTGTCGTTTCGAGCGCTTACTATACCGTTTGTGTATTTTTACTGTGCCGCTAGTTTGTTAACAAATTAAACGCCATGTACTAGGCAGTATCTTGATATTATCAAGTATTTATCTCGCCCTTACTTAGTTTCTTAAGTATAGGTAGCCTTGCAGCCGCAGGAAGCCTTAATTATAGCCTTAATTAAACCAGTTTTAAGGAGAACAGATCTTTGTTCTGTGGCCTCAGTTTTTGCAGCAGTTTCGAACGTATGCCATATAATTACATAGTTGGCGTATGTCTTGTTATATAGCTACATTTTCATGTTAATTTTATTCGGGTCAGTGCCCCAATTCCGTTAGAAAAAACTGCAATCGTAAAACAATTTGGCCATGATTCATCGTTTTTTACGTTTGTATACGGCGAATTTTGTTTGAATGTAGTGTTTCCTCGTACGTAATGCCTCTATATGTGTCGATAAGATTGCTGTATTTGTACCTCATATTTTATCGTGAAAGTCCTCTATCTTCGTTCCGCGAAATATTGGAAAAACAAAAGAAAACCTCGCGATTGATCACTCAATATAAGCAAAACACTTTATCGCAGCCTTTCAACGCTTGGGGGACTATGACGTGAAAGTAAATATGCGCACCATGTATATAATGATCACATTTTCCATAAATAAGTTGACACTCGTCACAGTTTTCACTCGGGGACAAAGCATAATGGTGCAATATGGCGACTTTCAAAAAATCAGACGCTTGACAAAATTATATCCGGTTTGCGCAATGCACAGAACGTGCGCATGTGACCAGATCATCTGCGTGCGCGCTTTGTGCTGTCCACGTAGAAAGTGGGCGTTTTATCGCGGATAAGTAGGCGTTTTTTTTTGTCGCATTGTCGTCTGCTGCAGAGAGTTTCTTAGAACTCGACTCCCTGTGATAAGGGCAGCGAGTTGACTTGAAGACGTGCAAGAAATTTCGATCATTGTTCGAGCTTTACCGATTGTGTCGATTCACTGAATACGATTGAATATGTATAGTTGATTTGACCCAACCCCTTTTGGTTTGGGCAAAAGGCGGACCGCCTGAAAAGCCCTAATATCATTTTCACAATAGACCCTTTTATCTTTAGTCCTGAATGAGTTTATCCTAACCGAATCTAACATTTTTTTTTAATACCAAACATACATAAGCTGATTACATTAAAACGACGACTAAAGCCAACGACCTTGAGGGAACAAAACGCGCACTCGTTTCACACCCGCGCGACCCAAAATTTTGTAGTTTTTGTACTTTCCTTATTATTCTATGACATTAAAAAAATAGCTCCAGATCAAAATGTAGATGATTGAATTGTCTTTGAGTTGTAGTGTCGATTTCATTAAAATACGCCTAGCGGTTTTGGTGCGCTTGTCGTGTTTTTGTCCGTTTTAGATAAAACTTTACAAATTAATTACACTATGTTATACGAATAAAACGCAAATTCTGCTTAGATGAAATTATTAAGAAAATGGTCTAATATAACATATATTTTTTCCAAAAAATTACGACTAGCCGTTAAGACGTGATTCTCATTTTAAAATCAGCTACTCAAGGGAATCGGCGCCTTAAGGATCGGCTTAGTTGGCGTGAATTACTTTACCTTTCCACGATTAAATTGCCGGGGTACGCGCAACGGAGCGTCGGAACTTAAGTTTTTCGCTCCCAACTCTATTATAACGATGCACGCTCCACACAGCATGCGTTGCACAACTCTAGATCCTATCTCGTCATCATAAAGGCGACTCTTCAGTAAATTAAGTCGCAGTTGGTGTCGATTGCTTTTCACGCTGTACGGAATATGATTTCATCCGAGCAGGGAAAGCAGTGGTGTATTGCTTTCGCGTATATAAATGTATAAAAACGTTGACCTGAAATTAAAGATGGCTGACGCTTTGGAAACTTCGTTGTGGATATGTCAGATGTTTGCGATGTAATCGTGATGAATTTTATTATATTTTTGAAACGTGATAGTCCGACACAAGAATTCTTTTGCCGATGAAACAGGTATATAATCAGAACAAAAGATCAAATTTATTCTGTGTTCAAAGCTAGTCCCCACAAGTGTATTAAAGTCGTTTAGGCGTATACAGAAATCAGAAAACATTGAACCCATGAATATTAATGTTGGATACAACGGAAAAATGTAAATGTCTGCTCGCCAGACTATGATCATCGATCCGAGACGCGTCTGTCTGTTTGTTAGAACAAAGATATGTTATCCATTATGAGCTTAGATAGGCGGAATTATATAATTAGATGGTAGATTGATAGCTCTTGTTAGATAACCTTTGCTCTGTTTCTTGGTATTCTTTTTTTTTTTGTTTCCTTTTTTGTGAGTCCTCGGACAAAGACTGAGAATTCGTAAGTATGGTCTAACAATGTGGATTTAAATTATCTCAAAGTGACGTCAAATTAAATAGTCCAAAGACCAAAAACGATGTAACAATATCGAAGATCTTGATATGAATTCCTTATACCATAGATAATAGAAATTCGTGATGGAGAAACGAGATTGAGCACACCTGGCATTCGTAAACGGCAAGAGCAGGGCACGAATTGTTGATAACGCTCCTCGGTCCACTGAATATTACATTCAAGCAGAAATATTCGAGGAACAGCCTTATTTACGAGAGTTTCTGTACAAGGTCGAGTATTTCATGATTAATCAAGAAATTACGAGGACATTTCTCAAAGTTCAGTACACTTTAGAAGACTCTTTGAACGATAAAAGGACTGCAAATTGTTTGCATAATCATAACAACGTATAAAATAATAATAACATGTACTATCTTATCCGTTATCGTAGACGTCAGTTGGCCTCGATTATATGCAGGACAATATTTGATAGATTCACGACATGTATTATCTGGAAGGATAACGTCGAGAGAGTTATTTGTTGCGTCTTTTAGCGACAACATTTTGAAATGCTTGACTAACAAACTATCTGATAAACCAGCATTACTTTGAAGTGTTGTAGGATAGATTTTACAATATTAATTCTAACTTTCCTCAATCATAAAGTAAAAAAAAACCGGCCAAGTGCGAGTCGGACTCGCACACCGAGGGTTCCGTACAAACCTCAGCTTAAAGGTATTATAGACCTGAGTATTTGATATTAATTTCAATTTAATACCTCTACGCGTTCATGAGGAAAGGGGTAGTAAGTTTAAAATTATTAAAAATATTTTCATTATATGATGTAACTTAAAATTAACGGATTTCGCAATTATTCCTTTATCTGTGCTATAAGACGTTGCTTTGAACCAAAGTGTTTTTTCCTTTCGAGGTACGGACCCCTAAAAAACAATGTAAGTAATAATTTATTCAACAGAATATATAGCAAAATATATACCAAAGAACAATATGTAGAAGATTTTACATATCTAAACAGCAAAGTTACGTGTGCATGCATAAGCATGCATTAGCTTATACAACTTTGAAACCGGTACACCGTGCCAAAAAGGTCTGAAATTAAAATACGCCGCAAAGATCTTGAGTTTAGATCCTAGCGCAGACATTTATTGTTCAAGAGTGAGTTATATTGCTTTAAACGGCTTCTACCTCGGTTTCTCGCCTACACAGATAAAGTTACTTAACAATAAAAAAACTTTTTTGCAAAAAAATACTACCGACTTCCAAATGAAAAACTACAAAGTGAAAAATAACTTAACTTTTGGAAGTCGGTGTCTTACGTAAGTACCATTTTTTTGCGATATGGACACCGACTTCCAAAAGTTAAGTTATTTTTCACTTTGTAGTTTTTCATTTGGACGTAGATAAGCAAAAAGGATCCAACCCACAACATGACCGAAAATGGGGTGGATCCTTTTTGTTTATCTACGTCCATTTGGAAGTCGGTAGTATTTTTTTGCAAAAAAGTTTTTTTATTTTTCCCTTTTTAGTTTTACCTACCTAATAGCAAGTTGTTTATTAAGGTCCCTATAACTCCAGAATAGATTAACCGAATAATATGAAACTTGAACATAACCGGTGAAATGAGAGATCTGTGTGCCCCTTTAGAGCGTACTGGCGTGATGTTATGTTATGAAATGGTATAAACAACAAACAGACATGCGATTGCAGCAATCCCGAGAGTTTTGCCGTTATTTATTGAAGAGTTCTGTTGTGTATCTCCAAAGTTCTTCATCATACCTTCATCAAATTAAAATGGGACCAATTTCGAAACATACTCTTTCAAACAAAAAAAGAATTTTCAAAATCGGTCCACAATTGACAGAGATATCGATGAACATACACAAAAAAAAAAAAAAAAAAAAAAACTTAAAGTCGAACATAGAACCTCCTCCTTTTTTTGTAAGTCGGTTAAATAAGCGTGTAATAACTTTGATTTGCTGGTCTTTCGTACCTTGGACAATAAACTATTTCATTGAAGTTAACATCTTAGGAATGGATTTGCTATTGCCACTCTGTCGAGCAGGAGTGCCGAATATTGAGGGGCTGTTCTACTGCTGGAGCCTTACCTAGGTGTCAACGCCATCGTGATTCTGCTGTGAAAAAGATGTAGCGCTAACTCCGTCTGTCTCTCACCGTGCAAGATGCACCCTTTTCAGCAATGAACTTGGTGTTGCTTCAACAACGAACGTAAATTAACTGACTTGACATTGATGTTGAAGCCGACTTGATCCTTGAAGGAGAAACTTGTCGTTTTTATTGATGCTTCTAGGCTAAGACTTTCATTCTTTTCATTTAACATGGTTGCTTGCTGTTGTATTGTTCTTCGCGTAGCTTGTATTTGTATTTTAGTCTTTCATGAAGCAGTGTTGTTCTCTTTACTAATTTTGCCTGAGTCTTTCCCATAAGACATAATTTACGAGAGGTAAAATTAATATTACCCAACAATACTCAAATGCAAATGTTAGTGTCAAATGAGTCAGTGATAGCATGACGGGGGACAGGACAGTACGGAAGAAGAAAACGTATTGCGCCGACCACAAGTAACACAGGAACAAGGGCAGGAAGATGATGATGACTCGAGTGCGGATGTAACTCATCAAGAATAATAAACATATGCAGAATTACATTTCAAAACAGCAGCTGCACCTGTAGTAACAGATAACGTTATTATGACACATAACGATAAGAACTGATTGCGGATGCATACATACATATATAACTGCGTAGGTCATGGCATATGTGTGTACGTGCATTGGCATCGCACCTATTTCTTAATGATTCATTAATGACTTATTCGGAAGCTATGATTTCCGGCTAGATTATCAACTTCCTGTTAACAATACTCACATGTTTGTTAAAGATGAGGTAAAAGTGAAACAGGATCTAGAATAAAATCGTTGTTTATATGTTAATTTGTAATAGAATGTTTAAGGTAAATTGTAAGTCCTTTTGTCATAGCGTTTTTCCAGACGGTATGGGATTCCACAAAAGATATCGACTTGTCCTATTATAGGACAAGTCGATATCTTTTGTAGCTAATTATATTTCATGAACATCATTTCTGCCGGCAATCACACACTGCTATGATATAGGCATCTTCTTTCTTATGCCATAGAAACGATTCCCGGTTCTGTGCGTCTCTCATCTTAAGAGGTTTCCACTACTTTGACGAAACTGTCATCCAAATGCGCTTTTGGATTTCATTGATATTGCCTGATAAGTATCATCAGAGTCTTCTCTCTGTTAACCCAACCTGTAGTAGTCCTCTGCTTCCGGCAATGCTATCTGCATTACTGTTACATTTGATTTATCGGGGTCATCTTCAATATTTTCATAATTTTCCATATTTCTTTCTAGCAGATAGATAAGTATTCTTTTGCCTTTGTCTCCTATAACTTCTCTTTCTGTATATTCATCCTTGTTCATGTCTCCTTCTGTCATTGGTCTGTCCTCTATGGCCTTCTTGTATTGGTAATATTTCAAACCAAGTTCGAGTTTGTTTAAGCTCCAATGTCTTCACGCTTGTTCAAGTTTATTTCTATCCAGTGGTCCCCCTTGTATTAGCAGTTCCTTAAGTCAAGAACTATTGTGAAGATAAATAGATTACTATCGATGTACTTAAACCCAATGAGATCAGATATCCATTACACTGATCCAATAACCTTGCTACTAATTACGTTTTTATAACTGCTGCCAATTCTTTCTGCCACTTAGTGATTAATGCCTGATTTGTCCTTGTAAAGTGACAAGGCCTGTGTCGATTAGTTTTTTTTTTGTTATTCGTAGATTGTTTTGTAATTAATGGAATAATGGAAGGTGTTAGTTGGTCAAGTTCGTGTCGGACACGTTGACTTTTGGTGTTCCGTACTGTCTTGTGGTTTTTACTAACTTTTATTTAACTTGCCTTCTAAGACCCACTTTAACTCCATGTTAGCTACTAACTTTTAGTTAAGTTTTTAAAGCAAGGGGGCCTTAGTTTGTTAGTATGTGTGGATCAAATCTTGCAACTAAGTTTTTTAGACAATTATACCCAATCGATTGAGCTCAAATTTATGATGACAATGCACGATAAGCTAAAAATCTGTCAAACTTTTTTTTTCATTGTTGTTATAATATTATAACTGACCTTCGAGGCTTCGCTCCCGTCAAAATTATAGCCTATGTTACTCGGGAATAATGTAGCTATCCATAGGTGAAAGAATTTTTAAAATCGGTCCAGTAGTTTCGGAGCCTATTCGGAACAAACAAACAAAAAAATCTTTCCTCTTTATAATATTGGTATAGATTTATTATTTCAATGCTAGTAGTGTTGAATATTGTTTTCGGGAAAACAACAAAACAGGAAAAATAATATTCACGTATGCATTTAAACTAACCTCTGTCAAATTTGGTAGGAATTCCCACTGACCCTGAATATCAGGATTTAAGGAAATGTTCAAAATATTACGTAAACTAGTAGTCATAAATAATTCTACTGAATCGTAAACCACAGTTAGATTTACCCACCATATAGGATATTATAGGTATATAACCAGCTTAATAGAAATTTTAAATACACTCAACAAATTAGCGTGTATTATAATGACTAATATATAATTAGCAGAGTTATTGAATAAAGTATGTCAATTAACTAAGCAAATATATCTATTTGAGTTTGTTCGTGTAATTCAGTGATTAATAATTACAAGAAAGATTGTGATCAATTGAGGCGACGGATTTTATATTATCAGTTCGGGGTACTGTAAAGTATAAATCCTTAAGGCGCCGATTCCCTTGAGTAGCTGATTTTAAAATGAGAATCACGTCTAAACGGCTAGTCGTAATTTTTTGGAAAAAAACATGTGTTATAAAAGACCATTTTCTTAATAATTTCATCTAAGCAGAATTTGAGTTTTATTCATATAACATAGTGAAATTAATTTGTAAAGTTATGTCTAAAACGGACAAAAACACGACAATCGCACCAAAAACGTTGTATTTTAATGAAATTGACACCATCTCAAAGACAATTTAACTATCTACATTTTGATCTGAAGCTTTTTTTTTTAAAGTCATAGAATATTAAGTAAAGTACAAAAAACTACTAAATTTTGGGTTGCGCGGGTGTGAAACGAGTGCGCGTTTTGTTCCCTCAAGGTCGTTGGCGTTAGTCGTCGTCTTAAGTAATACTGTGGCGCCACCGAATATCTTGATTGGGTATTGCTTGGTTGAGATTACGAGTATATGCGTTGATTGCCTACCTATTTGTATCCGTGTACAATGATTCCTTCCTTTTTAACCCCCGACGGAAAAAGAGAGTTGTTATAAATTTGACGTGTTTTGCTGCGTATCTGTGTGTCTGTCTGTGGCATCATAGCTCCTAAACGGATGAACCGATTTTGATTTAGTTGTTTTTGTTTTAAAGGTGATTTTGTCGAGAGTGTTCTTAGCTATGATTGAATAAAATCGGTTCAGCCGTTCAAAAGTTAAAAATAAAAATGTGTTGGGGGTTTTAAATTTTGAAATTTTACTTGTTTTTGGTGATCTCCTCTATCCCGCGATAGGCGGTAACACTGGAAGGACCACTTCTTTTATTATCACGAGCCCACACGTTTAAGTTCAATTAAATCAATTTGGTATTAAAGTTAGTCTAAAAACCAACGAAGAGTCATCAGTTGTTCTAAAGATAATGTAACATTTTCGTGTGCTGTACAAAATTTCTACTATGCTAAAGTTCAAAGAACATAAACGGTCTAAAAATTTAAATAAACCCGAAACCCGGCTGTGTTGCCAGCTCCCGATACTCCACATTTGTGCATATGTATTACATATTTCATCCAAGTTTGGTCTCCACGCTACGTATACGGAATAATGCTGAACATGCTGAACATTTTCAATATGTAGGTTAGGTAACTAAATTAAATAGGAAATAGGTACGTAAATGTTTGTGTTCGCCGATATCTGAACAGAACCGCACCAAGATAACCGTCTGCGATAAAATTTTATTACATTTCGTGACACAATTCCTTTAGTATAAACCATAAATATAATCAATAACTCGACGATGCTTTATTCACTTGTACTTCAGTCTCGTTCTCGATCGCTGTCGCTTCCAAATCCTCGTCTGACCTTTAATTGTACACTTAATTCTCAGTGTAATCCTATAATCTACCTAACATGGTCAACGGGCAATTTGCTGTCGCGCCGTCTGATCAGAAACTGGGGCAAAACAACGGGCCTTTTCATCCTCACATCAGTCCCCTGAATCATTAGTGAGTACACCCACATTTGCAAACCACTGTCCTCATTACAAGAACGTTGTCCCAATCAATTCGTCATTATAATCGCAACAGCGTGCGAATAAAAAATGACACCCACACGCGCCGCCGAATTTGGCGCGAAGAAAAACAATGGCGGCCATAACGGAGCGCGCATTGTACCGGCGGGAAACCAGAATATGTGTCACACGAGCTTTGTGTCATGTCAAACATGTCATCTAGTTCGCTCTCAGTTTTGGGCGGGTCGTTAAACTCGACATTTAACAAGCGAGTAATTAACATTTTAAAAAATGGTACCGTTTGAAGAATTGTGTCAACTCGGATACAGTGAGTGTACAAGTGTGTTAGTCTTTGACTCTTGAATTATTAAGTTCACAGCCTTTGTTACAGACTTCATAAATATTCCACCAGTGTTGTAAACGTTGCATTTTCTGGAATCGTTACTAAATGTCACTTTCACATCACCATGAATAAAGTCGTTTTGTAAATAAAATTTATCTCGTCGTCGAATACGACATGAAACTCCTCCGAACGGATCTTGGACAGGAAACCGACTCAGATTCATTTAATTACATCGTAATTTCGTTCTGAAATAAAAACGCTCGTAAAAAGAGTCTAATGCCAAAAGTGAGGAGAGATTGAAAGAATAGTTGTATTTGTCTTCAAGGGAAGTGAAGTCTGTCTGGTTTGATACTTTATCTTTTATAATACAATCTCAGTAGCAATAGACAAGGCATTATTATTTAGTTATTAGTATTTCTTTTTATTAGAGCAGTGGTGGCCCAGTGGTATCGGTCGCGACTAACAAGTTGTAGGTCGTGGGTTAGAGCCCAGGCAGGTGCTTTACTTTGTGTAAATTATTTCATCACCACTGCTCTCAAAACGTTGAAGGAAAACATCGAGAGGAAACCGGCGTGTCCTAGAACCAAAAATTCGAAGACGTGACATCCACCAACCCGCACTGGGCCTGCGTGGTGGATTACGGCGTATTTCCTTTCACATAGAGGAGGCCTGTGTCCCAGCAGTGGGAACATTCATAGGCTGATGATGTGATGTGATGATGTGATTTCTTTTGGAACCTATTTTGGTAATAAAAATAAAAACAAAACTGACAATTAAAACATAAATAAAGAAATCTAAAGACGAAAGATTTAAGGTAAAACTTACCAGCGATATATTTAGGAAGGCGTGAAGACTGAAGAGTATCAATTTTACCGTAGCACAGATAAATTATCCTGTAATACAGCTTAATTGCATCCGACGGTTATGGCCGCGAGAGCCGTTACAAAACTTCTCGGAAGACGAATGCAGTGTAAGTAACGGTAAAAATGTTCGCTTGCGACGATACACGCATGCAGAGTGGACGCCTCGGGATAACACACGGAATTTGCATCCATATAGCCAGTTTAAGACGGTACCCTGACCAAAAAATCGGCATGATATATGAGCGTTCCTATTGGTCTAGCGGCACTGGTGGCGCATGAATTACAGTAGTGAATACGCCCAGATTTTAGAATAAAATCTTTATAAAATCGAATTTTGGTCTTTTGAAAAAAATAATTCTACAAAAATGTTCGTTATTAAATTGTCTATCCATTAGTGTTAGTACAAAAAATAATCAATGAACACTTTACGAGGAGATGCATAATATCAATAATTATTTCTCATTTTTATGTTTTGTTGGAAGTAGATTAGTGAAATATATACAACATTAAAAAAAAAATCTACCATTTTAGAATCAATATTATGTAGAAATTGAATGTATTTTTATTAATTGATATTTCTTTTTAAATAACGAGTAGATAGCTTCTAAAAACAGGACAAAAAACGGCTTGCGCGGCGTTTTGCTCGGGGTACCGCCTTAATCCATGTGTATGCTCAGATGTTACTTCTAAACATGACACAAATACCAAATCGGTGTTTTTTACAAGTCTTGTGAGTGATAACATCGACGGCTACCTCAAAGTTGTACCAGATATACGTATTCAAAACCTTGTGACCAGTTTCTGCTTAACTTGATATTGCAGCCATAACATAAAGTTAATATACAGTGTGACGACGACGATACGACAATAATTTCAACTTCATATACTAGTATCGATTAACATTCCCCGTCTGCATTTAAAAATATATCCAATAGTTTAGTCAATATACGTAGTTTGACTATCTAAGCATAATGCTTAGATTTTTTATTCAAGATTTATTCGTTAGTTTGAAACTACACGTATGCACTAGTACTGCCAGTATAGTCGTATCGTCGTCTCCATCTTATATTAATTTCGTGTCTACTACAATATCAAATGTTTAACAGAACTACTACTTTTTTATTCAAGATTTATTCGATAGTTTGGTTTCAAACTACTCGTATGCACTAGAATTGCCAGTATTGTCGTATCTTCGTCTCCATCTTGTATTTATTTCGTGTCTACTACAATATCAAATGTTTAACAGAACTGGCCTGACAGCAAATTGTTTTAGAACATCTCCTATTTATAAATGCTCGATCGATAATAAAGATAAAGGAACATTTGAACTGACGTTTGTAGTTGTTCAATATATGAATTTATTGGCTGGCCGTAGGTAAGATGCGCACGAGTTGCGCAACAGTGCGAATATCCGTAAGGTCAACGCACCGGACGCATAAAATGGCGCCAAGTTAATACAGATGGTTACGGTGTTAAGTTTTTCGTGGTAGCGTGCATTCGTTGTGGAGTGTTTCGTATTAGTAAACTTGCGGGGACGTGTTCTTCGATGTAACACTTTTCTAAGTGACGTAACACACCCAGAACATGTTGATTGCTTTATTTTTATCTTGACAAGTTATCTATTGGCAAAATATAGCTTCATATATAAAACAGTTTTTATAGCTGAAATTATGACGGCGTCGATAAATTAATAAAAATAAAATTGGCACAACAAACTTTCGACGGAAATGTTGGAAAAACGATAACTTCCTACGATGATTATCTTGTGTTATTGTTTTATAATGTGAACTACGTCAGTGAAGTCTACGATTTGTTTATCTGCAGTAACGATCGGCAGTTATAGTTCTCGCCAAACTTCTTGGCCGCCCTGAAGTTGTCTACAATGGCTGCGCAGTAGTAAATCTCAAACAAAAACAGTGCCGTTTCGTGCCTTGCGCATCCGGTAAACCAACTTCAGGGCGGCCAAGAAGTTTGGCGACGACTATAACCCAGTCAATCATAGAAGTCGGTGACCCGGGTAATGCCAACGTGGAAAACGCAATTTAATGTCACAAAACACGCACATCATCACTATTTATCCTAAAGAAGACTATTTTTAGAGATTTTCCTTATTTAGGTATATTCGCTAAACTTTTAGTTCACATAAGCTTCCAATTTTTTAACCGACTTACCAAAAAGGAGGAGGTTCTAAGTTCGACTTCTTGTATGTTTTTTTTTTTTTTTTTATGTATGTTCACCAATATCTCCGTCAATTGTGGACCGATTTTGAAAATTCTTTTTTTGTTTGAAAGAGTATGTTTTGAAATTGGTCCCATTTTAACTTGATGAAGATCTGACGAAGAACTTCGGAGATATACAACAGAACTCTTCAATAAATAACGGCAAATCATTCGGGATTGCTGCAATCGCATGTCTGTTTATTATTTATACCATTTCATAACATAACATCACGCCAGTACGCTCTCAAGGGGTACGTAGATCTCCCATATCACCGCCGGTTATGTTAAATTTTCATGTTATTCGGGTAATCTATTCTGGAGTTTTAGGGACCTTAATAAACAACTTGCTATTAGGTAGGTAAAACTAAAAAGGGAAAAATAAAAAACTTTTTTGCAAAAAATACTACCGACTTCCAAATGAAAAACTACAAAGTGAAAAATAACTTAACTTTTGGAAGTCGGTGTCCATATCGCAAAAAAATGGTACCTACGAAAGACACCGACTTCCAAAAGTTAAGTTATTTTTCACTTTGTAGTTTTTCATTTGGAAGTCGGTAGTATTTTTTTGCAAAAAAGTTTTTTATTGTTTTTCTTGAAAGTGGCGAATGCTTTGTTCACAAATGCTTTATGAAAAACACAAGGATTATTTTATGCACAGGGCGTTTTCTTTTTTTAGCTCGTGTATTTTTGGAAGATCAAAAAGATTTTTTACGCGATCCAACTCATTCGGGACCATTGCTGCTACTTGAAATATTGAGCAAGCGTCAAAGCAGGCGATTTGTACACAACACCACATTTGTACATTCATTATTCAGTCCATATCTGATCGGGAGCGTTCAGTCGTACCTGCAACATTTTAGCAGCTTTTGAAGTAGTTTTCAGTGTACAGTAATCACAAATTGTTAAACGTTGGACAAAGGTCATGATGTACTAACGGTAGTAAGTGCAGGCGTGCAGCATAACACGCCAACTGTGGCGGAATAGTCTCTAGTGGTCTGGTGGTAGTAGTCTATAGTTTTGTAAGAAAGGGGGCGGGCTGTAAATCAGCGTTGACCAGCGTAATAGCCATGCTTTACACTGCTCAGCATATGCTGAGCCCGCTCCTTTTGCCATTCTGAAATAATATTGTGCCTCAGAACTAATTTGTGTTTGTTCTTGTTCTGTTACAGTTGGCAATAAATGTTTTCTTTCTTTCTTTCTAATGGAGAGTTGTCTAGTTTCATTTGCAATGTCTTCTTTGGTGATGAACTGATGATATTATTGAAATGTAGGACTTACCAGAACACTTGGGGATTCCTCATCGTTCTTGAGTCAGTATTATCATTGTCATGAAGATAAATTATTGCATTGATGCAATACCAAAGAGTTAATGCTCATCTTTTCATGTGACCAAGATATTTCATCACTGTCTTTTGAATCTTTTCTCTTGTCAACATTTTAATAAATAGTTCACAAGTATAGTTTCCAATTTACATGAAACCTTGACTACTGTGCTTTGTCTGTTTCTAATTCCGTATACAATTGTCGTGAGTCACTTTGGCTTGCAAGGGTAACTGTAAGTACAATCATACTCGTAACTATTGTCACACCTCTTCACCAAAGTGCAGACAGGAATTTTGTTGCAATGGCTATCATCTCAGTTTAGTTTCCGCTACTTTCTTCATTACTTAGTTCTCTTAATATATTAAACATCCATATAGCATCCGCTTGAGTAATATCATCTTACGATTAATATTCATAATCGAATGGCTAAAGACTCTTAATAATAGTATCTGATGGAACAGACCGAACTGATTGAATGAAGTACATGCCATAGATATAATAGAAGAAGAATGGTTACATAGAGAAAGTCCATGTCTGATCATTCGAGCCAGCGTAAGGACTATTAAAACTCTGACAATGACTCCTCTCTTTATTATTCCTTTTATTTTCTTTGTGTGTAGCTTGCCTTTGTACGTGAACTTCCAATCATTGTGTACTTTGTTATTTTTAGTGTACAATAAAGAATTAACAAAAATAACTTTAATATGTGTTGTCGTATCTTTCGTTGTCATCTTTATTCGCTAAAGTTTGTGTCGTATCCATAATGGCCATTTCCAGATTTTTCTGCCTATCCTTTTCTCATTTTGACTGAAAATCACAAACGTTTTGTTTTGTTACTTTATTACAATACTGTGTCGAATTGATAATACATAATTGTGTACTTTGTTATTTTTAGTGTACAATAAAGAATTAACAAAAATAACTTAATTATTTGTTGTCGTATCTTTCGTTGTCATCTTTATTCGCTAAAGTTTGTGTCGTATCCATAATGGCCATTTCCAGATGTTTCTGCCTATCCTTTTCTCATTTTGACTGAAAATCACAAACGTTTTGTTTTGTTACTTTATTACAATACTGTGTCGAATTGATAATACATAATTGTGTACTTTGTTATTTTTAGTGTACAATAAAGAATTAACAAAAATAACTTTAATATGTGTTGTCGTATCTTTCGTTGTCATCTTTATTCGCTAAAGTTTGTGTCGTATCCATAATGGCCATTTCCAGATGTTTCTGCCTATCCTTTTCTCATTTTGACTGAAAATCACAAACGTTTTGTTTTGTTACTTTATTACAGTACTGTGTCGAATTGATAATAAATAATTGTGTACTTTGTTATTTTTAGTGTACAATAAAGAATTTTCGCTAAAGTTTGTGTCGTATCCATAATGGCCATTTCCAGATGTTTCTGCCTATCCTTTTCTCATTTTGACTGAAAATCACAAACGTTTTGTTTTGTTACTTTAACAGTTCTGTGTCGAATTGATAATACATAATTGTGTACTTTGTTATTTTTAGTGTACAATAAAGAATTAACAAAAATAACTTTAATATGTGTTGTCGTATCTTTCGTTGTCATCTTTATTCGCTAAAGTTTGTGTCGTATCCATAATGGCCATTTCCAGATGTTTCTGCCTATCCTTTTCTCATTTTGACTGAAAATCACAAACGTTTTGTTTTGTTACTTTATTACAATACTGTGTCGAATTGATAATACATGAATCCTGCTTGAGGTGAACGCTCCAAACTTTCCGTTAGACATTGATTGTTTATTTTAATGATCTTCGCGACAGGTTCTTCTTTCGCCAAAATATTATCGTCTACTGGTTTGAATTATGTTTTATTATCAAAAAGATTGATTGATATAACCTGATTAAGTGGCATTTAAGTCTGAATATGTCTACTCTCATATATTTTAAGACTCGTTCGCAAAAGTTTGAATATCCAACCAAATCTTTACGAAAACATTTCTTCGCCGGTTTCGCAAGGTATAAAATTAAAGAAGAAATAACCAGAGATATCAACAATCTAAGCACCATTTCACCTGACGTGTGCTAGCATAACGAATCACCTTCATTCTTTAAAGTTACACAAACAAATTCAGAAGGAATACTGAGTTTGCTGTCCTTTCCAATATAACACTCCTTCATGCCAGTTCAATTTCTGCAATGAATCTCTTGTACAGCAAATGAGTTCTATATATTCTGTTTACGTTCTTTTTATTACAAGGAAACTACATAAAAGTGAAGTATGATATCGTAACTGAGTCAGTAATTATGAAAGAAAGACGTGTTTATTTTTATAACCTTTCCATGCGGGGGTCTTCAAGTGTCATCGGGGTTGATGTACCATCTGTTCTACAATGTTTAATGTTAATTAATTTGCTAGTGCCATTGTTTACTTATTTATTGGTTTTATATTTTTTATTTGTAACTATTTTATTAAATACTAAGACCTTTCTTTCATTAGCTTCTTCCGGCTTGTATCCCAATTTATTTGGTATACAAAGCATGTCTTCTTCCATCAATCTGTTTTCCATGAAGTCCAAAATTTTTGTATATTTGAGAGTATGGGTCTGTTAATCTTTCACGCAAAAACAGCTTAATGGATTTTGATGACACTTTCTAGTACTTAATATAGCTGATGCATCAGAATAACACAGGCTAATTTATAAAGCGGACTAAAGCTTATAACACCCAAGTTTTCTCACATCAAAATTATAAACCATGCACTCCATAAATTTCTAAGCAAAAATATGCAATATAGTCCATACCATAACTCATAAACGTTAACTAACCGGCAGGAAATATCAAGAAGGAGCCACTTGACCTATCGGTGACTTATCGCGAGCCAGCACGGTTGGACGGTTGCAAAACAACCAATCATGCATTAGCAAGGTTGCTGCAATTTCCGCTAATGCAAATAAGCTGCACATTGATTACTTTATTGGTACTAATGGATACGGTTTGTTGTGATAGTCGGTACTGGTATATGATTAGATTCATGTCTGTTACATTCGTCGGTAAATGTTGTCTTTTCTATCAAAAGTTGTCCCATTTTCTTTATTCTACCTTTGGTTTGCCATCAATTATGTTTGAATTTAGAATAGTTGCATTTGTTGACGTTTCCGTCTGTTAAAGTTGTCTTTTCTATCAAAACATGTTCTATTTTTTTCTCTTTCAATTATTTTACAAGCAACCTTTGCTTTGTTTTTCATTTCGTGTTGATCTTCGATATCTTTACCTATTGAGCGCAACAGATGCCAATCTTCCACTTTGTCGTCTTTAGAATATCGCGTCAAATTATTACTAAACCACCTTGTAATATGTCTATTACTTTGTAACCGGTCTACTAATCCTTAGATCTGCAATTAGCTCTGCAGTAGTTAGTCTTGTAGAGATACTGTCTTTCAAGTTTGAAACTTTTTCGTGAATCATATTTCTGCATCAAATTATTACTCTTTAATCGTTGTCATTAAGCTTTTCTAAACTACCCTCAATAGGGAGAAGTAATGACGCAACTTTTGTGACGTCATCTGTAGCCAAGCTTTTGTGTTACAAATAGGGCAATGACGTCATAACTAAGGGGTGAGTTAAGAAATTCGGTAATGATGTCACTAGAGAGACCAAAGAACTTTTAATGGAAGTGTATGCCTTGAATGACATACATTTTAATTACAAATTAGAACACAAAATGCAGACATCATTGGCCTTAATTGAATAGAAGACATTGTACTCGTACTGTATCGTTATGAAAACGTACTACAAACTACAAAGCTTCATTAATGGTTATAAGGCGAGCTCGTGGCAAAATAATAAAAGCTACACGGGTCGATCTTCAAGGCGAAGCAACGCTCGCCGAGGTCAGTCCGTGGATGGGTGACCATCTTAACAAAACGAGATTCCTCCGTCCCGTTGGTCCGTTCTGTTTGTAGGTCTTTGACAGATGTTACGGGTAGTCAGATGCCAGGAAATCTGACACTGGTCTTCTCAAGGGTTACGGCTAATGGCTAGAGAGGTCTCTAAACTGAAAACTCAACCCCAACATAGTTGGGAAAAGCTAGGTAGATTGATTTAAAAACATAGCTTTAATGATGATAACGAAACCTACGTTCCCAAAGGAAGTCATTAAAATTATAGCATATTCCAAAACACGGAAAAAACATCGCAATAAACCGTTTACGCAGCGCATGCAACGGAATCTCTCAATTTTGCCCGTTTTTGCAACATTTTTCATGTATGCTCCGCTCCTATTGGTCGTAGCGTGATGTTATATAGCCTATAACCTTCTTCGATAAATGGACTATCCAACACAAAAAAAAATTCAATTCCAATCAGTAGTTCCTGAGATTAGCGCGTTCAAACAAACAAACTCTTCAGCTTTATAATATTAGTATAGATAATTGAAATAACTTCAATACCATCAACATAAATAGAGCTTAGTACACTAAGGAATGTAACGTATGGTATAAAATTTAATATTCCATACAGAACACAGCCGTATATGGTATAATGGGTTTATCTAACGAACAAGTGTTTAAAATAATTCCACCACTAGATGTGCCCGCGGCTCCGCTCCCGTCAAGTTCCTATCTACCCTACTTGTCTTTTTGCCTACCCTACCAGGGTTGGATTTAGGTACGTTGAAAAAGATAGCACAAAAAAATGAAAAGGATAGTATTTATAAAAAATTATAGTACACTTTCATTATTTTTAATTTAACTAATTAGTCATTAAAATCATCACCAGTTATGACAAAATTTTAGGGTCCTGAGTGAGCCACTTACTGAACTTAGGGTCCTTTTCCCAATCCGGCCTATACTGTTGAAGACGATGTTTCTGTTTTTCTAACATATCGCCTCTACTCAGACGTTTTTTGTTAGGGGTGGATACTCCCGGTCTATCGTCATTTTCTTGACCATCACTGCCACTGTCCATAATTAATTAAAACACAAAAAAACGTATTATTTTACACAAAAATTCGCAAACAATTGTTGTCACTTTGAATTTCGAATGGAATGAAAGGAACGGGATTAGTGGAAAGACAAAGAAAACATCGCAAGATCAGAATTCGGTCGGATACACGCACGGTCGAAATATTCATACGACATAAAACTAAGAATTCGGAAGCAAACTTTAAATTATAGTATTTTAGCGTACTATCCTTAGATGTGGATAGTATATAGTACAAAGAGGGAAATTATAGTATAAATACTATAATTATAGTACATAATCCAACCCTGTACCTTACCCACATTCAATTTTTCTTCAAGGGTATTTTTTTCGCGGAGTATCTTAACACCGCCATTCAGAAAATGCACAACGCCATCTATCGAATATGGAGTTCAACTGTCCGATTATCTGAATTAATTTTTGATAGAGTGAACCGATTGCGATGAAACAAAAACTAAGTAATACTTACACACAATTAGTAAGTAGTAAGTTACGCACAATTTTTATGTAAAAGTTATCAACATTGGTTTCGTACATTATTCGTGATGCGTGCACAAACAAACAGGCAAACAGACGAAATACTAGAAATGGATTCTGTGTTATGATCTACTATTTTATTCACATCACATCACATCATCAGCCCTTAAATGTGCCCACTGCTGGGACACAGGCCTCCTCTCATAGAGGGAGTGGGCTATAATCCACCACGCGGGCCCAGCGCGAATTGGTAGATGTCACTTGTCTTTGAATTTTTGGTTCTAGGACATGCCGGTTTCCTCACGATGTTTTCCTTCAATGTTTTGAGAGCAGTGGTGATGAAATAAATTACACAAAGTAAAGCGCCTGCACGGGTTCGAACCCACGACCTACAACTCGTAAGTCGGGACCGTAACCACAGGGCCACCACTGCTCATTTTATTATGCTCGTTTAATCTGTACCATTTTCTCATTGTTTCTAACTTTAAATTAGTTTTAATAGTTTAAAACATAATGGAATTTTGTTTAAATAAAATAGAAAATGTTGGGTAGTTTCTCTGTTTTTCTTTCATTCAGTTATTGTTCTGTAGTTCCAAGGTTTCGTGGTTTTGTTCTAGTCATGAATTTATTATGGAGCTAGTAATTTGTTATTCACTTGGAACAAACCGTCTGGAATCTCGATAGTTTATTCATTATTGTTATGAATTTTCACTTTTCTGCCAAGGTTATTTTTGCTTTACTGCGATATTATGTATACAAGAATTTTAAACAATCCTTTTTTATAGCCCGTTCAGCCAATTTTCACCACTTTTTGAAAAAAAACTTTTTGAGTTGGTAACATGTTAAATGGCAGTTGTTACTATTGGCAGAGATAATATAATAGTAGCATACAGATGCCTCATCCCATACAAAGAAACCGTGCCGACGTAACTAGCGTTTTCCATCTGATTATACTGATATTTTTTTTTGTAAATTGATCGCGTTCGGTTCCGTTCCACGGCGATAGATAGATCACCATCTAATAATCTATCGATATCTTTAGATAAATCAAATAATCAGTACAGTATACTCAAAATCGATTGAACGCACTGTGAAGGGATAGTTAAATTTCTAGTGTTGTGTGTGATGTACCTATAGTCCACCAAAATTACGCCACAAACCAACCCATTAATAATCCGACACCAAAACCAACCACAGTCCATCTCCACCAATTTTTAATCTTCCGTCTATCAGCGCATTTCCTTAACGGATGATTACCGAGAAAGTTAACCCACCATCCATCAGTACCAGTCAATCATCACAACCGTCACTTCCTGCCTACCCTCTATTATTAGATAGTTCATTGTGAAGTTGTACGTTTATTTTTGAATACATAAGGAGATAGTTTTCTTGTTTGCTGTTTGGGTGATCTTTGTGTATTCGGTGGATCTAAATTGAAGATTGCTGCAAAGTTTTCTTAAATCGATTTCATTTATTTGTTTAAACTTTGCGGACATCATCATGTACATAGGCAGATTTACTTAATGCAACAAGGTAGATATTTCAGATGTTTTTTTTTAAAGATCGAATGTCATTTTGGCTTCTCCTATTATGTTTAAGGTCTTAATTGCTATCCCCAAAGAGCTTCCTGATAGTGTACTCCTTTATTATAAAGTGACTAAAATCACTGATTTAAGTGGCGTCCTAATAACGAATATGACGCAAAGATTCTGCTTCAAAAACACTCATTGTAATTCTATGTAATCTGTATCAATGTTTTACAAGTTTCAAGTTCAGCAGTAGACATCGTTGGAACTGATTTAAACTCGCTACTAAATCCTTTAGATTTTCAACATATGCATGCTGCCTGCTACTGTTCCACGCATCATATGTGTGAGCAACAACCTCTAATCGAAACAAGTTCCTAGGCATTTGCAATCATGAATGCGTACACCTCATACCAGGCAACATTTCTCTTAGGTATAGTTATATTATACATGCCCCATAATAGTATCGAGCGATAAAGTTTTATGAGAACCATTGAACTTGTAATATTAGCCGTAAACAGCATGGCATTTCAACAGTTATGCGAAACACTTTATTATTATGCTTTATTACCAACACCTTAGGGCATAGAGTTAATTATGGTTGTCTTACCTGTTTTATATGGCAATCTTAAGATATAATTTCTTGATCATCATAGAATAACTTGTATAACATTGTATTTGGAACGGAGTTCCTTAACGCACGTTATAGTTCTGATTTGTTTGCGGGCTGAGGGGCTACACCGAAAAAAGTGTAACAATGAAAAATACGACACCAAGAACCAACACCTTTTTTGCAGTGATTTTTGAGGCACTTCCCGATCACCTAGGAAACTAAAACTTTTTCAATCTATTCAGCATGCCGTCAATTTTGAGAATATGCAAAAAAAAAATGAAATTTTTCGTTATTTTTGCGTGATAAATTGTGCGAGGTATATCGTGCTGCATGCAGGATAGTAAAAGCGAAGATCCGCACAAATGGGAGACGTCAAGGCGAGAGCCGCAGGCGCACTAAGAAAAGCGAACACGTACGAGCGCGCGCTGACTAGACACATACATTACCTACGCTAGCAGCCGCTACTGTGTGTTTACACTGAGCATCAGCTGTGTTGTTGTAATTTCAGTTTCATCATATTTTACGAAACTGAAAGACTGTATGACTAGATGTATGAATGTGTGTGAAGCAAAAGAAGTATGTAAGGATCGTAGCAGGTTGCGTTCTGTAGTTTCTGCCTACCTCCATGAGAAAAAGGCGTGAGTTTATGTATGTATGTATGTAACTCCGTTCCAACCGGGTGTCCTTACACCTCACTCTTTTAATTTTTTATAAAATAAAATCCAATTCGTCTGACATTCTTGTATGGCGCGCATAAATGTCTCGAAAAGTGTCAGGTCAAGCAGAAAAATGTTCTCGATTTTTCCTTTGCCTAAAATGTCGGTAAAATTGTGTTCAGACCGCAATTTTGTAAGGTCAAAGTATATAGGGCGATACAAATGGGATAAAAGGTAGGAATTTTCCAACCTGAATACCAACCGAACACTTCGGGGAAACAGTAGCCCTTTGAAATTTTTATTTACTATTTAGGGTTCCGTACCCGAAGGTTCCAAACGGAGCCCTATTGCGGTCACTCACGTGTCTGTCTGTCCGTCGTCTGTCACACAGGTTTAACATCCAAACGGTTGGAGCTAAAGCAATACAAATTACCAAAAAATATTTTTAAATGTTTTTAAGAGCCCCCCATACAGACAGAGAATGAAAAGCCACCAAAGACAGCTTTATTTAACAAAATTTTGTTCCGAAGCATCTTTAACTTCCCATTGACCTATGAACTTAAAATTTAGTGATAATGTTTATTATAACTTATATTTTACCTGCTTGGTAACCAATATATTGAACAATCAGATTTTTTCTTTGAAATTCCCTCATTGTTCCAACTTGAATTTGCGGTTTGGTACGGAACCCGAAATATGCGAAACCGACACGCACTTGGCCGGTATTTTTATTGATGATATGGCTCTTGGTCGTCGATGGTAAGCGATTATATGGTCGACGGTGAAGCACGCTTGCCTAGAAGTAACCTATTCACTCTTCCTAGTAACCTATCCAACCTCCAGGTTGTAGGTATCAGAAAACACAGACTCCAATAGGGAATAGTGAATTCCTCTCCTTAGATTTACGCACTATGCAAGTATTACATAATTGAAGACAATAATTTCAGGTATCAAACTTAGTATTTTTCCAAATGAAAAACTACAAAGTGAAAAATAACTTAACTTTTGGAAGTCGGTGTCTTTCGTAGGAACCATTTTTTAGCGATATGGACACCGACTTCCAAAAGTTAAGTTATTTTTCACTTTGTAGTTTTTCATTTGGAAGTCGGTAGTATTTTTTTGCAAAAAAGTTTTTTATTTTTCCCTTTTTAGTTTTACCTACCTAATAGCAAGTTGTTTATTAAGGTTCCTATAACTCCAGAATAGATTAACCGAATAACATGAAATTTGAACATAACCGGTGAAATGAGAGATCTGCGTACCCCTTTAGAGCGTACTGGCGTGATGTTATGTTATGAAATGGTATAAACAACAAACAGACATGCGATTGCAGCAATCCCGAGAGTTTTGCCGTTATTTATTGAAGAGTTCTGTTGTGTATCTCCGAAGTTCTTCATCAGACCTTCACCAAATTAAAATGGGACCAATTTCGAAATATACTCTTTCAAACAAAAAAAGAATTTTCAAAATCGGTCCACAATTGCCGGAGATATCGGTGAACATACATAAAAAAAAAAAAAAAAAAAAAAAAAAAAAAAAAAAAAAAAAAAAAACATACAAGAAGTCGAACATAGAACCTCCTCCTTTTTTGTAAGTCGGTTAAAAATCTGCCTAGCCTTTTCCCAACTACATTGGGGTCGGCTCCCATTCTTACTGGATTCAGCTAAGTACCAGTGTTTTATATGGAGCGACTGCCTATCTGACCTCCACAACCCAGTAACTGGGTAAGACGCTACCCCTTGGCAAGACTGTTGTCAGATCTCAGGCTTCTGACTACCTGTAACGACTGTCAAAGATCTTCAAATGACCAACGGCTTAACGTGCTTTCCGAGGCACGGAGGAAACTCGGAATGTTGAAATGGTCACCCATCCACGGACCGCGACCTCGTCAAGCGTTGCTTAACCTCGATCGACCCGTGCGGCTGTTATTATTTAGCCACGAGCTCCTCACATAGCTATTGAAAATAAAATACTAATAATATATTTTGTCTTCTGTTACAGGTACAGTCAAATCTAATGACGGCTCGGAACACTCCACAAGATATTGCGCTATACATAGCGAATTCTTGTGACAGCGGGGGTGACGGTAGGGAACGGGGCGCAGCAAAAAGCGAATGTAAATTGTAATATCTGTCGCACTGTGAGTTTGTTATAAATCTTGCAATATAATTAAGTTTTGATATACCTATTGTGATCTTGACTAATATTATAGAGACAGAGCCGAAATTTTGCGAGTTTGTTCTAACGTGAGGGTAATCCCTGGAACCACTACGCCTATTTGAATGTTGCGGGCAACTAGTTTCAATCACAATAATTCCCATCCAAATACGATAGTTTAAAACATATCCGTGCTTTACAGAGATTTTTTATTCATTAAAAAATCCGTTTTTTATTCAAGATTTTTTCGTATTCTTATCAGCAAACCCTTTCATTTGATACACATATCATGCCAGTGCATAAAAAATAACTAGTCCGCCATCTTGTGCCGTCCGTCATATTGGATTTAGAATGACGTCACTTAGCTAACCATGCATTGTCATCAAAACTAAACATGTATGCAAAATTTCATCTTAATCGGTGGAGGATAACTGCTTTAAAATTCAGTTGCAAGATTTGACCCGAACATACTTACATACTACATGCATTGCAAGTTAAATAAAAGCTTGTAAAAAGAGATTACAATCTCACGTGATTTATTAAAAACTTACGGTGTTTGCAATAATCAATAGACAGTTTTACCTTCCGTTTCTAGAAATTTTCAAAACAAAACGAAATTAAACAGGAAAGTTAACTATAAAGCAAATAGACGTGTGAATGTCTCTGGCCCAGTTTTTTATCCGTAGTTAACTAATGGTTAAATATACTAACCAATGGTTGCAAATTTGGATAAAACGCGTTTATTAATCAATTGTTAGTGTAGCAAATGGTCAAATTATTAACTCTCCACTTTGATTTCATCGAGGCTCACATTGATGTAAAACGCATTATACCGAGATTTTCGTGTTACATAAAATTTCGTAGCATAGCATATTTAACCTGCATTGGTTGAGTTAAGAGGAAATATGGGCAGAGAGCTCCGACTAAATTTTCTTAGTAAAAACTCATTCGAGGTTTGGCTCTCGCCTATTTCCTCCTACAATATTGGACTAATTTAATAGATATTCCGTAAACTTGAAAAGTAAGATATATACTATGCCCCTATGCTTTTCTTTTTTCATTTATAGTTGTCAAATTTGTACACTAGGCCTCTGTTGACAGCGCAATTTTGAGCATTTTTGAGGGTTCTAGTGCTTCTAACGATAATGTATCAACAAAAAGGAAAACATAGGGACTTAGTATATAATATATACTAAGTCCCTATGTTTTTCCTCCAATATTGGACCAATTTAAAATATATTCCTCGATTAAGAAATATATTATATTTCCTACTCGAGGAATATATTTTATTTTGGAGGAAATAGGCGAGAGCCAAACCTCGAATGACGAATTTTTACTTAGGATATTCAGTCGGAGATCTCTTCCCAGATTTCCTCTTAACTACGGTTCGAAAAACGGCCTTACAGAATAAGCAGCTTCGTCGACTAACGTTAGCAAATCTTTTTACTCTTTTATGCCAAGCTTAACATTTACATGTTGCTTGCCTCCATTTAATTTTATCTACATACAAACATTTCTCAGTGGGTGTTCATTTCTCTTTAAGGCTTCGATGACCTTTCAAGGTGACTCATAAAGATTTCTTCCGCAAATCGCATACATATGGCTATTTAACGACGTAGCTATATTCCATATGTTTATAAACAAATCTGTGTGAAGATAAAACATGTTTAAAATTTTCAAACGCTGTATTGAACGGGTGGTTCCTATTACATACATGTATATCGATTATTATACAATAAACATATTTTAAACCATCACCATATTTTTTTTATAAACCTAATGTGTGTTGAGATGATCAGCTGGTAAATCGTAATTAGGACTAACAACCAGCTGTGTAACCTTAACTAATATTATAAAGAGGTAAAGTTTTATGTTTGTTTGTTTCGAAAATTCGTTTACTGATAGAAAGCTACACATTGGGCAAATTTTCAACCAACTTCAAAATGGAGGAGGTTCTCAATTCGACTGTATGTTTGTTACGTGATTAATCCGCCAATTATGAACCGATTTTGATGAAACTTTTTTTAGGGTTCCGTACCCGAAGGGTATAAACGGGACCCTATTACTAAGACTCTGCGGTCCGTCTGTCTGTCTGTCACCAGACTGTATCTCATGAACCGTGATAGCTAGACAGTTGAAATTTTCACAGATGATGTATTTCTGTTGCCGCTATAACAACAAATACTAAAAACAGAATAAAATAAATATTTAAGTGGGGCTCCCATACAACAAACGTGATTTATTTGCCGTTTTTTGCGATAATGGTACGGAACCCTTCGTGTGCGAGTCCGACTCGCACTTGGCCGGTTTTTATTTGAAAGCTGGTGCTTCTCATGTGGTCACATTTTAAAGAAGAATTTTAATCTAGATCTGACGAGTAGTTTTGCAAACCAGTAGTCGGTTGCAAAAACCAAAAAAAATACGCACCAAAGGCACCGACTTCCGAAAAGAAAATTATATTTCGCTTTATGGTGTTTGTTTAGAAGTCGGTTATTTTTTTTTTGTTATTGAGTTTTTGTCCAGAACAATTCAACGGATCCTGTCTTTTGTTAATTACCCGACTGCCGAAGGAGGGTAATGTGTTTATCAGTCTATGTATGTATGTATGTAAGTATGTATGTATGTATGTTTGTTCCTATATGGCGTTCCAGAGACCAAACGCGTTGGCCGATTTTGATGATTCTTACGTCAATCGATGCGTCTTAACCCTGCGAGTGTCACTGACTACATTAAAATTGGATAATAGAAAAATGGCGGCTTTCTTTCAAACCCATCATGTGGGGTGTCAAAATAATGTTTAAGAGGTGATTTCAAAAATATATAATACTTATATGTTTCATCATCAGCCTATTAATGTTCCCACTGCTGGGACACAGGCCTCCTCTCTGTGAGAGGGAATGGGCCGTAATCCACCACGCGGGCTCAGTGCGGGTTGGTGGATGTCACATGTCTTCGAATTTTTGGTTCTAGGACATGCCGGTTTCCTCACGATGTTTTCCTTCACCGTTGTGAGAGCAGTGGTGATGAAATAATTTACACAAAGTAAAGCGCCAGTCTGGGCTCGAACCCACGACCTACAACTTGTAAGTCGCGGTCGATACCACTGGGCCACCACTGCTTATATGTTTAAATGTACGTAATTCTAAAAAAAACTAACTAAAGTTATAAATAAAAAAAATTAAATCAAAAAACCCGACTGCTTCAAAAGCGAACTAAAAAGACGTAAACAAGGAGAAAATCATGCTGTGCAGGTGGAGGATACACCAGATTTTCGTCAGCCAGCCCGCGAATATGTATCCTCCGACTGCACAGCATGATTTTCTCCTTGTTTGTCTTTTTAGTTCGCTTTTGAAGCAGTCGGGTTTTTTGATTTTTTCATAATAAAGATGATTGTTATCGGTAACTCTAGTTACTAGGCGTTATCCGCAAATTTACCAGTAGCACTATATAGTATATTGACACAGCATTCAGAACATGATTAGCGGATAAATCTATCGTGTAATATTACAATTGATTTTTAAATAACAGCAATAATTTTATTGGTAACCAAAGAACCAACCAGCTAAGAACAGTGGTGGCCCGGTGGTAACGACCCCGACGTATCTCGTAGGTCGTGGGTTCGAACTCCGACTCCGACTTCCGACTTTGTGTAAATTATTTCGCTCTAAATTCGGTGAAGGAAAACATCGTGAGGAGCCTATGTCCTAGAACCACAGACATAAATTTAACTAGATAATGCAAGTCCCTCCATCTGCATGAAAACCAAGCGTGCCACTTTTTCACAAACAATTTGAAAACAAATTTACTTACCAATGAAAGAAAACATTTCCAATGCCTCGGCCAACTTTTACTAAACATTCTTTACAGCTGAATATGGCATAACAAGGCATTTTTCTAGATTTCGGTGGATTTCTGGTGCCGATATTGCTAAATGAAAAGCTCAGATTACGATCATTAATCGTACTCCGATTTTTAGCACGCGAAGTATGTAACAATCGCGTCATCTAGTTAGATTTATATCAGAGCCTAGAACCAAAAATTCGAAGACGTGACATCCACCTCCCTTTCGCAGAGAGGAGGCATGTGTCCCAGCAGTGGGCAGATTAAAAGGCTGATATTATTTATTGTACTAAAACAAATCGTCAACGGTAACTCTAGTCTCTAGTCGCCTTACCAGTAGTAGCACTATATTGACACAGCCATCAGCTGAGATTACGAGGTCGCCAACCGCCAACCGACCCACTTGTGCTATCAACTAAGGAGCACCACATAACAAACATTGTTATAAGCTGTGCAACTAAGATATCATTCAAATGCTTTATTAGACAACCTGATAGTACACTGACCTGCTTCGGAAAGTTACTGCAAACATTTATCATGCAGAGGAAATTATTTTGTGATAAGGAATTGCGAAATTTTATTATTACCTGCCTGTAGTAAAGTGTTTGTAACATTTTCATTGGCAACTGTCTTGGATGGATCATCACCAACAGTCAGATCATCGTTGTTTTTATTCCACTCCTCTCTCTGTTTCCTTGTTACGCCTCTGTTTCATCATCTTTGTGTTCATTCCACTCCTCTCTCAGTGTCCTGGTTTCGATTCTGTATCCTTTTTGACCGCGTCGGTGAGTTTTCGTTTCTGTACAGATTCTTTACCGAGTGCACGTAATTCAATGAGAGCTTACTGTCTGAGTCGTTTCGGTACAGATTTTTTACCGATTCCATCGAATACCCTCAATTGTCGGTACAAAAAAGAAAACCTAAGTGTCAATCGGATCAGGCAACAGGTCTTACGAATGTCAACAGTAGGATCATAAATGCAAGCAGAGAGAAGACAATTCTTGGAAAAGTCCAAATCCTTTTTCGTATGCTTAGTTGCATTGCTCAAGCCCAAAGCGATGCAAACTGGATCACCATTATCCACGATTGCCTTTAAACAAATAATGCGAGCATTTGACAAATTATTGTCGAAATAGAATGACACATCCTTCCAAACTTTACAATACAAAACCCATTAACGGGTAGCTTCCTATAACAGTGTAGCTTCAGTTACCGTAATTACTGACACAGTGGTCTATTCACAAAAATGGAGTACCGTTAGCACATCTGTCGATGAAAACAATCGGATTTGTTCCACTACTGTTTGTTGCTGAACTATAGATACGTTGTGGGCGTAAATCCGCGGTGTGTATGCCAGCGGGTGTAATAAAATTAATGAATAATTTATTTAAAACAGTATCAGTACATGGTGTAACGGAAACGTGCGGTCAAATTTTAAAAAACTGCTCTTGCTCATGTAAATGGACAACTTTCTCTAAGGAAGTCATAGGCTATTGGATTATACATACATAGTTGTCATCAGCTGACCAAAATGTATGAATGAGGATGGATGGAGAGAGAAAGGATGGTCAAAGAAAGAGGAATGATAATGAAAGAAAAGGGAACAATAGTACCTATGTCGGTTTACAGGACAGAATTGAACAAGTGTTGTGCAGAATGATTATGATGATGACGCTGCCGCGCTGTAGAGAAACGATGAAAAGATTGTTTGAAACCATTTGAATTTAAATGAGGATGGATGGAGAAGGAGAGGGAGGTAAAAGAAAGCGTAATGATATGAAAGAAAAGGGAAGAAACGTGTTGCGCCGATTTCACGTAATATTGGACCTGGGCAAGATAAATAGAGGGTGATTACTGAGATGATTGCCGAAAGAGATGTATGAAAGAAGATGAGCTACAACCTGGGCGTCTTTAAGTCAAGAGTGAATAGGTTTCTTCTAGGCAAGCATGCTTCATAGTCGACCACATCAACGCTTACCATCAAGTGAGATAGTGGTCAAGTGCCAGCCTATAAAAAGTAAAAAAGAATATGCGTACCGTCGTAAAATCGTGATGATGAGAATACATTAAAATATATCTAGTAACCAGTTCTTTTACCAGTTCGTTAAGCAGCATTTACCTATTTGTGTTTAAATTAAGCTTAATAACAAACACGTGGGTAATCTTTTAAGGATTATCACGATAATCTCCGGCTATACAAGATCGTGTTATGTCAATGTCTACCGTGTTACTTTTACCGGATTATTGAGTTGTATCGCCGATTTTGTTTGTTGACGGCTAGCCTTCGCTAATCCGATTTCTTTTACTTCGCGGTTTATTGCTTAAACCGTTGTTGAATTAAGGATTAATTGATTGATAGCTTTTGCAATAGTTAATTTTGCGATCGTTGTTTGATTTGTAATCTAAAATTATAAATGTGGACGTCTGTATGTTTGATTGTGATCAATCACGCCTCTGTGGCTGAACGGATTTGTACCAGGCCCCTCAGAAAGTATTGCGAAAAAAAGTTTTTATATATGGGAGACTGGCCAGTTATAATGTTTTTCGAAAATATGATTATTTATAAGTAAAAATAAGTAAGTTCCAATTTCAAAATTTCCCTCCACATTTTTTGCGAGTTAATTCAAAGTATTGTGTCTCACTGAAATATGGATCTGCGCCGGGAACATTTTAGAGCTATGATTTTATACGATTTCAAGTGTCGCCTGAAACCGGATGAATCGTACGATAGACTTCAAATGGCATTCATGGATGAAGGCCCTTCCAAGGCAACCGTGTATCGTTGGTATAACGAATTCAAGCGCGGTCGACCAACTTTGGGGGATGACGAAAGAAGCGGTCGCCCTTTGACGGCTGTTACCGAAGAAAACGTGCTAGCAGTGAAAAATTTAATCCAAGACAATAGGCGAATTACATATCAGGAGATTCAACACATATTGAAGATTGGATCGGGAAGCGTTCACGAGATTCTACACAGCCATCTTCGCGTGAGGAGGATAGTATCACGCTGGGTGCCGCACAACCTCACCGATGCTCAGAAGCAGGCCCGGGTGGAATGGTGCCGTGATATGCTTAACAAATTTGAAGCAGGCTCGTCTCGGCGTGTTTACGACATCGTTACAGGTGATGAGTCCTGGATTTATCAATACGACCCAGAAACCAAGCGCCAGTCGACTGTTTGGGTGTTTCAAAATGAGCCAACGCCTACCAAAGTGAAGCGATCTAGAAGCGGGGGTAAGATTTTGATCGCTAGCTTTTTTAATTTGACTGGCCACTTGGTATCAATTCCCTTACGGGATCAAAGAAGCATTAATGCCGAATGGTATACTACCAAATGTTTGCCAGAAGTTTTCTCTGTTATAAGCAACAAGCGACCAAACACAGGGCTCCGCGGGCTACTGCTCCACCACGACAATGCACCTGCGCACACCGCACTCAAAACGAGGGACTTCCTGGACAGCACGCCAGTCAAACTCCTGGGTCACCCTCCTTACAGCCCTGATCTAGCACCGTGTGACTTCTTTTTATTCCCAAAAATAAAAAATCAGCTCAAAGGGATACAATTTTCGTCGCCGGAAGATGCGCTGGCTGCGTTCGAGCAGGCTGTAAACGAGGTGTCTGCGGCGGACTGGAAAAAGTGTTTTGAAAACTGGTTTAGGCGCATGAATCTTTGTATAGAGGCTGGTGGAAAGTACTTTGAAAAGATTTAATAAAAATATATGTACGTATAGAACAATTTTTTTTAGTTTCGCAAAACTTTCTGAGTGTCCCACGTATGTTTGGAGCACAAGTAAACCATGGTCTAGAACTCATAGGATACTTTTTTATCGCGGCAGTTCGTACCCGCTGGATCATTTTCGACTTTATCGCAAGTGATGCCGGTGAAAAGAACTAGTGATACTTACAGTATACTTACTGACCAATTGGGAATTGCCCACAAATCAATTTTCCCTAAAAACTGACAATGAATCATAAAACTTGCAATTGGGTTTTTTAACGAAAACCCGTTCATCGCTTGCATCAGATCTTCAAAAGTACATTACGTGTCACAAACCCCGTGGTGGGCAATGATCCATAGACGTACGTAGGTGTAGTGTATGTGTGACGACACCGCGGTCGACGAACGTTCATGACTTCAGCATGCTTCAGATAATTTGCTGATCTAGTTGCGCATGCGCTGATTAGTCAGCGGACGATCGTGTGATAAGTGGCATGCGAGGAAACTGGAAATTTATGTGAAATTTATGGCATGGTAGCTGAACAGAAGATAGAGGCGCTCGTGGCTAAATAATAACAGCCGCACTGTTCGATCATCAAGGTTAATCAACGCTTGACGAGGTCGATCCGTGGATGGTTGACCATTTCAACATACCGAGTTTCCTCCGTGCCTCCGAAAACACGTTAAGCCGTTGGTCCCGGTTGTCATTTGAAGATCTTTGAAAGTCGTTACGGAAAGTCAGAAGCTTGAGATCTGACACCAGTCTTGCCAAGGGGTACCGTGTTACCCAGTTACTGGGTTGTGGAGGTCAGATAGGCTGTCGCTCCATGTAAAACACTGGTACTTAGCTGAATCCAGTAAGACTGGAAGCCGAACCCAATGTAGTTGGGCAAAGGCTAGGCAGATTGATTGGTAGCTGAAGAGAAGATGGCATGGCACTTGAATCTATGCAAAATTGTTGCTGTGCTACGGGAATCAAGGCGCAAAATAAAATATGGTCTATTATAGTTAGTTGATTGGTTCATGTGAGTGTTTGAGCCTCATGCTCTGTATCAAATAAAACTGAATTGATGAAGAAAGAGGTAATGGAAAAGATACTGGAATGAGAAGAGTAAAGATTCAAAGAAGCTTTCAAAAGAAATCAATTCTGTCATTTATAATGATCGAAGTATGCAGCTGCACAATTGAACAGCACATTCCAGGGTTATCCTTGTAGGTATTATATATAAGATGATTTATCTCGAGTACTGAATACTTCACTCAGGAGGATTGTACGATAAAATGCATGCATTACAGCACTGCAATATTATGAAAGAATGGACAAACGCATTGCATGGATTCTTCAGATTCTAGGTATTTGAAAAAAAGAAGCAATGATGCCATGTTGTGACTTGTGAAAGATGACTTCAAAGATATTGCATTGTCGCTAAGAAAGAAAATTTGGTTCTAATAAATATCACTAGATGGCGCGATATGCACCGATTTGTTATTGAATTTTGTGTAAAATTAAATTTTTCTAGAATCTCTGTTTAATCAACTCTCCTTAGCACAAAATTATGGAATATTGGATGTTTAATTCACATTTCAAAGATTATTTGAACGGGTCATTTAAAATTGATGCCAATAGATGGCGCGGTTTTAAATTTCTGAGGCATTCCACTCGATTGTTTAAATTTGTTTTGTAAGACATTTTGGTGCAATGAACTATAAAAACGTGCAAAAAATACTATAAAACAAATCGTCACTTTATTTAAAGAAAAATATTCACTAACCGAGTAAACCCTTTTACTTGCAAGTCGCTGCTAACACCATCTATCTATCGCCGTGGAACGGAACCGAACGCGACCGATGTACACAAAAAAAATATTATCTGTGCCTTTACAAAACTTTCGCTCTTTTACAAAACTGTCAACATTTACCAATAGAAATGATTTTCTTTGTACATTTAAATCAACGATAAACATTGTACAGATTTCTATCAATGTGTTTGACGTGTATATTTTCAAGGCATTTTCCATTGTAAACAATTTCTCTGGGGTCACAATAAGAGGTTTCGTCTTAGTGACATGTTAACAGAAGGAGTGATGGAATGATGTTACAGGGAGAAAGTAGTAGGTCGAGGTCGCGAATATAGCGGATGTTGAATGTCAGATGGAACAAAAGGCTGTTCTCAATATCGTCAATAGGCCTGTCTTAAATGGGCATGTCTTTTTTGTTGACGGTGAAGCGACATATAAATGTTAGGATTTATTGTTTTGCTGTTGCTTGGTCATATATTTTCTAGGTATATAGTAGTTTATTTGGTATAATGTCCGGTAAATGGAAGTAACCATTGGCTCGCCCTTTTTTAAACTGTAGTCGTTGGTAAATAGTGTGTGAAAAAATTATTAAATCAAATTGATTGAATAAATAATCAAGCTTTTTATGTGAACATTATATGATTTTTGACAGGGTGCCGAGATGGGATTAAACCAACGCTGTAACACACCTCTGCTGTTATAGTGGTTAAAATAGTTTTTATCATGCACAAAATTCAGGCTTCTGATTACCCGTAACGACTGTCAAAGATCTTCAAATGACAGCCGGTACCAACGGCTTAACGTGCTTTCCGAGGCACGGAGGAAACTCGGTATGTTGAAATGGTCACCCATCCACGGACCGGCCTCGGCAAGCGTTGCTTAACCTTGATGATCGACCAGTGCCGCTGTTATTATTAAGCCACGGGCCACAGAATAAGAATGTAGGAAATAATTTGCTATTGGGTTTTTGAGAACAAAGACGATATAAATAGACTGAATAAATTGTGGTTTATCAAATCTTGGTGGAGTATGAAATAATACACCACCATCCCCAACGGCTATATGAAACTTAATAAGCTGATCAGGGCAATTGGACGCAGTAACGTGAACCAAAATCACATCACAGGATATATAACGGAACGAAACGGAATAATCTATACTAATATTATAAAGAGAAAATATTTGTATTTTTGTATCTAACGAATGAACTTAAAAACTACTAGACCGATTTCAAAAATTCTTTCACCGTAGGGAAGCTACACTATCTCCGGGTGACATAGGTTACTTCTTAACCCCCGCCACAAAAAGAGGGGTGTTATAAGTTTCACGTGTGTTGCTGTCATCTGTGTGTCTGTCTGTGGCATCATAGCGCCTAAACGGATGAACCGATTTTGATTTAGTTTTTTTTTTGTTTGAAAGGTGATTTTGTCGAGAGTGTTCTTAGCTATGTTTGAATTCAAAAGTTATGGGCGTTTTACTGTTTGAATCGGGGTGTTTTCGCAAGATAAATGTGTCAGGGTTTTTTTAAATTTTGAAATTTTACTTGTTATTTGTATTCCCACGAGAATGGGAACTACTCGGGTGAAACCGCGAGGCTTCCGCTAGTTATATATTAAAACCCCACTAGGACTCAAGTTATATGAACTTTACGCTAAATGTATATTACTTTAATAAGCTTCAACATATTGCAAAAATGACGTCACTATTCCACCCGCTGTCCATCTGACCGAAGCCCTACACAGCAAACATGCCTGGTTTTGAAGTTATTAATAAAAAAAACTTCAGATCGGCGCGGTTAACCATCTGTTTTCATAATTTTACAGTTCCTATTTACATTGAACTCATAAAACTACTTTGACTATTTAAGCTTATTAACTAAAGTTATGACTATACTAAAAAAACTTTCAGTCGAATTGAGAACCCTCATTTTTTTATGAAGTCGGTTAAATATTGAAATGCCGGATAAAAGGAGAGTTGGTTTTCTAAATCCAGTCGTGATAGGTCGTAAATGAATGAATGAATATAAAAGAAATCTTCAATCGGATAATTTAATTTTATGGGCTTTCTTAGAAAATTTATAGGAGATTGTGAAACGTTTGATCACACTGTCTCTCACCCGATTAAAATATATGAAACTAGCGAGTCCAGAGTATGTCTGTACAATCTAGCTTTGAAAGCTGACGGGTTGTAGGTCTCAAAATATCTAGTATAAAGAAAGTCGCTGTCCGCGTCTGTTCACGTCATATTCTAAACCACTCAACGATTCACTAAGAAAATTAAATTAAAAAGCCACCGGCACAAGAACCTCTAAAACCCGGTAAAGTGCGAGTCGGACTCGCGCATGAAGGGTTCCGTACCATTATCACAAAAAAACGGCAAAAAAGTCACGTTTGTTGTATGGGAGCCCCACTTAAAGGAGATTGCCCATACTCAGGCCCATAGAAATATAAAATACACTTGTTTATTATATCTATGCTCAGGCCCCTTATGAGGTATCGTGTCTGTGATTTCAATATTATTCAAAAACAGGATTTAAATTTTGTGTTATTTTCCATCCGTGTCCTTTACTTTATATGTACAGACAACAACAGATCAGGTACCTTCACTTGGACTTTTGTATGCACCTTATTGCATTGTAATAAGGGTTCTTTTCAAGAACAGAAACATCCTTATATCTCGTGAACCCCGCAAAATAAATAAAAAATGTTTTGTAATTATGAATAAACATGTTTTTCTTACAATACAACCAAATTCATCAAGATACAACCATTTTTTCAAAGGGGCCCAAGTTCCCTTTCAAAATGGGCATTCTCCTTTTTATTTTACTCCGTTTTTAGTATTTGTCTGTCACCAGGCAATATCTCATGAACCGTGATAGCTAGACAATTGAAATTTCACAGATGATATATTTCTATTGCCGCTATAACAACAAATACAAACACAGAACAAAATAAATATTTAAGTGGGAGTCCCATACAACAAACGTGATTTTCTGCAGTTTTTTTGCGATAATGGTACAGAACCCTTCGTGCGCGAGTCCGACTCGTACTTAGCCGGATTTTTTTAGACTTTCAGTCATCCACATTCCTATTCAAATTTTCCTCTCGACATTTGCAGAACAGTAGATTTTATCAAGATTAAATTCTAAGTCTAGAATATCCTGTATTACATACGTAACGGTCTCCTGGTTACAAATTGAATCATTGTATGACCTTTAAGCGTTTGATGGCAGCATTACTCTGAGTGATGTGGACATTTTATCGTCCCTCGAATTGATTGGACGAATCGATTTGGCTCTGAAAACGGTTAAGAGTTAGTTATAAATGAGGTAAATTGAATTGTTTTGACGGTTTATTTTTAGTACTTGTCTATTTCGAAATTGGTTGCGTTGATATCATTGTGTTTTTAATTTTCCTGGCTTCGGTTTTTGTTATATTTTCCCCTATCCCTAAAATAAGGTATCTATTTCCAAATTGGTGTCGTCATATAATCGTTGTTTTTTTTTTTCATTTATTTCCCTTTGACTTTCGTCATATTTGCCCCTTTCTCTAAAAATACTTCCTAAGCATTTATTGTTATTACGAAATCCAACCTTTTCAAACTTAAAATATTCCATGCGATAAGAAAATCCCCTAAAAATCGCCTTTTGTATGTTACTGCTGTATAATAAAATCACTTTCGTCATAATTTTATACGCCTTTCCCTCAGACTAAAAATATAATGTATCTCAATTAAATACTTCGTCATAACATCTATTGTGGTTACGAAACCTACCTTTACAACCCTAAAAATATCCCTTGCTTCATCGTTACTTTTTCTAACCCTAAAATTCCCCCTTTACCAATAAGGCTTCATTTCAATTTAACTTTGTTGTACAACCCTTTCGTAATATGGCGCGAAAAGCAAGATGGCGCCGCCGCTCTATATTTAAAACCACAGATATATTGCACATTACCACAATATATAAGACGCCTCACAATCAATGTTCGTACGCGGTGTGAATATAAAACATTTTACCAAAACTTAGGAAACTATGTTTGTCGAGTTATAACTTTGTTCTGAATTGGTTAAGATTTACAGAGAATGAATTGTCTATAGTCTCTAGAGGTTTGAATATTCTTTTTGGAAAAAAAACACGTAGGAGTTTGGAAAATTGTCAGCGAATAGAACGGTACCGGTAGATGTAAACGTTTTTCGGCTAAAATTATTATGATGATGATTATATACAAGACGTACGGCCATTATTATGCGGCCATACCCATACGCACACAACGTTTGGCTAATACTTTCATTGTGCGTACAGCTAAGGAGTGGAATTCCCTGCCGGAGTCATTGTTTCCTGATAGCTACAACCTTGGGGACTGTAAGTCAAGAGTGAATAGTGAGTTACTTCTAGGCAAGCGTGCTTCACCGTAGACCACATCATCGCTTACCATCAGGCGAGACAGTGGTGAACAGCGAGCCTAAAGATTATAAAAAAAATGTCGAGAATGTATGACTTGAAACAAAAAACGTATTCAAGGACCAAAATATTAATGCAGAAACTTGTATTATATATTTCGTGACATGAGATTTAAAGACTCTTACTACAAGATATCGATTTATTGAGATTTGCTGTATGGGATACAGTTATTCAGTACCTAGAGTTTATTCACACTAAAGTTCAAGAGGGTAGAAACAACGACCTTTGATTTCCCAGTCCCCAACCCCTAACTGCTGCGTCTAAAAATTCACCATTCAGCAATCTCCACCCTCTACGCAACCGTCACCAAATCCACCCATTAAAATACCATACGCATATTTGAAAGGCATTACTTTTCTGTAATAGCAGTTTTGTCATACCATAAATGAACGAGAGGTCGATGCCTCCATGGTTTATTGTACCGACATGGCGACATGACTGACCTCCTAGTACACATTGCGCCCACACCGCTTATTGCTAACTGTTCACCTTTTTGCCTAGTAATATGTAAACTGATGATACAGTTTTTTGCATAAAATTAACATATGTTTTTTGTACCGAAACGCCCACGTTTTCAACCATAAACTGGCGTTCAGTAGATAGATAGATAGATAGATAAACCATTTATTCAGTGCATACAAAAGACACAGCACAACACACAAAATCACATACATGTGGGTATTTGGAAAAAAAAGGTGCCAAAATACAAAAAAAGAAGAAGAAAAAACAACATAATACAAATAAAAGTGACACAAGTAACATACCTACTTCAATTAAAACAGTATTATGTATCAGTATTCATGAATTATTGCCATTATTCATGAATTATTGCCATTGAACTTGTGTATGTATGTATATACCTCTATACCAGTATTGTAAATAGGAAAGATTTTTTTGTTTGTTTGTTTGTACCGAATAGTCTCCGAAACTACTGCACCGATTTTAAAAATTATTTCACGTATGAAAAGCTACATTATTCCCGAGTAACATAGGCTATAATTTATTTCCAAAAAATATAGAGAGCTTTGTGAAAATTGCAATAATTTAACCCAAAGTAGCAAAATTTTGCCTATAAAATTCATTATTTGGCGTGCGCGACGTGCGGTGAGAAAAGGTAGGTTAATCGGTAGGGCAGGTGAGTAAGTTGGTAGGTAGGTAAGATAGGTGGGTAGGTAGGTACGGGACGGAAGCGAAGCCGCGGGGGTGAGCTAGTTTAATATAAAATGTTATATCGTCCAGTGTAGCTGTACGTGCGTCTTCATTAATTCTTCTTTTACGACTGAATGTACCAAAGAGCGTGGCCTCCTGAATTTGTTTACGTCAATCTGCTCAATTCACAGATGTTTAGCGATTTAGAGCTTTCATAAACACGCAAATTATGAGATTGTTCGCAAATTGAATTTGCCCACTGCTTCCTCGCCGTTGCTCCCGGCTTATTTACGTACAAAATTACATTATGTCCTTGCCTTTTTAAGGGTCTTTCAGTACTAACAGATTTTGCTGAGTATTAGTTAGTACTTTATGTAGAAGATCTGCACTCAAACAAACATCAGAAGATCCCGGCAGACAATAAAAAGTAATCACGACTATTTAAATAACATGCCCATCATTTTAATCTCTTCTCAAACTACCTTCATCTATAAAAGTCTTGCATGAATGGGTAGAAAAAACTATCGGAAGGATTTCAATGACACTGGCCTTAAATGGTGGAGGCCTCGACCTTGGCTGTAGAGCCCTTATATGGCCTTCGACGAACATGTAGCTAGAACATAACGTGCCTTGATTAATAACTACTTTCTTTGCCCGGTTTTCATCATATTATTAAATCTCTAATAGTATAAAACTAAGTCGCTGTTGTTGTCGTTCTGTCGTCGTCATTTCTGTTTCTCCACTAACTTCTAAACCACTCGACGGATTTTGATCCCGTGTGACACCGGGGCTATTTGCCAGTATATAACTAAATAAATTATTTTCTTTGCCGGGTTTTCATCATAACGAATCTTTCCTAACTATAACACAACTGTAATAAGCTGCTGCAGACTGAAAATAATTTTTAGTCTCGAATGAATTGTTAAGTTATATTTCGGCGTAAAACAAAATATTCGGGTCAATTCGTAAACAATGTAGACATCGTTTACTGAATATTTATTACTTACAATATTATGCCATAAGTAGGCCAGGTCTCCAAAAATTGGAACAAAATCGGAAACAGCTGTTGAGCGAAAACATCTGCCGTGCTTGGTTGCCGCGGAAAAATAAAGCAATCAATAAAAGAAGTAAAATTATCAGCTAAAGTAAAAAAATACATCTCAATGAACGGTTTGAGTGACAGACAATTGGGTTAATTAGTAATTGTTACAGACAATAGGAAAGCCAGACAGCTTCGCTATACAGTCATAAACAACGGCAATTAGGTTCTAATTAGAAAGTACAGGTTTTTAACTTAACATAAAATCAGGGCCGTATTCTCCGAAGGGTTGGCCAGAGAGGCCATATTGGGCTATTGTACACCCAGAGTTCGCCAGTTATGTAGTTGGGGGCGAGGTTATTGCCCGGCAAAAATTCAGACGGCTCTGGTAAATTTCGTATGGCAAAACCCAATAACACTTGCTCCGACCCGGAAATCAAACACAGAATTATGCTCAGCAGTAGCGCTGACGAGTTACGAGTTATTACTTTATTATAAGTACCTGGGCGACCGAGCTTTGATCGGGTGAATATAGAGAAAACGATGTTTTCTAAAACTTAAACCTAGGTAGATCGATTTATCGCCCCAGAAACCGCCTGCATACCTACTAAATTTCATGAAAATCGTTGGAGCCGTTTCCGAAATTCAAGAATTGCTCGTTTAAAGGTATTAGATTTGATTTGGTTCTATAATAATAATAATAAATTAATAGTTAATTAATAGTTCGATGATTTCCGCAACCTTTGAAAGGGAAAATATAGGACGTACGTACATGTCAGATTTTATCGTTGCGTGTAAGACGGCCTGAGGAAATTACGGCTGCGGTATTCAAGGCCATCTAAGGTCAACAACTTGACACTAATTGGACCATTATGGCCGAAGTGGGGGAGATTTAAACTTGGAAGTATGTGTCACCTACGTTTAGTTCATATACGGAAGACTTAGTTCAATGAATCGCCTTGACTGTGGCAATCAACCATTTGATATTACCGGTCACATTCCAAAGACTACATGTCTAATAAAACTTAATTATCACAATGAAAAAACTATTAACAGCGATATAATCGAACTTTTTAATACGCGTGATATCAGCGCTAAAAAAATATCTTCGTAACTACCAATCATGAAAGATTCGTGACTCGGAACTCTATGTAAACAAGATCATAAAATACGATGGTAAATTACATTGTACTACAGTGTAGCCTGTGGCTCTGTCCGCATTATTACCGGAGTTACTGGGAAATTACTTGCAGAATAGGCGTTACATTATAAACCGACAGATTTTTAAGAAATGGACAGAGATAATAATAATGTGAGGATTGCACGTGACATTTGAAATTTTGTAGTTTCTACTTTACCTACCCCTACGGCAAACGAATATTTATTTTAGATAATTAATCATCATACTCGTCCCTTTTTACCCGACTGCCGAAGGAGGGTCATATCAGTCTGTTTGTTCCTATGTGGCGTTCCAAAGACCAAACGCGTTGAACGATTTTCATGATTCAAACGTCAATTGATTCTTCTTAACCTTGCGAGTGTCACTGGCTACATTAAAATGGGAAAACAGAAAAAAGGCGAATTTTGGCCGCAATATTGTGGGGGCCCAATATTTTTTTTTCTTCCAAATAAATCATGAGGGGTATCAGAATAAAGGGTTTTTAAAGATGAAGACAAAAATATATAACACTTGTATGTTTAAATGTACCTAATTCGAAAAAAAAAAACTAAATGTTATAAATAAAAAAAGTCTTCTCTTCTTCTGTCTCCTGACTGTTGTCCCAGTTTAAAAAAGTAATGAAAAAACTCCGACTGCTTAAGAAGCGAACTAAAAAGAGTGAAATAATAATAATAATAATAATAATAAACCAAGAAAAAAAAAACATGGAACAATATTATAAGTAACGTTATACCAAATTACAACATACATAAATAAATGAGAAAAATGAAGAAGACGTCATGTTGACCAGAGCTGCAGCCAGACGCAAAGCACGCCCACCACCTCTGGCCTCGTCGCCCAGCTCCGCCTCGCCGCCGCCGGAACCCAGCTCCACCGTGAGTGCTGTGACACCGGCCGCGGCAGTTGCGTCGAGCTCGAGCGACGAGTACTTCTCGCCGCCGACGACACCACCACCTGCGCGTCGACGGGGAGGACGCCGGCCGCCGGACCGCTTAGGACCTCGAGGCCTACCGGTCTCTGATAGGGTCCCAGCACCCGACGGAAGTGTGCAGCGCATGAGATGGACACAATCCATCAATGAAAATGTCATGCGCGCATACTTTGGGGCTACAGAGGGAGGAAACAACCTGACCGCGTACCGTGTCCGGATGCTCTCTTTGTTTCAGGTGCTTGAACCAGCCGTCAACGTTTCGGCCCAACGACTGTCGGATCAGGTACGGGTCATCCAGCGTAATCGTATGTTGGATGATAATGTACTTGATCGCCTCCGAACTGAAATGGGTAACCGTGTCACTGCACCATCGTCGCAGGCTGTGGTGCCACCACAGTCCAACCACACTCCCAGCCACGCTGACGAGGAGAGTAGTGACAGGATTACACACGTAAGTACCCAGTGCAGTGAGGAATTAAGGAGTGCTTTGGAGTGTGCTATTCGGGAATATCGCTACATGCCACCCGAACTTAGGCCACGATTACCTCGTTTGCCCATGCATAACAAAAATAGGGCGCTGGTGGCTGCTCTGGATTCGCAGTTGTCAAACTACTTTGATGACTGCGAAGACCTCACTGATACACATTCGATCATGTACTGCGCGGCTGTAGCGGCATGTCGTGTAGCCCACGTCAAATTTGCAGATGACAATGCTACACGACCGACGCCAGCCGTACCAGCTTGGCAGTGCAGGATCGAACGTCGTATTGGTGTGGCCAGAGCACTCATTGGCAAACTAATTTGTTTCAGGGAGGGCAATACTCGGCCAAGAGTGATGCGCTTTGTAAGACGGGCGTTTTCGGGGACTGATGTCAGCCCCCGAGACTACATATCCCATGTCACGGAGCGCATCGACTTCCTGAAACAGAAAGTGTATGCGTGGGCAAACCGTATTCGTAGGTATAGGCGGCGAGTGGAGCGATACACCCAGAATCGCGCATTCCAAAGAAATGAAAGGTGGGTTTACCGAGCTTGGGAGCGACCCAACCAAGGTGTGACTGATACGCGCCTGCCGGATGATGACGCCATGTTCAACTTCTGGCGCAGTATCTGGTCGGTGCCTGTCAGTCACACCGAAGGTGAATGGACTCGGGAGGTTGAGCGAGCTTGCGATCCCATACAAGAAATGGGAGCAATCATGATCAGCGCCCAAGATGTAGCCCGTGCAGTCCGCCCGTTGCCGAACTGGAAATCTCCAGGGCCGGACGGACTGCACAACTTCTGGATAAAATGGCTACAAAGGTCGCACGCTCGTTTGGCATCTCAGTTCCAGGCAGCCTTAGAGTCTGGTTCGCTACCCCGGTTCTTAACAACAGGAATTACCCACCTGCTCCACAAGTCTGGTAGCACCGCGGAACCCAAAAATTATAGACCTATTACATGTTTACCGACGGTCTATAAGGTTCTTACATCCATTTTGAGAGTTAAAATTAATAAACACGTCGACGATAACTCGATCATGTCGGCCTCTCAGAATGGATGTAGGAACGGGTCTCGCGGTACTAAGGAGCTACTCCTTATAGATATGGCCATTAGCCAACAGGTTCGGCGTTCCCGAAAGGATCTGTCGACATGTTGGATAGATTATAAGAAGGCCTATGACTCGGTGCCTCATACATGGCTCATGAGGGTGCTAGAATTGTATAAAATAGATACAACTCTACGCACCTTCCTGATGTCGTGTATGAGGCAATGGAGCACAGTCCTTTGCTATCCAGGATGTCGAAATATCCAGAGGAATAGCGAACCTGTAAGGATCGAGCGAGGTATATTCCAGGGCGATAGTTTGAGTCCACTTTGGTTTTGCCTGGCCCTGAATCCTCTAAGCATGCTGCTGGAGAATTCAGGACTAGGCTATCGGTTGAAGAGAGGTGGTCAGGTTATATCTCACCTCCTTTACATGGATGATCTGAAGCTCTTTGCCCCCAGCAATCTTCAGCTGATGGAGCTACTGAAGGTAACTGAAACTTTTAGTAGCGCCATCAGGATGGAGTTTGGCGTGGACAAATGTGCGGTCATGCATGTAAAGCGAGGCGAGATTGTGGAATCCGTGGGAATTCAACTCGCGGATTCCATAAACCTGAGATCCCTCTCTCCAAACGAAACCTATAAGTATTTGGGTATGTCGGAAGCGTTAGGTATCAGCACTACTGACATGAAGCAATCGTTGAAGGAACGCTTCTTTGGCCGCCTGAAAAAGGTTTTTAATAGCCTTCTTTCGGGTGGAAACAAGGTGCGCGCCTTCAACGGTTGGGTCATGCCGGTATTGATGTACTCTTTCGGCATACTCAAATGGACTCAAACGGAACTCGACGCCCTGGATAGGCGGGTCCGTACACTGCTGACTGCATATCGAATGCATCACCCACGATCGTCGGTCATGAGATTGTATATCCCGCGGAAGTGTGGAGGCCGAGGCTTTTTAAATGCCAAGAACCTCCACAACCGCGAGATATGCAATCTCAGGGAATATTTTCTACACGCCGACGTGGGAATGCATCGAGATGTAGTAGCAGTGGACAAGGGACTCACCCCGCTCTCCTTGGCGAATGAGAACTGGCGCAAGCCTGTAGTGCTTGACACTAACGACCGCAGGGAAGTATGGCAGAGTAAGGAGCTTCACGGACGCTTTTTCCGGGCCCTACATGGGTCCGATGTAGATCAGTCAGCGTCCGTAGCCTGGCTGCGTTTCGGTGACCTCTTTGGGGAAACCGAAGGTTTTGTCTGTGCAATTATGGACGAAGTTATCATGACGAATAACTACCGGAAATTTATTGTGAAGGATGGCACGGTTGACATCTGTCGGGCATGTCACCATCCGGGTGAATCGATCCGCCACATTATCTCTGGTTGTTCTCGTCTAGCTAACGAAGAGTACTTGCATAGGCACAACCTTGTAGCCAGGATTATCCATCAGCAACTTGCTCTGAAATACACTCTTGTGGCATCGGAGGTGCCGTACTACAGGTATGTGCCCGACCCAGTTCTCGAGAATGGCAATATCACATTGTACTGGGATCGGTCCATCATCACTGACAGGACCATTATGGCTAATAAGCCTGATATAGTGGTGGTGGACCGAATCGAGAGGCGTGCAATGATTGTTGACATTACCGTCCCGCATGACGGGAACCTCGTGAAAGCCGAGAAAGATAAGCAAATCAAGTATCTTGACTTGGCTCGCGAGGTTGTCGACATGTGGGATGTGGACACAGCGATCATTGTACCGATAGTCGTGTCAGCCAATGGCTTAATAGCCACGAGCCTCGACCAACACCTTAGGAGGCTCTCGTTAGGCGGCTGGGTCAAGGGCCTGATCCAGAAAGCAGTATTGCTGGACACGGCTCGTATTGTTAGGAGGTTCCTCTCTCTGGAGCCCTGACCGCCGGTAGCTTGGACCCTGTTCCCGATACCGGTGGGTCTCTATTTTTTATATTTTTAAATGTTTTTTTTTTTTTTGTATGTTTTATAAAAATATTTAAAAATGTAGACAATAAGAAAGAATATGAATAAAGGAGATAATAATAATAATTTATTCATCCAAAAACAGTGTTACAAATTAAATTTTTCCACCAGATATTGATGCAAAGACTATGCAATACAAAGTAGCAGTTATCTTTAGTGGAAAAGATCACCTGTTTCCTGTACTAGTTATAGAAAACTGTATCAAAGACTTAAACGAACAAAATCATGCTGTGCAGTCGGAGGATACATCTGGTTTTGGTCAACCAGCTCGCGAATATGTATCATCCGACTGCACAGCATGATTTTCTTCGTTTAAGTCTTTTTAGTTTCGCAGTCGTAATATGTTGGTGTTATGACAGTGTGATGTGAGATATATACAACAATTGTTTTTCTATTATGTTTGCTAATAGCACTCAAGGGGTAAACATGTTTACAGTAAATAAATAAACGTAAATAACATGTGTCTTTTAATTGAGACCCCTACTCTTATAGACAGTTAATCTATGCTTTCATTCTAGGTTTTATGTTCTTTATATCCTACTGCTAGCCCGATTTAGCAGTATTCCTCTTCCAATAAAACTTACTGCTACTTCTAATTGCCAATTGCTGTACAGCCTATCCCAAAATTGCCGCAGAAATTCAGACTCCAGTTTACTTGTTTGCAGATCTTACGTCACAATGTATACAGAAAGTTTTTTTGGTCGTACATGAAGCGAGTGTTAACAGACTTCGGCAAGCTTTTCCTCGGGGAAATCAGGCAGTTGCAGTGGAATCAGTGTTCACGTGGATGTTGTTGGAGAGAAATTCGTATCATTCGGTGAAAATGTTTACATGATTGAATCGTAGTATAATCTTTTTTTAGGGTTCCGTACCCAAAGGAGACCCTATTACTAAGACTTCACAGTCCGTCTGTCTGTCTGTATCTCCGTCTGTCACCAGGCTGTATCTCATGAACCGTGATAGCTAGACAGTTGAAATTTTCACAGATGATGTATTTCTGTTGCCGCTATAACCACAAATACTAAAAACAGAATAAAATAAATATTTATGTGGGGCTCCCATACAACATACGTGTTTTTTTGCCGTTTTTTTGCGATAATGGTACGGAACCCTTCGTGCGCGAGTCCGACTCGCACTTGACTGGTTTTTTTGTAAAATCTGCCACCTACTTCTTCTGCGTGGCTTTATCCCATGTTACTTGGGATCCACCTACATGGAACAAAAATGTTTTTTTTCCAATTAAAAAAAAATTAAATTAAGCTTGTAAGAAGAGGTTACTGCTCGTGGTTGTCATTAAAGAAAATATTAGAGTTAATATCTCTACAACCTGTTCGCTCAAATAGCCTTCTATGATCACCAATTCGTCTTCCAAGCGTGAAGATGACGTCAAAATCCCCCACGGCCATCATTATAGCCCATATTCAGGGCGTTGAGATGAAAAATAAAATTAATAGCAGCAAAAACCGTTGCGAGCGTCATACTAATAAAATATGTATTCTACTTTTTGCCACAATATCTGGGGCTGTAGCAACTCTAGCAACAAGTATCATAGTGTTTGACCTTCGCTAGGGTTGAGTCCCGGGCGGTAACGTTACCCTTGAGGCCTTTCAGCTAACGTGACCCTTCTGTTTCAACTAATCTGAGCAAAAATCAAATTGTTGTGTGCTTACTTAGTATACTCGGGTCTTTGAGACGCCTAGTCGTCTTTGTTTTCAATTCTCAAGTCTAGTATTCTATTCATGTCCTGTTTAAAATTGTCTCAATCTGGAATATTTGACTAAAAGCAGGCACATTATACAACGAAAGACGAAGATGTTTCTAAAATAAAGATTTTAAGGTGATAAAACTGCGAGTCGGACTCGCACACGAAGGGTTCCGTACCATTATCGGAAAAAAAAACGGCACAAAAATCACGTTTGGTGTACGGGAGCTCCACTTCTGGTGACAGACAGACAGACGGACCGCGGAGTCTCAGTAATAGGGTCCCGTTTTTACCCTTTGGGTACGGAACTCTAAAAAGACCTTTGAAATCTGACCACTCTATAAATAAACACATTACCCTCCTTCGGCAGTCGGGTAAAAACCGGCCAAGTGCGTGTCGGACTTCGCTCATTTAGGATTCCGTACCGGTTTGGTAATTAAATTGGTTGTAATATGAAAAAAATGAGGGAATTGAATTTCAAAGAAAAATCTGATTTATCAATATATTGGTATTTGTTAGTAAAATATACGTAATAATAAACAATAAATCTGCCTAGCCTTTTCCCAACTATATTGGGGTCGGCTTCCAGTCTTACCGGATTCAGCTGAGTACCAGTGTTTTACATGGAGCGACTGCCTATCTGACCTCCACAACCCAGTAACTTGGTAACACAGTACCCCTTGGCAAGACTGGTGTCAGATCTCAAGCTTCTGACTACCCGTAATAACGACTGTCAAAGATCTTCAAATGACAGCTGCGACCAACGGCTTAACGTGCTTTCCGAGGCACGGAGGAAACTCTGTATGTTGAAATGGTCACTCATCCACGGACCGACCTCGTCAAGCGTTGCTTAACCTTGATGATCGACCAGAGCGGCTGTTATTATTTAGCCACGAGCTCGTCCATACGTAATAATAAACATTACTACCAAACTTTCAAGTTCATAGGTCAATGTGAAGTTAAAAAATACTTCGGAACAAAGTTTTGTAAAAAAATCTGACTTTGATGGCTTCTCATTCCTCTGTTTCCTAATATTTATAAAAACAAAGATATAGTATTTATCTACTCAACGAGCTCTAAACAAAAATACCCCTCGATAGGTCAGGTCAAAATTTGACAGACTGACGGACACATTAATGACAGCTATAGGGCTCCGTTTGGACCCTTCGGGTACGGAACCCTGCAAATTATGCATGTTCATACATAAAAAAAATATACATGCCAAATTGAGAACCTCCTCCTTTTTTTTCGTTGGTTAAAAAGAAAGACTGCATTCAATCAACTCCCCAGATAAACACGAGATTTATTCCGCATCAGAACCTGTCAGAAAATTTACAATCTATCTACCAAGAAACACGTTCAACAACCCAAAGAACTATAGAAGGATATTTTATCAAAGAGCCAGGTCATCGCCCTACACTTAGACTGGTCTAGCTCAAAACCATTACTGGACAGACCTATGTTTTTTGGTCTGATTACATGCTTGATTGGATCCTAATACAATGCTAGACTCAAATGGATTCCAATGACTAGGTAACTGGTAAGTTAATTGACTTAAATCAGGAAGTGTTATTGAACCAACGATTTTCTTTGATTGATATGAGTGTTTAGTTTTTATTTCTTTTTGATTGTTGCTTATGGTACTTAGAAAATGTTCTCTGCTGTTTGAGGTTCTGTCTGTAAGTAGTTTGTGGTTGATCACAGTCTTGGGACAATCCCTCCGCACTATTCCTAAACCACTGCAAATCCTGAAAGCCAGAATCAACAGTGGCGACCACCAGAAAAGCGCCGAGGCAATGAAGCTCGACGAGGTCCCGGAGAATGAATTTAACTGTTTTGGATCCCGCAACGAAATTATTCAGAAAAGAATAACGGAGGAGTAGGAAAAATAACAAATTTCCACTTCTCTCCATATCAAGCAGGAGACAGAAAAAACAAGGCCAATAGGCACAAAGGGTCGTTTACAACTGGGATAAGCCCAGTTGCCTAGCACCACGGATCTAAATTTGCGTTAATATTAATGGGTCCTAACATTATTTGATTCCAATAATAGGTATGGCAAAAACGCTTGAACGCACAGAAATTTGTTCTGGTTTCCACAAGGTCTGTCCTTTGATCACAGTCTGCTGCAGTGTTGGATTTCGGCTTCTTCATAGCTGTTTGTCATCTATCACCTTCTCCATCGTATTTGTTCCATCTGGCCCAGTTTTTAAACAATAAAACACAATATTTTTTATTTATAAAAGATACGTCAACACCAACATGAAAATACATGATGAATCTTCCGGCGTAATTACAGACGCAATAGAAAAACAATTAATCAGACGACTTATAAGGAGGCATCTCCATCAGTTGTTATAAACCACATCTCAAGAGTCTATAGAATCATTTCTACATTCAGCTTTCTCCACAAGAGAAATGAAATTCAAAAGAAATCGTAAGTCTACTGTAAGATTGCCCATCTCTTCAAATCTACAATCAGCCGTCATCGCGAAGTCACGTCTTAGTCATTATTTCTCCAGTGGTCCAATGTATCTGGACTGGTCGGTCTACCTAGTTCATTGGCCTGGAGAGACCTGGCTAACCATAATTTAGTGTGGTGGAAGTTTTTATAAAGTTCCAATTTGCTTTTGGGCATTAAGAGTTAATCAATCTGCCTAGTATTTACCCGACTGCCGAAGGAGCGTAATGTGTTTATCAGTCTATGTATATATGTATGTTTGTTCCTATGAGGCGTTCTAGAGATCAAACGCGTTGTCCGATTTTGATGATTCTTACGTCAATCGATTCGTCTTAACCTTGCGAGTGTGACTGGCTACATTAAAATTGGAAAATAGACAAATGGCGTATTTTGGGCGCCATAATGTGGGGACCCATTTATCTAAAAAAATACAAATAATAAAAGTTATTCAAAAATAAAAATAAACTTTTTTTTCCCGACTATGTTTGGTCGGCTTCCAATCTAGCCGGGTGCAGCTGTGTGCATTAGAAGTATGTAACTTCATATAAGTTCTTCTGCAATTTTTAACCGACTTACCAAAAAGGAGGAGGTTCTATGTTCGACTTCTTGTATGTTTTTTTATATCTCCGTCAATTGTGGAACGATTTTTACCCTCTTACTAATAAACGCGGCATAAAGTTATACCAGGTATAACTAAGGTATACCCATACATTTTCATAGGTTTATACCTGGTATAACTTTATTCTGCGTTTATTTGTAAGAGGGTTAAAATTCTTTTTTTGGTTGAAAGAACATGTTCCGGAATTGGTCCCATTTTAATTTGGTGGAGATCTGATGAAGAACTTTGGAGTTATACAACAGAACTCTTCAATAAATAACGGAAAATCATTCGGGATTGCTGCAATCGCATGTCTGTTTATTGTTTATACTATTTCAAAACATAACATCACGCCAGTTCACTATAAAGGGATACGCAGATCTCTCATTTCACCGGTTATGTTCAAGTTTCATGTTATTCGGGTAATCTATTCTGGCGTTATAGGTACCTTACTAAACAACTTGCCTGTTTTATTTAGGAAAGTACAACTAAAAAGCGAAAAATAAAAAAACTTTTTTGCAAAAAAATACCACCGACTTCCAAATAAAAAACTACAAAGTGAAAAATAACATTATTTTTGGAAGTTGGTGTCCATATCGCAAAAAAATGGGAAAAAAGAAAGACACCGACTTCCAAAAATAAAGTTATTTTTCACTTTGTAGTTTTTTATTTGGAAGTCGGTAGTATTTTTTTGCAAAAAAGTTTTTTTATTTATTGTTTTCAATAATTATGTGTGGGTAACACTAACAGTTGCCATGTTTATTTAACAAATGAAAACAGCCTGCTTATGGCTACTATCAAAACATCAATACAAATATTTTAAATGAGTAACTAATTCTGTATTTATTATTTACTATCTCGCCTGATGGTAAGCGATGATGTGGTCTCGACGGTGAAGCACGCTTGCCTAGAAGTACTATGTTCACTCATGATTTAAAGACTTGAAAACATATCAAACAGGCAGCTACAACCTTGGGGAGGTTGTAGCTGTCTAATCTTGAAGAAGGGCATAGGATACCTTTTATCCCGGGATTTCATGCACTTAGGAATATTTTCGACTTTCATACGGCCGAATTCGATGTCAGAAACTAGTATTTTATATTCTGCTTTGCACTACACACACAGGAGACAGTAACTTAGATAATTATAGATCGATCGACGTAAACAAGAAGACAACCATGCTGTGCAGTCGGTCGGTGGATACATTTTCGCGTGCTGGATGACCAAAAACAGATGTATCCTCCGACTGCACAGAATGATTTTCTTCTTGTTTTCGTCATTTTAGTTCGCTTCTTAAGTAGTCCGGTTTTTTTATTTTTTGGATTAACTTTTGTTATTTATAACTTTTAGTTAACATTTTTTTTCCAATTTGGTAAATTTAGGCATACTAGTGTTATATGTTTATGAAGTCACCTCTTAAAACCCTTTATTTTGATACCCCACACGATACCTTAAAAAAAAATATTAATCTCCCACAATATAGCGCCTAATATCCGCCATTTTTCTATTTTCCTATTTTAAACCAGTGACACTCGCAAGGTTAAGATGACTCGATTGACGTAAGAATCATCAAAATCGGCCTAAGCGTTTGGTCTCTAGGACGCCACATAGAAACAAACACACATACATAGACTGATAAACACATTACACTTCTTCGGCAGTCGGATAAAAAGATGAGTATGTCGCTAACAAGCAGCTCTCCTTACTCAACATTATTATGCAAAACTCTTTCCATTTTCTTTGTTTTATAAGTTTAATAAAACACACTATTGTTTCTCTGTGTACCCTTATCAGTAATACCGGGTTATGCCCTGCGGCACACGCTTTAATAATAATATAGGTATAGACTTCTATGCCCCGTGGGTGGTACGGCAACTTGGAACATTGCTATGGAGTTAGCAAATACTAATAAATATGTCGGTAAAAGAAAGGTATACAAGGACTGTATATTGGATTCTTGGAATATAAGGGAACATGAGTAAGTAATGGTGGAATGGGAATTGATTTTATTCGAAGTTCAGAAGGAAATATTGTAGCATTAGCTACTGCGGACAGTGCTTCGCCCTCGTGAAGTGTTTCTTTTTATCCCAAGGGACCAAGATACTGATATAATCGGGATAAAAAGTATCCAAGTCTCTTTGTGCAAAATTTCATCCAAATCCGTTTAGCCGTGTTTGCGTGAACGAAACACAAACATACAAACTTTCACATTTTACAAAACTTATTGTAGTGATTGTATCCCGCCATCTGTTTTCACTCATGAAGGAAGTTGAGTATAATTATGTATAATACTCCTTTACAAAAACTTTTTCGAAACCGAGCTTGTCTCAAACATTGCTACCTCTTTGATAAATGCCACAAACTAACAACACCCCTTGTTAGAACATGTTACAGGCAACAGTTCACTTCACACACAAAGACGTACTTACCACCTAGACACAGACATTCTGAACACACGGCCCGGTCTAGACTAGACAATACAACGCCCATAGACAGCCATTTATCCTGTTTATAGCGCGACCAATTCTAAAAGTTTTTCCTCTAAGGTACACTCAACCTGGTACAGTCCCTTACGCAAGTCGAACAATTATTTACAACGCACATTTGTTCAGTCGGTCATTAAAAGTAAATTGTTGTTAATAAGGAAATAAATGTATTTATTTTAATAATAAATACTGTCCTGTCTAACGTATGTCATTGCTAATTACAATGACTTGACATTAACAGGTTAAATTCGCAGAATTTCAATGTTCCATTCCATTAAGGTTGCACTAGTCGACGGCACGAACTATTTTGTGCGCGGGTATGCATGCTATCTCATCCGACAACACGTGCGAAAAAGATAGATACTGTGGTGAACAGTAAGAAGCTAGTTCGTGTATGAATGCACACTTTTACAAATTTGTAGCGTTATGGATGATGATTTAGGACGAAAATGAGCGCGCGAATTTTTATATACAGACCTTTGGGAGTATGGGTGTCATGAAAAAACGACTAAGTGTATCCATTCAAAATAGAATTATTTGCATTGTTGAACTACTAATCTATCTATGTATGGTGACCGTTTTGCAATTTTCCTTCTTCTTATCGTATTTATTTTCGCCTAGAGATGCGTTAAAATTACTGTTGAAATATGGAACTTTCGACGCTCATAACTTTCAAATATATATCATTTTTACTTTTTTGTTTCCATACAGGGCTAGATAATGATGAGACAAATTGATATCTTTTTCTATTTGGACGTACACCGTCAAACAGTGGAGTAATCCGCAGACTACATTTGTATGGAGAATGTTCGACTAGTGTAACCTTAAAGTTCGCTTTGCAAGCTGTGAGTTACTATTACAATCTAGTATTGAGAAAGCACATAGACTTGTTGCTAACAATCGGATTTGAAATCTAAGACGCCAATGAGTCAACAAATATCAGGGATCAAGGATGTCAGAGTCGTTTTGTATCAACTTTTGCTTATTAAAGACTCGTTTTTATCTGTTCAGTGCATCAGCGGCTAGGGCTTATAATCTAAGATTACGGTATTCGAGTGCTGGTCTTAAACGCGTGGGTGTCCTGTAGACTAAGTTATGACTTAGTGCTTGATATTTGTAACAGCTGGTTTCAATAAATTAACTACATATCTAGTTCTATTTAAGACGACGACTAACGCCAAAGACCTTGAGGAAACAAAACGCGCACTCGTTTCACACCCGCGCGACCCAAAATTTAGTAGTTTTGTTTTGTACTTTCCTCATTATTCTATGACTTTAAAAAAAGTCTTCAGATGAAAATGAGATGATGTCGATTTTATTAAAATACGCCCAGCGGTTTTGGTGCGATTCTCGTGTTTTTGTCCGTTTTAGACAACTGTACAAATTAATTACACCATGATATACGAATAAAACTCATAATTTTCTTAGATCAAATTATTAAGAAAATGGTCTAATGTAACATATATTTTTTCCAAAAAATTACGACTAGCCGTTTAGACGTGATTCTCATTTTACAATCAGCTACTCAGATATCTGCGCCTTAATAGGGCTTTTATAAGTTAAGTTGTTGATGCAAATGTGCGCTAGCGCAGAACCGTCAGCTAAATAAGCAGTTTCCATGTTAATTTTTAAAGCTAAACAATTCTTTCTCATAATAAAAGTCGTAGAATCTATCTGTCAGTCTATAATTATGCGGAATACATCATGTTATTAATTAGTTCTGCCCCATAACCGCGTGGTATGAGACCGAGACTATGGCTCGTGGTCTCCCACGGTCTCCACGACTGATTTTAGTTAATTATTACAAACAATGCTTTCTCCCACTTGTTTCGACTTGTTTGTTTATTGCGTCATATCTCCTCGAGATTTACTGGAAACATTTCTTGAAATTAACGTTCGGAGTTTAGATTTTATCGGAGAGGAGCCAGCGGTTTTTGAGTTAAGATTGGAAAAAAGCTTTTGAAGACCGAGTTTTGTAATTTATAGGTACACAATCAGTATTGTGTGTTGTACTTAAAAAAAATTGTTTAAGACAAAATTTACCTCTCACGATTTTATATAAAAGCCGGCCAAGTGCGAGTCGGACTCGCAAACGAAGGGTTCTGTATCATCACCGCAAATAAAAACGGCACAAAAATAACCTTTATCGTAGAGCCCACTTAAAAATTCATTTTATTCGTTTTTAGTATTTTTAGTTGAAGCAGCAACAGAAATACTGTGAAAATCTGTGAAAATTTCAACTGTCTAGCTAGCTCACGGTGTATGAGATACAGCCTGGTGACAGATAGACAGACAGACTAACGGACAGTGGAGTCTTAGTAATAGGGTCCCGTTTTTACCCTTTGGGTACGGAACCTTAAAAACAATACAAAAACATCAAGTCACGGACTGTACCAATATTCTTTATACCTAAATCATACAGAGAAAAAATGATCCCATTTGTGTACGATGTAATACAAAAACTTATTATGTATTTTTTGTTACAGGTAATTGCCCTCATTCTTTGAACAGCCGTCCAATGGAGTAACATCACCTTGACTGGTATGAAAAAGACCTATTAATAAATCGATATCGATTTGTTAAAAATATCTAGCTAATCGGAGTAGTTTTTGTTTCATAGATAAATGAAGTAGGTGTATTATGGATGTCTGCATTAATTGGGTACAATATTTTCTAAGGGGCTTGATCAGGCAAAGTGACATTCTTGACACGCGCTACCGAATTGCCCCATAGCACGGGCACCCAACGCGAAGAAAGAAAATTTGGTTCAAATAAATTGCACTAGGTGGCGTGATAAGCTTTGATTTGTTATTGATTTTTGTGAAATATTAAGATTTCCTAGAGACGATCATGAAAAAATTTATGTTCTTGTTTCAGGGTCATTCACATTTTAAAGACTATTTGAATAGATCTTTTACAATTGATACCAATAGATGGCGCGGTTTTAAATTTCTAAAGCAACACATCAATTTTTTTAATTTTTTTGTAACACATTTTGGTACAGTGAAACAGTAAAAAGTATATAAAAATACTATTAAACAAATCGTTGCTGTATTTAAAAAAAAAGTATTCACGAAATAAGTAAAACCTTTTACTTGCAAGTCGCTGCTAACACCATCTATACCCGTGAAACGGAACCGAACGCGATCGATGTTCTTTGAAAATAATCAGCTTAAACAGACAAAAAACGCTAGTTACGTCGGCACGGTTTCTTTGTATGGGATGAGGCATCTGTATGCTAGTATTATATTACCTGTGCCCTTAGTTAATCCCTAACATTTGTACTATTGACAATCTTTATTGATATAGAATATCACTTTGTTTATAACCTCAGTAATTACAGACCGATTTAAGAAGGAAGGATAACCCAAGGTCAATTTTCCCCGAAAACAAAGCTTTGGATTCACACAAAAATAATGGTTTGCCAATTAAATCTCTGACACATACTAATTATAATTATCGTATTTCATCTGAGAACAATCAAAAGAGATCTTTAGTCATACGTTTTAGTAATAAATGTTATTCATATAAAATCACTTTGTTGTACATTTGGCAATGCATCAGTTTCAACAAAGGGGCAGATTGGTGCCAGTTTCCCCTTTCCCCTTCATGCAGAGCTGTCCAGTGTCCACCCCTATATAATTAAATTAAAAAAGCAATCACAAAAAATGCTTAACTGGAACGCATGTGTTCTTTGTTCAGTTGTGGGATGAATAAGGCCAACAGCGACATTGAAAGCTTTTTTAATGTCTGTTTAAGTTAGATTTTAATGAGCCCTTATGTCAGATTTTTCGTCAGATAACTGTTCTCGTGGTTGTAGTAAATTATGTCTTTCCTTACTAAAATATCATAATCCATTTTCCATATCTGCTGTTCTTTTGTGATTAATTTTGGAGTCTCAGAGAGTTCGACAGTGACCTTGTGGACTCGCCATGCTTCAATGCCTCGGCGCTTTTCTGGTGGATGCCAATGTTGATTCTGGCTTTTGGGATTTGCATTGGTAGGGAATAGTGTGGCAGGCTGATTATTCAATTGGCGATAGGTATAGAGACTGATAGGAGGAGGGGCAGTTTCATCATCATAGACACACCTCAACCTAGAACTGACAACAACCATGACCATTGTGTTACAGTACTTATAGGATCAGTCAAAAATCGTATGATCATGATCGTCGCTTGCGCAACGTAGAAAGTGTTTCACGCTCCGCACACCCTGCTATTGTGATGCGAAATTCGCTTGGACATCGCTATTGTGTATCTGTCTATCTCAGAAGATCATAGTTAAGGCGCCGGGTATCGTGACCAGCAAATCCTATACATTTTGATTGGGCTCTCATAAAATGACCGTTTTTCGAAATGTTATCAAAACAGATTTTTATGCCGAATCATATGCGGGAATCGTAGCGTTTTTAACAATGAAATGTAATTATTTACATGTAATTTGACAGACACTTTATTTAAAAAGTAGATGTCACTTTGGGATGATTTGATGAGAGACCGAAATCGAAGTTAAAGCTGAAATTTGAAGAAAAACACAGCTCGAGAGTCTATTCACACTACAACATTTTTGTTCAAATCATATTCGCCCCTTTTTGTTTTAAATTCGGTCTGTCCATCCAAAGGTTGTCTGGTAGATATCACTGTCGTGTGTATCGATCGGATAACTCACTTTATTGTACCCAGCACCTTAATAGATCATAGTAAAGATTGATCACATCACACTCCAGACTGCGCAGGAGTAGCGAATCGTACGCACGATGCGTTTGACGTATTCGCATCGTGTTCGTTCCGCATTGGACCTTAGCATTACGAGCTGAGACTACGAGTATAAATTTTCCATAGAGTACACATTTTGCTTGGTAACAGCGGGCTTTGTATGAAGAATAGGCTTGAGAAGCCACCTCGTATCATTTCAGTAGCTTTAATCATTATTTATTCATTAATATCATTAAATAAAAACCATGTATTTTAAGTTTTCGATAGTCGCTGATAGTAAGTCACTTATTCTGGAAGCTGGAGCATCATTAAAACCTAAAGTAGTCACAGCGAATCTTTGAGTCTCGGAAGTTGGCTGCAAGACCCTGCGCAGTTGCTACTTTTGTGTCAATGTTGAAAGAGAACATAGCATTGTATGCCATGCCATGCCTCTTTCACTCGCTTACGTTTGTCGCATCGTCGTATCTCGCTTACTCTATGCAGTATACTCGATGGAAAAATGTTTCTAGCGCAATGGTTCGCAGAGCCAACTTTAGAGACATAAAGATCCGCTGTGCCTATAGTAGTCAACTGTCTCATTTTATATTGGTCCTTATGGTAACTATAGAAAAAAAAACGGTGTAGCCAGCCTTCTTGGCTGTTTTTATCGCTTCAAAGATTGATCTGCAAAATCGTATCGGGCCAATATTGTTACATAACGAATAAGAACATAAGATCCGTTGATTGGAGATTAAAATTCAATCAATTGGTTAGGTATTTGGTCCATTTATTATTATAATCGTAATTGAAAACACACGTTTCATTAATTTTAAAACTGACAATTCGTGATGCAATATTCTGGCTTGTGAGTTCGTTATTATTTATATATTTAATCCATACTAATATTATAAATGCGAAGTAACTCTGTCTGTCTGTCTATTACCTTTTCACGAACCGCTGAACTGATTTAGATAAATGTTGGTATGGAGATAGTTTGAGACCCCGGAAAGGACATAGGCTACTTTTTTTTTCATAAATACGAAGGGGGAGAAAACATAAAGTGGAGAAATGGGGGGAGTGTTAATTTTGTATGTAACTTCTTGTTTAAATTATTTACTTAATTTTTATTCTTTGAGGTATATGAACTGTACAAAATACAAGAGTGGTAATTGTACTAATAAACAAATTGGAAACTTTAAACCTTAGTACCAGTCATCTTAATAAATTCGATAACAAATTAAATCTCACAATAATTACAGTTATTTACAAAGTATTTCAATAAACAAAGCCATTGTCCGGATGGAACGGAAAACCACAAAATGATCTAAAACAGGAAAACCAAAAGAAAAATATGTCTGCATAGTTGTGATTCATGTAACTAAAAATCTGTTCACATCAGGCCTACCTAAACCAAAACTATTGAGGAAGTTCCGATTTTTCAATGTAAACTATTGACAGAGGAATAAAAATGGCGGTTTTTCAGCTTTGCGTATAGAAAATATTTATTCTAGCGAACGCCTCGTGGTTTTACCAGCGTAGTTCCCGTTCCCGTGTGAATACAGGGATAAAAAGTAGCCTATGTCACCCGGGGATAGTGTAGCTTCCCAGCAGTGGAAGAATTTTTGAAATCGGTCCAGTAGTTTTTAAATTTATTCGTTACATACAAAAATACAAATCTTTCCTCTTTATAATATTAGTATAGATAATTGCAATCTTTTATTTTTTATAAAAATCTGCTCGTAGGCTCGTAGTTAGCTCGTTGCACTCTTGACAGACTGGTCGTATTTGATATGCGTGGCGTGACGGTATCTTGACATATGACTTTATGAAGCATAAAAAAATCGAAATCTATGAAATGACCAGTAGCAAAAAAAAAACTATATGATATGACCCGCTCTCAAAAATGATCTGTCATAATAAAAAAAAACTTATTCAAAAAATACAACCGATTTCCGAAGTTCGTTTTTTGGTAAAAGGTATTTTTCACTGTCTAGTGTTTTTATTTGGAAGTCGGTTGTATTTTTTTGTAAAAAAAGGTTTTTATTTTTCACTTTTTTGTTGTGGTACCTAATAGGCGAGTTCTATGTATAGTAAGGTACCTATAATGTCAGAATAGATTACCCGAAAATCATGAAACTTGAACATAACCGGTGAAATTTGAGTGTACCAAGGTGAACTGTATACGTCTGCGTACCCCTTTAGAGCATGATGTTATGTTATGAAATGGTATAAACAATAAACAGATCTAATCCGATCTTCACCAAATTTAAAGCGGATCAATTTGGGAACATACTCTTTCAAACAAAAAGAATTTTAATTTCCATAATTTTCGGGCGAAATCGGTAAACATACACACACAAAAAAAACAAACATAATGTCGAACATAGAACCTCCTCTTTTTTGGAAAGTCGGTTTAAAAACCCATAGTCAAAAATGAAATTTCACCAGAGCTATAAAACTCTTGTCTGATAATATTCAAAGGTAAGGAAAATTCTCCATTGTAGGTACATTAATTAAATTAAAGACGTGCCTTTATGGCCTTTATCGTGAAGAAACAACAAATTGAACCCAAGAACATGTTTCTAATTAAATAACTTAGATTCCGATAAAGTTTTCACGCTTTACGATAATTAAAGTATACAGCAACAATGCTGTATACTTTAATTATCCATTAGGGAAATAACACGGAATGGGGTCAGGAAATACATCAAGTATTTTAAGATTTTCACGGTAGAAAAAACGTACACAACGCTATTTGAAGACACATCACAAAACAATCCATAAATGCGAAAGTAACTCTGTCTGTCTTAACGGCAGAACAGATTTGGATGAATCTTTGCAATTGGGTTGACATGGGATACTTTTTGTGAGTTGTGGTGGCCCAGTGGTATCGGCCGCGACTTACAAGTTTTGGGTCGTGGGTTCGAACTCAGGCAGGCGCTTTACTTTGTGTAAATTATTTCATCACCACTGCTCTCAAAACGGTGAACGATAACATCGGCATCGTGAGGGAACCGGTATGTCTTCATGTGGATTAAGGCCCATTCCCTCTCACAGAGAGGAGGCCTGTGTCCCAACAGTGATACATGAGGATACTTTTTGAACGGCTCTAAGGTTTAGGAAAACATCGTGAGGAAACTGTTCCAGAACCAAACATTTGAAGACATGTGATATCCACCAAACCGCACAGAGCCCGCGTGGTGGATTAAGGCACATTACCTCTCTCACATAGAGGATGCCTTTGACCCAGCAGTGGGAATATTATAAGGCTGATGATAATGATGATGAGGATACTTTTTAACCCGGGATTGCCGAGAGAAACTAGTATATTGTATGCCAAAACCCAACCCAAAACTTCACAAGTATAACAATAAAAATCACAGTACAGGAATACATACTTAGACTTACCATAAAAAAGCTTAACTGCCGATAAACCGCGCTATCGCAATACCAGCTCCGAAGAACTCGTGCCAACGCCCTGGCTACCGTTTCCTCGAACCTGAACGTACTTGGCAACTATATCGTATGATATCCGACCTTGAGTTCGGCCATGTTGAGAGAAAAAAAACAAGCATTATTCTTTGTGGTCAATGATTGGGACGCTACATTCTTCGGAACGCTTGACGAGGCTTTCAAGGTGCTTTGAATATCGATTTATTATTTAGTAAGTTTTGACAGTGTGCATTGTGTAATGATCTGAACTGAAATAAACTTGTATAGGAAGCCTTATAGAATATAGTAAGAACAGAGTCGCAAAGCTTGCAGAAAATTATCAAAAAAGTTTGACATAACTTTCTATCGAGAATGCAAGCAGATTTAGTGGAAAACTGTTTTTTCATTATTTTAAAAGGGTTTGCTCTTGACTCGTAGTTTAGGTCAGAGGTGACAGAGACAAAATCGACGATGGAGTGGGCTTACCCTGAAGAAGCCTGTTCAATTTTAACATTATAGAGACTCGAATACTCTTCATAAAAGGATTCGTCCGAAACACCACTCAAAATTATTCCTGTTTCGACCGGACGAAACTCAGCTTCCGAAACGGCTACTAAGCCGTTTCTGCCTGCCCCCATGAGAAAAGGGCGTGTCTTTATGTATGTATTACCACATTAAAATAGGTCAGTAGTATTACCTACACTTTCGTGACCGCTGTTTTGTTTAGTGAGCAAGTCGCTTTAATCATTTTTAGATTTCGAAAACAATACTGAGGTATTCTGAGACATTGTTTTATGAATTTGATAATACTTTTAGAATAAGTAGTTATAAACTTAATCAGTCTTATTACAAAAAACTCAATAAACCTTGGTTTAAACCTGGTCTATCAAGTCCAGGCTTATCTGCAAAACCATGGTCTAAATTTGTCCGTATTACAAAACATAAAAAAACCCTGGTTTTCTTAGTACCGTCATTTGAACCATTGTCAATATATCAACCACAGATTAAAACAAATATCATTCGTTCACCATAATATCGTTCAATTGCAACGTTCCGTATGCCCAGAAAAGAAAAAAATTTGATAATACGATAAGGATTAAATGATGTTTAGGAGTGTTTAAATATTGACACTTTGTTATTTTGCATGTATAAACACGTTAGTTATTTTATCGATTGCAGTTTTGTTTAGGTTTAAGCACATTACTTAAATTCGTATTAATTACTAATAATACATCTACGTACGTGTAACGAAACGTAACATTCTCGCGCGTTACATGAAACCATAACAATAAATAAAACCATCGCTCGTTGAACAAAGTTCATTAGGCTTTGGATTTTTAAGTTCTCCAAGTCTCTATTATAACAATTGCCTCTTTGTTAATAATGTGTTAGTATAATGTGTTGTGATGGACCAACAAAAAAAAAACTGAGAATTGGAGTACCGAGGAAAAAGTAATATCCTCAATATCAATTAGATCCACCATGTTAATATCCATTTTCGGGTAAAAACAACACAACACAATGAAAAAGATTCTATAACCTAAAAGAAAACTTTGACAGATACGACTTAGACCATCGTTAAACTAGGGGCCGCCGAGGTTTAGCATTAGACCATGATATGGTCTATGGTTTATCGCTAAACCATTATTTGTAATATCGTTTTTGTTTAAACCGTGGTTTATAGAGATTTAAACCTGGGTTTTTAGTTAAACCGCTTTTTGTAATAAGACTGAATGTATCTTTGAATTAGTGGACAGATATGATTCGATAATTCGATCAAGAAAGCCTTTTACCTACCATGCTTTTTAATCAGATGATTGATACCTTGGTATGGAGAGTCCAATTTTTATTGGCATTTTACTATTACTTCCTTGACGAAAGTTGTTCCATGGGCAGAACCAGTTTTATACTCATCCTGTTTCCGTTACAGCTTGTATAAGTTTTGCCAATTAATTAAATTTATTCTGTTTACAAAACTGTTTGCAAAAATAACGCTGCATTTTATTACTTCAATGATCCTCTGTCACCATCTGTACATATTTTAGATATTTACCTCTCTAATATCTCTTGGACATTAGACATCACGTCTAGTGCCCCTATTCTTTATGTAACTCGACATTTAATGTATTGCGCAATCGTTTTGTTACTAATATCTATTTACCACAGAGCTTTGAAATGTCTCTGCGGTCCTGCTCGAGACGGCACTGTATAAACTTTCCGCAAAAAAAAACGTGTTAGTGAGTGCCACCATTTACTCGGTAGAAGTTGATAGCCCGTGATAATTCTGACAATGGCTTTGACAGCCGAAACTTGTGCTCAGTGCAGTAGAGTATCCTAAACATGATTGCGACTCGCCTAGACGGCCCTGCTCGAGATGGCATTGTCTAAACTTACCCTAAAAACTAAGCGTGTCAGTGAGTGCCACCATTTACTCGGTAGAAGTTGATAGCCCCTGATAATTCTGACTATGGCTTTGACAGCCGAAACTTGTGCTCAGTGCAGTAGAGTATCCTAAACATGATTGCGACTCTGAGTCCTGCCTGAAAATTCCTGCACCTGTAGCCAAGTTGACAATCTACAATCGATAAAGCTAGTAGAAAACGTATCAATGTATGGGAATGACACATCTGAACGTTAAGTCACGTGGTCAGACCATACAAATAGAAGGCGTTAACGATTGTAGAAAGAAATTCCATACGAAACGTTTGTAACTTGGCTTGGTTTGCTTTCTCATTTATTTTGTCGCAAAGGAAAACCTCGTGTTATTTTTATTATTTTGTATAACGTCACTACTTACTAACACACTTTCGTAGATTTTACGAAACACTTTTGTGTCTTGGATACTCAATTAAAGAGAAGTGATATGCATTCTATTCTGGGAAATGGCGCCTCTAGTCGCTGCAGTACTCTGTACTATGTGCCAACATCAGAACAATAATGAAGTCGTTATTGACTATAAAACATGGTGGTATAACTGCACCCCTTGATTATCGTTTTAATAAATCAGGCCGAGTCAAATTCTTGCCAATATACAATCAATATTTTGTGCAAACTGTTTTATTATTAATGCAGTTAATTACGATGTGAAATGAGAGTGATTACTCAACGGGTGCAAGAGATTAATGTGTTGCATGGCAGTGTGCGATTTTATTAAATATTTTATCATTTACTGAATATTGTTTCAGTATTTAAATGAAACGAAATTGAAAAGGTTTGTATTGAAAAAACGCGAGAAAATCGCGGACAAACATACATACAAACATACAGGTCAAACTGAGAACCTCCTTTTTTTGTAGTCGGTTAAAAAGAAACCTTTCATAGAACAATATCTTGATCATGCGTTGTCATTCAAACCAAACCTATATGCAAAATTTCAGCTCAATCGGTTGGGAATAACTGTTTTTTTAATTCAGTTGCAACATTTGACCCACACATACCTACTAACTAAGAAGTCAAGGTTAATAAAAACTTTAAAAAACATCTCGCCTGTACTCCTAATCCTTCAGGGTGTAGGCAACACCTATAAAGATACGTACGAAGTAAACAGATAAAGAAAACATAGTCGACGGAGAACCATAAAAAAAAAACATAATTTTATCCTGTACATGATGATTCCACTATGTAGGAGTGATTAATATTTATATCCATGGCAAATTATAGCTTTCTAGAACTAAGAGTCTCCGAGCTAAGCTGCGGACGGACAGACGGACATAGCGAAACTTCAAGGGTTCCTTGTTGACTACTGAACCCTAAAAACTTGTAAAATGAAATCCGAAACTGTTTCGCTTTTCTATAGAATCTTGTTTTGCAAACTGTAACTGTATACCGTGGATCCATGACGTCAATACGACGCACGCGAACACCTATTATTTATGATTTTCTTAAAATAACTTAATGAACATTTTAATGTATGTAGAAATTATTTATTTCGATTTATAGGACGAGTTTAGTTTTATTCAAAACATTGTTATAAAGTCGTCAAATGTTCCAAAAATATATCTTGTTTTTTCTACTTAATTATGTTATTTTATCGCAGTGGAAAAATCATGAAAAAAGTCCATTCTCTCTGAGCATTCAGTCTCGACTGACGTTAATTTTAGATAATCGGGATGCTCAAACATCGATATAATTTTTATCGATAAGATTGTGTTTTATCTGATGCAGATAGTAAAGTACATGATCCTGTGTGAAATATTATTAAAATTCATCTAAGCTTAGTATATAGCATATTGAGAGGAAGAACAAGCCTTTGTTCACTTTTTAATTAACGAAGCCTCCTAAATTAATTAAAATTTCTAAACATTTCTCCTTCCGCAAACTTTTCTTATAGTCAATAGCAATACAAATAGGGTTATTGTGGGATACGACTTCCCAATCTCGGCATTCAGACCTACTAACAAGGGTTTCCTTTCAACCGAACATTGGTCCGCCATCTCATAAAGCTTTACGTCTATTGCGTCCCATACCATATGTTAGTTGACGTTTATTTTGCCCTATAATACCCGAAACCAATCGCTGCTATTGTCAACCCTTTGTTCTGAAATCTTTCCTTCTTTTAACGCATTAAATCTGAAAACAATAAACACCCTTGAAACGTAAGATAAATAATTCATATGTACATTATTCTGCGTTTGCGGAAGCACTAGTGTGTTATAATTAGCGTGGAAAAGCAAAAACACGATGATTAATCAAATACTGACTTGGAAATAGATGGATGTTTACTCGGCCACGATAATTTTATTGTGTTCGTTAGGTTGGTACAGTTACCTAGTAAACATGATGTAGATTGGATCGGCAAAGCTTTGGGAATCTCGGCTTTGAAGTCGAGGTACCGTAGGTAGAGTAATAATAATTTGGTTTGCCCTTAGGATTAATTTTGTATTATATTCTCCTGGGAGAGGATTGTTTTGAATCCAGACGGCAAACCACAATCGCTTTGTCGTTGAATTTGCTGGAAACCAAGCTCTATGTATGTAAAAAGAAGTTTTTGTCCCAAGGATCTAGTACAGAGGAATTGTTGGTTCTCTTTTGCTCATCAAAACTTCATTTGCTAGCGTCAGATTTTAACATTGACCCTTTTGTCTTGTCTGAAGCTAATCTGTAGGTAACATCGTATAATGTGTCTCGCTGATTTATCGATATCGATAATTTCACGCTACAAATATCTGTCTACATCCCTAGCTGCTCGCATTAGTTTATAAATAGTGCGCGTAAAAATCACGTGTTTGTCGGTACACTAGCCTAGTCTGTCGCGAGATTTCCGCGGGATTGCACGTCCACATGAATTATCTCTTTATTGCTTTCTTGGAAAACTGTCTGGCTATTCACTAGCAGAGTGTCGCGACTCCAAAATCTTTGGATGCGTTTCAAAATTCAAATCTTCATATATTCAAAGTAAAGTTTACTCAACTCTCGAAATTTATGTTTAGCACTTGAAACAGCTCGGTACGTAAGTACATTACCTACCGCTAAATCGATTAACGGACCCTTTGCGAATCCGACCCCATCACATGGGGCGATGTAAACCCCATTAGGGTTGATGTTCATTTACGAGGGTGTGAGTCCGGTACGTTTTTTTACAAACCTCTCCATTTCACCTTATATTTTATTTTATTCAACATTTTTACCGAGGCATGAGATAAGTCTTCCACCTCGAGGTTTTCAGAGAAAATAAGATACTGTCTACAGATTTAACACGCGTCCGCTAAGATCTTGTTTACGAAAAAGGCACTCCTCATTTTTGGCGGCTAATCTCTTACAAGAGATCTCAAATTTTTTTCTGTTTACATGGCAACGACCTTACCCGTTCCCGGTCGCTTTCAAACGACTGCATTTCGACGCTTTTTTCCCAAAGGAACTCGGATATCTCTGTCCCTGTCTCCAATCCGATTTCATGTCTTAACGGGCTGCGTTAAATCGATTTGTCTCGCCTTAACTCGCCAAGATGCCATCAACGATGATATCGCTGTCCCGTTCCATCTTTTTGATCCTGTCCTTGTGCTGCCAGATTTAATTTGCCTTTTTGCTGCGGTTGAAATGTGGCATCGTTGGTATTAGACGGCTGGTTTTAGAAGCGCTTCGCGTTGCATTCAATGCAACCTGACGTGGGCCGTCTGCTTCTGAGTTAGGTGCATATTAAATTCGGTTGGAATGCATCTGCTACATAATGTAAGGTCGACTGTGGTTACTGTGGGAAGTATGTAAGATTTTATGTCGTGTCTATCGTTCGGTTTTACGACTAGTCTACAGTTGTGTTCAAAACATGTGTGTTGATAGACTCCGGCTTTGTATTGACGGCTGTAACAAAACGTTTACTGCTCATTAACTAATGAATGACCAAGAAAGAGCTATTTCAAGTTTCACTTTTTATTGGTTCGTTAATTTTTATATCATTAATACTTACCGCTTTATGGTTACAGCGTGGATTGTTAAATTTGAAATGCATATCTTTTTCTCTGTCATATATTTTCGTATATTTGGAGGTAGTTTTAAAAGTACTAAAAGTGTACATCTTTATTTCAATGTTCTTTGATTGTCTATGATCGATTCATCCTCATAAGGAGCGTGCATCCTGTTATTATGGCTATTTCCTTTGTCCATGACATGGAGAATTTATCTTCCTTTGCGTCACAGCTTGAATCCAGTGTTTAATTTCATTCTATGCTATTATTAAAGAACTACCTTGAAGCTATTATGATCCAACAATATTATCGGCCAACAGCTGGGCAAAAGCCCACAATACAAAATTTCCCAACTTCAAATGTACTAAAAGCTCAATTACCATCAAAATAAACCTCAAAGTATACCGACCGAGCGGCGACCACACAATGCATCCGATAAACCGGAACCCTGGTCGTCCACGTTACGCAACGCGCTTACGCCCGCCGTGTTACCATTTAGTGAACTCAGGCGCAGCGTCGCGTGGCAGTAACCGCTTCCGCCATAGATACTGGCACATCTACAGAGTACGGTAGCGACTAGAGAGCAACGAAGCCATTAATACCGTACAATAATACTGTGTTCCTTATCACCTGTCAGCTTTAAAAGTAAGAGTGAACATGTTTTGGGCTTGCTAGTAGGCTTTTCCATCGTTGACCTCATCCATCGCATAAAGACAATCTGCCAAGCCTTTTCCCTTCTATTTTGGGGCCTGCTTTCAATATAACCGGATTTAGCTGAATACCACTATTTTCCATGGAGTGACTGCTTATCTGAACTCCACAAACCCATCTGGGTAACACGATACTACTTGGCAAGTCTGGTGTCTCATTTTCTAACTTCTTCTTGATAGCAACACTAAGTTATTATATTTCTTGTTTAGTCTGTTACTATATTTTACTGTGTAATATACTGTTATCTGTCTCTTCCCTATAACCTCTGGTCGATGTACGACACGTTTCATGTGAGTTACAATAAAATATTAATACAACAAGCAAATTGTATCAATTACCAGCCTACATCACATACAGTTCATTTAAAGCTTCTAACACTTCTGACAACGCACCCACGGACCAACCCAGGCTAGCTCATGCCCCTTGGCTAAACCTTGAAGATCGACCCGTGCAGCTGTAATTAGTTAGCTCCTCTATTACCACGGCACGACGAGCTAGTAATATTCGTGGCTGCCAATCAGCGCTGAGTAAAAGTTTCAACTGTCATAGCTATAGTCTGAATTGTCACGGGCTGTCAAATTCTATGAGTAAACGGTTACACACACTGACCCGCTTGGTTTGTACGAAAAGTTTTAAGCAGTGGCCGACAAAATGCTTCGGTGCTCTGTGGGTACATCCTATTAGGTTGCTTCATAGAGGCGGATTGCCGGCTCAGTCTGTGCTTGATTTAAAGATTTTTTTTTCTTGTGAAGGTTTTGATGTTTTCGTAATCTTAGCTGAAACTTCAGTAATTACCATACTCATTTAAAACTGATTAAGAAATGAAACTCTACATAAAATTACTTTCTATCAGCGATTGTGTGTTTAACTGTACTAAATTTAAGATATTGATATCTTAGGTTGATTAAATCTTGCCGTTGCCGACTTTTAACTGAATTGTACCCATACGTACAAAGCGTTTTGCGAATACTTACATTGTGCGCACAACCACAACTAAGTAGTGAAATTCCCTGCCGGAGTCATTGTTTCCTGATAGCTACAACCTTGGGGTATTTAAGTAAGGAGTGAATAGGTTACTTCTAGGCAAGCGTACTTCACCGTCGACCACATCATCGCTTACCATCAGGCGAGATAGTGTTCAAACGCGAGCCAAGGGTGTCAAAGATTCCGTAATCGATTGCTGTTGATTGTTACGCAATTTTTCGAGTACGGGTTCACCTAAGGGTGTTTTAAACATTTCTGAAGGTTATCTTACAAATTTTCGTCATCCTTTTTATCAGCTCTGTGCCTTTAATTGTCGTTAACAGAGTTAAAATACAATCCTTGTAATGTAAGTTATGTGGTTGACGGTTCTAAGTTCAAGTCTTCTTTTATCTCACCACTTCGCATTACATCAACAATTAAAATTGAACAAAGGAACCCAAGTGTTTGTTTACAATCATCCTGTATCAGTTGTACGCCATGCGATTCCTTAACTCACTTGTTTTTATGACAAGACCCCTTTGCGAATGAAGCTCATCAATACAGAATCACTAAAGAGTTTTCATTCATAATCATTCATTCTTTTGTAAACTATATTTACACACGGCAACATTGTCATCATTACTGATGAAAACTCTTACAGGATTTTCAACCCTATGTTTTTGATATAAGGTTGATATTTGAAGGTGTGGTGTAGATCATAAGAAGGAGTGTTGCCATACTCTGTACTATGGGTAGTGTTGTCATTGCGTTTAATTATCTGACTTGTCAACTCGTTCGTTATAGAGGCACGTCACGCGACAACAGCGATGCGTGAGTAATCACGATATTTTCGATTAAGGTTAGACCACATTCGAGGGCTTCCAACCTTGTTTATCAAAGCCTTTCATTATTAATGTCTTAAGCCAGCTAATGATACCACTAAGCAACGTTATGACAGTTATGTCGAATAATAACCGTAATAAACACCCAATTGGACCACATTTCTGAATTACAATACATATTTCATATCAAAAGCTATCAAGGTGTCTTTCCGAACGACTTTAATGGCCATCCAACGAAATTGATGTCCTTTCCAAAATGTGAACCAGATTCGAAATAAATTAAAGAAATTAATCAAACTTGAACTAATTTGGTATTTTTAATTTGAAATGAAAAATAAGCTGTCGTTTTAGCAATTAACAGTGTTCCAAAAATGTCGTCAACACATTAGGATCTGTTTGATCTATAACCTTAGGATAATGTGGCCTCGCCCTAACTCGGTAATTGGTTTTAAGCGCATGCATGTATTGCTGGCCTAAATTTCCTGCATTATCTGTGGCCATACATAATAACGCGGTCATTAGCTAAAACACTGTTTAATTAACTAGCTTAATGAGAAATTAATTCGCAATGATGTCACAGTGTAGTTAAATATCCCATGCTACATGCAGTAGGATAACTATTTTGACATTGACAGTTTTTGAGGGTAGTTCGAGGATTCGATGACTATTTTAATTGACACAAATCATATAGTCTCCTAATAACGAAAATGATATCATTTATAGCATCTGTTCGGCTCTCGTTTACGTCAATTCCTAACTGTTTTCAACAATTAAGTTTAACATTTGTGCTTCATCAAAACAATATTTCGAACTATCAATCAAGAAATTCATAAAAGTCCAAGATAATTAATCCAATCCATCGTTGGCGTTAATTAATACAATATTTTTGGTCATCTGTTTAAATCATTTGAAACACGTATGGGAAAGCTGTAGGTGTCAATTAACTAGTAAGTTTCCATTAGAGACTTATGTTTTAGCTTTCCAATTATATTAATACTAAGAAAATATCGTAATTAATAATAAGACAAAGTAAAGAAAATTCAATTGATTAAGTCTTCATGGAAGTTGTTGCACTGGCTTTTGGCGAACTTTTATTAGTCTGTGGCATTTTTTGGTAAATGGAGTCAGAGTTGGCGAGTTGGCATTTGACTTTGAAATGATCGTCAGTCTCCGAGAATCGAATGACTGTGTCGTCTAAAGTGCATCTATTAGTCATTGTACTTAATTATAACGGTGGTTTCAACCTATAACATATCCCCGGCACGTAAGTTGGCAAGGGTCGTTAGATGAGCAGAAGTCGTTTTTTAGGTATCTTTGGTAGTGAAGCGGGGCGCGGGGAACGTTTAGGACCTTTTCGAGCGCGCGATTGGTTGGTTAGTTGACACAAGGATCGGCTGACCAATCGTGTCACGTCCACGTTCGGTTCGCTCAATAATATGGTGGTTGGTCAGTTCGCGGAATATGCGCGAACTTACCTCCACTACGCCAAAGCCTTGCCAATGTTTGGTAGGGTTTAGAGCATTTAAACTTGGTATAAGTTTAAATGCTCTAAACCCTACCAATAAACACGGAATAAAGTTATACCAGGTATAACAAAGGTATAACCATACATTTTCATAGGTTTATACCTGTTATAACTTTATTCTGCGTTTATTAGTAAGAGGAATAATGTAAGGAGGTAAAATTGGTAGGAAAAGCTTGTAGTTCAATGCTATGTTTCACTTTTTTTTTACTAAAATATCTAAAACAGTAAGTTTTTTTATTAATACGACCACAAACTGTCATTATAAGTAATTCACAATATTATTACCGTGAACATCATAAACATGCGGTCAGCTGATGGGGTGAACGGCCAGCCGGTGTCATCGACCCCACTAATGGTGTACAAACCTATTTACTGATGACACTGATGAGAGTGAAATCTCCACAAGTGTATGATTATTCGGTGACCTTTGATTTTGACCGTTAGTTCTATAGAATTGTACTTCTATCTCTAGTTAGTGGAAACGATGACAGGACTCGGAGATATTTAAATTGTGCGCTTAAATTAGAATAAGATGATATTTTGTATACATGTTTAGTTTGGATGACAATGCATGGTTAGCTAAGTGACGTCATTCTAAATCCAATATGGCGGACGGCCCAAGATGGCGGACTAGTTATTTTTGTGCACTGCCATGATATAGGTATCAAATAAAATGTTCTGTGGTGTTTCGTTAATTAATTTACTTTTTTTTCGTTTTATACTTGCGCATTTTAGTCTGTTTTTAATCTTTTTAACCCCCGCCGGAAAAAGAGGGGTGTTATAAGTTTCACGTGTGTTGCTGTGTATCTGTGTTTCTGTGTGTCTGTCTGTGGCATCATAGCGCCTAAACGGATGAACCGATTTTGATTTAGTTTTTTTTGTTTGAAAGGTGATTTTGTCGAAAGTGTTCTTAGCTATGTTTGAATAAAATCGGTTCAGCTGTGCAAAAGTTATGGGCGTTTTACTGTTTGAATCGGGGTGTTTTCGCAAGATAAATGTGTCAGGGGTTTTTTAAATTTTGAAATTTTACTTGTTTATTTAATTGATGAATATATCGATAAACCATATGAGGAAGTAACCATTGACCAGTTTTCTTAGTAACTCTATATCCTAAGCTAGTACATTCTTGATCAATAGCAATGTCGGCAATCAGACACCAGCTTGCCTTTCCATATATGTTACAAACATACAAACGTGTCTTACCCATATGGAGGAAAGCGAGAAAAACGACTAATTAAAATGTCATTGAACTTCTGTTATTGACTTTGAATTTGAAATAATATTTGTTAATGGAGCGGTCGCTACTCGCTAGTCAATATGGAAACGGTAGCAAGTTTGTTAGGGTATGCGTCACACAATTGCGTCATGGATTTTTAGATAGCCTAAAAGAGAATGCCCATTTTGTAAGGGAACTTGGGCCTTTTGAAAAAGTGGTTGTATCTTGATGAATTTGGTTGTATATTCTAGAAAAAACACGTTATATTCATAATTAGAAAATATTTTTCATTTATTTTGTGGGGTTCACGAGATATAACGATGTTTCTGTTCTTGAAAAGAACCCTTATTACAATGCAATAAGGTGCATACAAATGTCCAAGTGAAGGAACCTGATCTGTAGTTGTCTGTACATATAAAGTAAAGGACACGGATGGAAAAAAAACACAAAATATAAATCCTATTTTCGGATAACATTGAAATCGCAGACACGATATCTCATAAGTGGCCTGTGTATGGGCAATCTCCTTTATACTATTTTTTTTTTCGTTTCAGGTAATTTATGGTCACTGATAGCGTGACAGTGGCAGGACGGAATGGATGAAAAAAACGTGTTGCGCCGACACCAAGTAAGATGCAAGGGCAGGAACATGATGATAGTTTATTGTCAATTGCACATAGGTACACCCACTTACTTAAATATTTTTTTCCATTTCAAGTATCATTCAAAGACACGATTTCCAAAAAAAAAAACACCCCAAAAAACCAATCCAAACCAATCCAATCCAATCACCAACCATCCATCCATCCATCCATTCCATCTTTTTCACAAAATATAAACCGACATCTAAAGCAAAACTAAAAAGAGCGAAAAGTCTATAGTAAGTTAGCTAATGGATTGTCAAAATACCCATGGTTAATCTATTTACACATTCGTGATTTTTGTCGTTAATGAGTTCGGTTGTATGTTCCATAACTTGAAAACTGCTGAACCGATGTTGTTGAAACTTATACTGTGTCCTAAGTTGAGAGATACCTAATCCAATAATGATCACGAACCGATTATTAGTTTCGGAGATATGCGACGACAAACATACACACATACTTATGAAATTTGGCGCACGTAAAAGCCCATACAGAGTAACATGTGAATATTGTGCAATGCCTACAATATTACATACATACGTGTCGAATTGATTACCTTCTTTTTTTGAAGTCGGTAAAAAAGGACTGTTTCATGATAGCTACAACCTTGGGGTCTTTAAGCCAAGGGTGAATAGGTTACTTCTAGGCAAGCGTGTTTCAACGTAGGCCACATCATCGCTTACCATCAGGCGAAGGTAGTGGTCAAACGAGAGACTATCGATAATAATAAAAAAAAAGTAGATACATTTCTATTTGTCTAAAATTATAAATCGATAAAATGTAGAGAACATCAGATTTTTTAGTATTTGATATTTCCTTAAAGCGTGTCTTTGATTGATACCTAATGTACTAGAAAAATAATTAATCATGTTAAAAAAATCATGTAATATGGTTTACGGCCAATCACACATAATATTTTTGGACCTGTGACCCACGAAAGTCTCGATTTCACGCTTGTATAAGGATTAAAAAATACATTATTATTGGTCAAGTCACCTTTGAACCTCTTTCGTAATACAAGCATTACGTAAAAGTTTAAACAATTATTAAAAGTCAGATATCAGATGACGCCATTCGGATGAAATCAGTCAAGATAATCCACTTTTGGTCACTGTTGGTGTTGAATTTCTCGAAAATAGCACTTAAAACGGAAAATAAGTACCATTAAAACACTTTGATATGTATACTAGCGGATGTATAGGAGCGGATGTATAGGAGCGAAAACGCGGCGCGCGGGCGCGCCGCGTTTTCGCTCCCGTCATCTGGCTACCTAGCTACTTACCTACCAACCCAACCCTACCTACACTACCTACCTTACCCTACCCACATACCTACCCTACCTACCCTATCCACATATCTATCCTATCCTACCCTACCTACCCTACACTACCCAACCAACCTTTTTTTTTTGCAAAAAGTTGCCTGTATCCTTCCCCAGGATGCCATCTATATCCTTGCCAAATTTCATTGAAATCCGCGTGGTGGTTTAGGCGTCAAAAGGTAACAGATAGACAGAGTTACTTTCTAATTTATAATATTAGTATGGATGAGTAAGCCAGAAGAGTATAAAGTATTGTACAGTCACACGATCTTTTGTTGCTAACCGAGCATGAAAACAGAAATCCTAGGCCTATTAATATCCCAATGGAAAAACCTAGTAAAGCTGCCTGACCTGGGGATCCAACCTAGAACCCCTTGCGAGACTAAACATACTTCTATTGCAGTACTTCATGTTTTCAAAAGCAAAAAAGTAACTAATATCTACTTAACCCGGAGATCAAAAACCTAGGGCACCCATCACACAGTAATCGCTTAGTTGTGACTACCGGAGCAACAAGACACTCCACAAAAACTGTCCTATTGCCAAGTACTCAAATCCTAGTCCTGCACTGCCTGATTATCCTCAACTTCCTAGCGTAATAGGACTTTTGAATACAGCAATTATGTCAGTAGGACATCGACTCAGACTTACCGAAATAGCTCTATGAGAAGACATGGTGTCCTCTGCGTCGCCCACTGGCCCTTTAAGTAGGTCCCTTACTATCTGATTGAAACAAAGACAAGGAATAAGCAGTAGTACTGTTTACTGCGAGTCTTTAGAATATTCACTGGATTAAACATTGAAAACTTAGATGAGTGTCATTGTTGAGGTTCCTAATGGAAAATATCGGTCTTTTCCATTAATCATAATCTTCCTACCTTTGTCCCAATTCATTCGGGGGTGGCGCAGCATTTCAGCCACATTCATACTCCAGACCTTAGTCACGACACGTTCCTTATCCCTTCACATCACAAGCCCATAACATGACAATCGATTTCCACAAACTTTGGTGCTTTTTTCTCTTACAGTTTACGTTAAAACTTTTATCAAACAAATTATAAGATGCCCATGTCCAGCAGAAGACAAGCTAAATTGGTAATGAGAGTAACTTAACCAACAGATCTCCCATCCAAGCATAATCGACCCCTTCGCAGTTTCAGATCTAGTTAATATTTAAAGTGTTCGACAAAGCCTTCATTATCAAGGCATTAGAGTCTATTATCCTGTACCAGGATTATCTAAATACGTTATCCAGCAATCCCACCAGCTTATACCTTAACAATGTTTTATCTTGGTTGATTACAACACGCTTTCGCAAATATATTTTCATTGGGACATTGTGAAAAGGTCACCGCGATTTTTAATACTTTCTAATTAATAAAATGTTTGGTTTCATGTGAGGTGTTAAAATATACAGTTTCAACGTTTTGTTTACTCTGAATGTTGATGATTTTGGAAGCTTTGGCTGTCATAAAATCAGAAATAAACGATCGGTTATCAAATCAAAATTAAATGAGTTGATTGCCAATTAACGATATGCTTTGAATATGGGCTTTATTATCATCATAAACCATTGTCGGTATCCAGCAGGACAAAGACCCTCTGAAGCCATCTGTTTGGTGATTCTGAACGGTTACATACTTAATTCATCATCATCATCATTTCTGCCGAAATACGCCTATTGTTGGTCACAGGTCGATGTTTCGATCGCAACGTCAATGCTTTTGATTTCATCCCGATTTTTAGCCCGATTTCGCTAATAGATTATCATAGATAGGCCCCCCTTTACTTAAGGCAATCCCCACGCTTATTTGCCAATCTCATCTAGTTTCTACTCGTGATAGCAACCACGTCATCTGCCCATCTCACCGCATGACAACCTACACTTCTTCTTGCAATCATTGAACTTCAATTCCTTCCACTCCAGCTTTCATAACCGCGCCTTGCTTGGTTTCCTGTCCTTTGAGTTCCATAATTCGTTTACTGATATCAAAAACTTTCCGTACGTCTTCTTACTAATCTAACCAATCAAAAACTTTATCAGCGTTCATCATCATCATCAGCCTTTTAATTTGCCCTCTTCTAGGACACAGGTCTCCTCTCTGTGAGAGGGAATGGGCTGTAATCCACCACGCGGAACCAGTGTCGGTGGATCAGCGTTGTTCTTCTGCAACTCCCCTGCTATATCCCCCATCATGATCTATAGCCCACTAGCTACATCTGTAGTCTTTGTTCGGTCGCAATATAGTCCAATTACCGGCTGACAGGGCAGTGTCCGCAGGCGAAGCCGCGGTTTGTGGTCGCGCTCTGTGCAAGCGTTGTCTTGCGATATGGTTTGAATTGCACACCCGTTTCTGTTATGAAGTTGGTTGAGAGTTTTGTGGGAAGGATAAATAAGATATTTTATTGAAGTAGAAGGGTATGACTAGGTATGGGAATATCACATAGCCATGTAATAAATAGGTACTCGGTCGTCAATGAATCGAATAAGAATATTGTACAAGTCTATGAAATATGTACGTATGTAGATGATATGTCTTGATAAGGACATGGAGATAAACTATCGGAAAACGAAAATCGCATGTTATAAATGTTTATCAGAAAAAAATACATCATCAGGTGTCGTCAAAAACATATCCTCATCTGCTCTAGTTCTCAAAGATTTTCTTACAATTAATTTAAATTTTAGACCGCTTTCACTTTTATGACAAAGATATGTAGAGAAAACATATCAACTAATTAATTAACAAAACTAAGCTTCTTTACTAGTCAATCAAGTTTCTTTTCCATTGATGACACCCCAAACCAACAAGAAACAGACTTCTTCATTTCCATATATATCCGTAACTTGCTTAACAAGAGACAACTCATTACGTATAAACGAACCGGTTTTCAAAAACCTGTAAGAAACATGTTTCCTCAGTACCCTTCGTAAGCCTGAAGAGGTGGAAACAATGCATGTTTTGGATAGGTTTTCAAGGATAGCGTGCACTCCGTACTTTTAGTCAATCGATACGATTGTAAATATTACATGGACCCATTAGTCTGCAGGAACTGCTAACAGGTGATAGGCTTGGAAATTTTGAGTTGAGTAAGACCAAAGAAAAGATGGATGGACTGTGTGAAGGATGATGTAGAAAGAAAGGGGGTGAGGTTGAGGACTAATATAGAAGAAACCGACGCCGACCCCAAATAAGAAAAAAACGTTTTAGGAATACTTTTTCATGTTTTCATTCCCTGCTAGAGTCTGCATTTCCTGATAGCTACAACCTAGGGGCTTTAAGTTAAGAGTGAATAGGTTACTTCTAGCCAAGCGTGCTACATCGTCGACCACATCATCGCTTACCATCAGGTGAGATAATGGTCAAGCGCAAGTCAAGTATTAAAAAAACAATGGGTTTTTTTACACTTCTGATATGTTTTCCGGCAATATCAGAAGAGGGAATCAATGATCAACGGCCGATTACAAGAAATTGACTCACTCCATTTGCTAGACATATCTGCACGTCCTAAGTCACTGTCTGTAAATTAATATGATTGGCGAATCCAAGGATTATAGACTTATCATTGTGTTCTCCAGTCAACTTTAGTAAGCAGTACGGGGGTTGAAGTAAGGCTGAAAGAAATAAACTAGTACACCAAAATTACCGTTAAAATCGCTAATTGATTAACAATTAAATCGATACATATGAATGCATATTTGACTAAACTAATAAGGTTTCCCATTAGTGCAGTTGATCGTATGTTTCTAATCTAATTATCTTACAATAATTATGACAGTATTTCTACTTCTTCTCGTGGCCATTGGAGTAAAAACTTTTTCGGAATACTATCATTGTGCGTGCAGCTAAGCAGTGGAATTCTCTGCCGGAGTCTGTGTTTCTTGGTAGTTTCAACCTGAAGGTCTTTAATCAAGAGTAAATAGGTTACTTTTAGGCAAGCGTGCTTTACAGTCTATCCACATCATCGCTGACCATCAGGTCAGACAGTGGCCAAACACAAGTCTATCAACAAGTAAAATTTCACAATTTAAAAACCCCCGACACATTTAACTTGCGAAAACACCCCGATTCAAACAGTAAAATGCCCATAACTTTTGAACGGCTGAACCGATTTTATTCAAACATAGCTAAGAACACTCTCGACCAAAGTATCTTTCAAACAAAAAAAACTAAATCGAAATCGGTTCATCCGTTTAGGCGCTATGATGCCACAGACAGACACACAGATACACAGCAACACACGTGAAACTTATGACACCCCTTTTTTTCCGGCGGGGGTCAAAAATACAAAAAATCGTTAAGTAATCCTTAACAAGGTTACAAACATAATCTTAGAACGAGTTAATTACAAAGCGATCCTCCAGGATACTTTCCTGTAACTACGATCATCGTTTGAAAGAATAACTCTTTCTAGAAACAGTAAACGTCAGAAGGTTTTGTTATACAATATTTTCACGGAACATATTTCTTTGTAGTGTCCTTTTAAATTAAATTTACTCTTTGTGAAGTGCCTTTGTGTTCGGAGGAGCTTCTTGGTGAGTTGGAATCTTGCAGGTGTTCTAAGAATTGACTTTTGTTACACTGTGGAACTGGGTTTGACATTGTTTCGATAAATGGAGTGCACTTTGTTTCGCCATAATTGCCAATCAACAAAAAGTTAAGGGACCACCGACCCTCACATCTATATACTTAGATTATAGGATTTATTTAAGAAATTATTTGTACGTCGTTTTAAAGAAAACTTCCTCCACTCCAGCAGACTCAGTCACTCGCCATAGAAACGGAAACTACTCTCGATCAATGTCGGTAAATAACAATTGAGAGTGGCTAAGTCGAAGAGTAAATTACTAAAAAACCGGCGAAGTGCGAGTCGGACTCGCGCACGAAAGTTTCCGTACCATTATTGCAATAAAATCACGTTTATTGTATGGGATCCCCGCTTAAATATTTATTTTATCCTGTTTTTAGTATTTTTTGTTATAGCCAGTTATAGCGGCAACAAAAATACATCATATGTGAAAATTTCAACTACCTAGCTCTCAAGGTTCATGAAATACAGCCTGGTGACAGACAGACCGACAGTGGAGTCTTAGCACGTAACCCTAAAAAAACTTTTGTTTTTTCCAGTAATATTTTTAGAAGGATATCAGATACACGATAATGTGGTTGAACGTGATTCCCTCTTCCTATCAGATTGGGATCTTATGCTATCATCTCGGTAGGATATTAAAGGATATTTGCTCACTCTCTTATTTCCAAATCGTTAACCAGTTTCATACTGTGTGTGATCGATCCAAAGCCCAAGCTTTAGACTGAAATTGTTACACTGATAAAGATTGAAGAAAAGAAAAAAAATATGGGGACTATGTGTTATTTCGGCAGCTCATGTCAATCCCATACTTTTTACCCGACTGCCGAAGGAGAGTTATGTGTTTATCAGTCATGTGTACATCTGATTTTGGTCAGCCAGCTCGCTAATATGTATCCTCCGACTGCACAGCATGATTTTATCCTTGTTGACGTCGCTTTTTAAGCAGTCGAGTTTTTTTTGGTTCTTTTTGAATTATTTTAGTTTTCGATCATCGTTGATAGAATAGGACCGGTGACCTGGTGAAGGTTGTGGGGATCCGCTGGTTGCGAGACGCACGGGACCGGTCAATGTGGCGACGCTTGGGGGAGGCCTATGTCCAGCAGTGGACGTCTTCCTGCTGATATGATGATGATAGAATATCTCTTGCCTCAAAAGTTTCATCCTTTGTAGTTCTTACTTCTACACTAGACTTCCTTGATACAATATCCAATTAACTAAGTACCCTACACACCTTACAAACACTAACTTTCTCTAATCGACTTCATTAATTCGTCCTGTCTTAAAGCCTCTTACTGTGTTCGTAAATTCGCTGGCGAGACAACAAATAACTTGATTAAAGGACTTCGTTTATTTATGACCTTGCTATCGTATCGAGGAGTAGAATGTAAATGGAGTGTTAATGGGTCCAATACATAAACATTATGCGTAGAGTAGGAAAAACAATGTGTGGCGGGATGCCATATCCGTAATGAGTTACGTCATTGCTATAAAATAATTGAGTTACTTTAAAAGTAGATCCGGTCCACACTGGTTGGTGTAGTGAATGAGCCCTGCTACTAAATGACAAATGATTTTATTTCTGTAAGTTGGTTTGTACTGTGGCTTTATAATAACAGCCGCACTGGTTGATCATCAAGGTTAAGCAACGCTTGACGAGGTCGGTCCGTAGATGGGTGACCGTTTCAACATACCGAGTTTCCTCCGTGCCTCGGAAAGCACGTTAAGCCGTTGGTCCCGGCTGTCATTTGAAGATCTTTGACAGTCGTTACGGGTGGTCAGAGGCTTGAGATCTGACACCAGTCTTGCCAAGGGGTCCGTGTTACCCACTTACTGGGTTGTGGAGGTCAGATAGGCAGTCGCTCCGTGTAAAACACAGGTACTCAGCTGAATCCGGTAAGACTGGAAGCCGACCCCAGTATAGTTGGGCAAAGGCTAGGCAGATTGAGTTGGTTTGTACAAACACTTTTACATGTTGATCATATTTTTTTAAACTACATGTGGTCGGCGTTTCCTATCTGACTACTCTGAGAATAATAATAAATTATGAAATTGTTTATTGACACAAAATACAGGAGTAACATACTTATTTGAAGCCCTGGCTCCTGTGCTAGGTAGCAACCTGTGTTACAGGAGCCAGAAAGGCCGAAACAAACTCAGAGGTTACAGTCTCTTTTAAATTTCAGACAAAATCTTGGTTAGATCATGCACTAGGATGCTGCTAACTGGTTCGCTAATATTTTTACTACATAGTAGATATATTAGTAGTCGTAGTAATAAGGCGCTTTGCAGATGGAGCAACTTTAGTTGAGGCAATTTGTTTTTTTTTTAGTTACCTTTAAAAGTTGTCGGTTGCTTCAACCAAATAGCCCGGTTTACGGTTGCCGCAATTTCATGGCAATCTATGAGCAGCACTTGTTCTCATTTTATTTTTATTATTCTCAATTAACTTTACACCACCGATACCAACTCGACAGTTGCTAGTTAGCAACTAACTTAGTAATCGATTGCAGCAACTGAAAACTGTTGTCCATCACTTGAAATCGCACCTCGAGTTGCTACGTGTGCGCAGTTCCATTGAGATATTATATCTAAACAGCTAGTTGCCAGTTGCTGCAATAGTTGCTCCATCTGCAAAGCTCCTTAGATTCTGCTGCTCATTCAGATGCATCATTCTTACACCTAAATTCAATGAATCTGCGTAGTCTATTCCCGATTTTGTTTAGGTCGATTTCCAGCCCAACTGAATATCAGCATTCTACATGGAGTAGCATCCCATTACACAAAATTTAGCATCTCAAAAAATAGTTACTCCATTTCCTGTCCACTCCGTGTCATTCGCATATCTCACCGCCTTTCTTTATAAGCTGGGAAATGCACTTATCACCAGCGGTCAGCGCACAGAATTCAGTTACGTTTTATGTATTTGCTTGGAAGTGATTAATGACAGGATATCGGGGTGCAAGGGTACGCGATAAGCCGACGCTGCGGCGCAGTAAGGTTCACAATAAAACCGTTTCCGTGTTCGTATCGTATAGGAAATCGGAGCGGGAATCGGATGCGGAATAATTGATACAGTGTTAGATATTGCGGTTTCAATATCGTAGATTGGCTGGGTTTGTTTCGCTCACCTCAAGTGTAATCATTTCTGAGGTGTGATGCTGTTTGTTGCGTAATCTTGGGAACATAGTTGCGTTGAAATTGCTCTATTGGAAGGAAATCATATCTAATAAGAGCTATTTCATACTTCATACCTATTTCTGGTACCCAGAAACGTTGCTATGATCAGGTTTGAAGGGTATTATCGGTATAATCTGAATGGTTGAGAGTTTGTGACTATTATAATTGTTTGAGTTAGAGAACACCCGCGCGACCGAAAATTCAGTAGTTTTTTGTACTTTCCTTGTTTTTCTATGACTTTAAAAAAAGCCTTAGATCAAAATGTAGTTATTTCAATTGTTTTTGAGTTGGTGTAAATGTCATTAATATACACCCTGCGGTTTTTGGCTGAAAATTTTGTGACTATTGAGAAGACTGCAAATAGAGGTGTTTGAAAGAATATATATTAGGACTACCCCAAATAAATTGAGATAATGGTCCAGGGGGAGGATGATGATGATGACTGCATCTGGGATTCCTCCAAAAGTGGACATAAATTGGTGTAATAAGACGATGAATCAAATGGGAAAATTGGCTTAATCTCGAAAACGATCACTTACTGCCATACTTGATTAATTCTGATTAAAACTGTTCAGCACTTCGCACTTATCACTTCAACAAAGGGACGTCAGGATGTCCTTATTAATAAAGGAGATGAAGACAATGCAATTTGTTCAATTATCGCCATTATCAATTTATTTAGCACTGTGATGAACTGTTCTGGACTTTGATGGTGTAGGCGGATTCCATTGTGACAGAAGTCTTTTGTTTTCAAGAAAAAAAACCACTGTAACAATTTATTTTTTATGACCGTGACCTCTCGGAGTATTCCCGTTTGAGCACCTATTTTCGGGCACCTATGCCTTGAGCACCAAAGGTATTCCCATTTGAGCACCAATCAATATTTTAACGTGGTGCTCAAACGGGAACAAAAAATAAAATTTGACTTTATTCCCCATTGAGCACCTACGGTGCGGTAGCATCTAGTGATGGGGTGGGCCTAAATCATATCGATAAAAATCAGCAGTTTTATTGCAGAATGTTATCATTTAATAAAAAATATCATCATTGACATAAAAGTCACCTCTTGAGCTTGAGTTCGTGGGTTCAAATCCGGTCAAGTACCAATGTGACTTTTTCAAATTCATATGTACTTTCTAAGTTTCAAAAGCAATCATTTTTATGTCACATAGGCCTACATGTTATAAAACGTCGATAAAAGGTGCACGGTTTGGGTTGGTCGTTTCCTGTGGAAAAGAACCGGCAAGAAACTCCATGGTTACTCTTTTAAAAAAAAAATGGTTTAACAATATTTCCATGTTACAGCAGTACTTAGATTGGGGGGACAACGCAGGCCCGACAATAAATGTAAGAAACTAAAAAAATGTTTATATCAAAAATAAAAAAAAGATTAAAAAAAATAAGTTGAATGAGATAAAATATTAACAAATGTAAAAGCTTGCATCTAGATATCTAGAAGGCCTACGATGTTATCTTGGTTATCACTGGAAAAGGTGAAGGAAATCACAGTGAGGAAAGTTGGACTTATAGCTAATTTATTAGTTTGAAATCGCCAACCAATGCTTGTGCCTTCTCTGTATGAGAAGAGGCCTTCGCCCAGCAGTGGGATAGTTACAGGCTGGTTATGAAAAAAAAATACAGATATAAATGAAAATGTTAGCAAGTATGTAACAAGTATTCGTCTGGTGTACCAGAGACTTTTCAACTAAAATGTTTGAGTTATTTAAAATTATGAACTCGTACAAATGATAAAGCTTTTAATTAATTTTCAAAAGTTCATCAATGTGAAAGTTCACATAGCTCTCAGCTTTGATACAATCTCTGTGACCGGTCAAACACCCTGACGCTTTCATACATATGGAGACTTCATTTAACTTTAACGTTTACTTTCGAAGAAGAAAACCTATTAATAAGTTGAAGATAGAAGTTTTTATTTCCATTAGGCTTTTAGAGACACTTAGTAAAGTCAATATTGAGGTGTTATGGTAGACAAAACGACAAAGAATATAGCGCTACGTATATTATTAACTCTTCCTTACATTATACAAAACACGTCTTGCCTGTAGTAGATGATAATCTTTGAATGAACTAATCCGATTACGAAAATGCATTTTCACCATTTTCCATGGACAATGTCCAACTCCCAAGGGAGTAAAGTGATTTGAGTTTGGAACGTCAATTTCGTGTGGAACCTCGTGGTATGGCATTGTAAAGAGGTTTGTTCTAAAATCGAACTGGCCTCTTATGGTGGCCAAGCCAGCAGAACTCAAGAAAAAAAGAATAAGGCGCGATTTAAAAGAATCATGTTTCTATACTTTTGACTAATTAAATAAACACCCATCACAATTTCTATAAATGCACCGTCCGTATGTGTCCAACATCAATAATAACTTTTGATTTATGTTAATTACAAAATAAATAATTAATTCGTGGAGCCCTGCCTTTTTAATGTCTTGCAGAAGGAGTGAGAAGTAGATTATGCTCCTCTGGGATAAAGCCTATATTCATCTTGTGCAGCTGGAACCCCTCGTTTTATTCAGGACTCTACACAACTCGTTTAGAGCCCCTCGTTACGCTCAGGGTTCAATATGCCGCCAGTGACGTAAGACACTGCTTTATTCCCTTGGTACATAATTTCAACTACTCAGATATGGTGAAGCTTCTTATCTCGGTAAATCCTTATAAACTGCACGTTTGTCCACTGGAGCGAAACCGCGAAAAGCTAGTGAACAACTCGAAAACTATTTATCCGAACTCTATGGTTTTGGCTTTAAGGTAGCCCTAGTCGACGGCAACCTATTTTGTGTGTTAAAATGCATGCTATCTCATCCGACAACACGTGCGAAAGAGATAGATGCTGTGATGAGCAGTTAGAAGCTAGTTCGCGTACGAATTAGCACTTTTGCAAGTTTGTAGCGAAATGGATGGGGACGAAAACGAGCACGCGAAATTTTATATACAGACCTTTGGGAATCTAGATATCATGAAAAAACGACTAACTGTATATTTTCAATAAAAAAATATTTGCATTGTTAAGCTACTAATCTATCCCTGAATGGTGGCCGTTTTGAAATTTTCCTTCTTCTTATGGTATTTATTTCCGCCCAAAGATGCGAATGATCGACTAGTGTAACCTTAATTCATCATCACGTTTTCTGGCTAAGTTTAACGCCAAGTAACATAGACCAGCCAATAAATCAGCCACATTTCTTCCCTAATGCCACTTTAAACGCTGTGTTCGTCATAAATAACCCTAAAATAACTACTTAAGCAAGCAACCACTGTGTTTTAGAGGGTGACTATACTACTGTTACTAAATTAAAATCGATACTACAAAGGGTGAGAGAACATTTGTTTGTGCTACCCTACCTACCCTTCAAGTCCTGCTGATTGTGATTTAATTCCTTTGTGAACTATTGAACATTAAATGTTATAGGTAGTCATATTTTGGATTAGTAGTGTCTTGGGCTAATTAGTTATGACAATAGATTAAGTGAACAATGGGGAGAATTGTATAGGTCTATGTATACTATATGAAAATGAATAGAACTGCTTATAAATGTAATATGTATATTATTCAATTGTAAGATGTACCATTTTAATACAGACAGTTTTGTAAGTCATTACACTTATTAGTTATAGACAAAACGAAATAAAAAAAGGTTCTTTGAGCCAATTTATCCCGGAGCCGTTAAGGGTTTTTCACAACCTAAGGCCAAGTTTTTTGATCCTCAGTTAATTCAACCAATGTTTCAAAATTCAGTAAAACGCTTTTATTCGTCAATTGTTAGTCTAACAAACTGTCAAATAATTAACTCTCCAAATTATTTGACCTTTTGTAAGACAAAGAATTGATCAAAATTCGCATTGTATCGAATTTTTAATCCGTTGGTTAGCATATTTAACCATAGGTTGACTTAACCGAGGATCAAAAAAGTGTGCCTTAGGTTGTTAAAACCAACCAACCAACGTCTGGATTGCATATCAACCAATGCTTAAACTTGCTTACTTATTTAAAAAAAATTGCCTATTGCGTAACTAAAATGATTGCCAATCTAAAGTGTAACGTACACATATGTACCTACCTATACCTTCAACGAAATGCATCGATCGAGTAAAATTAAAGCTGACAACTAATTTAACCCTCCACTGCGCATAGGTAAATAGTTGGGGTCAAAGCAGCATATCAAAGTTATGCTCCGTTGAGCCAAACCGACATTATAACGAAGCAGCTTTTTGAAATGACTGGGAAACAGGAAAATTACACAAAGTACATCGATTTTATTAGTTTACTAGCTCCGGCCAGTGACTTCGCTTGCGTGAAAGTGGTCCCAAGGCTACTTAATAATAATGTGGATAATAAAAAAGGCAACATACGCCTGGTATCACATCGCATACGACTCGGCTGGGCAGCGTTCGGGAAGTTGCACGGTTCTCGTCCAACTTACCACAGTGTCTCAAGACGAAAGTCTATGCCCAGTGTGTTGCCAGTGATGACATTATAGCTCTGAGACGTGGTCGCCTACAATAGGCCTCATCAGAAAGCTTATTTATAAGTAGTCACTCACTATGCTCGGAGTTTACTTGCGTGATCGAATCAGAAATGTAGAGATCCGCAAGAGAACCAGGGTTACCGACATAGCCCGAAGAATTGCCAAACTTAAGTGGCAGTGGGCAGTGCACATTGCTCACAGAACGGATGGCCGATGGGGCAGAAAGATTCTGGAGTGGCGACCGCGAACCGGAATACGTTGCGTTGGAAGGCCTTCCACCAGGTGGATCAATGATCTATCTGGTGAAGGTTGCGGTGATCCGCTGGTTGCGAGACGCACGGGACCGATCAATGTGGCGACGCTTGGGAGAGGCCTATGTCCAGCATTGGACGACTTTCGGCTGATATGATGATGATGATGACGCCTGGTATAAACAGTATCCCAATCTAGGACGTGGTCTACCCGTATGTCGAGATTTACCCAAATCTGTTCAACCGTGAAAAGGTAACAAATAAACAGACATACAGAGTTACTTTCGCATACACAATAATATAAAGTATGCATTCAAATATTACTGTTTATAGTCAATTGCTTTTAACAGCTTCACCAGATACTTTTAACGTTTTGTTTTCAATACAACATTATCTTAAAAAAGCTTGTAAATCATACTGTACACATTAGGAGGATTGATTGCAAACCTTTCACATGCCAAATGTGGCAAAGTGTTGGTTATATTGGGACCAATGTTTTTGTTTATGGTAGGGCCGTTATTTTGAGTTCGAAGGCAGTTTGAAGGACATTTGGAACAATGTGACGTGTACTTTGCAGATTTATTGAATTTTGGAATATCTTAGCAGTTTTCAATCTTCAGACTAGCAGTTAGCGAAGTTCCAATTTAGACTTCACACATGCCAAATGTGGCAAAGTGCTGGCTATATTGAGACCAATGTTTGTGTTTATGATAGGGCCGTTATTTTGAGTTCGAAGGCAGTTAGAAGGCTATTTGAAACAATATGTGTGCTTTGAATGTCTATTAAATATTGGAATATCTTAGCAGTTTTCACTTTTCAGTCTATAGCAGTTAGCGAAGTGCCAATTTGGACTATCTTTGCAAACTTTACACATTCCAAATGAGGCAAAGTATGGGGGCTATATTTGGACCAATGTTTGGGTTTATGCCACTGCCGTTATTTTAAGTTTGAAGGCAGCCTTGAAGGACGTTTAAAACAATGAGTTTGCTTTTGTTTTTTATTGAATGATTTATGTGGGTAGGTATATCTTCACACTTTTCAATCTTCAGTCTGGAATCAGAAATGTTATTTTTTGGACTAAAGGGAACTAGAGGGGACTAGATAATGGGATTATCATAAAATCGTAAAATTGCCCTCATCTTCATCATCTTATCAGCCGAAAGACGTCCAGTGCTGGACATAGGCCTCCCCCAAGCGTCGCCACATTGATCGGTTCAAATTGCCCTCATTACTTCCTAAATATGCATATGCATGACACTTTCGATTCTAAACTGTTTAATATCTAAACATGTTCATATTAGTCTGTTTCCTTTGCGTTCTGTTAATTTCAGTCCTGTGTTCTACCTAAAGTTGTAAATAAATACAAAATTTCCTCAAGATCTTCCTTCCCTGTAACCAAAATTAGTGTAATACCTTAAATTTACACATAAAGACAACAAAGACCGGCCATGTTTAGAAGGGTCGTGCGCTTGCGCATCAAAGCGTCACAGTCCTTCGCAGAATTCTGCGCTTGCGACGATGATAAATCAGAAGTTTATTGTTACAGCTCTAACTTGTCACTTCTAACTAATAAAACCCATCTCGTCGGTCTAAACATTTACATTTTTATTATAGAATTGCCTGAAAATGGTGATAATAAAAATTATACTTGCTTTATTTTTTGTTAGTTTTCTACATGTATGAATTTAAATCAAATATCAACTGGTTTCAAAGATGAAAAAAAAAGTTCTTTGAAAGAGCTTCTTTTGAAGTTGCAGTTCACACCGTCTTCTTATGGGATAATTCTTTTTAAAGGTGTCGAACTGTTAAGCCATTAGATCACAATATGGTGTTATTAGATCTTCATTTTCATAATAAGGCGTAATGACCAAGTTTTGATATGTAGTTTAAAGATAAGACTAACACATTAGACATCTATTAGCGGGTACATCAAAAACTGCTTTGATTTTGCCGGTTTTAAAATAAAGATTTTAAATAAGTTTGATAATAATTTTCTTGTTGTAGAGGTCAGATATGCTCTTGCTATAATTATGTAGAACTAGCTGCTGCAGTCTTTTATTCGTATAAATTATAGCCTATGTGTTATTCTGATGAATAAGCTATATTATTGTAAAATTCATCAAAATCCGTTCAGTAGTTTTTACGTGGAAGAGTAACAAACATACATACATCCATCCGTCCTCACAAACCTTCGCATTTATAATAGCAGTATGAAGTAGAATACTGGTGTTCAGCTGCATTCGGTAAGACTAGTACCAACCTTAAAATATAATTATGTAGGTAGTTGAAAAAACAGACGATAGAAGATAAAGAAAACTTCTTTAGAGCAAGACAGCATGAGACCTAAGGGTTTGGCTACGCGCTCAATCTTGCATGCTCCAACAGTTTAAACTAAAGTTTAAAAAAAAGTTAAACTAAATTACATCTAACCTTAATTCGTTTTGCCGTGTTAACGCACATGTTTGCTGGTACAAACAAGGATTTGTACAAATATGATTGAGCGTGTATCCACGCCCTAATCTAATAAATACCTTTAAACGAGCAATTATTGTATATATGTAATATATATAATCTGAATAACGACAACGGCACCAACGATTTTCATGAAATTTAGTATAATAGTAATCGATCCAGCTAGGTTTCATTTTGAGAAAACCTCGTTTTCTCTATTTTCACCCGAGTAGAGCTCGGTCGCCTAGGTACTGCGTACTTAGACACTAAGTAAAGGACATGGCCTCTTATTATATGTCCTGTTTGTACGTGACCAATAATTTTACTCAATAGAATTCTACGTCACAATATAATGACAAACTAACGCACTTCCATTTCCTCCACAGACATAAATCTAACTAGATAACGCAAAACCCTCCATCTGTATGAAAACCAAGCGTGCCACTTTTCACACACAATTTAAAAACAAATTTACTTACCAATGAAAGAAAACATTTCTAATGCCTCGGTCAACTTTTTCTATACAGTCTTTACAGCTCAATATGGCATAATTAGGCTCTTTTCTAGATTTCCGGAACCGTTAATGCTAAATGAAAAGCTCAAAGTACGATCATTGATCGTAATTTTATTCCGTTTTTTAACACGCGAAGTACATACAATCGCGTCACTTAGTGGGGTCTTTTAGTCAAGAGCGAATGGGTTTTTTCTAGGCAAGCGTGCTTCATCGTCGACCAAATCATTGCTTACCATCAGTTGAGATAGTGGTCAAGCGCGAGCCTATAGACCATAACAAAAAAAGTTTATTAAATATCTGTGAATTTTCCATTAAGATGAACGTGGAAGTAACCACGTATAATTTTAACCCGTAACCGCATACGTGTATAATATTAGTCACTACTCAGATACACATATGTAACAAACCCAGCTGTAAGTCACGTGTGGGTTCCGTAACGTCGCATGAACTGTTATCAGTGTTTGTTAAACTGCAATGTTTCTTAATAAACGATTAACTGTTGTTAAATCATTGCACGTCATTACGGATTACGACACGTCCTGTATTGCTTTGTTTTGCAAAATGGCGCGTGTGTGTCATTGTCTGTTGTCCTGCATTGCTGTGCTGGAAATGGGTAACGCCTTAGAATGATACTGTGTGCGTATGAAAGTAATGTTGTCAAAATCACAAACTCCAGCCTTCAGTCACTAGAGTCACTTACTTTCCTTATAGGCACTACGATTTCTGTTAACGTAAATGCTTTTTCTTTTTTTCTTTTTCATCACTCTAATCGATATATGCACTTAATCTATCAGCTGTTTGTGGTTACACCCACAAAAGAATGTCCCCATCTCATTTCGCAATCTTTATTTGCGACACCCTCAGAGTTTTCGTGATTTTCCTACAACAATACGACCAGTAATTTCACAATATTAATACACTCCTCAAATACTTTTAATGACCACAAATATTACCCGCATTATTATTACAGAAAAAAAAAACAACAAACAAAACTCCGCCCTCATAACGTGATTGAAAAGACCTCGTTCAATAAATGTTAAAAATATTGCAATAAATTTAGTGGTCGGGGGAAAACAACATGGCGGCGTACAGTTCCCACGGGTACCCCGGTCCAATGTAACCCCGTTGCAGACACAGTGTTAAAAGAATATGGGGCGCTAAAAATAATCGTCGCCGAACGTTGTATGGACATTTTTATTGGAAATAATTATACTTTTGATTTGTTTGGGAATATTTAAATAAATGGAAATGTTAATGCAGTTAGTGTAGTCATTAATTTTTACTGTGCACTTAAGTTTAAGGCGCCGATTCCCTTGAGTACTTGATTTTAAAATGAGAATCACGTCTAAATGGCTAGTCGTAATTTTTTGGAATAAATATATGTTATATTAGACCATTTTCTTAATAATTTCATCAGAGCAGAATTTGAGTTTTATTCGTATAACATAGTGTAATTCATTTGTAAAGTTATGTCTAAAACGGACAAAAACACGACAATCGCACCAAAACCGCTGGGCGTATTTTAATAAAATCGACACCATATCAAAGACAATTTAATTATCTACATTTATTTTTATATTTTGATCTGAAGCTTTTTTTTAATGTCATAGAATAATAAGGAAAGTACAAAAAACTACTAAATTTTGAGTCGTGCGGGTGTGAAACGAGTGCGCATTTTGTTCCCTCAAGGTCGTTGGCGTTAGTCGTCGTCTTAATTTATTTACAAAACATTGAGTTCCCCTGACTCAGGGATGTCCCTTGAGGCGTGGATTTGCTGCAGATTTATCCTACCACTAGCTGTCCCACGCGGCTTCGCTCCTGTCAACTGGCTACCTACGTACCCCACCCTACCTCCCCTACATACGCTTACGCAGCGCACGCAACGGAAGCTCTCAAAAAGGATTCCGTTTTTGCAACATTTTCCATTTTTGCTCCGCTCCTATTGGTCGTAGCGTGATGTTATATAGCCTATAACCTTCCTCGATAAATGGACTATTCAACACAAACATAATTTTTCAATTCCAACCAGTAGTTCTTGAGATTAGCGCGTTTAAACAAACAAAACAACTCTTCAGCTTTATAATATTAAGTATAGATTATATATAGCCTTGTTTAGTTATCCGTTCAATTATTTATTTGCTCAGTACATCATTTCAAATACTTAATTAAAAATAAATACCTATATATACACTTAAATAAAAATAAAATAAAACTACGAATAAAAGGGCGGCGGTCATAGGGCGTCATAAAATTCGTCCACATCGCTGTCAACGTGAAAAGTGCCCAGAACGCTGGCAGCATTGCCACGTTGGATGGCAATGCTGATTCTCTGGCCAAGGAAAAGCCCAGCCCTCTGGTCACGTGAAGAGTCGACTAACCGTTTGCTTACATCTCGAAATACTCGAAGAGCACTCGGACCCCATGGACCTAATGTTTCAACCCCAAACGGCTCAAATATATAACTTCCAATAAGGTTGTTGTATTTGCGCCGTTTGAGGTTTTCTGCACCAGCAGCAGCTGCCCCAGCACAGCCCGCCGTGCTAAGAAGATGGGATGGCGCAAGGGTGTCGACACATGTTGCATCCCACACCAAAGGCCTACCCACCTTCCAAGGCATTATGGTCATCCCGTCTGGTCTCTTCCCATCGTCGCGCGCCAAGCCATTGGGTTCTAAAACAGCTGGCACCCCGGCGGTGACAAGAGCCCGACGTATGATGTCATTAATGCTGGCGTGCCGTGCTAACCGACCAGCGCTCCTACTGCAGGATAGGCCATGGTGTCCGAGGCGGTCGACTGCTTCACCACATTGACAACGATGTGGAGCTCCGCTGGGAGCACCCAAACGCAGACATGTAGCGATCCGGAAGGTGTTGTCACTCAACATAGTACCTAAGTTGGGTGACGGTAGTGCCTGTAGCCAGAGGCCCGACTCCCATTCTCCCACAGCCAGCAGGCGGGCACGCTCAGCAGTATTGGTGGACGTATCTATAAGTTTATTCCGTACCAACCTGCAGAGCGGCTCATCCCACTGTCTCTGGGACAAAGGGCTGTCGGGCAACGCTGTATTCGGGCAAGCCACTTTCCAGGCATTCACTGCATCAGTCGAGAACGGCACTTCACAGTTAACCAGTGATGGCAACAAGATTTTTCTGGTTAACTTTTCAGTGCTGTGGACCGAAGACAGGAATGCCGGTAGGCTTAAACTAGAAATTTTGCGGATGCCGAGCCCACCGAAGCGAATGGGTAGAGTGGCTTGCAGCCACGCTCGGTCATCCAGGGCCACATTTAGTATAGATGATAGCGTGCAACGAATAATCTGGTCAATTTTGTCCAAGAGAATTTGTGAATGCTTCCATAATGGCGAAGCGCGAAGAAAGTACATGAAATTTGGACCAAAACAACAATAACGAATGAGGGTTATAGCCGAATGTACATTAATTTTAGAGAGTCTGTCCGAAATATCGTTGAAATGTGTTATCTTGGCGTCAATGAATGGAGAAAAACTATCTTCCAAAATTGGGGAACCTAGGAGGTGCAGTGAACTTCTATCTGTAATTTTGATCTCAGGTGCTATAGTGTTGAATTTTTGAAGGGTCGATTGTCTGTCCGTATTGTCACAGATGAAAATTTCGCATTTGGAGTGGTTAAGTTCTAGTCCAATGGACTGGAATTGCTGCTTTAGGAATTGAAAATCTTTCAAAACTGTATCTACGTCACCTCCTAGTGTGCCATCATCTAAATACCAGACGTTGAATTTTGAATTTAATTGTTTGATGATAGGATGAATAGCCAAACTGAAAATGACTGGCCCGAGAGGGTCACCTTGTTGGCATCCTACGGCAGATTCCAAAAGATTTTCTTTATATAATAATTTAGAAGGGTGCCTGTAGCACTGCCAAATAAAACCGAAAATTTCAGGAAGTTCCTTTTTTACCTCCGCCAACAAAGTGTCCCTGTTAACAGAATTAAAAGCGTTCTTAACGTCAACCTTGAGGATGACCTCACCCTTGTCAGAATTTAAAAAAGTAGAAAGGGCATGTACAGCAGCCTCACAGCCTCCCCTAGAGCCAAAGCCAAGCTGTAGGGGCTGGAACTTATTGGTTAGTCTTTGGCCATACAGTTTACAACAAATTTTGGCTGCCATACGCCTGTAGGTACATCCGACGGCAATAGGACGAATGCCGCCGTCCCTCTTGCGCAGGGCACATAAATTGGCCCCGTACAAGACATCGACGACGGCATCGTTTATACCGCCGGAGAGCATTAGGTTGATAAGAGCCGCAAGCTCCTTCAAAAGAGTCTCACCAGCGTCCCCGGCGCCTGAACTTAAAAGATCCTTTAAGTGTTGAGGAGTCAGGCCGTCGAGGCCGCCGGCGGAGCCACTTCGGAAGGAGCTCACGGCTGCAATCAACTGAGGAGCTGAAATTTGGTTATAGGATGAATTCAGATCGGGGGTGTCGGGTGGGTCGGGAAAGGTAAGATCATCCGCAGGCGCTGGATGTTTACTCTCCAAGCCTGAAATTGTTTCTGGAGAGTAAGGCGCCACCACATCACTGCTGAACAACAGCCTAGCCGCTCCCCTAATGTCACCTTCACTTAGTTTGGATTCCACATGCGAACACACGCCTTTCTGGGAAGGGTGGTTAAATGCTGGTAAATTTGAATCTAAAATAAAGGTCGAATCGTTGCAATTGTCTTTAATTTGAGTTGTTAATGTTTTTTTTGTAGCCAAATTTTTCTGTACATGTAGAATCCTATAAGGGAAGGTGAGCAATTCCTCCCAGGCACTTTGTGAGTTCTCCTGGGTTGCAAGACGGACGCAACGCGCCAAACTTAGTGCGACAGACCGTCTTGCACCCCGGGGAATCCTCTTTAAAACAGGTGTAGAATTTTTTAATTTTGACAGCGTTTTCCAAAGGGTTTGTTCCAAAGGTTGTGAGGTGGCTGGGGGGCCCACAGGTACACTATGAGGTTTATGGACCTTCCCATAGTGTATCCTAAGACCCCGTTCGCCTTTAAAAAAGCGTGCCTGCGAGCAATGGGGACATCTCACCAGCTGAACATCAACGGATGTGGCAGGTTGACTGCTACAGGTTCCGGCCTCGCTACAGTCTGCATTGTTCATTAAAAATTAATAAAGTAAAACTTACCCTAATATAAAACTATACACACGATATTATATACACTAGAACTCACTAAAAATAATAATATAAAAACACAAATAAAAATATCAAATTGACACACAAAAATGTCTGTCTTATTGACGCACAGTAATGACGGACGGCTGTGGGACGCAGGAGGCCTGCGCCCTTCGCACCCGTCGCCTAGGCAACGGGCGGGGCGTCGCGACGTATTTTTTTATTTCTCAGCTGCGGTTTGCACTTCTATCCTTTATTTATATTGTCAGCTGATCCATGATGCGTTTTTCATGTATTTTATTCCGGGCTAGGAATATTGATTTTTCAAAAATCCAATGTTGCTGTTTTAGTTTTCATCAAAATCGGCCACATCCATTTTTTGCATTATATTAATAGGAGGACTTTAGCAGTACAAACGACTATTTCCAGCTCAATCTTCTAGGTAATTTTTATTCCATTGTGAGATTTATTTTCGAACATTCATATTCCCAAAACATGAATTCGACATCATCCGTTCAATATTTCACTCTGGCCTTATTTTTCTATATTTTGCGACGTTAGGTGGTTACCTAATGTTGGCTCGGTTGAGTGAGTTCGATTATGAAACACCAAAGACCACAAAGCTGGTTGCTACCCTACTAACCTTGAACATAAGGGGGTAGTTATCATAAACAAGGTGACATTGGAACTGCAATGGTTCTGTATTAGTAATAGCGATATCATAACTTCTAATAACCGTTTATTTCACCGCTATCGCCATAATGGCATGAAAGAAAATTGTAAAACTGAAGAAAACATGAACATTTGTCTTCTAGAAATAGAAAAACAATTTTATTTAATCTGTGGTGATTTATTTAATAGATTTCTAACATTGATAGCATGACTTGATAGAAGAGTTTGTTTTAAACAATAATTCAAAGCAATTGTTTTTTATTGATCACTGGTTTCTGCCTGCGACTTCGCCCGCGTGAAAAGTGTTTTTGCATCCCAAGGGAACATAACACTGGGATAAAAAATAGCCTATGTGCTATTCCAGACTTTAATCTATATCTGTGCCAAATTTCATCTAAATCTGCTCAGCCGTTCTGGCGTGATTGAGTAACAAACATACATCCATCCAAACTTTCGCATTTATTATATTTGTAAGATAGGTTCGTGCTTGGCCACTATCTCACCTGATGGTTACCGATGATGTAGTCGACGGTGAAGCACGCTTGCTTAGAAGTAACCTATTCACTTTAGACTTAAGACGGTACCCTGACCAAAAAATCGGCATGAGATATGAGCATTCCTATTGGTCTAGCGGCACTGGTGGCGCATGAATTACAGTAGTGAATACGCCCAGATTTTAGAATAAAATCTTTATAAAATAGAATATTGGTCTTTTGAAAAAAAAAAACTACAAAAATGTTCGTTATTAAATTGTCTATCCATTAGTGTTAGTACAAAAAATAATTAATGAACACTTTACGAGGAGATGCATAATATCAATAATTATTTCTCATATTTATGTTTTTTTGGAAGGAGATTAGTGAAATATATACAACATTTAAAAAAAAACTAAATCTACCATTTTAGAATCAATATTATGTAGAAATTTAATGTATTTTTATTAGTTGATATTTCTTTTTAAATAACGAGTAGATAGCTCCTAAAAACAGCACAAAAAACGGCTTGCATGGCGTTTTGCTCAGGGTACCACCTTAAGACCCCCAGGTTGTAAGTATCAGGAAATAAAGACTCCGGCAGGGAATGCCACTAGTACGTACAGTTAGCACAATAAATGTCTTCGCTTACTGTAGTCTCGCTCGAGTTGTTTTTCAAACAAAATAATAAGGAAGTTGAGGAAAATAAGCATCATAATAAAACAAAAAGCAGATAAGAAAAAAGTAATAAATTAACTCAAAAAAGCTGCAGTAAATCAAGCAATGTTTTAAGGCCCCGATCGGCTAAGCACCGGTGCGTAGGCAGAATAATTCCTCACGCAACGGCTCAAATGTACTTGGCACAGTTCCAGCCGTCCGAACCTTTGTCTGTCCGTCTGTCTGGGGCTTTGTTTTGGTTATGAGGACACCCTCCCACGTGCCTGCAATGCAGCTTAGTCATAAATGTTTTATTTATTTATAAGAATACTAGCTTTGGCCTGCGACTTTGTCTGCATAGCTTTAGTACTCCAATACCTTTCAATATTACTCCTAGACTTCATATGCATTGCGCCATAATATTGTAGGTGTATGGGCCGCCGTACTGCAGAATTTATTGGTTCACCATATAAACTTCCACCCCCCTTTCTACCTCCTTAATGATGATTGCCTAGATAAACTATCCTATGTCCTTCCCAGAGGGTCTTAAACTATCTCTATACCATATTTCATCTATATCGGTTAAGCAGTTTAAGCGTGAAAAGGTAAGACAGACAGAGTTAACTTTCGCATCTATATTATTATTAGTTTGCATGAATCAGAACGAGAGCTTTAGGCGTGTTTTGATATTTTGTCCTGTCATTTTACACGAAATTTTATGATTTATAGCTTAAGAGAAAGGTTAATAATTCTACCATAAATTAGCCATGTCGACGAATTAATCAATCGCCGGCAAACTCGTTGAACAAGTTCTGAAAGTGTACACAAAATGAGATGACGTGGCGCAAGCAAGGCGAACAGAGCCGGGTTAAAGCCTGTCGTGGTGGCTTTGTCATGCTAATTTGTAACCGGATCATTCCTCGCTTGACTTCATCAAATACCTGTTGATCGTACTCCAGGTTCATGAAAAACAGCAGACGATCTACCTCCGACAAATTGATCGATTATTTCAAAGATAAGTGCCGTGTCGTTGTCAAAGGATTGTGGAACCGTGAACAGAACTACAAAAGGTTTCGTGGAATTAGATCGATTTAATTTATCAGTCGCTTGTTGGTCCCTCTAGATAATATCATAAGAACCTGCCAGACAGCGATGGAAAGGAGCATGCTCAATGCTCAATATCAGGAAAAGCGATAGAATAAGAAATAAGACAATAAGAAAGCGCACGAACAACATAACCAGGATTCGTAAACTCAAGTGGAAATAGACAGGCCCCATAATAAGTGGTACTGAAAAATGGAGTAAAACCTTAGTTTTTTGGTATCCCAGGAACGCAAAAATGAAACGTGGGAGACAGTTTCGAAGATGGGACGATGACATAGCAGCAATAGCAGGGAAAGCGTGGCCAGGATGGCATTGGATAGAAGAGAATGGAAAGATTTGGAGGAGGCCTTTGCCAAATATGGGCAAACAGACCAAGTTGTAGATGTCGACTCACCAGAGTCATATTTTAAGTAAAATAATTGTGTCAAAATATAAATGTGTCTGAATAAAGGCTTATATTATTATTATTATGTTGGTCCCTATGGTGACGAATTTCGCCGGCGGTATTCGATGGTCTGTTTGAGTTGTTAATGGTAAAATATGTGTTAGCAAAATTACATCTTTATAACTGCGTATGTTGCTTTTAGACAAAGGAACATTTGAACTGGAATTACATTTTAAAAGCACTAAATTGATGAACCAGTTATACACACGACGTACGGCGATGCGCCATCGGTACATGGTAGACATCCCACCTATACGCACTAAACGTTTTGGAAATACTTTCATTATGCGTACAGCTAAGGAGTGGCATTCACTGCCGGAGTCTGTGTTTCCCGATAGCTACAATCTAGGGGTCTTTAAGTCAAGAATGAATAGGTTACTTCTAGGCAAGCGTGCTTCACCGTCGACCACATCATCGCTTACCATTTGGTGAGGTAGTGGTCAAGCGCGAGCCTACAATTCATGAAAAAAAAACAAATACAATTTTCAAGAATGGCAATGGTTTCCGCCACAGTCAATTTAGATTTGGCACGTATCATAGGCGTACCGGTAAACGGGGGACCCAATCCGACTCCCCCAGACGAAACTTTGCAGCATATCCGAGCAGCATCGATCGGTTATCGGCAAAGGGCGTAACTTCCTGGACATTAGTCACTTGGCTCCAGTCTGCCTGCTAGGTCTAGGTATAGATCCAACGAATTCGGAGACAGATAGGTACATGGTACACCGTACACGGTCTAGACTTGAGACACAATTGTTATTCAGGACACCTCTAAGGCTGTTACGATCAGTCGCGACGATTTTATTATGATTTACGTGCGAAGATACTTTTGTGGAGTTTTATCAATATAAATTTTTGATAAAGGATTTTGTACAATAACTTTTTCAGAATACAAAGCTCAGAGATGTAATAAAATGAAACATTTTGTGTGAAACCTCTTTAGTCTTTGTCTACTGTCGAATAAAATTGGTTATTGTTGTCTCGAAGGTCCAATCCACGATTGCACACATGTGCGAATCTAACCTCTGCAATTTAGAAGGAATGTCGGTATTTTTTGCTTTGTTCAACCTCTGAGCTTTTTGCCCCGACTCCGTTTGGGTACAAGGTTGCATATTCCTGCATTAACGTGTCGATACTACTGCAGTATAACGTAGTCATTCGACATCGACATTCTATTCACAGTTTCTCTCAAAGTCACTTCTCCAACCAGACAAAAATAAATTATTGTTACCAACAAAAAATTAAAATAAAACTTTCGAGTTTATTTCACGTAACACAGTAACCGTTATAGCTCAAAAGACAAACATCTATATTGTTAGATACACAGAGATTGGTTCCACTAGATAGGTTATGTTCGTTATTGTAGGCTGTAGACTCGGCGGCTCCGAAACCAAGGTCGGGCAGTCACGAAGAAGCAAGTAAGTCTTTATAGCGTCTTGAATTATGACTTAAGTTCAGCTCTCTATGCCTCATCGTTGAGGTTCAAACGTGTTTGTTTTTTATAGGTTGGGTTAACGTGTCTAGATACAAGTTTTTGTATAGTTCCAGCCGTGTTTTTTATGCCTTTAAGGTAAGCTTTGTCGTTATAGAGACGCTTGGCCGTTGAAACCATTTCTGTATTGGTCTTTGGGTCTAATCAAACCGTGGTATATTGAAGAGAAGATAAAGGTCTGAATTGAGTATTTGAACTTAATAACGTGTCAAATCCTGCTTTAATGCCAATATTTTCAGGTTTTAGGCGCAAGTAGAATTTGAAATTTTTACCCGACTGCCGAAGGAGGGTAATGTGTTTATCAGTCTATGTATGTATGTTTGCTCGTGAATGTGTCGTTCCAGAGACCAAACGCGTTGGCCGATTTTTATGATTTTTACGTCAATCGATTCGTCTTATCGAGTGTCATTAAAGTTGGCAAATAGAAAAATGGTCGATTTTGGGCGCCATATTGTGGGGGAGCATTTTTTTCTGCCTCTCTCGTCGTGTGGGGTATCAAAATAAAGGGTTTTTAGAGGTGATTTCAAAAATATGTTACACCTATATATGTTTAAATTTAACTAATTTGAAAAAAAATATACTAAAATGTTATAAATATAAAAAAATAATCCAAAAAATCAAAATACCCGACTGCTTAAAACAGCGAACTAAAAAGACGTAAACAAGAAAAAGTCATGCTGTGCAGACGGAAGATACATCTGGTTCTGGTCAGCCAGCTCGTGAATATGTATCCTCCGACTGCACAGCAAGATTTTCTTCTTGTTTATATCTTTTTTTATTCATAAATCGGGGGTATGACGTAAAGACTAATCAGTAGGAATCTAATAAGATCGTGACTAGTCTTCTTGTTACGTAAGATTCATATTAAAATTCTATTTAGCATTTTATGACAGCGGTATTGTAATAAACATCTTACTGGTATAGATCGTCGACATAATGAATTTCATTGTTGGCAAGGCAACAGTAAGTAAAGAAAGGAAGCTGAGAGATGAAGTAAAACGGTTTTTATTGGATTTTATGTAACACAGTTATTTGGATAAGACGTCTTTTACTTATTACGACTCTAATGCAGAGATATTTCTTCAGGGGAGACGGAAAATGTCAAACTTTTGGATGTAGTTTTCTGTTGGGATAGGCTCTCACGGGGGGATCATAAATACTTCTTAGATACTGTTATATTTGCATAGATATATCAAGAGAATTGGGACTGGTCTGTAATCACAGTGGTATTTATTTATTTGGTAGCCGTATGTAGACGAAACGAAGGATATGTGTTATAGGATGGCCTGAAAAATAGTTAACGTTGGTGCTAAGTTTCCTCGCTGAACTAAAAATAGATTTCCACCAAGTGTCGCCATATCCATCGGACCTGTGTACTGAACATACAGGGAGGTATTTCGGAAAGCCCTTGGTCAGAGGCATCTGTAGTTTTTTGCACATTGTTGTTAAATTAAGTAATTTACCTATGTTTGCAATTTTTGTAAGTATGTGAGAACCATGTTCCTATTTAACAAATGAATGAATTTACCTGTTAGTGCTTGTAATACTTTATACCTATCTATACGTAGTATATTAGTGTTAAGCTTGGTCCATCGTATATGAATTAATGTATGTTTGTAAATATTGAAAAACACTTTGTTTTACAAAGAGTATGTGTGGAGTTTCTGGTCCGTTCTCCTCCATAACAAGCTAGTTTTCCGAATGGACGGTAGAATCAATTATTATTCCTTCTAAATTTGAATTTTGACGTTCAAAAGTGCCGCTTAATGCCGTGGTTGAAATAAAGAATTTTGACTTGACTTCAGTTCTTTTGGACTACTAAATGTGCCAATCGCAATTGCAAGTTATAGTTCTAGAACTTAGATGTGCATTTTATATTCGTACTGTTTCAAGTAACATAGCAACACGGAATCGATACTCGGGTTATTATAATGAGCCAATGATTAATAAATTAAAACTGCATTATTTTAATGTATTTTAATTTATGCTCGAGCGAAAAAAACTCGCTGGCCTACAGACCTAGATACGTGTGCAAGCTTGCAGTCGTTTGTATATATGTATTTTGTTTGTATTATATATCTAACGGCGTGACGTCACACATTATATCATCGTCAATTTACGTTTACGTTTAAAAAAAAAAATACGTGTCCAATATTTTTTATTAATCTACCTGACGGATAAAAACAAATTTTCAGTTAACATCCCTATTATCCCGAGGGTACATACTCCCGGGATAAAAAGTTCCCTTTGTCCTTCCCCAAGGTCCAATCTATCTCTATACCAAAATTCATCCAAATCCGTTCAGTCTTTAAGACGTGAAAACGTAACAGACATACAGATAATATACAGACAGGTAATAATTCCTAGTGGTTTTCCGCGGCTCGGTTTGCACAAAAACATGAATGTTTGCAAAGACTTACTTATTATCCTCTTGACTTATAATTTTCTAATTGCTTTAAACAGTAAATATAATTAAAACGCCATTCATTCTGTCTATCAAATTCTTACCATTGACACAGAAATAATGCTGTTTAAATCGAGTTTAAAGTTAATAGTTTTTAACCGACTTACCAAAAAGGAGGAGGTTCTATGTTCGACTTCTTGATTGTTTTTTTTTTTATTTATTTTTATGTATGTTCACCGATATCTCCGTCAATTGTGGACCGATTTTGAAAATTATTTTTTTGTTTGAAAGAGTGTGTTTTGAAATTGGTCACATTTTAATTTGGTGAAGATCTGATGAAGAACTTCGGAGATAGACAACAGAACTCTTCAATAAATAACGGCAAATCATTCGGAATTGCTGCAATCGCATGTCTGTTTATTGTATATACCATTTCATAACATAACATCTCGCCAGTACGCACTAAAGGGGTACGCAGATCTCTCATTTTACTGGTTATTTTCAAGTTTCATGTAACTCAGGTGATCTATTTTGGCGTTATAGAGTACCTTACTAAATAACTTGCCCAGTTCAGGTAGGTACAACTAAAAAGGGAAAATAAAAACTTTTTTGCAAAAAAATACTACCGACTTCCAAACTTCCAAATAAAAAACTACAAAGTGAAAAATAATTTTATTTTTGGAAGTCGGTGTCCATATCGCAAAAAATGGAAAAAAGAAAGAAAGACACCGACTTTCAAAAATAAAATTATTTTTCACTTTGTAGTTTTTTATTTGGAAGTCGGTAGTATTCTTTTGCAAAAAAGTTTTTATTAGTAGTATATAATATTAATAATACGTTGTCGTGATTCCCATGTTTTGCAATGAGTTATAATAGTTACAATAGTCCCCGGCATGTAAGTGCTAAACGTTCCCCGCGTCCCGCTTGGTAACCAAAGAGACCTAAAAACAACTTGTGCGCATCTAACGCCTACTGCCAAGTTACGTGCCGACAGCTTATACTGGGTTATTCTATATAGAAATTCTCAGTCGCAGCCCCGAGTCTAGACTTGTCGATGGCAATAGGCTCATCCCCTATTATATGGTACTCGTGACATCGTGTAACTCGTGAGATGCTAGGTGCATCTTTGCTTAAACGTAACTCGTGTGATGCTAGGTGCGTCTCTGGTTCACCCTACAGGGAATAGGTACAGGGGCTCTACTAGCTATCTCCGTCAACAAAGTTACGAGCCCCATCCGAAAGTATTCCGAAATTTCGGAGTAAAAAATTTTCAAACCGGTAAAACACAACGGGAGTTGTACCAACTGTCAAATTGTGTTGTCATTCATTCTTAGGTGATACCGAGTACGAAGCGCCCGTAACGTAGACCGAAACTACGGACTTCGTGCTTAGGGAGTAGACCCCCTGGCTTGATGTTATGTTATGATAATACTTATCATATAAATAATAAAGTGACGCGCATCAAGCTATAATGTCTCTTTTTATCACTGTCCAAACCCTACCCGTTTTGGAAATTTTGGCATCAAGATAATTTTATAAAAGCGAATAAATCATCTTCTCGAACAGGCTCGCTCGTTATACCCTCAAATTTTAAGTTTTAACACTTGATAAATTGCAGACTTGATTGACAGACTAATCAATTTTTATTATTAAGGAAAAAAAAAACTGGTAAAGAGCGAGCCGAACTCGTCCTCAGATGGTTCCGTAACTTGGTAGGAAAATGATTTTCATTTTGAGGTTGACAAACTATGTTATAGTTTTTTAAGGGTTTTGCTGACACTTAAAAACAGTGAAGGACACTGTAAAATTATTCCTTTTATATTAACACTAGTTTCTGCTAGTGACTTCGCCCATGTGAATGTCGAATATTTTTCCAAGGGTACATATTCCCGGGATAAAAAGTATCCTATGTGCTATTCCAGACTCTAATCTATCTCTGTGCCAAATTTCATCTAGATCCGTCCAGCCGTTTGAGCGTGAAGAAGTAACAAACATACTAACACACACACTCACAAACTTTCGCTTTTATAATATTAGTGTGATTTGTGTGTTGAAGCTCTCATCAACTAGTTTTTTTTTTTTTTGGCTAAGAGATATAGTTAAGTCTTACCATAAGCAGTTGTATCCCATCCCATACAAAGAAACTGTCCCGACGTACTGTACTGATTATACTGATTATTTGATTAATCTATCGATATCAATTGATTATTAGATGATGATCTATCTATCGCCGTGGAACGGAACCGAACGCGATCGATTTACAAAAAATAATCGGTATAATCAGATGAAAAACGCTAGTTACGCGGCACGGTTTCTTTGTATGGGATGAGGCATCTGTATGCTAGTATTATATTATCTGTGCCATAAGGCTTCCTTTTCTGCAATTTTGATGCGTAACCCTAAAAACCTTTGAAGTTTAAAGAATATATTTTAATGTTTACTCTTTGATTGCCCACAGGTAATATTTGGTTGCTGTCAATGAAGTTTCGCAAATAAAGGTGAAGGAGATAATTCTGGTTATCGTGTCGAGGGCGAGTGGTAAATTACTGTATTTTATTGTTTTCACGTTAATTTCGGTAAGATAATAACATTGGTATTGAATGTTTATGTTTTGATATTGAACTTTTGTCATTATGTGCTGATTTTTTAACCGACTTACAAAAAAAGGAGGAGGTTCTATGTTCGACTTTATGTTTGTTTTTTTTTTTTTTTTTTGTGTATTTTCATCGATATCTCTGTCAATTGTGGACCGATTTTGAAAATTTTTTTTTTGTTTGATAGAGTATGTTTCGAAATTGGTCCCATTTTAATTTGGTGAAGGTCTGATGAAGAACTTCGGAGATACACAACAGAACTCTTCAATAAATAACGGCAAAACTCTCGGGATTGCTGCAATCGCATGTCTGTTTGTTGTTTATACCATTTCATAACATAACATCACGCCAGTACGTTCTAAAGGGTACACAGATCTCTCATTTCACCGGTTATGTTCAAGTTTCATATTATTCGGTTAATCTATTCTGGAGTTATAGGGACCTTAATAAACAACTTGCTATTAGGTAGGTAAAACTAAAAAGGGAAAAATAAAAAAACTTTTTTGCAAAAAAATACTACCGACTTCCAAATGAAAAACTACAAAGTGAAAAATAACTTAACTTTTGGAAGTCGGTGTCCATATCGCAAAAAAAATGGTATCTACGTAAGACACCGACTTCCAAAAGTTAAGTTATTTTTCACTTTGTAGTTTTTCATTTGGAAGTCGGTAGTATTTTTTGCAAAAAAGTTTTTTTTGGACATCTTGATACTTCTCTGACTGAATTTTTACAGAAGACTCACTTTTCTAAGTGAGTCTTTGAATATAAGTCCATCATCAGGTCATTCCTTCACAAAGGATTTTGAGTCTATGCTATACTTCATAAAAGATAGCTTGATCTCTGCGACATAATATGTCAAACTGACATATACGTTATTGTTGGCCTGTCAAGCGCTATTGTTACTGTATTGATACTGACAGCTGTCACAGAGATCAAGCTATCTTTTATGAAGTATAGATGTATCCTAGATTCCTAGGTATTCGCTATACCTACAACTGCAATTATCTGGTCAGTAAAGTCTTTTTAAAAAACCCAAGGCTTGACTGGTAGAGAATGCCTTGTAGTATTAATTCTAACACTACTGTGCAATAGTGATGTTGCCTAGGTAGAAAAATTATAATTGTATTTAGTCCGTCAGTGAGATTATTAACAGTTTGACTGCCACGAAATAAACACAATAGAAAATGTATTGTTTGGGGGTCACCGGTGACCTTCGTGGCAGTCAACCTGTTAAATAATATTGGACACGTATTTTTTGCTTTACCGAATCAATAAAAAAATACATAGTAAAAACACATCAAGAGTGGGAGCTTGTGACGTCACTATGTGAGTATAAAGTGTACTAACGGCGTGACGTCACACGAGATTTCAACGCACTGTATAGTCGTAATATTTTGTTTTCGTGGCAAATGAAAAAATCTATCCAATATTTTTAGATTATCTCTAACTGACGGACTAAATATATATTTTTTGTCAACTATCCTATTGTGCTTTAAATAAATTATTATCCAGCTAAAGATAGGTTTAAAGACAAATAATCTGCTTAAACCCTGTTGGTTCATCTATACAGATGGGCTTGAGATCAGATTAAACCCAGTAATCGGGTCATCGAATCAACCCTGTTTTGCCAATCTCTAAGTTAGTATCAAAACATTTTACAGGTTATACGTAAGTTTAGGAAATATTATAAAGGATATCGACGCACCATTACAATAAAATCTTGATTAATAATCGCAATTAAAACCCGCAAATCGCAGGCGCCTGCAAGATTTACTGACACACTTTCCAAAGGAATGTTAATTCCAATCTATTCCGAATAAAACTGATTAACACACAGATTTAATTGATGCCGAATTAATTCGGTTCCTCAAGCAAATGTCAAAGTTGATTAGCATTGATGACCGATCGATGCAAATAATAATTTCACCTTTACGATTAAGACAAGCGATTATCATCCTTAATGTGAGTTGTTTAATTGGTGTAAACTACGAAAATAGCGTGTTAATGAGGTTTTGGAATTATTCAAATCTGTTTATGTTTCTTAAATATTTTAAGAATGGAATAAGCCAGTAACATGACGGTTCGAAACGAAAACGTTGCGTTCCTTCTTTTGTTATTTTGTTGGAACACTGTGTCAGCTCGCTGTCATCGAATTGACAGCTTTTGGATTGAGTTGACAGTTGACACTTGACTCGTAAAAATGTGATTGCCGGCGCTAGACGTGACGATACGAAAGACGTTTGAAATTGAGATGACGGCAAATAGAATTGAGGTTGATAATGAAATTAGCCATGGTATGAATACCATGTCTGTTTTAAGGTCCTATTTATTATTCCTACATGTGTTTGTATTTGCACTAGCTTCTGCCGGCGGCTATTCCCGCGTGAAAAGTGTTTTCTTATCCCAAGGGAACATTATACCGGGATGAAAAGTAGCCTATGTGCTATGCCCGAATATAATCTATCTCTGTGCCAAATTTCATCTAGATCCGTTCAGCCGTTTTGGCGTGATTGAGTAACAAACATACATCCAAACTTTAAATTCTTAATAGTAAGATATTTTGTCTTAATGAGTAGGTATCCTTATAAAAATGTCGATACAACGCGGACATCAGTAACGTCGGCATTGTAACAGGAATAATAATGTGTTCGTTATCAAAATATTGGAAAAACAAATCAATTTACCAATCAGTATTCCAAGTACCGATTACAATACAACGGTAACATTGCGCATTGGTAGAAAGGACAGAAACACGTCATACACATAAATAACATTTATCGAAATCGACCACAATCATTTTAAACATGGAAAGCCGTTTTAACACAAATGACAAGGTGAATGAAAAATAAAAACATTCAACAATTAACATTTTCCAAATTCAAATTTTAAATGACAAAAATGACGTAACGAAAACGGTTCTCGATCAAACATGGCTGACAGTTGACAGTAATAAAAAGCAAAGGCATTTAATTTTACAGCTTATAATGCTGGCTGTTTTAGGCGTCTTATTACTTTTCTACCATTTCTGGTATCACAATTTGGTACACGTAACTGGGTGTGTCAACGTTATTTTATTGGACAATTTAGTGGGTTTTTTTTTTTGTCAAATATTGACAAAAAATTAAGTATCGTAAATTATTGTAAAAATGTGGTTATTGATTCGTGGAAGTCCGGTGTTTTTTGGTCGTGGCCTACTTTTGTTACGTAAGGTATTGTACTAACAATATATTGAGGAAAAGTCTTTTAAAAATGTATAAAAGAGTCTGGTTCGAGTGTTCAAGAGAGTATTGTGGAAATTGAGTTTTTTCGCTTTATGCACAAAAAGACAATTTTTCCAGCCTTTGTGGTTCTAAGTGACACTTGAATGTATATTCGTTTAGAAACTGGCAATAACATCAATTTTGAGGCAGGTGTTTTGTGCGAGTGATCTGTCCAAGTTTTTTACTAAGAAAAAACAGTACGAACAAGCCTTTTCTGACAATATTTTAATAGCTTCCGAGTCTCAAAACGCGTCTTAATTTTTTGTCATTCATGAAAAGTGTGTTGCAAAAAGATTATATTAAATTCGCTGCAAGAATCAGCGCAGTTCTTTGATTTTCAAACTATTTTTTAATGCATCATTAATACATATACTTCTATACTAAATCTATACTTAATATTATAAAGAGGAAAGATCTTTTTTGTATGTAACGAATAAACTTCAAAACTACTGGACCGATTTCAAAAATTCTTTCACCGTTGTGAAGCTACACTATCCCCGGGTGACATAGGCTACTTTTTATCCCTGTATTCTGACGGGAACGGGAACTACGCGGGTGAAACCGCGAGGCGTCCGCTAGTTATAAAGATTCTAATTACGAAGTTTATCTCTTTGCAATTTCTTTCTTCCTAGACAATGTGACATTATGTTATCGATAACGACCGTCAAAAATGGGCAAGGGATTGGCATGAATGTAACTCAGTCAATCCCATACATTTCGGCATTACTTCAATCTCTATGTCAATTTGTATAGGCCCTGACCTATCTCTAACATAATTTCGAAAAAACGGATACATAACTAGATCAAACCCAATGCTAATCCTCTTAAAAAACACTATAAATAACACCCACATCTTTTACGAAGCAAGTAACTTCAATTGCCTAATCCGCAGTCCGCACAATAATAACGAAGGCTAAATCTTTTCGTCGCGGTATTATTTCCAATTGTAGCCAATGTCACTGCCGAGGTTGGCTTATGAATGGGAGATAATGGCTGCAGAAGTATTTGTACGAAGTATGATTGTGCGAGGATTTTGCTAGGCGATATGGTGGTCACTGGGAAATAAAGAAAATGTGTTGCACCAAACCCAAGTAACAAAGGACGGGGGCAGGAAGATCAGGCAGATGATGATGACGGAGTCTGGCAATTTTATAAGCAGACTGGCAGTCCCACGCGGCTTCCTACCCATCTACCCTACCTACCCTACCTACCCTACATACATGATTGTTGCGTAACTTAAACCGTTTACGCAGCGCACGCAACGGAAGCTCTCAATAACGAATAATTTTGCCCGTTTTTGCAACATTTTTCATTTATGCTCCGCTCCTATTGGTCGTAGCGTGATGTTATATAGCCTATAACCTTCCTCGATAAATGGACTATCAACACAAAAATATTTCTCAATTCCAACCAGTAGTGCCTGAGATTACCGCGTTCAAACAAACAAACTTTTCAGCTTTATAATATTAAGTATAGATAAGTGAAGGCAACGCTAGTGAATTTTCCGCCTAAAGTCCCCGTAACGAGAAGCTACACATTTTAATTTACAACTTCTACTAAGTTACGTAGCGACAACACAATCAACAACAAATAAGCCCAAATTCAATCAACTCAAAGTAACATACGTGTAATACGAAACTAACGAGCAATTTCACTTGGTCGGGTTATATTTTACCGATATAAAGCGCTGTCATCTAATGTTTTTTGGTACTGGAACGCGTCTGTGTGTTTACATATTTTATAGCTTTTCGTGACGGGGACTTAAAATGTATGATCGATGTATCATTTGCGTTGTCTTTGCCCAACTATGTTGACTTGTTGAGGGTGGTTTCCAGTCTCCTAGGATGCAGCGACTGCCTCTTTAACCTCCACAACCGAATGTCTAATAAGATAGCCCATAGCAAGACTAATTGGCAAATGTTCGGTCTTCTAATGACTACCCACTATATAATTATTATTAAATTGGAACTTTTCGAATCCCTCAGCAATAGTTAAATAAACTAGATTTAAAAGGAGTTTCTTGTCCGTTCTTCTCCACGTAGGTATTCTCCGAACGGATGGTAGAATCACGTTATCATGATCAAGCCCTAGTTGTCTCCCCAGCGACAACCTGAGCCGAGGTTCGTATCCCATAGGGGATAGCACTCAGCGTGGTCGCTTAGGTTAAGCTTTTATTCCTGGCTGAAGGGTCTAGTTTAGTCTCCACAGGGAGTCCGGTTAAGCGGTATTCGATCACTTTGATTGAACTGCAAGACGCCATTAAAAAAATCTATATATAGCCTTGTATGGGGCATTTCTAAACTTCTCAGAGAAATTATAGGTTTATAATCTTACCATTTGTAGTAAGAGGTTTATGATTTTCCCAGGTAAAACGGATGGGTTCATCGAACAAAAAATAACGGCCGATTTCGCCGTTTACAACATTCACGTCTTATAAGGATTTAATTGCCTTCTAAGACCCGTGAGAAGAGCTAAACCCATTTTCTCGTCCTTCAAAAGCTTAATGAGTTTCCTAGAACGATTCAAATAATATAAAACAAACACTCTACTGCACTGACTTCATAATAGCCCGACATTAAAAACAACTTAAAAACGTCATGTTGCTAACTAAATTGAGGAAATGTAACAAATGGACGTCACTTGTCACTAAGAACTTGTAGAATGTGAACAGTTGATCACTCGGAAACTCGGCAAGAATACGACTCGGTCTATACTCCATTTGTAATTGTGCATAAGAAATTTCTACAACCCTTTTTAGGGTTCCGTAGCCAAATGGCAAAAAACGGAACCCTTATGGATTCGTCAAGTCTGTATGTCTGTCTGTCCGTCCGTATTTCACAGCCACTTTTTTCCGAAACTATAAGAACTATGTTGTTGAAACTTGGTAAGTAGATGTATTCGGTGAATCGCATTAAGATTTTCACACAGAAATAGAAAAAAAGCTATTAATTTTCGTGCGGTAGAACAGAAACGCCAATTTTTTTTTTCATTTAACGCATACGTGTGGGTGTCTATGGATAGGTCTTCAAAAATGATATTGAGTTTTCTAATATTTTTTTTTTTCTAAACTGAATAGTTTGCGCGAGAGACACTTCCAAAGTGGTAAAATGTGTGTCCACGCCAAAAAAATATGATTTACATTACCATGTAAACTTCCACCGCAAATTGGTTTGAACGAGATCTAGTAAGTAGTTTTTTTTTATTAAGTCATAAATCGTAAACCGCAATTTACCAAGTACGGAACCCTTCGTGCGCGAGTCCGACTCGCACTTGGCCGGTTTTTTTTTACAGTCCGTTCAACCGATTTTGAGTTCTATCACGTAGACATATTGATGGCATGAAAAGCTTAAACCTGTTAACAAAACCAACTGTTTAATACAGCTGCCATTTGTTATATCACCAACGCAATAGAAGTCAAAATCGGTTGAACGGGCTGTAAAATGGGATTATTTAAAGGAGTATATGTCATTAGTCTGGCGGCGAATGAAAACCTAGGACATTCCGCCATTTTCTATTTCCACTATAAACAGTGTGCCTCTAGACGTAATCCCGTTTAATCTAGAACCATAGAGAAACTTAATCACATTAAAAGTCGGTTTTATTGGATACTTTTTCATATGAAGAAAGTCTTGGTTACTCGTTGAACAGCTCATTTAGACCTTTTCAAGCAATTGAATGGGCTTTTTCATTGTATACAATAGAAATCGTAGTCGAATCGCGTGGAATCTTATTTGAATGGATTGCACGTAGATTTTATTAGTACCACTAATTTGGGATAGAGAAAATATAGTTGTTTAGTTAAGATTCTTTGTGCTGACTTCAGCTAATTACAGCTTTAGCTTAATTGGTAAATTGTTATCAGTATTAGACAAGTAAAATTTTGAAAATTTAAAAAACCCCCGGCACATTTATCTTGCGCAAACACTCTGATTAAAACAGTAAAACACCCATAACTTTTGAACGGCTGAACCGATTTTATTCAAACATAGCTAAGAACACTCTCGCCAAATTCACCTTTCAAACAAAAAAAACTAAATCAAAATCGGTTCATCCGTTTAGGCGCTATGATGCCACAGACAGACACACAGATACACAGATACACAGACACACAGATACACAGCAACACACGTGAAACTTATAACACCCCTCTTTTTCCGGCGGGGGTTAAAAAGTCAACATTAGTCATTTAGTTTACATTGTTCTGGTAATGAAATGAAGTTCTTTTTAAAAGAATAAACACGTTTCATGATTTACGTTAGTCAACGACAATTTTTCCTAACGACATTTATTGCTATTTCCCCGGAAGCATAAACAGAATAATGTTCCTTAGTTTGTTAAAAAAAATACATCAAAATTTATGGTACCACGCTTGCATAGTCAAGGTTAGGCCTTGACAATAGTTTTAACTAGACCTTTACCTGATACGACGGTATTACTGTTACAGTTTTATTAATTGCAATCATAATATTTGCGGTGACATTGAAACCCGTGTCACTATGAGTCGCTGACTTAATTACTGAGCCCGATCCTTGACATTTATTGTTTTTTTAATTACGTACACTGTAATTAACTCTTGCATAATCTCTTTTATCCCATAGTTATCGAGATGTATTGAAAGTTACCCGACCCGATTCGCAGATTAGATTTTTAATCTGTATTCAATATCGCCCATCTCTATGGGTGTTCTTTTTCGATTTCAAAAATGGAACCGTTCTTTTTTACCGCGGCAGTTTCTTAAAACTTACGCAATATGAAATATTGATGTTTAAAAAGATAATAAAAATAAAATCTAACCGTCAGTAAATCCGTTCAGATTTATTACTAATTTGTTTCTAGGTTTATTTTATTAGTTGTATGTTTTTAAATGGATTACGTTTTATTTTTATTTTAACTGGAGACGTTTCGAAATGGTTAATAAGCGGCTTTCGCAAGACTGAATGGATCGTTAAAAAAATACACGTACGTTGATCTCCCGAATCCCAATGTCGGTCTATTCATAGATTCAGTTTCAAAAGCTCATTGAAGTTCGTTAGTGTTCAAACAGATGGCGTTAGTAGTCGCTATTTATGGATTCAAACATTTATATCAATTAAGAATTGTTTAGTTTTTACGTCCTTTTTAGGGTTCCGTAGCCAAATGGCAAAAAACGGAACCCTTATAGATTCGTCATGTCTGTCTGTCTGTTTGTCTGTCTGTCTGTCCGTCCGTATGTCACAGCCACTTTTTTCCGAAACTATAAGAACTATGCTGTTGAAACTTGGTAAGTAGATGTATTCTGTGAACCGCATTAAGATTTTCACACAAAAATAAAAATAAAACAATAAATTTTGGGGGTTCCCATACTTGAAACTAAAACTAAAAATATTTTTTTTTCATCAAACCTATACGTGTGGGGTATCTATGGATAGGTCTTTAAAAATGATATAGAGGTTTCTAATATTTTTTTTTTCTAAACTGAATAGTTTGCGCGAGAGACTCTTCCAAAGTGGTAAAATGTGTGTCCCCCCCCTGTAACTTCTAAAATAAGAGAATGATAAAACTGAAAAAAATATATGATGTGGTTTGAACGAGATCTAGTCAGTAGTTTTTTTTAATACGTCATAAATCGTAAACCGCAATTTACCAAGTACGGAACCCTTCGTGCGCGAGTCCGACTCGCACTTGGCCGGTTTTTTATAACATCATATAATTAATATCAATTAATCGCAATCTCAAAACATATAGTTGCAATCATCAATCGCGATCATTAGGAGAGGCAATCAATTAAAGTAGGTAATAGACGATCAATCAAGTTTTTCAAGTAGCCGTGGTTAAGTTATAAATCAAGTTAAGGTATATAGTGACAGTTAAGGTTCAAGGTTCCGTTGGTCGGCCGTGGCCTGTGACCTCTTTACAATGGCTTTCGGCTATGCTTTGCCGCGCTTCCTAATATGTACGTGTCTGCCTTATAAAGTGGGCTTAGAGGTGTTATCTTGATGGCCAGTTCCTTATTCTTTATGGTCGGACAATGCTCTTCGAACTTTGGGGATTTTGGCGCGGAAATAATACATTTGCCGAGCTGTTACAGCGTCTGTATGTTTATACTTGACACAAAAAAATCGCCTAAGTATTAAGTATTTGATATCCCAAGGGAAAACTCTACCGGGATAAAAATATACCATGTCCTTCCCTGAGTTTCAAACTATCTCCAAACCAAATTTTACTTTTGACTTTTAAATCGCTTTAGCGGGTTAAGCGTGAAAGGTAACAGACAGACAGAGTTATTTCGTATGGATAAACAGCATCGATTTTTTATTATTTCGTTTTTTAAGGGTTCCGTACCCAAAGGGTGAAAAACGGGACCCTATTACTGAGACTCCGCGGTCCATTTGTCTGTCTGTCTGTCCGTCTATCACCAGGCTGTATCTCATGAACCGTGACAGCTAGGCAGTTGAAATTTTCACAGATGATGTATTTCTGTTGCCGCTATAACAACAAAAACTAAAAACAGAATAAAATAATTATTTAAGGTGGGGTTCCATACAACAAACGTGATTTTATTGCCGTTTTTTGCGATAATGGTACGGAACCCTTCGTGCGCGAGTCCGACTCGCACTTGGCCGGTTTTTTTTTTTTAACCCCCGCCTTTTTTTTCGTATATAACTCAAAAGATGATTTTGTCAGATATACACACTAGCTACAGGACGGCAGTACGTGTCTCATTGTTTATTCAAATTTCCCGACGTCGGGAGTGGGCCTGAGTTCCCACGGGTAGCACCAGGCACCACTCTACACCTGACAGAATTGTACACGGGTTTTTTGCATTTTGATTTTTGGGTTCCGTTTGTAGGTCAGTTGTTTTTGGTAGGCTTAACCTTATTTCCAAATTGGGTGTTTGATTGGTTGGTTCATGGCCTTTTCCAGTTGGGTTTGTGTTTAGATGTTCCGTTAACCTAAGCTCACTTATTTACCCCTCAGGGTATAACAATGGTCCTTTTAAACTGGGGTTCAATAAAGTCTTGTAGTCCTCTCACTAACCAAGGGCGGACCCAGATTTTTTTTTCCAATGGGCGGACGGGCAAAAATATCAACAATAACTGTTAGAAATAAACTTGAAGTATCATACTTCAAGTTTAGTTCTACAAGTTCAAGTATGTATAGGAAGGTTTATGAAAGACAAGAGTGTCACTCATGTTCTTTCTGTTATTGAATTCATATAACAACTCTGATAATTTGATTTGCTTCTAAGTATTTACTGTGATGGAATATCCACAGTACACAAAAATACCGTCTGGGGGGGTAAGTGCCCCCGTGCCCCCCCTCCCCCCCATAAATTCGCCCTTGTCACTAACTATCAACATAGATTGTTTCAAACTAGAAGTTCGTTAAAATGTACTTTTACTTTAGTAAGTTTATCTTCTCCGAAAAAAACATCTTATTGTGCGGTCCAGAAACAGAAAAATAAAATAAAAACTATCTGATTTCTTGTCAACTCTATTCTTGTAAGTGTTTATCAATATTAATCATAATCACCTAATAAGGATGTGGTTACCTGCGATTATTGACGGCTTATCGAGCCAATTATCGGCGTTTGTTGATTCTAGTGATTGCAATGCAACACGCTGAGAACAACATTATTATTATAATTACTTTGTAATTCATTACCGTCTCTGATATGTAACGTTTATTTATTTATTATATAATTTATTGTACACCATATAAAAATTACAGGACAAATATATATAAAGGTAAGTGTACAATGTGTGTGCGTGTGTAAAATTGTGAATTACTATGTAAAATAATATGTATGTAAAACATAAAAATATTAGACCCGGCAAACTTTGTTTTGCCATAAAAACACCAAACATTAATCTACCCTACCTACCCTACCCTACAATACCCTACCTATCCTACCTACCTACCCTACCTACCCGACCTTCGGAAAAAAATTAAATAAACCATCTACTAAATAGTCCGAACAAAGCCTAATTAATTAACATTTGGTTTGGATAGGTGAGACCGTTCTTGAGTTATAAGATTACAACGAAAAGTGGCATTGATTTATATATATATAGATATGTAGTAGGTTTATAAATAAAGTTAGGAATAAACAATGGCATCTATGGTTTGAGAAAGCTCTACTTTTAGTGATGACTATTTCGCTAAGAGTAGATGAACTTAAAATAACACCACGTTTGTACTTTGTAGTTGCCGAATAGTTAGGCTGAGATGAAGCTGTGTGATTGCTGGCTGAGAATATTTTTTTTCTATTGTATGGGTAATGCTAAAAAAAGTCAGTAATTAATCTATGTATTGTATACACACATAGTAAGAACACTACCAAGTTCATAATATCTTAAAAGTTTTCTTACAATAACCTAGCTAGACTCGCTTAACGAATTTTTCAGAATTCAAAATCCTATAGATGCCAATCATTCGCCATACCAGCGATAACTATCTAGCAGCTGAAACGGATAAAACCGGGCAGAGCTTTGTTTAGATCATGTATTCACAATCGAAAGAGAGAAATAAATAAAAACTTTTTTGCAAAAAAATACTACCGACTTCCAAATAAAAAACTACAAAGTGAAAAATAACTTAACTTTTGGAAGTCGGTGTCTTTCGTAGGAACCATTTTTTGCGATATGGACACCGACTTCCAAAAGTTAAGTTATTTTTCACTTTGTAGTTTTTTATTTGGAAGTCGGTAGTATTTTTTTGCAAAAAAGTTTTTATTTTTCCCTTTTTAGTTTTACCTACCCAATAGCAAATTGTTTATTAAGGTCTCTATAACTCCAGAATAGATTAACCGAATAACATGAAACTTAAACATAACCGGTGAAATGAGAGATCTGCGTACCCCTTTAGAGCGTACTGGCGTGATGTTATGTTATGAAATGGTATAAACAACAAACAGACATGATGCGATTGCAGCAATCCCGAGAGTTTTGCCGTTATTTATTGAAGAGTTCTGTTGTGTATCTCCGAAGTTCTTCATCAGACCTTCACCAAATTAAAATGGGACCAATTTCGAAACATACTCTTTCAAACAAAAAAAGATTTTTTTAAATCGGTCCACAATTGACGGAGATATCGGTGAACATACATAAAAAAAAAAAAAAAACACAAGAAGTCGAACATAGAACCTCCTCCTTTTTGGTAAGTCGGTTAATGACTGGCAATTGCTTATATTAACACATCCCCGCTGCTTGACTGGAGAGGCTTCAATATGGCGGAGAGCTTCGGCGGGCATTGGTCGGTTGCAAGTAGACTGACGTCACATCCGTTCGTTACACAGCCTATAGTTCGATCCAGCACCAAGACACTAAAATATCCCGAACCCGAGTCATGCGCAACGTGACCTTGCGATACGATTTCGCGCAAATACGCAAAAAAACATCTTAGCTTTGTCAGATTCGTTCCGTAGCGCCTGCCTAGGGAACCTTTATATTGTGAATACACTGTGATCCACCGTGAGACACTGGCAGCTTCGTCACAGTAAGTCTACAATAATACGAAATCAAAAAATCAAAAACCCGACTGTTTTAAAAGCGAACTAAAAAGACGTAAACAAGAAGAGAATCATGCTGTGCAGTCGGAGGATACATATTCGCGGGCTGGCTGACCAAAATCTGGTGTATCCTCCGATTGCACAGCATGATTTTCTTCTTGTTTACGTCTTTTTAGTTCGCTTTTAAAGCAGACGGGTTTTTTGGATTTAACTTTTTTGTTATTTCTCTTCAAATTAGTTACATTTAAACATATAAGTGTATGTAAACTTAAAACCCTTTATTTTGATACCCCACACGATGGGCTTGAAAGAAAAACAAAATTAAGCCCCCACAATATGGCGCCCAAAAGCCGCCATTTTTTTATTTTCCAATTTTAATGTAGCCAGTGACACTCGCAGGGTTAAAACGAATCGATTGACGTAAGAATCATCAAAATCGGCCAACGCGTTTGGTCTCTAGAACGCCATATAGGACAAACATACATACCTAAATACATAGACTGATAAACACATTACCCTCCTTCGGCAATCGGGTAAAAAGCAGCACGACTATGCCTTTCATCTAATCAGCGTTAAACAGTCCCATATACACAAAGCACCTAATACATAATGTATTACATTCATTACTAGGTAATCTGCAAACCACATCCTATATTTACATTAGGTCTAAAACCGAATACGCTTAGCCCATAGCCTCCATGTCGTCCTCGCCGCTAAATTCGTATTTATACCCTCCAATTTAGACCTGAATGCTAAATTTTATGGATATATCAAATTGGATTTTAGGATTATGGCTGATGTATGAAATAAACTGTATTGTTTTATTAGGATAACTTGGGAAATTATTCATATGAGATGAACTCTGAAATACAAAAAATCTTTCAATACTTTTATATTCGTTTGCTTCGGCAAATTTTATTGAACAGCTGATTTTTAGGGTTCCGTATTCGAAGGGTCCAAACGGAGCCCTAATGCTGTCACTCACGTGTCCGGCCGTGTGTCTGTTCGTCGTCTGTCACAAATTTTGTTGCGTTTTTTTACTTCCATTTGACTTATGAACTTAAAATTTGGTGATAATGTTTATTATTACTTCTTCTTACTATCAATATATTGATAAATTTGGTACGGAACCCTAAATGTGCAAATCCAACACGCACTTGGCCGGTTTTTTTATGTACGGTAATAAAAAACCGGCTAAGTACGAGACGGACTCGCGCACGAAGAGTTCCCTACCATTATCGCAAAAAAATCAAGTTTGTTGTATGAGAGCCCCAGTTTTTTTGTACCTATTTGTTGTTATCGCGGCAACAGAAATACATCATCTGTGAAAATTTCAACTATCTAGCTATCACGGTTCATGAGATACAGTCTGGTGACAGACAGACATACAGATAGACAGACGGACCGCGGAGTCTTAGTAATAGGGTCCCGTTTTTACTCTTTGGTTACGGAACCCTAAAAAGTAGTTAGTTTGTTTCATATTCATGAGTAATTCTGTCCCTGAATGATTGATAATTAATAAAAGCTTTTTCGACGGTAAAATCTAATTTATCATCGACTTTGTATGAGACGGTATTTTAAATCTTTTAAGTTATGGCAGAATTCTTATTAAATATAGAAATGAGGCACTGAATGAAATGTTAGTACAATACCTACAATCTGTTTATTCTACTGCTAGTATTATATTATCTGTGGTTCTAGTATCTGCGATTGATATTCGATATCTTTGTTTGCTTGTTGATATTTTACGTAACTTCTCATACTGTGTCTAGTCATTATTTATATTGTAATGTGTTTTATTCAATAAATTATTTTTAGTAATTCAAAAGATGTTCTCATTTATTATTATACATATAGAAAATGTCCCATTGAATCTAGGTACCCTTTTTTACTAACCTCTAGAAAGTGACATTCCATCAGTGCCCAGCAGTAACGAATGTAATGATTGCCTCAAAAGTAAAAAAAATGGCATTGACCACGTGAAATTTCAGTAACGCATATCAAACCCATACGTTTTGAAGTTTTTGAAAATCTATCACCGATTGACAAAAAATTCAAACCGTGTTTAGTTGTTTCACTTGGCAAAGGGCTGGTTTCTAAAATGAGTACCTATTTCAAATTAAGAACGTCGAACCCTACTTCAATGCCGTAATTGACAGGCTCAAATTCTTAATTCAAAAACCGAAGGCTTATGCTAAGGGAACAATAAAGCTGATGAGACTTGTCCTCGATTTTTAAATTAAGAATTCACACACATCATCAGCCTATTAATGTCCCCACTGCTGGGACACAGGACTCCTCTCTGTGAGAGGGAATGGACCGTAATCCACCACGCGGGCCCAGTGCGGGTTGGTGGACGTCACATGTCTTCGCATTTTTGGTTCTAGGACATGCCGGTTTCCTCACGATGTTTTCCTTCACCGTTTTGAGAGCAGTCGTGAAGAAAAAATTTACACAAAGTAAAGCGCCTGTCTGGGCTCGAACTCACGACCTACAACTTGTAAGTCGCGGCCGATACCACTGGGCCAATTAAGAATTCGAACCTGTCAAATTTTGGCATTGAAGTAGGCTGTCCTACCAATAGTTCTTCAGTAACACAATATTCGCCACACCCGCATTTCGAACACAAAAGCAGCTACATTATGTCAGACTTTTAATTAATTCTTTCACAATAAAAACTGTTTCATGCGGGTACATTGCTTAAACCTTGTTTTTGTTAAGTCTGCTCTATCACTAAGCATATTAATATCCCTTTTTGTTGTTGTAAAAAAGATAAGTTCATTTTCTAAATATTAATTTTGATATAGGGCATGAGAAAGCCGGTACTGGTCTCAATTGACCTGTACTTATTCCTTTCTATTGAAGCTTTACAATAATGTTAAATAACAATAGTATAAGTAGCCATGATTAAGCTTGAATATTTATAATTAATAATAATGTAAATTATGATAGAATACCATATGGTTTTCCTAATATTCAATTATTTGATAGATAAAAGGTATGCTACGCTTGTGTTCTCTACAAACATAATACAAATGAGTAAATAAAATACATATTTAGTTAGAATACAAAATATTTATTCATAATTAATTAAGATTACTACTTCCAAATATAATAATACTTTCACATCTTACAATTCTGTCATAAAAATATCCCATCGCATTACCATTTTTCCAACTTCACTATTAATAAATTGATATGTTTATAATTCTAACAATAAGTAGCATAATCTCATTGTTATTTTAAAATTAACTTATAATTAACTATGATTAAAGCTTCTTAAATTATAGGAATGAAACCATTAATTAAAAGTAAATAAGATTATTGTATGTTCTAATCATTAAAATACAAATAAATTGTATTAGTATTTATTGAGTAATCATGCTGTATCAGTTTTATTAGTGGTAAACGACAATTACATTTATATTTATAGTTTTAAATATAATTAATTGATTTTACTGCTATTTTTAAAATGGTTTGAATTTACATTTATGAGTACACATTACAGTTATATTTAGACATTTAAATATAAAGAATTATACTGTAATTTAAAACACAATTAAATTGCAACTTCCTAACCTTATTTGTATATTAAAATACAAAGAATTAAGTAAACCAATCAATTTTGCTGGTTATTTCATGAACATTTCAGTAATTTCATTTATATTTGCTAGTGAATACAAAGATTTACATTTAATGTTGGTTTGCAAATAATTATGACTTATAATTGCTTATATATTTGTTTTAAATATAAAGAATTGCTGTGTAGACAGTTAAACCCTTAAGATTAGTAATTAAATTCATATTAATGCTTATTAATACAAATAATTACATGCAAATTAAGTGGATAATTGAGCTTTGGTTATTGTAATAAAATTATAACGGATCTTTGTGGCTCTGAAGTTGGCTCTGTCAACTATTGCGCACGAAACAGATTAACTGCATAGAGTAAACGAGATAGGATGATGCGACAAACGTATGCGAGTGAAAGAGACGGTTATACAATGCTATTTTCACTTTCAATATTGACACAAAAATAGCTAGTGCGCAGCCTCTTGCAGCCAATTCAGAGCCACAAAGATCCGTTGTGAGTATTATATCCTTAGCAGTAATTATAATAGGTTATTCAGATATCTATTATCGTAAGTTGCCATACGACAAAGATACTTTAGATTTAGAAAATACAAAAAATATCACAACACACTAAAATATCACAAATTATCAACTAAACTTACTATTTATGAATACATTTGGCAATTCAGAATAGATTATAGTTACAAAGTTACCAGCTGATAAACTATCCATTATTTATCTGTTTTCACATGAAACAACATTTTTATATGTTGATCTATTCTATTACGATTTTGTTTATGCTTTCTTGTTTCTATAATATCAAAAATAGACGGTTCTGGCATTGAACCTCTTAGGCAAAATTTCGACTAGACTTATGGCGGTCAAAACCTTGCAAGCAAAGTAATACGCCAATCATAAAATGCATTGAATTGAGCAATTAAACCAAGTAATTACACCCTACAATTATTTAACTCTTTGATGTGAAAATGTTCAAGAACTTCGTCTTGATGTTGAGTAACGTCGTGAACGACCTCTTCACCTTGTTCTTCTTCTGAGCCGACTCCGACCTCAAGAAGGGCTCTGAGTACGACTTCTTCATCACTGGGTGCTCTGATGGTTCAGCGTCCTTAGGAAGCTGGTACTTGTACTCCTTTACCACTTTCTCTTCTGATGGGTCATACCTGTAGAGCACAGAGTATGTACGCTTGACTTTCTTCGGCACCCGGGGTGTGTTGGGCACCCTGTCGCTCTTGCAGCGCTTGACCTTGTTCCTGCCGTAGTAGTCCTGGTAGCTGTCAGCATCGACATAGATGAACCGCTTTCCCAAAGCCAGTTCTCTCTCCTTCTTCAAACTCTTCCATGAAGCGATGACGGATTCACGGCGGAAGGTCTTGTTCGGGTTGTGGCGGCTGATGCAGTAGCCTGGCTCATCCTGGATGTTGGATGTGTCCTTCAAGGGAGACCCTCTGGGACTAGAGCTGTAGTCGATCTCGTAGTCGTCTCGCGACACCTGGAATCAAATAAATCTAACATCAGTGACTGTTGCTTACATAAACAACACTATCAATGTTAATCTCTCCGCTGTCCCATAAACAAGTCTCTCCCGTCAGTGATCTTGTGGATTATTTAAAGTATCAATAGAACGCAACTACGTGACCGTTAGAACGTGAGGCTATGGTGTATCGTTGTCCCTTTCTATTATTAATAGGGTCGTGTTCCGATGTTGTTCTGCACGTTCGTCATCGGAGCCCTTCGGATGGTGCCCACATGTCTCACAACACCTGTCGAGACTGCCATATGTCTCAATCCACGAGAACTTGGCAATGTCCGTACTACCAATTTTAACTGCAGCCGTGAACTGTCTAGGAAGCTCAATAAAAAGTCGTTTTAACAATATTAATCAATTTAAGGTCGCTCGTCTCGATTCCAATTGTAACAAACAAAAGTTGCTTTTAGTATGATGTTGATGACGTCATATTAAAAATTAATTAAGGTCGGGAAAAGGTCGGACGATAAAAAATATGTTTATAAAGAAGTCCTTCGGAAACCGCTTTGCTAATGTGTCGTTTGAAGTATTAAAAGCTTTCACGTTAGCGTCCCGCTTGCACAACTCTCTTGAGGTTATATTCCCGGCGTTTGTTACGAGGTTTAATTCCATCTTATTATTATGTAATATTTTTATGGTTTTCTTGGAATCCCTGAGTATGACGTCGTCGGCCACTGGTCAAATAATGGGTCACGCAGAAATAGACGGTTTATTATTGGACTTCATTAGAACATGGTGTAAATGAAACATTGGAATGCGATGGATTCGACTGACTGCACTGATCTCACGAGAAAAAAAAGTCTTAACGGTGAAGCGTGTTTTTTAAACAATATTAATCACTTTAACAGCGTTAATTCTCAGTTATGTGAGATGATATAATATGCTTAGTGTTTTCGTCAAAAAAATTGGGGCGATACATTTTTAAATGTCAAACTTGCAACTGGTTCACGTAATAAGAGTTCCACTTAAATCGTTGTTTTTGTATCTGTTTGAGCTCTATTATCAAATGGACAATGTTTTTTTTTTTTAATTAACTGTTACAGGCTAGAGAAATTTCATGTTTCAATGTCCATTGAGACTGACACAACAAATATTCGCTACTTTATATTTTGACAGCCAGTGTTGAGTAACATTTTTTTAATGGGTTGTGAAAAAAAAAACACAGTGCACTGTTGCGAATTTAGGTCGCAACGTAAAATGGGTCAAATTTTTAAATAGTTGTGCTATTAGCTTGTTAGTTAACACGGTCTAATTAAAACTGAAATTAAGCCTCGTATCTAGGCTACAACCTCTTGTTATTCGTGTTTAACCTTGTGCTTTTTCGTTTTCAGGTAATTTTTTACTGTCCATCACGGGGACGTGTCATCGCTGGGTGAGTGTCTGACGTATCCACGCTACTCTTTCGCGGGCAGTGTCCTATTTCGTGCAACCGTTTTGTAACACCGCGTTAAAATGTGTATTAGTATTTCTGTCCCGACGTGCATACTTCGTGTTATTTGTGGAACTTATTATAGTTGTGAAGGTGATAACGTTACTAAAAGGTGCAGTTAATTCTGTCACAGGTTATTTTCGAGAACGCATCAGAATGTTCAATGCAACGTTTATTTTAAACGTTTATTACGTACGGTTATGCACGTTATTACACTTTTGATAAATTGAGGTCTACAGAAGTAACAACCTTCGGTAATCTATACATATAATAAAATTGGAGTGTCTGTTTATAATTTTGAAATAACCGTTTTTTACTACATGTATATTAATATACATCAAAATATATTTTTTTACAATTTTTGTCTGTCTGTTTGTTCCGGCTAATCTCTGAAATGGCTGGACCGATTTTAAAACTTCTTTCAACTATGGAAAGCTACACTATTCCCGAATAACATAGACTATCATTTTGACGGGAGCGAAGCCGCGGGGGTCAGCTAGTCATATTTACGTTTAGCGTCAACAAATTGCCGAAGAGATTAATCTCACTACATAAAATTACTTCGATTGCACCAACGATTAAATTAGAAAGTAATGTAGTTATCAATGTTTAACCAATAACAATCCATATTAATTATGATTATGCAATTTAACTCAATTTTACAAATCTGCCCATAACGCTTTTAATAACTTAGTTAACCAATTAATGACTTAAAACATGTATTTTGATTAAAAAACAAGATTAGAAATCAGTACGATACTGTGATTAATTCCTGCGCCGATACCTTTAATTGAAAACGGACTCTGTTCAAATGATCTTACGGTTTAAGGCGGTACCCCGAGCAAAACGCCGCGCAAGCCGTTTTTTGTGCTGTTTTTAGTAGCTATCTACTCGTTATTTAAAAAGAAATATCAATTAATAAAAATACATTAAATTTCTACATAATATTAATTCTAAAATGGTAGATTTAGTTTTTTTTTAAATGTTGTATATATTTCACTAATCTACTTTCAAAAAAACATAAAAATGTGAAATAATTATTGATATTATGCATCTCCTCGTAAAGTGTTCATTGATTATTTTTTGTACTAACACTAATGGATAGACAATTTAATAACGAACATTTTTGTAGAATTATTTTTTTCAAAAGACCAAAATTCGATTTTATAAAGATTTTATTCTAAAATCTGGGCGTATTCACTACTGTAATTCATGCGCCACCAGTGCCGCTAGACCAATAGGAACGCTCATATCTCATGCCGATTTTTTGGTCAGGGTACCGTCTTAAGTTGGTTTATCGTGTGCATTGTACTCGGTTTGTTGGTACCGTTAACTCGTATGTGCAAACTTCGAGCAAAAAACTTGGCACACATCGTTTTTTTTTTTTTCATTCGAGTTTACAGCTATATACTCTTACATCCTATTGAATTTATGCGATGTAATGTTTGGGCTAAACTTAATGCAAAGCTTGACTTTATAATTTATTTCTCCCTAACGGTACCGAAAATCGTTTGCTTATTTCTCTACAATCAATTTAGGGCTGTTTTCTAAATTTAAAAATGCCCACATTGATAAAGAATCGCCAATTAAAAAGCAAATCCAGCTTGTCTTCAGCCAGTTTACACTAAATAAAAAACCAAACGTATTCTTTTTTTCAATGTTTACATTTCGTCAGTAACTGCAAGATATATTTAACATAAGTTTGCGAAACGTAAACATTAGAACATGTGTAATTTACGCGATCGACTCCGCGAAATCTGCTGTTGCTGTGGTTCTGCTATTCATACTGTTCATAAACGACATTAGGCAAACGGTATTCTATTTTTGGGGCCAGTTTAAGTATAGGCCGCTATTCTTAGGCTCTGGTTAGATACGTGCTCTTTAGCACACACTTCGATCGCAAGTTTGAATACTGAGATTTTAAATTTGGAATTGATCGTTTATGGCTTTATTTTTGGCGCGTATTTTGTTTTATTCATTCGATTCAAGATGGTTGCTGTTTTTCTTTTGTTATTGAATTAATGTTTTCTATACACAAAAAAATCAAATAATGGCCAATTATTGTTAAGTGGTTTGTCTAATTAGAATTAATGAGGGATCGTCACGGGTTAAGAGCCGATAAAGATCATTATTGATGAGACATATTATTATTAGAAAGTGACGTAGCCATGATTGTACACTGACTAACTGTACCTTGCCCACGCGCATTTTTTCGTCACTATGATTTTTCCGATGAGTAACAAGTTTTTTTTAATATATATTGCACCATCAGATTTCGTCAGTATTAATGATAATGACCCAGAGTTTATTGACATAAAATTACAGTTATGAAAAGTTCACAGGCTAAATAATGATCAGCTTACTTGTGTATGATAAATGAAATTAATCGTAAGAGGATTTTTATTAGGAAAATAATCATTTTGATTAATTATTTCATGTTTAAAGTAGCTAACTGCAGGCGTAGATCTACGACACTGACAAATACTTAATATTTATTTCAAATTTAATTCCAGCAACAAACATAGTGTAAACAAATATTTACACTAAAACGTTGACAAATCGCCATATTTTTACATGACCGACTTTGCATTATTAAAAATCTAATGGCAGAGATATATGCAGCACATTTTTTAATGCTTCTCATTTTAAAATTGTCATTTGTCATTATCAGAGATCGCTGCAGCTCTCCACTTTCGAAACCATAAACCGGAATGGCGGGCGACGAATGACAGTTATTAGATTGTTACAACAACACGAAAATGTCTAAGCGGTCTATCCAGTTCGGATACGTTTAACTCCGGTGAAAGTATCCCAACGAAATTCGCTAAGACCGGTCCCCGAATTAAGAGTATCGACAACCATTGACAACAAATCGGTCCGAAAAACTTTTGACAGCGGTTTTGACAGCTTATTGTTTGTTTGACAATCTATCACTTTCTAATATCCGTTATTATTGCTCACAATGACAGCTTTACGCTTCCCAATTTTATAATTCACTCGCTATCAGATAGGATCGAAATAACAATTTGTTTTTAATGACAGTTCAATTTCTAAAGCAATGGCGGGATAAGAGTTTTTCATAGACAAAGAGTAATTGTTTTTTTTTCGAGCGGTGCAGGCAGGAACTGATCATTAGCAACATCACCGAGTCAGTTTTGTTTTTTTTTTATTATTACTGCTGGTCTAAACCTAGTATGTTCAATACTTTATTTAAACCATTTCATTAAAAGCTATTTTTTTAAAAAGCTCAATTAAAGAAAGTACTTAATAAAAACTTTTAATAACTTGAAAAGCCAAAGTTTATCAAAGTCTATTTTTAAAGCCCCGATAACCTTTTCTGAACCGTACAAAATCTTTTGATGGCTGTAATCTTCATGATTAATCTCCAGCGTTTCGATCAGATCGATTTTGAGCAATGATTAATATAAAGCTTTCGGCTTCGAATGTGAGTAGCCATGAGACTGGCCGCAGGCGGCAATGTCAAGAGCTTTACCACAAAAAGAACGTAATTCCATATTCAAACAGCGGGCACGCACACGCCGCAGTTCAATGACAGCGACCATAGACAAGTCAGTTGCCTTTTAAGCGCATTAAAGTGGCCATGCACTTTGCGTAATAGTTACCACTGACCACAGCTGTGTAAGCTTTATTCCGTAATCCGAATACGTGGGTTTATAGTTCTACTGATAGACATCAGTGCTAATTCTAATGTTTCTTCAACTTAATTAAGTTTAAGTATATAAAATAATTATTATTTGAAACTTACCACGCTTTCCCAACTACCACCGATGATGCTTTTGTCCAACATCTTGCTTCACTTTACTTTTCACTGAACAATCCAAAAAATCACTTAGAAAAAATATTGTTTTCAAAAACAAAAAAGAAACTTGTTTAGTTAGATTTTTGTTGTCGTGTTACGCGTCCCGTATCACGTTGTCACAGGGGAATGCTTTTATTTGGCACAGTGCACACCTCGAGCTTTCCTGAACGACTGATGCGAAAACGTTTCAGCGTCATATTTATAGGACGGGAGTGGGAAAGAGCGCGGGTTTCAGGAAGATGCTTCGTTACAGACTTCCACTTAACATGTAGTCACGCCTTCGTATTTTAAGGTGCAAGTAATATAGTTCGGGGAAGCCCATCTAAAACCGTCTGTTACTATAAGGATGCGTCCTTATATTCCTGCTTTCTATGTCACTTAGGACTTCTCAGAACGGCTTTGTGCATATTTAGAACAAGCTTCGCTAAGTGTCTAGCAGATTACAAAGGTACGAGTACATTAGCTCTTCTAATAGCTCTTAAAGTTATTTCAGTTTTACGAGCGCACGTAATGAAGCCCTCATTACAGACTAAATGCATAAAGGTTCTGCGCGTTGCTAAATGTAACGCAAACCTACTAATTAACTGTTATAAATATCAATTCGAAACTAATTTAGCACAGAGTAAACAAATAAATCTAATTCCTACAAAAAATCATTTAGTTTCGTAACTTTTGAACCAAACAACACTGACCATCGACTACATACCGCAAGCTTTACTTTTTTATTTTGTTTAACAAAACCTCACTTTAAACGGAATAAAATTTACGTTCGAAATTCGAATCCTTTGAAGTTTTTGGCGCGAATGTAAAGTGATTTTCTGTTTGTTTTAGTTCGTTTCGTTTTGTTGCCCCAAATGAACCGTTTTGCCATAGTGTTTCATGGCACAAAGCTCATAAAAGCCTGTTGTTCATTTAAAAATAAACGAAACAGGATCTATTTTTCATCTTCCGAGATATGTTTCAGATCTTGGAAAGGAACTATCAATTTACTTGAGCATAATGTTTGAGGCACGCGATGACTGAGTGCTGAGCGAACATTTTCTTAGAAATGGACACCTTCCCGCTTAAATGAATTAAAATTATTGCAATATGATAAACATCAAAGGAAACAGGACTCGAAGAAACTATTTTATTAATTCCTTATTTAAATAAGTTATGATTAAACTGATAGAAACGAAGAGCCGTGTAGTGAGCAACCACGACGAGGAATATAAAAGCTTATATTAAAATATTAAATGAGGTCTAAAAAGGTAGTCTGGAATTTTTAATAAAATTACCGTACAGCTAATTTGAGTTCCGACCAAGCTAATTATTAAATAGATACATGAATATTCCTCTTAATTATAAATTCTCTAGGGATGTTTTCCCGTTGGGAATTTCAGCAGGAAAATATTTTGCAGTAAGCTGAAAGCTGTTTCATTTTCTTTTGTATTATCTTTAGGATTTTTCCCCATAAAAGATGATGGTTCATGCGATGTATTTTTTGATATTCTGAAAAACCTCTAGGTCTTTCCATGTTCAGGGGCATATCAAAGAATATATGGACCACTAACAGAGACGCGTGCAAGAACAATAAAGTTGTTTGCAACAGGAAACATTGTTCCCAAAAACGTAACGGGTTTTAACGTATATCAAGTTAAACATAAAGTTTAACGGGTATAAAGTATTTGACCTTTTTACTTGTACAGTTTACAGCCTCCTTTACGATACGAGTGTATCGGCCGCCATTACGCGGTTCGGTTTTAGTTTGCGCACTCCTGCGCACATTGACGTCAGAGCTTTACATCTGAAACCTTATGCCGTAAACCTGGGCCGTAAATAGTTGGTTAAGTGTGCACTTGAGGAATTGCAGGTCTGCGACCGGTTATTATGATGTTGGTGGAGTTAAATTGGGAGGTTTGATCATCTTTATTTAGACCGTTAACTAAAATGCAGTAGTGAACTTGTTAATGCTGCAATAATCAAGCTTAGCAACAGAGATTGCCAGTTAAAGAATTACTGTGCGCGGAACCCAAATAAATCGATTTAGGGACAAAACACGACGATGGTGATGAGATGAGTGGTAGAGAAAGAATAATCCTTCTTATTTCGTCAAAAGAGAGACTAACTCCCTGTCGAGACTCTTTACCGAGCCGAGAGAAGAGTTCATAACAAGTTTGAATTTTTACGCCGAAGGAGGGTAATGTGTTTATCAGTCTATGTATGTATGTTTGTTCCTATGTGGCGTTTCAGAGACCAAACTAGTAGGCCGATTTTGATGATTCGTACGTCAATCGTCTTAATCTTGCGAGTGTCACTGGCTACATTAAAATTGGAAAATAGAAAAATGGCGGCTTTTGGGCACCATATTCTGGGGGTCCAATTTTTTTTTCTTCCGATCCCATCTTGTGGAGTATTAAAATGAAGGGGTTTAAGAGGCGATCTCAAAAATGTATAACACTTATATGTTAAAATGTAAATAATTCGAAATAGAAAGTTACAAAAAATTGTTAAATAAAAATAAAACAAACAAAAATTTAACAAACCTGACTGCTTAAAAAGCCAACTAAAAAGACGTAAACAAGAAAAAAAACATGCTGCTTTTTAAGCAGTCGGGTTTTTAATTTTTTGTTTTTTTTTACGCATACAGATGTGTTCTGACATTTGCATGAAGAATAACTTTAATGGCAGAAAATTAAAAAGATTTAACGCAGACGGGATTGCAGAAACAACTGCTATACATTATATTATTTCATTAACCATTTATTGAGTAAAGTAAAAAAAATGTGTAGGTTCCAAAAATGTAAGTTTGATTTCTTCACTATTAAAATTGTTTAAAATGCAGATTGTTCCAACCGCGGAGTTCTAGGCCGAAAACAAATTATCTCTGATTGTTATAACTTTCTAACACACAATTTGGTGGTTATTCTCAAAGGAAAATCCGCCTACAAAATCTACAGTAATTATTTCAACTATTTTTTGTTGCGATTCTAAAATTACCCGTACAGACTTTCACTGACGAACAAACAGACAGACTTGACCTGCGTAGAGACGTCATACGTCAATTAGATCGATCGAATCCGTTATAATTCGCACAGCAATTCGAAGTTTGCAACCTCGGCCTGATTTCATGTTTTTGTTCTCACTTTATAGCAGCCAGCTTACGTAAGAAGTTATAAACCTTCAGCGTTTCGGGCTTCATTCCCAATATCTAATAACATCGGTTTTACTACTGTATGATCTAATAACGCCATAAAGGATGCGTCTAAGGCAATTATCTCTTCACAAATAATGATTTACGTGTAACAAAGCTCGCCTTTGTTCCGTTGGAATACATCCAATATGGAGCTAGTTGCGTAATTGCAAGGTTTTTCATCTCTTGATGAGTGTATTGACTTTGTTTACAGTTGTATCTACCCGCAGATTGCGTTTTAATAATCCTTAATCCCTGTAATTGGTGGTTTTAAACTGTATTTGTTCCGCTCTTTATGAAAATCGAGGCTGACCAGAAAAACAAGAAGTATGTTTATAAATGATGTTTTAAGTGTCTAAGTCCGTTCTTTGAAGATTTTTAAATAAATACAACCGTTGTTTGTTGTATACCTCTGAAACAATTTCTGTGTCAGCCATATTGAACTGTGCAAGGTTTTCCTTTGTAAATTTATTTTTCTTTAAAAGGATCACTAAAAGCTAGCATAATGCTAGGCGAAAGATTTTTATTTCAGCTTAAGATAAAGTTGCATATTGTGTTCACTTTAAAGGAAAATTCAAAGCAAGACCTTAGGGAATAGAATCAGCTTAAGTCATACAAGTTCTTCAAGCTTTCAAAAACGATTTCTTTTTTCTTTTTGTTTCATTCTTAACTTCAACCATCTCTTCTTTCCTCGGAATAAAAGATGCTCTATTTAAACTAGTCTTAACTTAGCAACGATATTAATTTAAATCTTTATTACAACTAAAGCAATAATCATAACCACAAACGGAATCTCTCATAGTTCTAATAACAACACTAAAATTAATGATTTTAGCACGCAATAAAATACAGGAGCATTCTCCCAAAACCGACAACATAGTGCAACACAACATGTAACATGTTACAACAATATGCGTTGTACGTGCTCTGGTTGTATACAATATAATAACAACTACAAAGATAAGACCTACAAACGGAATATCTCATAGTCACACTCAATAAATATCATTTCTAACGTTTAGTACCAACGTACGTAGTAGTAACAGGAGAGCATTCCACACTCCCAAAATCCGACCCACACGTTACCCTACGTGACATGTAACACGTTACTGCAACATGCATTGTTAGCGCTGTGACTGGCGTTGCAACATTCTGACGTGCCGGTTATAAATAATGTATTGACCTACTTCAGTCCTATGCTGCTAACGTTCGGAGGCGGCAACTCGCCAAATTTTTTGACATTTCTTTTTGGGAAGAAGAAGTCATTAGTTTTGGACTTTGAGGTTGTGTGGTCCTGAAATGGGTAGAGGAATGGTGAAAGGGTTAGAATAGTAACCGTGCTTTTTTACTTTTTATATTAGTGCTGCCATAGAGCAGTGATGTGTCCCGAAATATATTATGTCATTTCCTCCTTCTTTAAATTGTAGTGAATTTATGGTTTCCTGTCAAATGTGAGTTCAGTGAGCTACGCCTTGAGTGACTTGTTCAAAATTTTTTATGCTGTGGCTCTTTGATTTTGAAGACCCAGATGTTAACGAAGATGAAGTTAAAGGAGTGTATTAGACTCGTAGTAACACACATCTGCTGTGTCTATATTACCCTTTTGTGTGATAAAAAGACTGGACTTAAATGTAAAGGATTGAGGCTTAAACTTCTGGTCCAAATTACATGGTAAATAGTCACTCCATCAGATAAAATGTCTTGTAGTTTAATTAATGAGCTTGTTCACACGTTTGTTTACTTTTTGTTTGAAAGTGAGTCACAGTCAAACAAAAATCTCAGTAGCGGTTTCGTATTGTATTTCTTTAACAAATTAACGCTCTCTTGACAGCCTAGTGGTTAAATATTAGTGTTAAATTACATTAGAAAGCGATGTTTCAATAGTGTCTGTTTAATAAAATCTTAATTTACTTGACTGAGTCAGAAGTGGGATAAACATTTTACCATGAAGTCTGATGTGGGATTAGAAAAATCAGACTGTGCTTTATTCATAACATGATTGACAGTTACTTTTTATATCTCCATGTTTCCGACGAAAGCGATTCCATGAAGCCATGGTGGTTTGCGTTGGTGACACTGGGTCATCTGATGACCCACTTAGTCCCGGTTGGGCGACAGAAACACTCATTAACATTTAAATTCCCAGAATATTGTTTCTGTTCTATTTCCTATCCATCTATAGATAAAATTCAGTGTAAATGCTGGATCCTGGATCTCTGGCACTTATTGTCCGTGTCGGCCCACTTCGCATCGTTGACGAATTGCGTTGGCCCAAACGTTTGGTGACAAATGTTTGAACAAGTGTTGGCCTGAATCTGTAAACAAAACAAATCGCTTCCGTTGTTTATATTAATATTTCAGTAAACATAAAGATTTCCCTTGAACTTTAGTTACGTGCAAAAACGTAATGGATTGTAGTCATTGTTTTTTTTTTATGTTGAATCGATTATATGCAATAAGATATCGATAGCTATTGTTCCGATGCCTACTTCCGCTTTGTTATTTTCTGCTGATACTTCAAAGGGTTTATTGTCTTGCCGTGACATTGAAAAATATATTTTCAGTTCATTAGTTCCAATGATGAAGCATTGCCGCTACCTTGCTGCGTAGACTCTGCAGTCTGCATAAATTATTGCTTCTGTTAATTGTCATGGTTATCCTGTTTATGGTCGTCTTCCGCAGTCCATATACGCAGAAAATACACGATGTTAAAAAATTTGCAAACGAGATTATAACATCCAAACCGCAACCAAAAGTTTGTCAGTGTCATCTTTGGTACAGAATATTGACATTTCAAGCCGCCTTTAGTTTTCTTGGAAAACATGGTCCTAAGTAACTTCCCTGCAAGCACCTCTAAATGCCATAATTAAACCAGACTTTCCAATACGCTATAATTCCCGCATTACCAGGAACATATAATCAGACACCAGCCCCATAGTTAGAGCGAGACTTTCGTCAGCAATGTCACGCTCTCTTCACGCCAGCCAATTAGCGGGCTTAATAGCAACAGTGGCTACCAACGGTTTTGATTTCTTTCTCTGTCAAGTGAAAAGTCTGGCTCACTTTGCTTGTGTGCTATTTTTCTGAATTGTTTTGTGGTACATTTGATCTTTTGATAAAGTAGCTCTTTATTCATGATGAGACCGCTCTTGTCCTCAACCTCGCCTGATGGTAAGGGATGGAGCGAGCGAGCTCGGCAGATGCCTGTTTCTCGAGATTCTTTTTAACCCCCGCCGGAAAAAGAGGGGTGTTATAAGTTTCACGTGTGTTGCTGTGTATCTGTGTGTCTGTCTGTGGCATCATAGCGCCCAAACGGATGAACCGATTTTGATTTAGTTTTTTTTTGTTAGAAAGGTGATTTTGTCGAGAGTGTTCTTAGCTATGTTTGAATAAAATTGGTTCAGCCGTTCAAAAGTTATGATCGTTTTACTGTTTGAATCGGGGTGTTTTCGCAAGATAAATGTGTCGGGAGTTTTTAAATTTTGAAATTTCACTTGTTTATAGAGGAAATCGAGTCTAGAAATAACAACATTTTAGCTGAAAACATCATAATGATAAATACTGCAGGTTTACCCATTTAAAATTTGGAGTGTCCAAATCCCATGTTGGTAACTTGTTCAGGCATTTGACTTGTCTACAACAGGACTGTCCTGTCCTATCTTTGTTCCATCTTCCAATTGGAGATGGCGCAACAACTTTTCTTTCTCCCATTCTCTCCTGTCAACCGGCACGCTAGTATTCACTCCCCGTCTTATCATCATCATCATATCAGCCGCGAGACGTCCACTGCTGGACATAGGCCACGAACCATCGTCGTCTCAAGCGTCGCCACATTGACCGGTCCTGTGCGTCCCGCATCCAGCGGATCCCCGCAACTTTCACCAGGTCATCGGTCCACCTTGTGGGAGGCTTTCCAACGCAACATCTTCCGGTTCGCGGTCGCCACTCTCGGTCTATCACTAAGTAATTCACGATATTCTTTAGCTCAACCTCTTCTAAGACAATTTGAAAGATTAAACAATTACTTTTAATAACAACGCGAAACCTTGAGGATGTATAATTTTTTAATTAAACATAATATGTTGAGAATTCATTTAGAACTCATTATAGAACACTTTCTTATGGTAATTATAACCAGCGTCTGTTTCTCTGCGTTTCTCAAGTATGCTTAAAAATAGCCTGAAACATTGACATGCAACACATGGTAAGTGCGTTCGTTCTAAATATAATGCTAAACAGAAAACCGTATCTAAAAATACTTGGACTGAATGTAAGTCTAGCTATATTTAACCTTTCGATCGACGATGAATTCGTATTGTCCCCATGGGATTTCCAATTTCTAGCTCCAGATATTACGCTACAGAAGTCACGTAGACATGGTAATCTTGGGATATCACCTGAGTATCTCGGATTAGATTTTCTGAGAACATTAAAGTATCGTAAAAGAAAACCTGGCACAGAAATGATTTTACAACGCGCGCCCTATTCCAATGAACTGTGGAGGAAAACCGCATATAACCCGAATTATTACAATACCACAATATCCTTTTCACGTTTCGAATGCTTTGAGTACATTTCAAATCTGCCAGCTCCGGATTCGATTTTTGAAGAAATCTTTTTTTTGAACATTTCATTTCTTCCAGCTTCGAATTCGATTTTTGAAATATATCTTTAGCTTTTCTTAAAATTCTTTTTTTTCGCTTGAGTATGATGTGTTTGAAAGGTGTTGAGCCTCAATTCTCGTTACCTTTTTGTTTATATTAATGTTCCGATTCGGATGTGTTAGAAAAAGCGTGAATCAGGTAATCTTTTCTGTGTAATAGTCGCTTGAGGAAAATAGATGATCTGATGAAGTAAGATTAGCTAAGGCGGGTCATGGCTGGAAAATTAGTCAGACGTTCGTTGGCTTGGCTTTACGGTTTAAAAGTTCGAGTCATCTTATTTAATTTAAAAAAAATACTTTACAATGCATGTCCTCGAACAGAGCGGTTTTCCAAGCAGCCAAACTGTGCGGAAAGTGTCACTTTTTTTCACTAGTGCTTTTTACTTTCCTGTATTTTTTTAATTTTAAGTCCAACGTCAGCCCGACGCATAGAGTTTTTATTATTTGAGACAAGGTTTAAAAATTAGTTATGTAAAGATTATCATTCATATAAAAGGTAAAATAAAACTAATAATTTATTTTAGGAGTTTTTAATTACTCTAGAATTAGATTTTGATCAATAAATTAATTTTAAGTATTAATTAAATATGTTTGCCAGAACGTATATTTTGCTCGTGCCTTATTGCGTTACGATGTGACAGCTATTTGCACATGCGCAGTAGATATGCCCGAGGAACTATTAGTTAATCTGTGGATATGCTGAACGCGCTTGAATAAGCCCGCCATTTTATTAATTTCATTTTATTAATTTATTTATTTCCTCGCACAATGCATAGTAAAATGTTGTATGATACACGTACGTAAGATGATTTCCGACTTGTGTCGATTTATCCACTCATCGGAAATCACCTACCTTCCGCACTTGTAGCATAAATAACTATTATATTTGTCCGTAGATTTTCTTAATATTCAGTAGTATGTGGAAATCTTTGACTTTTAGATCCGATGTTGTCTCTCTAATATCTGTAAACAGTAACTCCAATTCCGCTCGAACAGATCCATATGTTTCATGTATCTGGAGTTATGTTAGGATTAAAACAACACAAGTCTTCATGTAATTCTAAAAGAAAGAAACTAGTTGCCTCATTCCGTTGTTTAATTTGATCCAGTATATAGTTTATTGCTCCGGCTCTCATAACAGTTACGATGGCCAGACACACATGTTTTTACTGGGTCCCACGACCATGTCAAGGCCTTATACTAAATAATTCGGCTATTCTGTGGAAATGTCGTAATAAATTCTCTTTGGAGATAAATTGTTAAGAAAATACTTTGTTGTTCAGTCAACGGTGTGTTTTTGCTCACGGAAGATTTCCACCGCTAATTACCCGTTCCTTCAGACTTGGTTCGATTTTCATTTATTACTAGCTGACCCAGCAAACTTTGTTTTGCCATAAAAAGACCAAACATTTATCTACCCTACCTACCCGACCCTACACTACCCTACCCTACCCGACCCTACACTACCCTACCCTACCCTACACTACCCTACCCTACCCTACCCTACACTACCCTACCCGACCCTACACTACCCTACCCTACCCTACCCTACCCTACCCTACCCTACCCTACACTACCCTACCCTACTCTACCCTACCCTACCCTACACTACCCTACCCTACCCTACCCTAACCTACCCGACCCTACACTACCCTACGCTACCCTACACTACCCTACGCTACCCTACACTACCCTACCCTACACTACCCTACCCTACCCGACCCTACACTACCCTACACTACCCTACCCTACACTACCCTACCCTACACTACACTACCCTACACTACACTACACTACCCTACACTACCCTACACTACCCTACCCTACCCTACCCTACCCTACCCTATGTCCTTCTCCTGGTTCTAAGCTACCTCCCTGCCAATTTTCAGCTAAATCGATTCAGCCGTTCTTGAGTTATAAGTGAAGTAACTAACACGACTTTCTTTTATATATATAGATTTTACGCAGCTCGACTGATGCTGTTTGCTATTACATATTTTATGATTTCCTTATTGAAATATAAATTATACAGCTGAAGAAAACTTTTAATAGACAATTACTGTTTCCTCGATTACAAGTCAGGCAAAAAAAAAAGAAAAAACAGTGTTTATGTGTGAAAACACAGATTTCGGGGTTGCCTGGAACATTACGACGGTCCATTAATTTTGTTGGCAACCCAAAGAAAAAGTGATTCAGTTCGCTTCAGCTGTGCAAGTCCTCGGACCACCGGAGCGTTGCTTGTCCTCATTCAATTAACATTAACGTTTTTTCCACGACTTCGTTAAAACGCATACTGTCTCCATTTTATTGGCTAACGACACAGTTGCTGGAATTCTTCGACGACATGTTGAAAAATCTAAAAAGAAAAAACAATTTATGTTTTTTTCTCGGAACGACAACGATATCTCTGAACACAGCCTTAAAACTTCGACAAGTTAATATCGCGATTCAATCGAAAATGGCGGACGGATTTAACGATTTAACCTTTTGCGACATGTGATTTTAGCAATGCGTATTTTTATTGAAATTTTGATTATCGACGACCGAAATTGGAGAGGCGTGAATATAATTTGGAGCTCTTGCAAGGTGCAGCAACCTGCGTTACAAGGAATCGACTTTATCGTTTATTTGCTCGCTGATTCATGTCTCAAAGGATGTTATAAAAATAAGAAAAGGCGCGTTTTATCTCCCAAGTCGTTATTTGGAAACTTGAGATCATCCTAATATGCGGCTAAGTGCACAAATGTTTGTGCAAATATATCCGATAAAGGACTGAAAAAGGCATATTGAAGCAAATATTTTTCAACGCCATAAATTTTGTGGTTTGCCTGACTTTTATGTCATGCGCGTGTATAATATTATTTTGATGGAGCCATTATATTTTACACTAGCTGTCCCACGTGGCTTTGCTCCCGTCAACTGGCTTACCTTACAAGATTGTTGCGTAACTTAAACCGTTTACGTAGCGCACGCAACGGAAGCCCTCATAAAGGAATATTTTTCCCGTTTTTGCAACATTTTTCATTTATGCTCCGCTCCTATTTGCCGTAGCGTGATGTTATATAGCCTATAACCTTCCTCGATAAATGGACTATACAACTCAAAAAAAAAAAAAAAATTCCAACCAGTAGTTCCTGAGATTAGCGCGTTTAAACAAACAACCTCTTCAGCTTTATAATATTAATAATATATTTTACATAACGAAAAATGTGTCACACAAGCCATAACGTTAATTAGGAAGCTTCACCGTTTCATAAAGTTACATGTAATCAATAAACCTAAATGTTTTTAATCATAAAACAAAATATTTTATCGTTTTAACGCGTAATTCGATAAGTTGACGCTGTTTCTCGGGAAGTTTAAATGTTTATTGATTAAATCGAGGTTTAGTTCCAACATCTGCTAACCGTAATTTTGTTTACTTGCATCGCTTTAAGCACCTGCGGAATAATTAATGTTTTATTAATTACTTTGGTGATAAATGTTTCCGTCCGAATCCAAACTCTCGGGTTGAAGTCGAATCGAAGAAAGTTTGTGCGTTGCCCCAGCAGGACTGAACCCGTTTTATTTCCGTAATTACGTCACTTTAAAACAAAAGTTTAGAGCCTTTTAAACGTTTTAAATACTCATTTCTATTTACAAGCATAAATATTTATTTAAGTACTGTTTTGTACGGAAGGCGAACGGCGACGCCAAAAGGAAGGGTTATGATTTTAGCAGTCTGTGTATGTTTGTACCTATTTACGTACGTTCCTCCGTAGCGCCTAAACTATTCTGAATTAATGAATATGGTGTCAATCGATTCGTTATAAAACAGGCTAAAAAAAACCGTTCTCGGGTTACAGTTTAATTAAACATTTCGCTTGTATATATTATTATTTTCTTTAAACTCATTTCGCTTGCTGCTTTTCAATCTTATTCTTCAAATCGATAGATCAATAAATTATCGCAGAACAAAATATTTACGTTACTAGAAAAATTCCGTCATGGAGCAATTTATTTGTTGTTCACTTCTCTTATGGCAGTTTTCAGATTCCCAATTTTATATCTTCATAGAATTTCTTACCAACATCTTTTGTTTCTCTATGAGTTTTCCCTATTTGTTTCACGATTGTTTTGCAATATAAAGATAAACTATTTCCACTAGAAACGTGTTTTAAAGTTGGGTAACCTGCTCACGTTTATGATTTCGAGAGTATTTCAGGTCTTTTACAACGTTTTTTTTATGATCGATATTGATGTGCAATCAATCATGTAATTGCTGAACGGAATTGTATATTCTCTCCTTCGTTTTGTTCTGCGTGCCTTGCTTAGTCCATTTTTAGGGTACCGTACCCAAACGGTAAAAACGGGACCCTATTACTAAGACTCCACTATCCGTCTGTCTGTCTGTCACCAGGCTGTATCTCATGAACCGTGATAGCTAGACATTTCAAATTTTCACAGATGATGTATTTCTGTTGCCGCTATAACAACAAATACTAAAATATAATAAAATAAATATCTAAGTTGGGCTCCCATACAACAAACGTGATTTTTTTGTCGTTTTTTTGCGATAATGGTACGGAACCATTCGTGCGCGAGTCTGACTCATACTTGGCCGTAAAGGTAAAGGCAAATAAGGAGGCTCCAACAGACAAGTGAGACAACGACAATTGTTTTCATAGAAAAATTGCTCTACAGAGACAACTTTTGTGAAACGCGTTGACGCATTATCGCGTCAACCTGTACGACCTAAAGAATACGACGTAAAATTATTTTAAAAACATTCAAAAGAAAGTTTTCTTCACTACAATTTACATAACTTAGCATAAAAATGCCGCGATCGATCACTGTTCCACAATCAATGAATCAGTGGCCCTCGCGCCGGTGACATTGCGTAACCTGCGCACGCGCACGTGTGGCTAACTCCGATGTAAACATGGCCGACGCGATGTTATAAGCGTTGCTTCAATATTTGCTTTATTTATACGGTATTTTATATAAGTCAAATGTTGATCTATCAAGTGCCATTGGAGTTGGATAAAATAAGAAAATAGCATATAAGGGCGAATCTCAGGTGTTAGACCTCCACTGCTGGACATAAGGCTACCCCAAGCTTAAGGTATCGACAGGTCCTGTGCTTCTCCTCATCAGTCATACATGTTGTTGGAGGCCTTTGATCGCTGCGGCTTCCAAAACGCGGTCACTACTTCAGAATCTGGATACAAAGGACTAATTCCAAAAATTAATAAAGAGATCAACCCTTTTACATTTAAAGTACTTCCCAGAATATACCTTTCAAGGTAATCCGACCCAAAACTTGAGCTTGGAATACGTAATTGAGTCATCCTTCAGAGGAAAAGAAAACTTAAGTGGAAATCATATCCCACACGAAGTGTTCCAGAATCGATTAGCAGAAGTACTAAACATGGAAGAGTAGGATGGGGCCAGTTGGGAACTAGAACGCACCCTCGGCATTAGTCCAAGCCACCCGTCTCTCCCTGTCACAACTACCGTGACGAATTTCTTCGTCACTCGAACGAGCAAGAAATTCACAGAATTTCTCACGATAATATTAATTATTCAAAAACAGTGGCGCTTCCTTTGAAAAACGGTCGTTTTAATATACTTTTCTTCTAGAGAGTCGCCATCTTTTTCTCAATTAGTGTGCGATTTTTGTCATGTTTGCATTGAGGACGTAGCCCACTTGTGTCGAGATTTCTGACATAACGTTACGTCTTTACAATGTGAATCATTACAGCAGACTTGTAACTTTATTGTATCACTATAGTTTCTGTCAGCGGCTTCGTTCGCGTGGCAATTGGAAACTATCCCAAAGGAAAGTACACTGGATAAGTGTCGTGTCGGTTTTGGTGTGAAAACGAAATACAGACAGACAGAGTTACTTTCGCATTTATGATATATATATGATTCCTATGGGGTCCCATATTCGATCTACAGATTGGGCTAGTCCCTCCATTAGGAATTTCTCTGATAAAGTAATAGCGCGGAATCGGTACTTCTACGGGGTTGATGACAATAGACTCACAACCCGGGGACCTAATATATCATTGTTGCACTCTAATACATAAGTCTACCTTCTAGGAGAAATGTGTGCGTCTCTGTAAGGACATCATCGGGACCACATTCCATTTAGGGTTGCCAGATCATAAGACCAAAATATATGGAGAAAATTTGAAAATGTCGGACTTTAAAGGTTGTTGTCGGGAGAAATAAAAATAGTAAATAATAATACACTTAAATTTTATGTTACCACAGTCATGTATTTGGCATTGGTTTTTATTGAATCCACCAATTTGGATCCTTTAGTAGTACTCGGCAAAGATTTAAAATTCAAACAATTTACTACAAAGTTCCAGTTTAATTAGTAACTCAACTTGTATTAAAATCAAAGGCAATACAAATTCTCTGTTTTTTTTTTATTAAGCAAACTAAACAGCCTTTCACAGTAAGCATTGCTTACAGAATTGGTAACACAAATGATTTGAAAGATAACTTGCCGAGACCTTCGTTGTCTGGAGATTTTGATTTTTGTTGGGGTTCTGGAGATCTTTTAAAATATCTGGCGAATCCAGACAAATCTCAACCATCTGGCGTGGGGTCTCATCCCATACAAAGAAACTGTCTCGACGTACTGTACTTATTATACCGATTATTTAATTTATCTATCAATATCGATTGATTATTAGATGGTGCTCTATCTATAGCCGTGAAACGTAACCGAACGCGATTTACAAAAAATAATTGGTATAATCAGATGAAAAACGCTAGTTTCGTCGGCACGGTTTCTTTGTATGGGATGAGGCATCTGTATGCTAGTATTTTATTATCTGTGCATCTGGCAACCCTAAATCCATTATATGAGATGTTACGTCTCACACACTAAAAACTTTTTAAATGTTTCTATTTTATTGTAACGTTAGACGTCATTTTCTAATTGCGAAGGTTACACAGTCACTAGATAGTATTTTTCTGCTGTGGTTTTGATTTTCTTGACCTGGTTTCTTTGTTTAAATAAACTGTTGCAAGAGATTAATTAGTCCCGAGAGAAAATTTTAATTTACTGTCGTTGAAATAGTCGTTGGCAGAAAATGGCCTTCGTCATTAGTGTTGGGGTTGCTGTTTTTAAAGTCGAATAAACACTGGTTTTCTTTCTTTAAGGTTACACTAGTCGAAAATTCTTTCATACAAACGTAGTCTAGCGATTACTTCACTCTTTGATGATGTACGTTCAAAATAAAAAGTTATATCAATTTTTGTCATCATTATCTAGCCCTGTATGGAAACAAAAAAGTAAAAAAAAAAATGTATTTGAAAGTTATGAGCGTCGAAAGTACCACATTTCAACACTAATTTTAACGTATCTTTGGGCGGAAATAAATATCATAAGAAGAAGGAAAATTGTAAAACGGCCTCCATACAGGGATAGATTAGTAATTCAATAATGCAAATAATTTTATTTTGAAAATATACATTAGGTAGTTTTTTCATGATGTCTAGACTCCTAAAGGTCTGTTTATAAAATTTCGCGCGACCGTTTTCGGCCTAAATCATCATACATTTTGATACAAATTTGCAAAACTGCTAATTCGTACGCGAACTAGCTTCTTACTGCTCATCATAGCATCTATCTCTTTCGCACGTGTTGTCGGATGAGATAGCATGCATTTTAACCTCGCGCACAAAATAGTTTGTGCCGTCGACTAGGGGAACCTTAAGTCTACTGATCAATGCGAAACGTTATATCGTCGTTAATGCAACCTTTTGGGTAATTGATAGGTTATTTCAGTTCTTTTTTAGCGGTCTGCAAGTTTTATACGTGGGACACTCAGAAAGTTTTGCGAAACTAAAAAAAATTGTTCTATACGTACATATATTTTTATTAAATCTTTTCAAAGTACTTTCCACCAGCCTCTATACAAAGATTCATGCGCCTAAACCAGTTTTCAAAACACTTTTTCCAGTCCGCCGCAGACACCTCGTTTACAGCCTGCTCGAACGCAGCCAGCGCATCTTCCGGCGACGAAAATTGTATCCCTTTGAGCTGATTTTTTATTTTTGGGAATAAAAAGAAGTCACACGGTGCTAGATCAGGGCTGTAAGGAGGGTGACCCAGGAGTTTGACTGGCGTGCTGTCCAGGAAGTCCCTCGTTTTGAGTGCGGTGTGCGCAGGTGCATTGTCGTGGTGGAGCAGTAGCCCGCGGAGCCCTGTGTTTGGTCGCTTGTTGCTTATAACAGAGAAAACTTCTGGCAAACATTTGGTAGTATACCATTCGGCATTAATGCTTCTTTGATCCCGTAAGGGAATTGATACCAAGTGGACAGTCAAATTAAAAAAGCTAGCGATCAAAATCTTACCCCCGCTTCTAGATCGCTTCACTTTGGTAGGCGTTGGCTCATTTTGAAACACCCAAACAGTCGACTGGCGCTTGGTTTCTGGGTCGTATTGATAAATCCAGGACTCATCACCTGTAACGATGTCGTAAACACGCCGAGACGAGCCTGCTTCAAATTTGTTAAGCATATCACGGCACCATTCCACCCGGGCCTGCTTCTGAGCATCGGTGAGGTTGTGCGGCACCCAGCGTGATACTATCCTCCTCACGCGAAGATGGCTGTGTAGAATCTCGTGAACGCTTCCCGATCCAATCTTCAATATGTGTTGAATCTCCTGATATGTAATTCGCCTATTGTCTTGGATTAAATTTTTCACTGCTAGCACGTTTTCTTCGGTAACAGCCGTCAAAGGGCGACCGCTTCTTTCGTCATCCCCCAAAGTTGGTCGACCGCGCTTGAATTCGTTATACCAACGATACACGGTTGCCTTGGAAGGGCCTTCATCCATGAATGCCATTTGAAGTCTATCGTACGATTCATCCGGTTTCAGGCGACACTTGAAATCGTATAAAATCATAGCTCTAAAATGTTCCCGGCGCAGATCCATATTTCAGTGAGACACAATACTTTGAATTAACTCGCAAAAAATGTGGAGGGAAATTTTGAAATTGGAACTTACTTATTTTTACTTATAAATAATCATATTTTCGAAAAACATTATAACTGGCCAGTCTCCCATATATAAAAACTTTTTTTCGCAATACTTTCTGAGGGGCCTGGTACCTCTAGACTTCTCTTTTAGTCGTGATCTCAGTAAGTTAGTTGCACACTCTATTTTATTCAAGTCCGGCCCTGGTTCAGGCCATGGTACGGGGCGAGAGCGCATGGGAAGCTATCACCTCCTTCTGCGTAACAGTAATGCTCTCGAAGGAGGAGGCGAAACGCGTGAGGGAGACGCAACGGAGACGCCCTCACGCCCCAAGCCACCACAGGAGACGCCCTGGGAGTCGCAATCCGATTCCCGGCCATCGTAGGCGCGGGCTTACGGCCGGCGAGTAATGGGTAGCTCGCCGTCCGATAAGAACCAGGCACGAGTCGACGGTGCGTAGTGTTCCACGCGCGCCTCAAAGAGATGTCAGCAAAAACTGTCGGAGTCCGTCAGGGTCGATGCCTGTCTGGGTCGCGGATAAATTTGAAAGATAGTTACCGCGGCCCTGGCACAAGCAACTGAAGGAACACGGGTGGGTTTTAGTCAGTATAAATCTGACGCCCTCCCGCTTCACTCAGAGCGGGAGAAGTCATTGGGTGATTTCCAAAGCAAAAAAAGAAAAGGTATTGTCAAACTATCAATAACATGAAAATTTGAATTTCTCATCACATTCTCGACTTCAAATTCTCAATTCAGAAAGCGGGTACTAGACCCTTATTTCTTAATCTATGTCATGTTAAGAGAATTTTATTTTCCTACATTTACTTCTTAGACTACTCTTTGAACATCATTAATTCGAAATATCACAAAAAAAAAAACATCAAAGCACTTCATGTTTCAGACACAGATGTTTTACGTAACTAATTAAAGGATCCATCACTTCCTCTCACTCAGAATATTTTATGGCCATGAAACTACTTTAAGAGAAAAATCCATCTGAACCCAATTAAGGCCTTATCGGATTATGCTTGATATAAAACTTTAAACATGCGCTGTTACTGCCTTAAAAGCTTTCTTTTTTATAATCAGTTGAAGATCATTTTATTTGACTCTCCAAAATGGTCTGATTTGTAAAAGTTGGTACAGGGGATAACTCAGAGGGACTACGTATGGGTTATCCCCTGTACAACTTTTTACAAATCAGATCATTACCAAGATATGAAACTATGAACTGGGTTTTTTTTCTTCTCTTATCTGTGGAATGTCGTAGCTAAGTAGTCCTCCGCTTGACTCAATCAAATTAATATTTATAGTTTGTTATTTATTGACATTTTAATAGATTGTTTTTTTTTCTGTTGTAATGGCGATTGTATCGATTTTTGAAAGTTTCCTTCAAAAGGACTTAGGCCTTATTTTTGACAGCTTAGTGGTAGCAGAAATTCATACGAAGCCCAGAGTATTCTTGGGTCGGTCTATGGTAGTAAGTAAATATAATGTGAATAATTTCATGACTGCTCTCAAAAACGGTGAAGGAAAACATCGTGAGGAAACCGGCATGTCTTAGAACCAAAAATTCGAAGAAATGTGTCATCCACCAACCCGCACTGGGCCCGCGTTGTGAATTACGGCCCATCCTCTCTCGCAGAGAGAAAGACTGTGTACCAGAAAAGGCTAACGATGAAGTGAATATATTAATACTTGAATCCATTAAAGACGTTCTCATAACCTCTTTAACAAATAAACACCCAGCAATTTGTCACTACGCTGCTCACTCATTGACACATCCACGTATCAAGTACACAATATCGGTGAAGGTCGCAGAGATAACTTAACGACTATATAATTTGTCTACCGAGTGGATGATAGCTTAGAATTACAGTAATTAGGCCGTGAACACGCGACGTGACGGCGTACTAGGCCTTAATAGGAGCATCTTGAGCTACAAGGCTTGATTATAGTTGAAACTTAATTGAGGAGTAGCTAAGGAAAACATAACAAATAATTGGTTTGTTTAGAGAGATTTTTTAATTGTTGATAGGCTCTCGTTGGACCACTAGCTCATCTGATGGTAAGCGATGATGTGGTCGACGGTGAAGCACGCTTGCCTAGAAAGTAACCTATTCACTCTTGACTTAAAGGCCCCCAGTTGTAAGTATTGGAGGAAACTGAACTATGATGGGAGAACTGTCAAAGATGATACGGATAGAGGGAGACACTTAGATAACGTTTATTAGAGAAGTATGGGAGATAATAGTGTAGTACAGACCCCGGATAAATAAGGATAAGTGTTAGTAAATAATGATGGCAGAATTGTAATAATCCATAAAATTTTTGAAGTCGAAGGGCAGTTGAAGAATGATAGGAACGTTGATAATGACCGTAAGCAACATGAAGATATAATCGATACCAATACTAGGTAACATAGATTCTGGAAACTTTGTCTATTCATGACGTCATAGACATTTACAAAATCGATCTCCAGGTGACTGTAGCGGTCACAGTAGCTTGGTATAGACAAATTGATGATATTGAAGCAGAATTTCATCTGCATTAGTATCCATATGCATGTATTCAGTTTTGGTGTTGATTTTGGTAGTAGGGGCACGTTGTCTTTGCACTTCCTTACTGCATTTTACTCCATGTTTGTTGCTGTCGAAGAAATGTATTTCTATTATATTCAAAAGGCGGAGGACTGGGTGCTGTTCGCTTGGGAGAGGCCTATGTCCAGCCGTGAACTGCGATAAACTGAGTTGATAGGGTGCATAAGTGCAAGGGGGTAATAATAACATGATGATTAGTTCCAAGTGCAGTGTTGCACGTTGATGACCTAATAAAGCGACCTTAGAAATCCATAAAAACTCCACAAACACCAAACTCACAGTTGCTAAGCCAGCTAAAACATATCCCCAACTTACAAAACCAGTCTCAGATAATAAGCACTTAAGGCAGTTTCCTTGAGCACCGAATCAGGTTAGTATTTGACGTAACAATATTAAACGTTGGGACACTAATATGCACAATGTAGGTTGCACGCGACGTTAACAGGAAATTCTAACTGCAGACCACGTATTATTATAAAGGAATTCTCATTTGTTAATGTTTTGTAGTTTAATTGGAAGTGAAAAGTATCATTGTTGAAACATTAATGTTACTTTTTAGTGACCTTCATAAAGGGTCCATGCCATTCAATTATTTCACACCGTATAGCGATTTTTACCATGCGAAATTGAAATTACGTTTACATGGACGCAATGCGATGCTATTCGACCGATTTTCACTTGAAATTTTCTTAGAAAAAAACTTTTTAACAAAAAAAATAAACCGACTTCTAAACCAAAACACTACAAAGTAGTGTCTTTGGCACCTATTGTTTTAATTTTTCGACACCGACTTCGGATAAAAAGTTATTATTCGCTTTGTAGTGTATTGCTTTAGAAGTCTTTTTATATTTTTGTTAAAAAGTTTTTTATTTTGCTCTTTTTAGTGTAGATACCTCATATTACCATGAAAATCATTTAAAACTAGAGTACATCTCATTTCAATTCCAATATGGAGGATAAGATATACGGAGTTCCAGTATTTACCTTTCGGATTCATCATGAAATTAGTACGATGGTACGATTTTGATCAGAACCATTTATTTATGTATATTTGCTTCCTCATAGTCGCTTAACTATTCGAGATATCTTATACCCATGACATACTTATTAAAGAGTTCCAGTGACCTTCTGTGGTCTTCTTCATCAGTTCCACTTCACCAAATGATACTTTCTGAGTGCAAATGCTTGCCATGTTATTGAAAATACCAATATCACTACATGTCTGCTTATATTTGAGCAGTTCCTTCGATTTCCATGGGATCCCATCATCAGATTCTGGTTTGGTGACAATGGGACCACCTCGAGAGTATACCCTTTCCCATCTCCTCCTTTTTAGGATGTTAAAAATATGTGCGCGATATCGCCTTTCGACACAATTTAAATTGCATCATGAAGTTGGAAGGTCCCTTACTTTAAAAAGTTCTTTGAACTACGGGCCGTTTCGTTTCGAGATAATTTGGCTCATTCTGATAAACGTAAAAAACCGTGGGAATGAGAATACGCTGGGTGCAAGTCCTGTACAGAACCGTTTGATGTAGACCTATGTCCAGCTGTGGACGTATTTCGTAATAAATCTCATACTTAAAAAATGATTTAGGTACTTAGATGAAGTTTTTGCGCTCGAAATCTAAGCTTTGATATTATCTGCTACCAATACTTGTCTGTGATTCCGATAAATCTTTTAATTACTCTATCCTATTCCAATGATCAAAACGTAAACGGGTAAATCAGATAATAATAATAATAAAGCTTTATTTATTCCACACATACAAAACAATACCAATTTAACAAATAAAATTAGATTATTTTAAGTAATTTAAATAAGTTCATCAAAAAATTATTATTTTAGATATTTCGTTAATAAGAAATAGATGAATCAGATTAGCAGTGTTCATCAAAAATATTATATTATTGTTTGATTTTTTTTTCTCGTTGGTAATAAATAGATGAATTAGATTAAAAATAAGACAATACATTGAAATTATAAATTAAAATAACTTTGATTATAGAAATTGATTGATTAAATAAATAATTCATTAAGTGTACGGGACGGACGTGATCGTCCAAGACCGACAGGCAATCAGGAGGTTGTAAGGCTCCTGCTTGAACGCGTTGACGCCCCTTGCACCTATTGTTCAGTTGTCATCTGGTAACTATGGACCTTGGAGACACTTGAAGGCTGCCAAGTAGGTTGAGGTGAAAAACGTGATGTCCAGGTTAAATAAAACTATTTGTTCATGGCCAGAAGCGATGTTCCTTCATGGTCCTCGATGCGCAATGATGCGTGGAAATACTTTAAGTGAAATAATGGCTACGATATGTTCACGCGCCTGCGCACTATTAAACAGGCAAACTCGACCGCGACGAGGACCACAACATTCCGACCGCAAAAACTTTATTTCTAAGAAAAATATACCTTATGACTCGTAGCTTAAAACTGACAGGAACTACCCTTCCACTGGACCGATTCTGGTGAAACTTGCACCTTTGGATAGGTCTCGAGGTCCCTAGCCCCTACCATCAGGGAGTTCTCGTAAGGAGAACGTCGAAGAAAGGGAATTCCCGCCAGTTTGAAGCTTTACAATCGAGTTTCTCCTAAAACTAGACATGTTAGCTCTAGGGTGACGAGGGACCAGCGAGGGACTTGGAGCCCTCCTACTGGGCCGTTGACACACATAAGTGTTACAGTTATATTCAAAACATTCAGGCGTACAGCCGCGAAATGGTGCGAGAAGTTAGCTTATGCCCCTGATCTTGGCACATAAACTCGATTCCTACTCAGACCGCTGGGTGGATTTTCAAGTTACATTCACACCCGGGTAGCCCTCGTGATGGGCTATCCCAAGGTAGAAGTCCGGTAGCTACATGTCCAACCCCCGATGAGCTATCGTTTGTTACAAGTTTGTTTACATAGCAAATCCATGTAACCTCGCACCATATCAGGTCGCTTAACTCCTCAACCACCAGAGCTAAGCTCCTTCCGGAAGTGTGGTTGGGTAGCTGGAAAACTAGGCTGTCTGACGGCGGTACCCTGATGGGTGTACCACCAGCCTTTCCGCAGCTTAAGGTGCCGGGAAGCGGCCGAATACTAAATTTTACGTCGTCTCACAGCTTTAATGTGTCTGTGTGCATTACATACCCCTATATACTAGCTCTGTGTCATGACTGAGTGTAGGCGCCTGCCTGAGGGTCCACGAAGGTAATGCTTCAGACAGCATATCTGTAGCTGACCAGGCACCAAATGTCCCTGGACGCAGTGACCCATCGGCAGACGCATAGAAACGTCCATGCACCGTCCGGCATACACAGACACATCCTCTCAAGTAAGTGACGCCTATGTACTAGAATTACATAGGCGCTATCTATATAGGAGCCTAGACAGAATTCTAGGTCACCCAGAAGTGCTAAAAGGCTTGTATCGACCTTTCTGAATACTTACTTGAGCAAAAATGTATGCATATCTGCATTTTCAGAGTGAAACTGTATTAAGACTGGCCATGTACTGCTATCATGTATAATTTCTCAGTCATGGTATCCAGCTATCTTATCTAGAACACCTAGATGATGTTTCCTAACAAAACAATTACGTGTAAGGAAATAATCTGATTGGTAGGTGAATATAATACCTATGGCACTACTTGATACCCTGCCAATTTTGGGGGGTCTAAAATAAGTAAACAAAATATTTTTATTTCCTTAAAACTATACATTTATCATATATCTAAGGTACCTTATGCATAACTCTAACACATAAGCGCTATATGCGCACTCTAAACTATGTAAAAGCCCCTAAAACATGAGTTTAAAGTTATCAAAATTCTACAATAACTGGTTTTAGTATAAATATAAGGTGCCGCCCTCTTACAGGTCATTGTGAACTAAACGCTCGTTGATGATGGTTGTGTTTTACGGAGTTAAATACTTGTTTCTTTCCGTAATAACACAATCAGTATGCATATTAAAGCTTCTAATTTATTGTTATTAGACTATATAATTCTATTACCTACTGATAGACACATAAAATATAATTTTAGTGTCTCAAAAACATGAGCAAAAATTAGTTACGAGCTTTACTATAAAAGGTTTTTTCACCTACCGACATCGCTTAGTATGCGATGGCGCTCTGGGGTGAGCAGACGTGTGTCTGTCAATACTATTTATATTTTACATATGACAACCTATCTAAAAGGTGACGTATCGTCGCGAACATTAAGTATATAATAAAAATAATTCATAAAAACAAGTTAATTTATCTGATTGATTAAAAATTTGATTACTTAGCATTAAATAAATTATTTAAAAAGATAAAAATAAATTACTAGTTTAAAAAAATTAAGAATTAAATAACTTAAGATAACATCAATCAATTACTAAAAATACATACAACAACAATCATCTGAGATTGGTTTTGTGTGGACCCCTTTCGGGTAAAAGCCTCCTCCAAAGTAGTTCTCCAATTTTATTACAGTAAAGTTTATATATATATTACATATTCTTTATTCTGGTTTATGTTAAGTACATAGAGCTGTTTTCAATTTCAGTAGTTTTTCAAATACTTAATAATAATTTTACACGCGTAGTTTTTGACTTTGGAGGGTTTTGGTCTGCCACTCCCGGTAAATCAGATAATTCAGTATTAAACACACCGATTTCGATAAACATCAAACCAAGTTCCATTTCCTCCATATGATATCTTTCAACCTTCATCCATTCATAGATATTCGGAGATACATCGGCCGTTCTGCCGTCCTATAGCGAGAGTGGCGCTATCTAACAATTGGGCGATTTTAGTTTTTTGATGCCATCGTAATCAGCAAAAAATTCTCTATTGATCTATCTATTCAGTATGTTACTATACCAAAAGATTCCAGATATAAAATAAAACGTTCCAAATTGCTATATTTATAAACATACTTTTGATAAGATTAACCCCGGGTTTATAACCTCAAAATTATCGCCGAATTAATGTGACAAATTGTCAAGCACGCGTTATCTGCTGTGATTGGCTGTTGAAAATTAATTCAACCAATCACAGCAGATAACGCGTGCTTGACAATTTGTCACATTAATTCTGCGATAATTTTGAGGTGAGAAACTCAGGGTAAGTCATTGATTTAAACTAACGATGTGTCTAATCAAAACTTCGCATTTAGATCTATTTTTTGACATCGGAAACTCTCGCATATGTATTATAGGTGACTAGCGACCCACCCCGGATTCGCCCGTGACAAATTATACACAAAAACCTTCCTCGTTTCTCATTATTTCTATTGATGAAAACCGCATAAAAATCCGTTCAACAATTTTTCAGTTTATCGCGTACAGCCGCGGCTGGGGACTTTTATAATATGTAAAGATAAATAGCATTCATTTTTATTCCTTCATGGTTTTTTTCGTCTATAACTCAAAATATGATTTTTGTCAGATACGACACTCTAGCAATACCACGGCAGCATTTTAAACAACACTGCGATGCCGAATAGTGGATTCCTCATTGAAAGTTATAAATATGACCGAGGAAGTGTTGTTTTTCAAACAATGGTCGGGGCGTTTGTTTTTCCATCATCATAACACCTAAATATACATGGAACAAATAAAACTTTTCATTTCCGAGAATTTAGGAAACGGATTTAGAAGTTGAAAGAGTTTAAGATGGAATTAGAATTGAGGTAAATCTATTGTTTTTCTGCTGATTTGAAAGTAAACATAATGTGTACCTTATCAAACGTAATTACGGACATACGAGTAATTGGTTGTTTACGTTCTTTGGTGGCAATCAATATCAAACCTGATTGTTCTGGAATTATGAGGAGTGACCTCTCTCTTCTTCTTTTCGAGTCTATGGGAAACATTTTATAGATTTTGGGCCCAGTAGTTGGCCATAAGGTCTTCCAAAGTGCAGGTGTATGGGCACTTAGGACACTCCAGCATGTGTGCCATATTTTACACAGGGGCACCGCACTCACACTGGGTATCAGACGGGTCTATAAAACCCCATTTTGCCAAATTGTGTTTGCAGCGGCCTATTTGGGTGCACAAACGATTGAGTGCTTTCCATATAGGCCACTGCAGTTCACGTCCAGGTGGCAGGTGTTCCTGGGGTTTCAAGAACTCGGGTGGTGGTAGGTGAGCTTCTCTCCACAACCTGCTTCTCACTATAGGCGGTGGGTCTTGGATGGCCCGTGTGCATCGAAGAAAACTCTTCCGACCCTTAAGTCTACCCGGGGTTGTAGTGTAGCGTGATAATAGAGATGATATCGGGCACCGGATTCCTGGATTTTTTTCACTGCCACGTATGAACATCGGCAATATCAGAAGCATTGTGCAAATGTGTGTTGCCATCCCAGAGTCGTCATCTATTTTATTTTTCTAAACAATTGATCCTAGTATTCTGCTATAACATCTCCCTTTCGCATTATGGCAACTCTTGACAAAGATTATGAAGTTACCTCGATATAAGTGTGACCTGTTTTAAATTCTTTAGTGGTACCATAACTATTCGCAAAGCATTTACACTGCAGTTTCTCTGTCTGTTTATTACAGATTTAAGGCCAAAAGTTTCCAATGTCTTAATAGTAAATTATTGGCTGAATGATGTGTTTCAGAGAACAATTGATATTTTACAGCCTCAGTACAGCAACATTACGACTTTCGTCTCGCGATTCATAAACAAAAGTGTTCCAAACGCCAAGAAATATGACGTAAAGGTCTTCAAGCTCTCAGAAACAATTCTATAACATTTTCCAAACAATGCAAAAAAGCTTTAAGGAAAACGTTTTTGAAATACCAGTTTTTTACTCCCGTGTTTTCCGATTTTTATATGTCACAGAGTTCCACTTTGGAGATTCAACTTGCCCTGTATCGTATAAAAATGGGTTTCCCCTTTGAATATTAACTCATCAATTCACATTTCTATACTAATATTATAAAGAGGATAGATTTGTATTTTTGTATGTAACGAATAAACTTAAAAACTACTGGACCAATATCAATAATTCTTTCACCGTTGGGAAGCTACACTATCCCCGGGTGACATAGGCTACTTTTTATCCCTGTATTCCCACGGGAACGGGAACTACGCGGGTGAAACCGCGAGGCGTCCATCATCTGCCTAGCCTTTTCCCAACTATGTTGGGGTCGGCTTCCAGTCTAACCGGATTTAGCTGAGTACCAGTGTTTTACATGGAGCGACTGCCTATCTGACCTCCACAACCTAGTAACTGGGTAACAGCGGTACCCCTTGGCTAGACTGGTGTCAGATCTCAAGCGTCTGACTACTCGTAACGACTGTCAAAGATCTTCAAGTGACAACCGGGACCAACGGCTTAACGTGCTTTCCGAGGCACGGAGGAAACTTGGTATGTTGAAATGGTCACCCATCCACGGACCGACCTTGTCAAGCGTTGCTTAGCCTTAAAGATCGACCCGAAACCGCGAGGCGTCGCTAGTATATAATATATCTTACTAATAGGTATAATAAATGCGAAAGTTTGGATGGATGTATGTTTATTACTCAATCACGCCAGAACGGGTGAATGGATCAGGATGAAATTTGGCACAGATATAGATTATAGTCAGGAATATAACATAGGATAACTTTTATCCAGGGAATATGTTCCCTCGGGATAATTTTCGACTTTCACGCAGGCGGAGCCGCTGGCCGAAGCTAGTATTAAAATAAAAAGAACTAGGTAATATTGTAATCTCTGGAAGTATTAAGAAAATTGTTTTTGTTAAAAAAGCTGCGTCATCATAAACTGTATTTTGTTCCGAAAAATGCATTGGTTGCTTTAGGATCCACTGAAGCGATGACGCAGGAGAAAGCTAGCTAGTCATCGAAAAGAGGATTTTTCACGTTTTCCTTGTACGTAGATACAGAATGATGCTATACTATAAATGAATGTTCAAGAGGGTAGCAAAAACCTTCTGGAATATTCCTTTATGCGTTGTTGACACCCACAATAGTAAACATCATAATGGGAAACTATTCATAGTCCTAATGCATGTCATTAAATATAATTTTACGTCCGACCTTTACCTAATTACAAACAAATTTCTAATACATCGTGTCTAGATAACAATAAATCAATTAAATATGTAAATCGTACGTAAGTAATAACATTTGATAGATCTTCAAGGTTAAGTAATGATTGACGAGGACGATCCGTGGATGGACGAGGACCGGCGACTCCTCCGTATCTCGGCAAGCACTTGCGGTCGCAAACATCCGATTTAATTGCCTTAGTAAATTCATAATTCGAGGTTTGGCTCTCGCCTAATTCCTCCTACAATATTAGACCAATTTAAAATATATTCCATAAACTGAAAAAGAAAGATATAGTCTGTGCCCCAATGTTTTCATTTTAAATGTTACATTATCTTTAGAAGCACTATTACCCTCAAAAGACTAACACTACTATACTACGTATAGACATAAAGTATTACAAACACTAACAGGTAAATTCATTCATTTCATAAATAGGAACATGGTTCTCACTTAGTTACTGGGTTGTGGAGGTCAGATAGACAATCGCTTCATGTAAAACACACGCAACTAATATAAGATAGAGATTGATTTGAACTTGGCCCTGTTTGTGTTAGATTATGATTGAAGAATGCACATAATAAAGCATGTACAGATAATAGTACTTTCAAGAACATATTGGCTATCACGCGCCTACAACTCACGTGGTGTGTTTAAAAGATGACTTGCACCATGTGGTGAGAAAAATTGTACTTAAAACTGTAATATATTGAAATTATTCATTGTAATCGGCCATATGGCGTAAAATTGTGGGATGTGTTGAAATAACTTTTAAAGCGTGTACGCTTTGGACTTTCTCTGTTGTGTTGTTGGGCAAGTCATGTGTTCTGTTGTTTTCTTACCACAAGGATATGGTAACAAGTCTATCAGCATTTCTTTTATCTGCATGCACGATGCAGTGCTGCCACGAAGGTATCATTGAAGATGGGTAGGCCCTTTACTGAAGGACGCTACTTGTGTCGATACTCTTGCGCTATCCCATCTTCCTAGCTCGTCGTGCTGTGCTGGCGCTGCCGCTGCGGCTGCAGTGAACCTCAAGTGTCGAAAAAATAATAGCCTTATCGGTAGTTATATTTTTGAGCCGTTTGGGTTTGATATTCTTTGTCCGTGGGGTCCAAAAAGATCTTTCCAAACGCCTTAGTTGACACTTCGCATGATACTTCCCATCCCCTTCGCATTGCCATACAACGTGGCAATGCTGCCAGTCTTTTGGGCACATTTCCAGTGGACAACGATGGGGAGCAGTTTTTCGATGCCATATTTTAGATTATTTTTAACCCCCGCCGGAAAAAGAGGGGTGTTATAAGTTTCACGTGTGTTGCTGTGTATCTGTGTGTCTGTCTGTGGCATCATAGCGCCTAAACGGATGAACCGATTTCAATTTAGTTTTTTTTGTTTGAAAGGTTATTTTGTCGAGAGTGTTCTTAGCTATGTTTGAATAAAATCGGTTCAGCCGTTCAAAAGTTATGGGCATTTTACTGTTTGAATCGGGATGTTTTCGCAATATAAATGTCGGGGGTTTTTTAAATTGTGAAATTTTACTTGTTAATAGTTTTTGATTTCAGTGTATTTGTATGTAGTTATAGTATTTTATAATCTGTATATATTTTTTATCTATGTAAATAAATAATACTTATCATTGAGATAGTTCTAATGAAACAAAACGATATCGCCTAAACGCAGGTCATCAAAATAACTCTCTTCCATACTTTTTAATCAAAATCTTGCTTCAGTTCATTATCATTAAATTTTAGCTGGAATACGTCCACTGCTATCGCTGCTTAAGTTTAGCAATTCTTCGGACAGTCGTTTACGTTATTATTTATCCTGTGGATTACTTCAATTCTGATTCAATAACGCAGTTAAACTAAAAGTATAGCTCTATCCATGTTCATTAGGATCACTTGCAGTATTTTTATAAGGCCTATTGTGAGCGCTTTCAGTTATAGTCAATTGAATTTTCAGCATTTCTCAATTATAACCAGAAATGAAAAATGCCGTGTATTTAATACATTATGTGTATTATTAATACCTATCGTTGCACAGCATGCATCGCGAGCAGCGTACAGGCAGAGCATGTTAGTGAATGATTGAGTCGGAAAAAGGGAAATTAGCTTTTATTTCAATTAAATGAATTTTACAATCTGAATTGGTGAGCTAAAAATATGTAAGCAATTTTTTTTGTGGAAATGCGTAACGCGTTTGTGTATCTTGTGTTAGCAGGATTTTATTATGCCTTATTCGGTTTACCTAAACTTTGAAAATCAGGAGGTTATTGCCATTTTCCATAGGAATTATGTTCAGCTATGTCCAGCAGTGGACTGCTGTAGACTTATGTTGAATGCTACGAGTTGCTCTTACTGGTGCTACCATTAATATGTTGCATTTAATTTAGGAATTCAGTCTGATCTCAATATAAATTATGTTCAGAAACGAACACTCCTAACTATCTTGTCAAAATACTGTTCCCACATCGCACATATCAGACATTTCCAAACGGATATCGCTGCACAATATTACTCCTACACTGGTATTCCTAGCATGTCGTCACTTTCGACCCAGAATCTTCTCGCTATTCGTCTGTTTACCCCCAAAACGGGACCGCCACCTACCACCTCCGTGTAATACCGTGTCAGCTTGATTTATATGTCACGTTTCACGTTTCCTTACCCGTGAGTTGTGTTCCCCTATCGATCTTATGTTCCTATGACGTCACCACAGTAATCCCACTTCTGCTGCATCAAGTTGTGACACACACGTGTGATTTGTGCGCTAAACAATCTGATTACCGTTCCATTTTCGATTTTATGTTAAAGGAGGGTAAGTGTGAATTTTAGTGACGGATTTGAAGGTAGTTGTGTGTTGAGTTGTCAAACAGAGGAATAACGTACGATCTACGTAAAGTAATGAGAACAGGTTACTGGGTTAGTCAACACAGGGTTTCTATTCTGAGGCTATGGTTTTGGAGTAACTCTTGTACTGTAATTAACTCCTGTTTACTAAACAATTAACAGTTATTTGACGTCATAGTACAGCTAATTGTTTTGTTACGCTTGAATTTCCGATAACCCCAGTGTTGTAGGAAAATATAACAATAACGAAACTGTAAAGTTTACAATCTGAACTTCATTTCTCGGAAAATGGTAAAAATATTTCCTAGGACTAAAATTACAGGCCCCTTACAAAATTGAACGCAACAGTGTTGAAAATGTTTATTCCATGCAGACAATATTTCTTATTTTATGAAAACCATGATCTTGATCTAAACAGAAGTTTACCGCGCAATTCATCATATTCTTACAACAAAAAATAATATTTTTTTAAGCGGAACTGTGGCTCATTCGGGGAACCAGAACAAATCTTTCAGTATAATGTTTAGTTACTAATTAGTGCTGTTAAAAAACTGCCAGAGACTTGAAAAAAAGTAGCTTTTGGCATAGCGTAGGTAAATATTGGCATACAGCAAGCCAATGTTTATCGTGGCGCCCAAAATGTCGAGTTGAAAAACCTTTAGGTATATATTACTTTGATTAACACCTTCACTATATACTTCTTCATGATGTGTTGAAGTTTGTCTACTTTCAACTTTCACTGTAGTGTAATTTAATTTAGTATGTGCGCGTAGCACATGAGAGCAGTGATGGCCCAGTGGTATCAGCCGCGACTTACAAGTTGTTAGTCGTGGATCCGAAGTCCGAACCCAGGCAGGCGCTTTACTTTGTGTAAATTATTTCATCACCACTACTCTCAAAACCGGTCAAGGAAAACATCGTGAGGAAACCGGCAAGTGGGTACTAGAACCAAAAACTAGAAGACATGTGACATCCACCAACCAGCACTGGGCCCGCGTGATGGATTACGGCCCATTCCCTATCACAGAGAGGAGCCCTGTGTCCCAGCAGTGAACAGCTGAAAAAAGGCTGATGACGATGAGGATAAAATCATAATAAAAAACAACCAGGTTGGTCGCTAGTAGAAATAATCTGGTCAAATGGGGCATTCTTGACCCATCCCAAAATTTTATAAGTACCAGTGTGTGCCGTGTGGCCCCTTCACAACCCATACGTCACCTCCATTCTTGGCTAGCATGCACAACCACCTGCTTGCACCTTCAGGATTTAAACGAAGACAATGACATAGCTATCCAGGTGCCTTCATACTGGTCCTACAAAATCTGAGTCAAATTGGTACAAATCGAAAGAAAGATCGTAAAAACAGTTTAATATCAGCCTCTTTAGTCACCATGACGTAGTTACGGAGACAACTATTACAATTCTATGCCAACTTTGGCACCAGACTCTTTGTCTATGTATTAGTCATTACTAACGAAGAAAGAGATTGCCACCAACATTTATTACGCCTAGAGTATCATATTTTACTACAAAGCGTTTTGTATCACTTATTTTAATTCGCACAATCATTACTTTATGACTAAACCATAGTGCGGTCATTATAACATATGAACTGTCACCTTAATATGATACATAAGCCGATGACAATCATTGGAGTTCTGCCAGGTCTCCAATGACGTTGGCGCTTTCGTGGAATACGAATACTGGCCTCCGTCCCCCATTTAGTGCTGTCAAAAACGTTTTTCTATGGAATACATCATTATTGAAAACTTTTTCTCGGTTCATTGACGTAGATTTGTCTGTTCAGAGAGCAATTTTTTATCAAGTTTTGCAACAAAGCTTTGGCATCGGTTGTTGTCTGTGTTTCTGCCGAGGCTGTCAGCCCCCATCATAATTATTTAGTGCAGGAAAGTGCCAATCATATTAATAGATACTATTAATCAAACGTTGTTTTTCTCGTATCTTTTTGATACTGCCGAGAAGTGCATACGTCGAGACTGGAGCATAAAAAATTGCACCTCGGTCTGACCTGAAAAATAAAAGATTTTCAATCAATAACTCGGTCTAATCCAAAGAACTACTAATAAAGATCAGTTGTGTTCTCATGGATATGATATAATAGCTACTCGGGTCGATTGACGATGTTAAGCGGAGCTGGCCAAGGTTACTATTTGGATGGGTTACTATTTATTTCATGTCGCGAGTTGCGACTATTGTTTCAAATTTTTTGACAATCGTTACGGGTAATCAAATACCCCAGAAGTCTGACTAATCTTACCATGGATCTTGATTGTGCTATGGAGGCCAAATAGGCGGTTTCTCCAATAGGCGACCACTGAAAATCAGCGCCGTGCTGTGGGTCCCCCACGGCACAGCATTATGCTGAGTGGAAGCCTTCTTGCCAAAATCATGACATGCATCTGCCTGGCATCTTTTTCACTCTATTTCTTTTCTGTTATAAAAAATGTAGGTAGTATATGTTATTATTGTTTTATTTATTTCTCGCCTTTACTAACTTAATTTAAGTTCTACTGATACTATTAAAGGTTTAGTATAAGCATGTACTTATATTGTATGTAGTTTTGTGACAATTAAACGTTTTTTCTTTCTTGCTTCTTCTTCTCCGTTAAAAATACTGCAGCCGAACTCAACCCAACATAACGTTATTGTTAATTATAATAGATATGGGTTTTAAAGTACCTTCTTTCAAAGACAGACAAACACCGGTACTAATTGAACAATTCTCGGTCATGCCTTATTCGTGAAGCCTTGAATTCAATTCCAAGAGCTTGGTTATGGGGTTATGATAAAGTCGTAAGAACGCAATCAGTAGACAATGGACCATTGAAGAGCGTCTATCGGAACTTGCGCGTGCGTCAAACGCCGTCACAGTGTTGCCAACTTAGAAATCGTATTTCGTCGAAATAAACTAAATTGATTGAAAGATACAACTTGTTTTTTATGTCGGGGGGTCAGCGGGACAGTTAGGGTGGTATTATTATATTATCTATACCAATATTATAAAGAGGAAAGATTTTTTTGTTTGTTTGTTTGTGTTTGTTTGTACCGAATAGGCTCCGAAACTACTGGTCCGATTTCAAAAAATCTTGCACTGTTGGGAAGCTACACCATGCCGGGGTGATATAGGCTACTTTTCATTCCTGTATTCCTATGGGAACGGGAACTACGCGGGTGAAACCGCGAGGCGTCCGCTAGTAGCTTATATATGTTCTTGAGTGGAAATGTGTGTCAATTTCTACTTATTCTAATTTGTGTTTGATGGGTATTCCTATCGGCAAAAATGAGAAATTTCCATATAAGTTTTTATGAGAGCTTTTCGCTTGTGCATTGTCTGTTAATGAATGACGCGGATATGATGAATATAGGTCAGTGCCTTTAGGCTTTGTCAATTTATATAGAAGATAGTATGTGTTATTTCTATTGTCAATTTTCTAAAAAGCTTCTCATCACACTTGTTTATATATCGGATGAACTTGTTACTGGTTTTTCCTATGGGGGTAGGCAAAAACCACAGAACGCCACTTGCTACGATCCTTACATCATTCTTTTGCTTCATTTACGTTCAAACATCTATTCATACGACCACGCCGGTTTTGAGTACTGCGCACGCGCACCTAGTGTTTCTAAAAAACATCACCAATAAGTTCCATGTATGTCCTTCTAGGCGTCATTCTGTATTTCAGAAGAAATATAAAACAATTGACAGTCTTGTCCGTTCTTCTCCACGTAGGTATTTTCCGAACGGATGTTAGAATCACTTAATCAAGATCCAGCCCCAGTTGTCCCCCCAGCGACGCCCTGATCCGAGGTTCGTAACCCATAGGGGACAGCCCTAGGGCGTGGTCGCTTATGTTAAATTTTTGTGGCTGGCTGGAGGCTCTAGTTTGGTCTCGACAAGGATGGTCCGGTTAAGCAGTAGTCATCACTTGGTTGAACTGCGAGAAGCCATTAAAAAAAAAAAAAACAATTGACAGTCGTGGCAACACCGACGTTCGCTTGCGTGCGCACACGCGTGCCGCATTCGATTCAATCGCCATCCGATACCAACCGCTTTTTATCGATCTATTGATCCAGAAATCTATTATCTATAATCTATTATTCCATATAACATGAGTTGTTACTTTAAGTGTAAATAAATCGATTGTTTACAATTGTTATTTTTCTCGAGATGACGTTTAATATATTGCCGCTTTGTTTGCTAAGTAGATTTGTTTTAATCCTGTATCTGCTAGATACATTGTTGATTGATGTTCATTGTATGTTGCAATGTTCGATGTTTGGAGCTATAGACCGGGTTATTGTTCTACTTGACGTCAAAATCAAAATGTATTGTCCTGACTGTAATTTTACACAAGGATGCCTTGTGGCTGTTTCATATACCTACACAGCAAAATACATAATCCAATTGATGTAAACATTCGCGGGCTATGTTCATTGTATGTGGCAATGTTTGAAGCTATAGACCCGACGCACGGGTGATTGTTCTACTTGACGTCAAAATCAAAATGCATTGTCCTGTCTATAATTGCACACTGGGATGCCATGTGGCTGTTTCAAATACCTACACAGTGTATTGTATAGAGCAGCGGTTCCCAAAGTTGACTGGACCGCGACCCACGTAACAAAAACTTCCAAATTCAGGACTAACACCTTGGTTTTCGTAAAGAAACAGAGGCATAACTATGAATAAAGGTCTGTTCAAACCAGAAAAAAATGTGTTCCAATCAAAAAATTTAAAACTAATTGCATTTTTTTTTGAGAAGGATGCATTCTTTTCATTTTTTTGTCATTAGAGCTTTAGCATCAATTCAAGCTTTACTAACTACCTACATAACATATACGCCTAATTTAATTAACATAATTATGTTATAGTTACTTTTAATCTCAATGAGTTGGATACGCCTAATTTATTTCGGTAATTTAATCATAATAATATTATACGGGCGCTTATATCATCCTATTTTTCAGGGCCCACAAAATATTCGCTTGGACCCACCAGTGGGTCGCGACCCATACTTTGGGAAACGCCGGTATAGTGCTTGCATTGATTGCCGTTAATATGATGATTGAAAATAATCAATATTATATTTAAAGTAGTCATTTTGCTTGATCAAGGTGCAGCTATCAGGCTTTCATGATCTAAACCTTTCTGTTTTCATAGTTCCAAAACCTAAGTCTCATTTGAAGGACTGGTAGGAAACTTCATACCTACCTAAATAGTTCTGAACTTATTGGCCGCCCTGAAGTTTGCTACAACGGCTGCGCAGCAGTAAATCTCATACAAAAACAGCACCGTTTCGTGCCTTGCGCATCCGGAAAGCCAACTTCAGGGCGGGGACCAGAAGTTTGGCGAGAACTATACTCAAAACTGTATCATTTTGCAGTCAAAACATTGAGAAAACCCAATCAATGTTTTGAACTCGAACAGCAAAATACATCAGAAATACATAATCCATTTGACGTAAACATTTCCGGGCTATGTTCAACATATAAACAAGTAGAATCGGGTCGTGTTAGAAGGGTGCGTATGTCAATAAAGGCACTCTAAAATAATTTGTGTTGTAAACAGTCCATACCGCATCGAGGACTTGAGTCGAATATGGATTGTAACTAGGTTAGGAGTGTGGTCTTAGTTTACACATGGTTTTGTATGTGTTATGTTGTAATTATATGTCGTAATATTGGTTAAAAACTGTCTTATATATATATAGGCTCTTTCAATCGGAGACACTGAAAGAAATTTTCTTTAGTGTCTCCGATTCAGGTCCGATTGTCTTGTGACTGTGACAACTTTTAACATACAATTTGTGTCTCTTCTCCTTTTAGTTACAATTATTGCTATTGACTTTGCTTAAATAATAACAGGCGCACGGGTCGATCTTTAAGGTTAAGCAACGCTTGATGAGGTCGGTCCGTGGATGGGTGACCATTTCAACATACCGAGTTTCCTCCGTGCCTCGGAAAGCACGTTAAGCCGTTGGTCCCGGCTGTCATTTGAAGATCTTTGACAGTCGTTACGAATAGTCAGACGCTTGAGATCTGACACCAGTCAAGCCAAGAGGTATCGTGTTACCCAGTTACTGGGTTGTGGAGGTCAGATAGGCAGTCGCTCCATGTAAAACACTGGTACTCAGCTAAATCCGGTTAGACTGGAAGCCGACCCCAACATAGTTGGGAAAAGGCTAGGCAGATGATGACTTTATGCAGCACCAATACAATTACTGAACTGCAAATCTTTAACCTTTGCTCTATCTTTTTTACAAGATTCTATTTAGCTTGCAATGTATATACGTATGTATGTAAGTGTGTTCGGGTCATATCTTGCAACTGAATTTTAAAGCAGTAATCCTCCACCGATTAAGATAAAATTTTGCATACACGTTTAGTTTGGATGACAATGCATCCAATATGGCGGACTAGTTATTTTTTGTGCACTGCCATGATATGGATATCAGATGAAAGGGTTTGCTTAGAAGAATACTAAAAAAGCTTGATTTAAAAAAAAAAACTAACAGGACCTCATCATCCTCATCCTCCTCTCTTATCCGATTAGCCCATTTTTATGGCGTTTGTCCAGCATGTCTTCTTCCATACTCTATATCTCTAAAACATATGAGAGAAATAATCCAAATATAGTTGAATAGTATCAATGTGATTTTGTATGGCTTGTGTTAAATTACTCCCTATATCTTCACCACAGATAATATAATACTAGCATACAGATGCGTCATCCCATACAAAGAAACCTTGCCGACGTAACTAGCGTTTTTCATCTGATTATACCGATTATTTTTTTGTAAATCGATCGCGTTCTTTAGGATAGATAGATCACTATCTATATCCGTGGCACGGAACGGAACCGAACGCGTTTGATTTACAAAAAATAATCAGATTAATGACACCACTGATCTTCACTAAAGATTACAATATAAATTAGCACGTACGGCCAGGAATAAGGAAGCTAGTCCGAAGTTAATGAAATATGATGTTTTTCTTGAATATTACAAATATTATCAAAGAAAAATATGTTTCTACGGCGAAAAACACGCAGATATATATACCCCTGTTAGCAGGCCATTAATAAATATAAAGTTAATCGATTTTATTTCGCATTGAACTTTGTTTTTATACAAGGTCTTATTATTGTTATTTTTGGAGCAAAATATCGCGTGTTCAGTGCAAGGATTGTTCTAGAAATTGTTTAATATTAGTAGCTATTGTTTTAAAATCGAGAGAGTTCGACTTCTCAACGTGATAAATATTGACGTTAAGAGTAACTAAACTTCATACTGTGTTGTGTGTCTATCCTACTCTGTGGATTGTCATCATTTCAGCCGAAAAGCGTCCATTGTTGGACATAGGCCTCCCCAAAATGTCAACACATTGCTTCTCGCATAAAGTGGACACCCGCGACCAGGTCACTGGTCCACCTTGTAGGAAAATTTCGTGGACATTTAAGGCGCAGATATCCCTCAGTAGCTGACTTTAAAACAAGAATGACGTCTAAAGGGCTAGTCGTATTTTTTTGAAAAAAATATATGTTGCATTAGAACATTTTCTTAATAATTTGATCGACGAAAATTTAGAGTTTTATTCTTATAACATAGTGTAATTAATTTGTAAAGTTATGTCTAACACGTATAAAAAAACGACAATCGCAACAAAACCACCGGGCGTATTTTAATGAAATTTACACCATCTCAAAGACAATTGAATATATCTACATTTTGATCTAAAAGTTTTTTTTAAAGTCATGGAATAGAAAGGAAAATACAAAAAAACTACCGAATTTTGAATCGCGCGAGTGTGAATCGAGTGCGCGTTTTGTTCCTTCAAGGTCGTCGACTGTCGTCGTCTTAATAAATAATACACATACTTAATCCTCTTTCGAAATCAATCCTAACCTTAGTTAACAACCAATATATTACACCATTCCAGTATTTCTATTTAAGTGGGTCAACTCATTCCATAAACACAGGAATACCTTACAACTCAATCGGGCTGCGACTACGTACGTACGACCCAGTCTCGTAACTCCATTAAAATACAGAAAACTGGAGTGCGATTTTCTTTAACTACAGTTCATAAAAAATAAACAACTTATTACTACCGAATGGGAGCGCGAAGCCTTTGATGTTATTCCAGCTTTTCAAATTACATATAATTGCCGTGTTATTTACCATTTGAAGAGAATATATTTAAGTAATGTTCTGTAATTTTCTTAGAAGTAATAAACTTCCTTATGTCAGAGACTTACCGCCGGTTACTATAGAAATAAATTAACGAACGTCACAATTGACGGCAAGTTGTGATTGGCTATTGAAAGATCGCTCAACCGATCAGAGCACGCAAGTTTGACAATTTAGGCTTTCGTAGACATGTGCGACTTGACAATGCGACAGCAAGTTTCCAAAGAGAACGTTACCTATATCTATATGGCAATTTTAGCACAACTTCAACTCTATGGCGTTCATCTTTTTTTTTGTCTTTGCCTCTTAGTTGGCATTTCTTCCTGTATCGTGGGTGCGTTTACAAACATATAAACTCACATACACAAGACTCCCAGATCCGGAACAACTATCTGTAGGCCATTCAAATATTTGCGGGATCATTGTTGGACTGTTGTTCTAGTACGAGATCCTTTCCTCTATCCACTGTTTAAATCAACAACAATGTAGGCAACCAAGCAATCCTGCAGTAATCAATGCTGTGTGGTCTACTATCAAGTATCATAAGTTTTATATTGACCTGCAGATTTTAGCGGTGGGATCTTAGGCTATTAGCTCAGTGTGTAGCTTTATTAGTTAACGTTATTAAGACGACAATGTCGTGGATTGAGGGTGATAAATGTCAAGGGTCGGGGGTTCAATCTTGATGGCAACCCACTCTCGGCGCAGGTGTATATAGGTTAGGTTAATGTATGTCATCGTTAAGCGAGTTCCGTGTATTACTTACAAGGATTGTTTATAAAAAAGTTATTACTGTTGCTAGGTGTCATCAGAAAAGATTGACCTACAATCAGCCACTTGATTATTGAATCTGTAGGTAATTGATGTGTTTTTAAATCCAAAGGTTGACTGGAGAGAATCTCATCATCTCATCTTCAGCCTATTAATGTTCCCACTGCTGGGACACAGGCCTCCAATGTTTGGTTCTAGGACATGTCGGTTTCCTCACGATGCCTTCCTTCACCGTTTTGAGAGCAGTGCTGATGAAATAATTTACGACCTACAACTTGTAAGTTGCGGCGGATACCACTGGGCCTGTACTGCACTGGAGAGAATGCCTTATTGCATTATATTATATCTTTATTGAAACATAAATACAATTGAATATTCTAAAAAAAAAACCTATACAAATACAAAGGGGAGACGGAAAAGAGCTCATTGTGCATCAAAAAATTCGTCCACATCGATGTCAATGGGAAACGTGCCCAGAACGCTGGCAGCATTGCCACGTTGATTATATAATTCCTCTTATGTACCACTATAAATTAAATAATACATAAAAGTTTTCTTCAAGAAACACTCTGGGTCCTTTTCGACGACCATCAAATTTAATGCATTCTATTACGGCTGCCCGAAAAAAAAAATTCGCACCTCGAAGGTTTTTTTTTTATTCATTATATGCTCGCGCTTGACCACTATCTCACCTGATGATGGTAAGCGATGATTTGGTCGACGGTGGAGCACGCTTGCCTAGAAGTAACCTATTCACTCATGACTTAAAGACCCCTAGATTGTAGCTATAAAAATATTACAAACATAATTATGAAGTGTGACACTTTGACCCATTATTCTTCACTTTTATCATTATTTATGTGTTTCTTCTTTTGTTTCCAGGTGATAGACTTCGGCAGCTCTTGTTACGAGCACCAGCGGGTGTACACGTACATCCAGTCGAGGTTCTACCGGGCGCCAGAAGTGATGATGGGCGCCAGGTATGGCATGCCCATCGACATGTGGTCCTTAGGGTGCATATTGGCGGAGCTACTTACAGGTGAGAAATCTTTATTTTAAATATAATACCATAGCTTGTAACTGTCCCGGTGCTGGGTAAGAAGACCTCTTCTCATACAGAGAAGGCACGAGCATTGATCACCACGCTGGGCTGCCGATTTTAGACTTAAATGAACTAATAGCTTCTGCCCGCAGTTTTATCATCCCAAGGGAAGCCTCTTCCGAAATAAAAACTTGTATGACCTTCCCAGGGTTCATCTAAACCGGCTTAGCCGTTTTGTCGTGAAAAGGTAACAAACAAATAAACAGAGTTACTATCTCATTTATAATATTAGTATGGAAATGGGTTAGTTAATTTACTTTTATAGTTCTCGACAAACTTCTTGGCCGTACTGAAGTTGGCTTTCTTATGCGCAAGGCACGAAAACGGTGCTGTTTTTGTATGAGATTTAGGCTTAGCACGAACTGCGATTTTTATTCGCGCGATTTTTTTTTCCGCCCATTCTGCGATCTATGGAATTGTATGAAGCTGCACGCATTACGGTAAAAAAATTGCGCAGAAATAAAGCAACAAATCCGTGTTTTGCCACAGAATCCACCGCACCGCGGCGCGAATTTAATTCGCGTGTATATTTTGAGCTCTATGAAAAGGTAGAAAGAGCCAAAAATCGCGCGGAATAATAACCGCAGTGCGTGTTAGTTAGATTCAGTACGCGGACAATAATTCGCGCGAATAAAAATCGCAGTGCGTGCTAAGATTGGATTTATGTCTTTTTTTTTTTTTTTTTTGATGATGATGGTGATGCTAACCCTCAGTTTCCCAGCTCAAAATTATCGGAGAATTAATGTGACAAATTGTCAAGCACGCGTTATCTCCTGTGATTGGCTGTTGAAAATTCATTCAACCAATCACAGCAGATAACGCGTGTTTGACAATTTGTCACATTAATTCTCCGATAATTTTAAGCTGGGAAACTGGGGGTAAGCCTTACTACTGCACCGCCGCCGCGCCGTTTACATACTTTGTGCCATTAATTGTATCCAACATCAGGACAGCCAAGAAGTTTGGCGAGAACTGTACTCAGCTGCATACATCTATCTGGTTGGTCTGGAAACCGGCCCCAACATTGTCAAGAAAACTTATTCTTTTACCAATGGCTGGAAGAAAATAATTGGTCATAATTCATTACTGTTGGATGATGAAACAAAACATTAGGTCATATTGGTTTGTTCATTTTTCTGCTTATTTTTCGAAGAAACATGGGCGCTATGCCATATTGTAATTAATTGCCAGAAAATATGACCTAATGTTTTGTCTGTCTTGAAATACTAAGATTTTCCTACAAAAATACATCCATTCCAGTAAAACCACATCGTTAAAAAACCGCCCAAAAAAGCACAATCGAATTCCTGTTCACTTTTACATAACGAACTCCTTCAAGGAACCCTATCTCTGCCTTTTCACGTCAACTAAACGTTTTAACGTTCCCTTTCCCCATGGCATCGACTGTAAAACCCCTTTGCTAAGGAGTTTTAACTTCCCAAACACAAAAAAAACACTCACCAATTGTCTTCATCTTTTTAAATAGCCGCATGACCAAAGTAAAAACCCTTGCAATGTATTTGGAATTAGTTCAACAAATTCCTGAAATCCTACACGTATTGAAATCTTTGGGTTACATGACAAATAAACATTGAATATGTGTTATTAGTGTACTGTGACTGCCTGGTCGGAAACGCTACTGGTGATTATGAGGTAGGTACTGGGTTCGACGCCCGGGTCGGCCAGGTATTTCATTGGCATTTCTCATAATTTTTATCTGTGGTGCTAGACAACTGAGCTTATCCCAGTTGTAAACGACCCTTTGTGCCTATTGTCCTTCTTTGTTCTGTCTCCTGCTTGATATGGCGGGAAGTGGAAATTAGGTTTTTTTTTTACCCTACTGCAAGGAAAGGTTCGCGCGTATCTTGTATGTTTGTTTGTATGTTAGTAATATTCTTTATTTCCTCATACTCGTATCTTTCAAACTGCTAGACGGATTAATATAATTAAGACTTTTTAGGTACGTCTTGGTCACCCAAGTGTTCTTAGATAGGTGAAGTAAAAAAAACAAACATGGCGGCTTTTGGACGCCATATAGTGCGAGTCTCAATTTTTTTTTCTGCCATTCCCATCGATTGGGGTATCAAAATGAAGGGTTTTAAGAGTTGATTACAAAAATATATACTACTTATAAGTTTAAAAGAAATTCGAAAAATAAAATGATAACTATTAATAAAAAGTTTTAAATAAAAAAAGTTAATTTTAAACCAAAAACCCGACTGTTCTGGTTTTTGGTTTAAAATTAACGTTTAACGTTTAGTTCTGGTGGCGACGTTATAATAGTATTATTAGTGTTCATAAAATACACTACATGGTGTTTATTGTACGTCTTGGCATAAGATTACGTGTGAGCAATCTTTTGCGAATTAGCGTTTGATTACAAGTTGTAAACAATAGAATTTGCGAACGGGACAATGACATGAAATTGGAGTTCATTATTGAGGTTATTGATATCGAGGATTTGATGATAGGATGTGATTTGATAACACGTACTTATTATTCGATTACATTCATGTATTTGCCGTAAAAAATGTATATTGCGGATTACGTGAATTTGGCACTAGCTTCTGCTCGCGGCTTCGCCCGTATGAAAAGTGTTTTATTATCCCAGGGGAACATTGTGCTGCAAAGTGATGAAATATAATCTCATTCCTTTGTATTTCCTATCCTTTATTCTAATCCAGATTCTGGTCTATCCATTTGCATAGTTTCATCCAAATCCGTTAAGTAGTGAAAGACAACAAACAAACTAATTCACATTTGCATTTATGGTATTAAATTAGGATTACGACTCTTAAGGAATAATAATATTTACAATTATGAAAGAAAAAAAAGTCGTTACAAAAAAAAATCGGAAGTGCTTAAGCTTAAATTGTCCACTCTTAAATTAGGGAAGAACATTTATCGGATCTTCGGTTCAAATATTCTTTCCATGTTTAAAATATCCTGTTCCACTCTTTCAGGGTTCCCGTTACTCCCAGGCGAAGATGAGGCGGATCAGATGGCGTGCATCATCGAGCTGCTGGGCATGCCTCCACAGAAGCTCATCGAGCAGGGCAAGCGCTCCAAGAACTTCATCAGCAGCAAAGGTCTTCCACGGTACTGCACGGCTACTACGCTGGCTGATGGCACTACGGTTCTTAGTGGAGGTAGGTTCATCCTAGATATTTAAGAAGCAGGGTACTGTTTTTTTTTATTTGATGACAGGAAGAACTGCCAAACTTAAGTGGCAGTGGGCAGGGCACATTGCTTGCAAAACAGATGGTCGTTAGGGCTGAAATGTTCTGGATTGGCGACCACGAACCGGAAGACGCAGTGTTGGTAGGCCGCCCTTTAGGTGGAGCGACGACCTGGTCTGCGGGAGTGCGGTGGATGCGAAACGCACAGGAGCGATCAGAGTGGCGACGCTTGTGGGAGGCCTATGTCCAGCAGCAGACGTTTTTCGGCTGAAATTATGATGATGATGAGGCTCGCGTTAGACCACTATCTCAGATCTCACTCTCAGCGGATGGTAAGCGATGATGTGGTCGATGATGAAGCAGGCTTGCCTAGAAGTAACCTATACACCCTTGATTTAAATACCCACATGTTGTAGATAACAGAAAACACAGATTCCTATGAATATAATGTTACATATACCTGAGAAATAAGCCTACTCTCTGTAAGAAACAGTGGGCCGTAATCCGCTACGCTGGCCCAGTGCGTTTTGATGAAAATATGTAGGTGCATGAGGAACTTGTACACATTGCTGGAAATCCCATAGTCGTGCTTTTAAGAATTGGTATCTATGTTAGCATCTTGTTTACTATATAATTAAAATCCAGTGGAAATATATTGTGTTGACTAGACCAAAAAGGTCTTGCCCAAAAGAAAAACAATATAGATAACCATTAATCAGGCTGAACAAATATGAGTTTATTCAGTACACCGTATCTTTCGCAAGTAATAAGTCATGTTACTCATTTCAGCTTGTTTTTGTTTGTTCTCAATCCGAAAGTACCTTCTGAAATAAAACCCAAAGTATTAAGGTTATCAAGTCTGATGTGGACTTATCGTAACTTGACCCTCTTTCACCATACACGACCTTATTTCAAGCGGAAATCATATCACCACTATCTTTGGATTACGATGGACACTCTGTGGTATTCTGCAGTACAGATCCACTCCTTTTAGTCTATTTACGTTTTATAATACTATACAAACCACATCTTTTTACCCGACTGCCGAAGGAGGGTAATGTGCTTATCAGTCTATGTATGTATGTATGTATGTAAGTATGTAAGTATGTATGTATGTATGTTTGTTCCTATATGGCGTTCCAGAGACCAAACGCGTTGGCCGATTTTGATGATTCATACGTCAATCGATGCGTCTTAATCCTGCGAGTGTCATAGGCTATATTAAAATTGGAAAAATGGCGGATTTTGGGTGCCATATTGTGGGGGCCCAAATTATTTTTTTCTTCCAAACCCATCGTGTGGGGTATCAATAATAATATTTTAAGAGGTGATTTCAAAAATATATAACACTTATATGTTTAAATGTATCTAATTCGAAAAAAACTAACTAAAGAGTTATAAATAAAAAAAACTTAATTCAAAAAATCAAAAAACCCGACTGCTTCAAAAGCGAACTAAAAAGTCGTAAACAAGGAAAAAATCATGCTGTGCAGGCGGAGGATACACCAGATTTTGGTCAGCCAGCCCGCGAATATGTATCCTCCGACTGCACAGCATGATTTTTTCCTTGTTTACGACTTTTTAGTTCGCTTTTGAAGCAGTCGGGTTTTTTTATTTTTTGAATTAAGTTTTTTAAATTGTATCAACTAATGTGACTCACTTTTATGTATTCTTTGATACTGTTAGCACCTGAAAAGCATACTTTTAGTTATCTCCGATTGTTTTAATATTCACAACTTAATTAACACTGCTAATTTGTAAAATCTTAGAATATTTTATAGTCTAACATTTTCTTCTGAGCTAAACGTATCGTTACAACTCAAGAAAATATGTAACAGATCGTTAAACTAACAAACAAATGCGACATGTCTAAAATTAAATACCATCATACTGAAATTCCTTCACCACGCAATACTTTCACCAAACGTCATGAAGCTGAAACGTGAAATATTCTGAATCATCTTACTACGGGATGTTTTAGCGATGTCTAATGTTTGATCTCTTCCTTCCACTATTATGACCCGAGTCTGAGTCACCGGGCGACATGTGTTCGCATAATACACCATCTGTCTGCTGCCTGTCTGACGGTCTGACCTAATATTAGTCATTTGTGGTTATTTTTTTATGTTGATTAGCTGTTGTGGTGTGTCTATGGCTTTTTTGGCGATGTGTTTTATATACCATAAATGTTATCTATGACTTTGTTGACCTCTTTTGTGATCCCTCTCTTTGGGTTTGCTGTAAGAGAACTCAACTTGGAGTTAAGCTCGTATTCAATATAATTTTTGGTGTATAATAAAGAAATCATATTTTTTATGGCTGTTTTTGTGGTTAATGGATTAATTAAGTCTAAGGCCGGGTTTCTCGACGCTTAATTATCGCAAAAGTAATGTGACATATTGTCAAGCACGCGTTATGTGCTGTGATTGTTTGAATGAATTTTCAACAGCCAATCGTAGTAGGTAACCGGTCATTATTCGTCGAATACGTTAACATTCCGATAATATAGTTTTGACAAACCCGGGGTGAGACAGGCAGATACTGGTTCAATGTAATGTTATTTTGTATAAAGTTATTTTTTTAATGTGTCGATTCTGCCAATGCTATTAGAGAAAACAAGCGACAAGCAAAGTCGTGGCAATAAGCAATGTGTTTTGAGGAAATAGACCGGTTGTTTTGGTGGGCAGCCAAATTCAACTGACATAATCTTATAGCGGCATTTATCATTAATCCAGTGTAGAATTTCTAAATATTTATATATTCTATATATTTATATAATTTTGTTATAAATTTTCCTCAAAAGCAACTGTGATAACTTTGCCTAAATAAGGAATAATCTAAGATGACTTTCGTTTATTAAAATTGCCAAATAAATATACAGAATCGCCCATGTCTTCTTGAGCTTCTCAGAAATCCTCGATTTCAGAGAAACAAAGTATACCTATATTATTAAGAAGGACTTCTGTATCCATTATTTATTAAGCTGTTTTGTTCCAGTCTTTGTTCAACTTTTTTAAATAAAATACCTATTTTTTGTGTTACAGGAATGTCAAGAAGAGGCAAGCCTAGAGGTCCACCCGGATCAAAAAGTTTTGTCACGGCCCTCAAGGGTTGTCAAGACAAGTTCTTCATTGATTTTATTAGAAGGTAAGATTATATAAGGTTTTTTTTATAGGTATATGTATTGCATCATTTTTATACCGCAATGCCTGCCTAGCCTTTTCCCAACTATATTGGGTACTAGTGTTTTACATGGAGTGACTGCCTATCTGACCTCTACAACCCAGTAACTGGGTAATACGGTACCCCTTGGCAAGACTGGTGTCAGATCTCAAGCTTCTAACTACCCGTAATAACGACTGTCAAAAATCTTCAAATGACAGCCGGGACCAACGGCTTAGGGTGCTTTCCGAGGCACGGAGGAAACTCGCTATGTTGAAATGGTCACCCATCCACGGACCGACCTCGTCAAGCGTTGCTTAACCTAGATGATCGACCAGTGCGGCTGTTATTATTTAGCTACGAACTCCGCAATATTATATTATTATTATTATACCGCAATATTTAAACTTAAAATTAAACCAAAAGCATTTGAGTTTTTGTGGCACCCTACTTTAAATGCAAACTAGAAAAAAATACCTAATATATGTTGAGTGCTCATGATATGACTAGCTTCAAGACAAAGAACAAAGAAATTCTGGATAGCCAGTTCATTGAACTAAGATCTCTTTAGTGTTACACTAGTCAATATTCTTTTTAGTGGGGTTGCCAAAATTGGCAAGGACCGCATTTTTCGACAATGAAAAGGGTAATTTTTCAACGCCTCGCTGAACAGGAAAACTGTAGTAGAAATGTTGTCGCCATTTTAATTTTCCTTGTGGTTTGACTTCGACGAAAAAGGCCAAAGGTCAGCCAAAGTGAACTGGGAAAAATAATGTTAGTGGTTGATTAACTTGAAACGTAATTCACCTTTCGATGTCTGTTTTCCTAGTATTGAATCGTAATTAAAATTATTTTTATTGATATTAGGAGGATGTGTAAAATATACAAGTCTGTCAGAGTAAAAACCCGAAGTTATTTACAAATATAAAATTACAAATATGGTTTTCCGCACTATGTTTTTTGCCTTTCGTACTCCATAAAACATTTCTTAGAAATTGGGTAAATATGAGGCCACAAAATATGGATCCAAAGCCTTTGTCCGTAGGTGTCCGTAAAGAGTTTACTGCGATCACCTCAAGCATGCCAATTTGCTGAAATCTTTATTGCAATCGAAGCGAGAAACAGCATATAAATTAGCACTTGCCATCACTCCGTCCGTGGGAAAACAATTGCATTAGACTTTTAAATATGACCAATATATAAATATTCAGTGTGCCTGTTTCTTTCTCAGTCTGGACTTTTTGAATATTGCAGTTTGCATAGCTTTGCTATGCATACCAACATAATAGACAGATAGTGTTGCCACACCTCCAAGCTTTTGAATACTAAACTACCCATCATAATTTCCAAAAACATATCGCTCGATAGATACCAATTTCAATACACAAAGACACCCATCCAAAATATGTCTTTGGAGGTATGAGGATCAGGTTGGAAAACTCCACATCTTCCTTTAAAAAGTGAAGATTTATCGACTAGGGTGGTGACCATAAGCTTTTAGAGCAAGGTTATTTTGAGTGTGCGTAAGGGTCAGATGTATATGACTTGCATACATCTTTCCCTTGTTTACAGTCGAACTATGATACTTCTGACACGTCAGGGTACGGGGGAAGACGGGTGTGTTGTCTGGTTGACTACTGCCCGGCGATCCTTGTCGCGTTCCTCTACATGTTAATTGCCCGGTTAACTTTAACTTCGTGTTTTTAGGTCCACTTCAGTTCATTGTAGATGGCTTTACTTGTCTAACTTGCAACTTATTTCATTCCAGGTGTCTAGAATGGGACCCCGAAAAGCGCCTCACCCCCGCGCAAGCCCTACGACACGCATGGCTGCGCCGGCGCCTGCCCCGGCCGCCGCACGACGACGAGCCTGCGCAGGCGCTGCAGGCCATGCCTCTCCCACACTCTCTGCCCGCCAACCACGTTAGTATAGCGCATCATGCCAAGAGGCTCGCGCACCCTAAGTGCACTGACAAATAGGTTTGTTGTTTTTGCTTCTTTTTTTTTTTTGGTTAGTTGTCTGTGGTAATATGAAGATCATTTTGATCAGGTTTTCGGTCGATGTGGGTTTACTCTTAGTTATGATAAAAAACAACGAAAGGCGCCTTAGATTGGGGCAATCAGAACACTAACCAAAAGTCAATCTGATGCACGCAAAAACCTTCAAATCCGGTTTTTGGGTCTTTTTGAGTGCAATGCAACAATATTGTACGATAAGAGTAAATCTTATACTGTGTTTCTGATAAAAAATCCTGTCTTTGAAAATATGTAGTGTGAGTACCGCTTTGCAGAGGAGCGCATAGACAATAGTACTTTACAAACTTTTTCTTGAGTCATATTACCACAAGCAATTAATTTAAGTTTTAATATTATTTGCGATTTATTTTTTGGTTTTTAATCATTATTTTTTAGACAATAAGTACGGTTTGATGAATAATTCTAAGCAGAAACCATTATTTAGATTTTCAATGTCAGTTTCTTTTATACGTTGCCAATCAGCTGTCAGGGTGAATTTAAGAGTCAGCAGTACACGGAAATGTTGTGTCATCGTAACCAACTGAGCCATACCACCGTTTTTATATAGTGACATGTACACTTGGCGCCAGATGACCCGACGTCGCGACGTCACGTAGTGTTGCAGTGTGTCATCGCCCTTAAATTTTAGTTCCTACCCCAACAGTGTTATGTGATCATCTTTGTTTACATTACTTTTCAAGCATCTGCCGCAGCTGTTCAATTGAAGTAGATTTAAAGAGTGAACTCGGGCCTAATGAAATAACAATCTTTGATGTGTTTTAGCAATTGGTCAACAGATTCCAAATTCAAATCTATGCTAATATTATAAAGAGGTAAAGTTTGTGACGTTATAAGGGGTAATTTGTGGATCTACTGAACCGTTTTTGAAAATTCTTTCGCTAGAAGATAGCTTCAATATTCTTGAGTGTCATAGGCTATAATGTATTTAAAAAAAAATAGATCTTTATGAAAATTGCAATAATGTAACCCAAAGTAGAAAAAATTTGCCTGTAAAATGCATTCTTTGGCATGCGCTGAGAAAACTATTGATGATACATAAAAATTATGTACTACATGATCATAGTACTCATTATTACCTACAAAAAAATCTGCGTGAAAGTATATCTAAGTATTATAGTTAAGTCACAATAGCAGCTTTTAAGTTAAAAAATTTAATTAGATCGTCGGTAGAAACAAAAGTTGTTTACATTCGTATTATAGTATTTATTCTTATTAATTCAAATAATTAGTTTAACAAAGTGGTAGGGTAGGTAGGTAGGTAGGTGGTAGGTAAAAGACGTGAGCAAAACCGCGGGGTCTGCTAGTTTTCTATAAAGAGTTTGAATTTATAATCTTAGCAGTTGTTGAACAGTTCAGATTTTAGTCAAAGTGGTTCTGTGAGCTGTAGACCTCGCATTATCAAACCTGCTTCCAAAATTTCACGAGAATCGGTTCAGAAATGCGACCTTAGAGAAGAACAGCTGGTCATCCGGACAGACATACGAAAGAATTTTTGCCCAAGCTGAAACGGAGACGCTTCGCGTTCGCTCGGTCAAAAAATAAAGTTGCCAGAGTCCATAGTGCCTTTATGAAATTAGAATGAACTTCATCCTTGGTCCTTTTCTGAGTAAATACTCTCTTTATTTTCTTCTTTCATCGGCACTGGATATGGACTTATAATTGCCTTACAGGCCATTAGAAAACATTAATAAAAAAAAAACAGGGTTGTGCTGATCATATGTTACAGCAGTATGTAGGCAACTTAAAAGTACCTATCTAAATAGGTACAATTTACTTTATTGTAAAACACCAAAATAGTAAGATATTACATATAAAAAAAAAAAAACTGGGTACAATTGCAGTCAATTGCTGACAGCAATATCTATCAGACAACTTTTTTAATAAACAGGATACTTTCACCTTTTCCGCCACACAGATATATCAAATATGCAGTCACCTGTCGTCAATTCCAAGTTTAGCTATCCTTCACCTATGAGTGAGCACTGCCCACTTCAATGAACGCACATGTTCTTCTCCAGCGAACTGTGACAGCTGAGCTGACTGTTCGATTTATTTATGGAATTACTAGCTTCTACCCGCGATTTCCCTCGCGTATTTTATTGGCCCTAGGTAACTTAATACTAGGATGAATGGTGAAGTAAGTAGAAGTCTTTCTCCAAGGTCCGATTTATTGCTATACCTAAATGCATCAATATGTAGGCAGGCTTCAGCTGTTTAGGCGTGAAAAAGTTACAAACAAACGGACATACAGACAGAATTACTTTAACATTTATATTATTACTGGCTTCAGCCCGTGGCTTCGTCCATAGAAATTATCCCAAGACAACTTACTACTCGGATGAAAACTATCCAATAACCTTCTCAAAGGTTTGATCTATCTCTATCCAAAATTGATTCAGCGGTGTAAGCGTAAAACCTAACAAACAAACGGATATACAGAGTTACTTTAGCATTTTTAGGGTTCCGTACCCAAAGGGTAAAAACGGGACCCTATTACTAAGGCTCCACGATCCGTCTGTCTGTCTGTCTGTCCGTCTGTGACCAGGCTGTATCTCAGAACCGTGATAGCTAGACAGTTGAAATTTTCTCAGGTGATGTATTTCGGTTATCGCTAAAACAACAAATTCTAAAAACAGAATAAAATGAATATGTAAGTGGGGCTCCCATACAACAAACGTGATTATTTTGCAGTTTTTTGCGATAATAGTACGGAACCCTTCGTGCCCGAGTCCGACTCGCACTTGGCCGATTTTTTATAATATTATTAGTACCTAGATATGTTTGTATGGATTATGTTACTGACGTAGGTAATATGGACAGATGTCTGACGTAGTATGAAAGTTTTGTATTAAGAGGAAATATGGGCAGAGAGTGCCGACTGAATTTCCTAAGTAAACATTCATAATTCGAGGTTTGGCTCTCGTCGATTTCCTCCTCCAATATTGGACCAATTTCAAAGATATTCCATATGTTTTCCTTTTTTCATTTATATTTGTCAAATTTGTACACTAAGCCTCTGTTGACAGCGCAATTTTGAGCCTTTTTGTGAGGGTTCTAGTGCTTTTAAAGATAATGTACCATCAAAAAGGAAAACATAGGGACATAGAATATATCTTTCATTTTCAGTATATGGAATATGCTTTAAATTGGTTCAATATTGGAGGAGAAAATAGACGAGAGTCTAACCTCGAATTATGAATTTTTACTTAGGAAATTCAGTCGAATCGGCGCTCTCTGTCCCCGTTTCCTCTTAAGTACGTAGAATTTGAAGATGTAGGTTTTCATGTGTGACTCAGATAAGTCTGGTTAGGTTATGTCCTATCTTTAGGAAGGTGACAGGTTTAGAACTTGGGTTATTAAAGCTTTCATATGTCTGAGATGACGTTAGTTAGATAAATATAGAAAGGTGATTTGGAAGATGGAAATTAAGTCATAGTTCAGTGACTAACTATTGGGTATTTTTTGTGAGGGCGTTTATTTATGACCAATAGGTGCCGAGTTTCTAACTGTTCCTTTGGTGAAATAATCTCAAATGAATAATTTGATATTGTTAGAACTTTAAACGTTATCCGTAATACCTTTAAACAAGCAATTCTTGTATATCACACACACACATCACACATCATCAGCCTATTAATGATCCCTCTGCTGGGACACAGGCCTCCTCTCTGTGAGAGGGAATGGCCCAGTGCGGGTTGGTTGATGTCACATATATTCGAATTTTTGGTTCTAGGACATGCCGGATTCCTCACGATGTTTTCCTTCACCGTTTTGAGAGCAGTGGTGAAGAAATAATGTACACAAAGTAAAGCGCCTGCCTGGGCTCGAACCCACGACCTACAACTTGTAAGTCGCGGATAATTCTACTGGGCCACCACTGCTCTTGTATATATATAATCTGAATCTCGGAAACGGCTCCAACGATTTTCATGAAATTTAGTATGCAGGGCCTTTCGGGGGCGATAAATCGATCTAGCTAAATTTAATTTTTAGAAAACGTCTTTTTCTCTATTTTCTCCCGACCAGAGCTCCATCGCCCAGGTACTTAGTATTGTATCTGACAAACTCTTAAAAATACAGGTACTTTCAATTTATCATTAATATTTTGGAGTGATAGTACTTATGAATATGTAATTACTTTAACTATAGATTTAATACAGAAATATGAAAATGGAAACGGACATTCGTAAAAAAATATTGAAAATGGCTGTTTTTTTTGCGTTTTTACGGTTGTTCCCATAGTAATAGTGTTGTTGTGTCAAAGTCAAATGTATTTATTCAACTAGGCCAATAAGCGACACTTTTGAACGTCAAACAATAATTAAGATTAAAACTTTACAAGTAATAAAAGTTGATTCTACCGTGCATTCGGAAAAGTAGCTTGGTAAAGGAGAAGAATACACAAGAAACTCCATACTTAATCTTTAAAAAAAAAAATGGTGTTTTACAATATTTACATAAGTATATACATTAATAAATTCATATATGTGAGGACCATGCACCCAGAATAGCACTACACACTATACTACGTACAGGATTATAGTATTAAAAGCATTTACAGGTAAATTCATTAATTTGATAAATAGGAACATGGTTCTCACATACTTACAAATAATACAAACATAGGTAAAATACCTAATTCAACAACAACGGAACAGTGTGTGAGTCGATTCCTTTATTTGTGGCCCTCCGGTTCAAAAACAATTAGATACTATACTATCAAAATTAATAAATAGTCTCCAATCACCATTTGTAACCCTCACCAGCCTGTTTGTCAACATGTCACAATAAAGTCAATAATTACTCAATTTGCATAGCTAAGTACCGCCGCATAATATTACAATTTGGGCTACCACGCAACATGCAACGTGCACTATCTATAGTACCAACGTAGATCGTTATCTTCTGCCCCAGTTAGCGAAGCGTTTTGTTTATTGCTGCGTTTGTGACAATCGATTCCACAGATTAAATATGCGGGCTGTAAAATATGGGGCAATGTGGGCTGTGGGGCATTTAAATTTTGTTTTCGTGTTTGTGCGGTTTGACTGTTTATTCAGAGAAAACACTGTAGCACAGATTAATAATACTAGCTTACAGATGCCTCATCCTATACAAAGAAACCGTGTAGACGTAACTATAGTTTGTCGGCAGACTAAACCGATTATTTTAATAGATGTACAACTAACGCGTTGGGTTCTCTCCTAAGCGGTAGATGGTGTTAGCAATTACTTGCAAGTAAAAGGATTTACTCGTTTCGTGAATATTATTTATTTCTTTTTTCTTGGTTCGTGAAAAATTCGAACGGAAGCGGATGCCACAGAAATTTAAAAACGCGCCATCTATTAATTTTAAATGATCCGTTCAAAGAATCTATGAAATGTGAATTAAGAGCCCAATATGCCATAATTTTGTGCCTTATGAGTGTTGATTAAACAAGAAAATACTAATTCTAGAAAATGTTAATTTTACACATAAATTCAATAAAATCGATGCATATCGCGCCATCTAGTAACATTAATTTATACCAAAAAAAAATTCTTAGTATCGGGGCCCCGTGCCTATAGTAAAGTTTTATTACCTTTTTAATTTAAATTTTACCAGTTTCTGCCTACTCGAATGTCTAGGTTTACGTAGCCCTATTGTTATTAACTGCATTTATACTAGTACTTAGTTTGTGAAACTCAGACTCATCAATTTTACCCTAATGCTACAAATATCTTGATCTGTAAAATTGAGCTACGTGCGGTGTATTTGGACCTCAAAAAAAAAATATTGTCTGTCTGCGGTTCGCATAACCCTTACGCCGTATTTATGCTCCGGATGTATTTCAATAGCTGGGCCCAAGCCGACTAGCTATTTCGAATCCCCGCCACATCTCAAACGGGCAAATACCTTGGTCAGTTTTCAGTGCAGCGTTCATCAAACGTTTGCCTCGAGACGCTGCTCGTTCGGTCTGGACCCTAGGATAGGACAGATGGACTCTTTACCGCACTTAGGGTCCCATTTGGTCCGTTGTACGTGCAGGCTCCTCTCTGTGAGATGGAATGGGCCGTAATCCACCACGCGGGCCCAGTGTGTGTTGGTGAATGTCATATGTCTTCGAACTTTTGGTTCTAAGACATGTTGGTTTCTTCAAAATGTTTTCCTTTACCGTTTTGAGAGCAGTGGTAATGAAATAATTTACACCAATTAAGGCGCCTGTCTGCGTTCGAACCCACAAACTATACCTTCTAAGTCGCGGCCGTTACCACTGGGCGACCACTGCTCTCAACCGGTCTGGACCCTATTGTCTAGGAATCTTGTTTGTAATATTCAGTAAGGCTTACGTTCTTAATTCCTAGTATCATAGTGTCTTTTCCTTTCCCCCAGACGAGCGGCGGGTGTGCGGGCGGGGTGGGCGGAGGGGCGGGCGGCAGCGGTGCGCGGGGGGGCTCGCTGCGTACGCCGCTTGCGCGCACGCCTGTCACCTTCAACGCCTCGCAAGTCGCTAGTGAGTATACCTCCTTATGTTTATTTTATTTTGTTCTAGTTTAAACGATCATCATCATTTCAGCTGAAAGACGTCCACTGCTGGACATAGTCCGTCCTCCCCCAAGTGTCGCCACATTGATTGGTCCCGTACGTCTCGCATCCCAGGTCATCGGTCCACCTAGAGGAAGGCCTTCCAACGCTGAATCTTCCGGTACGCGGTCGCCATTCCAGAACTTTCAGCCCCATGGTACATCCGTTCTGCGAGCAAAGTGCCCTGCCCACTGTCACTTAAGTTCGGCAATTCTTCGGGCTATGTCGGTAACACTCGATTTCTTGCAGTTGTCTACATTTATGATTTGATCACGCAAGGAAACTCCGAGCATAGCCTTGTCCATTGCCCTTCCGGTGATTATAGGCCTTCTGATGAGGACCATTGAGAGCAACTACGTTTTGTTTCCGTATGTCATGTCATGATAACAGGGATTTGACCCGAAAGGAAAATGATTGAAAGCAACCTTCCCGCAATCGAAAGCCTTCATGCTGGAAATCCACCGTTTAAACGGGGTTGGAACTGCGATAGTTGATGAAGTAACCAACTTGAATCATCTGTAGAACAAAGGTTTTTCAATGCCGGATATTCGTACCTTTTACAGGGCACGTGGAAATGATACGCAAAGAATTTAAATCAGGATTATCTGAGAAGAACTAATTCAGTCGCCGCCATTGTCTAAGGTATGAAATGTGCATACTGCACACACACTCATGATGATACTAATTGTTTGTTCTCTCCTCAGAAGCGAAACTGCAGGCGGCGTTATCGGAGGAGAGCGGGGGCGGCAGCACGACGAGCGGCGTGAGCGGAGTGAGCGCAGTGAGCGCGGTGAGCGGAGCGAGCGGAGCGTGCGCGCGCTACTGGGCCGCCGCCAAGCTGCCGCACCTGCCCGCGCCCTCCTAGCGCCCGCCAGACGCACGCCGCCTCGCCAAGGTAGCTAAACATTTACCGTTTTATTAATAAAAATGGCGTATTATTTGCTTACTCCGACGTTACTCGTGGACTAGCTAATCCCGGAGTAACTAAGGATTAACTAAGCTTTAGCAATGTTATTAATAAACATGGAATAACCTCGGACTAACTCTAGTAGCTCTGCCTGTCTGTTACCTTTCACGCTTTAATCGCTGAAGCGATTTTGGATGGAGTTAGTCATTGTGATAAGATGTACTACATAATTACCTCTATCTAGTTAGTTGGAGACCCTGAGAAGGACATAGGACATATGACTATCTGATGACGAGTGTACCCCTCATACTAATGTTAATAAAATATCTAAGTATTAACCACATCTCCTTCATGCAATTCCTGAAATAGTGTTTCCTGTCTGGTCTTACGCTGTATTATTTTGATATATTACTAGAATAAGAAGGGATGAACATTAAAATATGGAATGATTGTGAATATAAATACAATATATTTATTTTAAACTAAAAAAATTCATCATCAAATCGAACGATCAAAATGTCAATCAAACATAATAATTGTAGTTGCCATGGATATACTCTTAGTCCAACCTTAATCCCTTCAAGCCTTAAACTAGCTAGTACCATGGTGTAACTTTTAGTCCGAGACTAGAGTCAGATTAGTATAATCCCTTTCTTATTCCGTGTTTATTAATACGGAAATTTGTTAGTACCAACCTAATCCTTAGAATAAAGTTAATCTTACTTTAGTCCACGTTTATTAATAAGACGGATAATGGTATCAAGAATTGACTTCGTCCTGTAGCGACATCTATGACGCCACATACGAACTATCCTGCTTAACGCAAGCAGAGTTTTAGGCGTATTTTGAACTTAAACAACAGTTCCGACCAAGACCCTTTGTTAAACCGAAATGTCATCATCTGACTCATCTCGCATCCATCAAGGGAAGAAGGGGCCACGCGGTACCAGGATTCAGACTGGAAGATTCCGCAATAAGAGAGGCAAATAAATTTGCCTACACCTCAGCGGAGTGGGCCAGCAACCCATCGGGTTTCAGCAGTGGTGGTAGTGAGTCGTCGAAGTTCGACTCGACCGACTTAGCCAGAGACCAAAACGCTTTACTACCTGCTGAGTAAGAAGCAAGTTTGGTCCCTATTCGGCCAATGTGGTCGAACCGAGTCCTTCGTTACACCATCTTGCAGGACTTGACAGCCCAGTTGAAAGCCTTCTTCTTCTGATCCACGTCACTCGCATAGCGTCAACCCAAGCCAGGTATTGAGGCATACCTGGCTTGGGTTTAAGCGCGTCGGCGCGATAATATGAGGCGCCAAACTATGGCCAGAAAACGCTGGACATTGTAACGTCAGAGAAAGGGTTTTAGTACTCCATTCACTGATGCAAAACATCCGTCACCGCGTCTGCCAGGGATAGCATGCGAAAAAAGATCGCATGCCATCCCAATCTGCTGACCCTGTACCGCCAAACCCACCGGTTGCCTCTTGGGTAGGGATCGGGCGGGGAGTAGACGGACACAGACGTCACCTGGTTAGTTTACCGGGAGTTTTGAAAATTGGTGCTTTTATAGATTTGGATGTTACTTTTACTGATTTACTTTGCCACCTCGTACCTTTGCCGCTCGTTTTTGGCGCCATTTTTGCAATATGGTGGCACTAGCGATTTATTAAAAGTACCTGTACTTAGAGCGTGTTTATAATGTACTGTGTGTTTGCAGGTGTCGTCCCTGGAGGCGGGGCGGCGCGGCGGCATGGGCGGCGCGCGCCTGGAGCTGGAGCGGCGCTCGCTGGACCTGGAGCGCGAGCTGCGCCCCGACCGCGACTCCGACGTGTCGCTGGACGAGCGCGACCACCTCGTGTGACCGCCGCGTGTGACTGTGTGACTGTGCCGATGCCGCCGCATGTTCCTACCCACGCCGGGCCCTATTGATCTCAATAAACTATGACTAAGTTATACGAGCGTGTAGTGGAATTGTGAGAGTACCCCCGACTTTTACCGTTTTCTATGTATTATTGACGTGAACGTTCGGGTGTGTCGGTGTTAGTGCCTGTGAGTCTCGTTTAGCGTTAGGGAACCCTCGACCACCGCTCGGGGAGCCATCCCCGATCGTTTGACCGATAACGACTCGTTAGCTTTCGAGGGCAGAATTTTTCGCGTCTCGTACGTCCTTGTGAGTCTTGCGACCGCCACAAGCGAGCGAGCGATCGCACAAAAATTCCCCCTCGAAACCGTAGAATAAGCGAACTTGTGTGACTAAAATAATTTAACATTTTTCTACAGAATCAAATGTCATTCGTTCATTTTTATTTTTAAATAATTCGATATAAGTTACATTTTGTGTAATTAGTTAATTTGTTCTCAAGTGATATATAATGAAGCTGTATTCGTAACGAAATGGTGACCTTATAATCGGAATTCTTAAAGGATATAAGGGTAGTTAGTTACAAGGCCTTTGAACCTAGGTTAAGGAGCTAAGCTACGCGATTTGTTTTGTCGACTAGCGTAGTAGATGTTGTGATTCATTGATATGGTTTTACTTTATGATTTGTAAAGCGCTTATGTACTACCAGTAGTAAAATATAATATTGTATCTTGGGCCATACACATGGAAAGTTACACTTATTATATAGCGCAATTAAGTACATTTTACAGCATTTTTTTATTTTACTTCTTGTATACAGATGTTTGTTATATATTTTGTTGTCGAAAGTCAAACATATCATGGCGTCTTCAGTCCTGCTAGTGGTCGATCGAGGTAACTAATCGGGCACCGAACCTAGTCCAAACTATTGTAAAGTTTAGGTTTATTCTTGTGCTGTAACGATTGCTTACCTCGACGGTGCCGAACAAAATTGTGTATTTTGCTGTTCGCATTATGCTTGTGATTTAGTCGAGTGGATTTAGTAGGTAGACGTTTGTGAACAAAATAATTCTACTTTAGTCGAGTTTTTTTTGGCTACTCAACTAAATATCAAGCATAGTATGAATTAGTGTTAGAGCTCATGCAAACAGGCTGGGTTCCGCATTAGCCTTTCAGCGTCCAATGGAACTCCGCAAGCCTGTCTGTACGACATCTAACAACGTCCATGTATTTGATACTTCGACATTTCTTGTAATTAGTGCAATATGTTTGACATAAAAGTTTAATTTCGTCTTCCTCATATTATATTATATTTGTAACATTTTACAAAGGGCCTATAATATTCAATTAACATGCATTTTTTTATTATTTTCGATTTAGTTTGTAGAATTTCTTGGATACACGTATCTAGATACTTGTAATGGCTTACAAATGGAATGTATTATTTCGATTTTTGTGGGATTTTAGTCTGAGCAAGCACTTATGCAACTTTATTTCTATGATATGATAATAATATTAATATGTATACAAATTAAATAATGTTCTGTTTAATAATATAATTACGGCAATTGGAATGTTTGTGACTTTATTTCTCACTTTTAATGTAATGTACAAAGATTTTGGAAATATTTTAATATTTGATACCCTATTTAATAAGCAGGACCATCCCTGTGCATTTTATATATAGAATATCGACCAATTGAACAAAGTGAGGGTTCTATATTTACGCTACGGAGCCCTGAACTTAAAGTTCCGTACGTGCTTGCTTCCCCGATTGTATTTTATCATTTGACCTATCTCACTATACTCAATATAGCATTTTTATTTCGATAATTGTGTTTAAGTTGACTGCCGTTTTCTTATAATTATGCTCAATGATAGTTTAATGTCTTAGTACTCTGGATTGTCTAATCTAGACATTAATAAAATTGTGCGATGACCTTAGTTTTATTTTGTAACGTGGGGATACATTGATTGTTTGAATGGATTACAAGAAACAGCTGTTCTTGAGATATAGCTTGTTCCAATCTGTTCGAGTTCTCGTGATGTTAGCTTGACTCAGCTTCACAAGCTACTGCGTATGCTGTTATTCTGTTTACTTCACAATATGTGTATCATCACGCTTCCCATAGCGTTTTAAGGTATTTAGTCAATTATTGTATAGCTTTTTTTTTAACTTTGGAACTTGAGGGCTGAGGCGAGTCAGTCAGTCTGCCCTCTCAACCGTGATAGTGTATTTTGTTCACATTTATGTACTATACAGGGTGTAATAGACTAAACGTTAAACTTGAAAAGGGTTTATTTTTCTCATCATTATGAACATATTTTACCATGGGACCAATTACGAAATCGCGAAAAAGATCGGCTTTGAACTACTGAACAAATGAATTTTTTTTCGCAATAAATTTTTAATTTTTCTATCTTCTGCCCATAGCACAGATAATATAATACTAGCATACAGATGCCTCATCCCATACAAAGAAACAGTGCTGACGTAACTAGCGTTTTTCATCTGATTATACGGATTATATTTTGTAAATCGAACGCGTTCGGTTCTGTTCAACGGCGATAGATAGTTAACCATCTATATCCGTGGAACGGAACCGAACGCGATCGATGTACAAAAAATAATCAGTACAATACGTGCCCATGGTAAAAATTGTTCGTAATGATAAGTATATGTCCCTTTTCAGTTTTTGCGTTTATTCTTTTACTTGTTGTATATTTTACTTACGAAGTCGGCGATGACTCCTTTTAGCTCCGCTTGGCATCGATCAGTATTAACCATAAAGTTTCACCTCTCGACTCGCAATATACTGCCAAGTACATATAGTAAAATTAAGTATCGTTTGCTATAACATGACTATAGCAAAAACTTCTAGTTACAAACATTATTAGCTTTCGTTGGAACGCATTTCTCTTATAACTAGTTATTTTTTGTGAAATATTTTTGTTCTCATTTTATATGTAAAAGCTGGTGTTTCACCTCTTGGAACTCGTAACTACAATGTGAATATAAAATAAATGAGTTATACAAATAAATCGTTTTGTTATTTGTTATCTTACCTACTAATATTAATAAAAAAAGAAAATACAACCGACTTCCAAATAAAGACGACTGCCGAAATTATTAAGTTATTTTTCGCTTTGTAGCGTTTTTATTTGGCAGTCGGTAGTATTTTTTTGTATAAATGTTTTTATTTTTCACTTTTTAGTGGTACATAATGGACAAGTTCTATAGTAAGGTAAGTACCTATAATGCCCACAGTGATGCCAGAATAGATCAGTAGAATAACATGTAACTTGAACATAACCGGTGGAACAAGAGTGTACCGTATCCGTTTAGAGCATACTGGCGTGATGGTATGTTCTGAAATGGTGTAAATAATAAACAGAAATGCGATTGCAGCAGTCCCGAGAGATTTGCCTTCATTTATTGAAGAGTTGTGTTGTGAGGTCTTCATCAGATCTTCACCAAATTAAAATGGGACCATTTCGGAATAAACTTAATTCAATCAAAAAAAGATTTTTGCAAATCTGTTTATATATGACGGACTTATGCACGAAAAAAAAAAATAATAATAAATAGAAACATCCGAATTGAGAACCTCCTCCTTTTTGGGAAGTCGGTTAAAAAGCGAAAGTTCGAATGTGTGGCTGTATGTTTGTTACTCAATGAAGTCAGAATGTCTCAACGGATCTAGATGTAATTTAGCACAGAGATAGATTATAGTCTGGAATAGCACATAGTCTACTTTATATCCCGGTATAATGTTCCCTTGGGATGATAAAACGCTTTTCACACAGGCGATGCCGCTGGCAGAAGCTTGTCCTTTTATAAGATTTAGTTAAGCTAGCTACATGTTTCTTAACATTTTAAAATCAACCTGCCTGCCTAGCCTATTACCTGAAATGAAATTCCAATATGGGGCTGACCGAAATAATCTAAAATCGGTCGTTGCCATCTTTATATTTTAATTTTGACCCTATATTAGTATTGAGTGACCCCGAAAACCAAGAAAATGACACTCAAAATTTCGGTCGGCGCCATCTTGGATTTTAACCCATATTCGGCATTTAACGACCCAAAAACCATGAAAGTGATACCCATGACGAAAATTTCGGCAGTTTCAAAAAGAAAGATATATATCTACTGCTCCACTATGTTTTCCTTTTTGATTATACATTATCTTTAGAAGCACTAGAACCCTCGAACGATGCTCATAATTGCGCTGTCAACAGAGGCCTAGTGTACAAATTTGACAACTACAATTGAAATAAAAAAATTTTTTGCAAAAAAAATACTACCGACTTCCAAATGAAAAACTACAAAGTGAAAAATAACTTAACTTTTGGAAGTCGGTGTCCATATGGCAAAAAATGGTTCCTACGAAAGACACCGACTTCCAAAAGTTAAGTTATTTTTCACTTTGTAGTTTTTCATTTGGAAGTCGGTAGTATTTTTTTTGCAAAAAAGTTTTTTTATTTTTCCCTTTTTAGTTTTACCTACCTAATAGCAAGTTGTTTATTAAGGTCCCTATAACTCCAGAATAGATTAACCGAATAACATGAAACTTGAACATAACCGGTGGAATGAGAGATCTGCGTACCCCTTCAGAGCGTACTGGCGTGATGTTATGTTATGAAATGGTATAAACAACTAGCAGACATGCGATTGCAGCAATCCCGAGAGTTTTGCCGTTATTTATTGAAGAGTTCTGTTGTGTATCTCCGAAGTTCTTCATCAGACCTTCACCAAATTAAAATGGGACCAATTTCGAAACATACTCTTTCAAACAAAAAAAGAATTTTCAAAATCGGTCCACAATTGACGGAGATATCGGTGAACATACATGAAAAAAAAAAAAAAAAAAACATACAAGAAGTCGAACATAGAACCTCCTCCTTTTTGGTAAGTCGGTTAAAAAGGAAAACATACGGACACAGATTAGATGTTTCGAATATATTTTAAATTGGTCCAATATTGGAGGAGGAAATAGACGAGAGCCAAACCTCAAATTATGACTATTTACTTAGGAAATTCCTGGGAAATTCAGTCGGCTTTCGGCGACCGCATTTCCTCATAAAGAGCTTTCCGAAGTACGGAAGAATCTTGCTATTGTTTTACGAAACTCATCGAGTTTTCCGAAGTAATAATTTTCTGAAGGTCGATAGATACGATAGTCGCTTGCTAACCCACTCTCCGAGCTACACGCATACGTAGAGATTTGCCAGTATAACACAAGAGGCATACCTAGCATTTATGCCTAGGATAAAACTCGCTCATGTCTAGGCCAAATGTCACCGAACCTATGGACCCGGTGACATTTATAATAACTTGTAGTATCGCTTGCAGACTGTGGTTGTTAGAAGTCTCAATAGTTTGCAGCTGCCATTGGAATCATACCTTGAGTTAGCCATGACCTCAAGAGCCACTCATCCTTTGTTATCGACTATCACGCGATAATAACTAAGATAATTTATAAAGAGCCAGTTTATAAGAAGCGAAATCCTCTTATTAAACCTCTCAAACATCGTAAATTCAGATAACTTCTATGAAAATAGTATAGCCTCTCCAAACATTGATAAAACATACTTGTGCGTGATTCATTTGACGCAGCAAGAGCCCCACGTTTTATATATTATTGAGAACAATGTCGAATTGATAGATAAGAGTTAACAATTTGTTAGAAGTACTATTCAGTCGAATTCGACTCGGCTGGGCAGCGTTCGGCAAATTTCGCGGTATCTTCTCGTCTAACTTACCACAGTGTCTCAAGACGAAAGACCATGACCAGTGTGTGTTGTCAGTGATGACCTATTTAGCAGGACTGAGACGTCGTCGCTCACGATACTTACAGTCACCCAACCAAAGGGCAATGGAGAGGGCTATGCTCGGAATTTCATGCGTGATCAAATCAGAAATGTAGAGATCCACAAGAAAACCAGGGTTACCGACATAGCCAGAAGAATCAAACTGCACTTCGTGCTATACAATAAGACGCTGTGGAAAGTCAAACAGTTATCAAGAACTTGCGGTATACTGTACCGACTTATATTTAGCGAGGTTTAAGACAGAATCCTTTTATCTTTCTACAATTTGCGTTGGTGTTGACAAAATAATAAAAAGATACAATCCGCAGTGAAAAGTTACGTTTTGCAATCTTCTCTCAAGTCGAGGTCGTCAGTTTTGAATGGATTTTAGAGTAGTCGACCTAGAATGTCTGGCGTTATTCGTCAATAATCTTTAGCCAGCGTGATAGATAGTGCAGACTGCAGAGATGATGATATTTGAATAAGTCCAGTTCAGATCAAAAGTCAGTACGGTGGAAGACAAAAACTCGCGGGCTGGATGAAATTCTTATAGACTAAGGAAGCATGGCAAAAATAGGAGGAATCCATGTGCATATCTCCAGCTTCCTCATAAGTGGTAGAATAATTCTATCTATGCCAATATTTAGGACATAATAGCAGCAATCAAAGTTCCGAGTCTGGAGTGACGTCACCCCAGCTAACACATACTAACGACTCATATTGACGAAGTTTTTGTGGCAGCTAAATTTAGACTGGGAACTTTGATTGCTGCTATTATGCCTTAAATATTGGTATAGGTAGAATTATTCTACCACTTTTGAGGCAGCTGGAGTTATGCACATGAGGAATCCAATACCCAGCTACTGTCTGCCTAGCCTTTTACCAATTATGTTGGCGTCAGCTTCCCAGTCGTACCGGATTCAGCTGAGTATCAGTATTTAAAAGAAGCGACTGCTTATCTGACCTCCACAACCCAGTAACTAGGTAACACGGTACTCCTTGTCAAGACTGGTGTCAGATCTCAGGCTTCTGACTACCTACCCGTAACAACTGTCAAAGATCTTTAAATGACAGCCGGGACCAACGGCTTAACGTGCTTTCCGTAGCACGGAGGAAACTCGGTATGTTGAAATGGTCACCCATCCACGGATCGACCTCGTCAAGCGTTGCTTAATCTTGAAGATCGACCCGGCTGTTATTATTTAGCCGCGAGCTCCTCTTTCTTTTATACTAGAGAACCATTTTTATTTTATAATTTCGATGCATTTTTAGACGTCTCACTAGCCCGCGCCTTAGAATATTATGCTTCAGTTTAAAAGACGGATGCCTTTGGTTGGTATTAAGCTACTGGAACTACTACCTATAAGATTTTGCTTATAAGTATAAATAATTGACTAGCTTTTACCAGCGGCTTCGCCTACGTGAAAAGTGTTTTCTTATCCCAAGGGAACATTAAACCGGGATGAAAAGTAGCATATGTGCTATTCGAGACTATAATCTATCTCTATGCCAAATTGTATCCAGATCGTGATCCGTCCAGCCATTTGAGCGTGAAGAAACAACAAACATACAAACACACACACATTCACAAACTTTTTTTGTTATGTGTAATTAGTGTGATAAGTTTCGCTAGAAAACTTTGAGTTTTTATAACTGGTAGTTACCTGCCATCCAAATCATATCTATCTCCTCTTGAAAATTAGAACTAGGTAAGCACTGACGAAACGAAAGTAATCTTATGACAACCATATACAGCGATGTTGTCTACGTTATTTTTATCTCGGGAATTTCTTGTGTTATTTATCTAAGACTGAATATGATTCTGAAACCTTGACGTGCTAACTATTTATAGTTTTCTTGGTTAGCTACAAGCTTGGTGTTTTCCAGAACTCCGCACAGCCTAGAGCTACACCAGTTTTTCAGGCGACTTGGCTATTTTTAATTATCTCTTGTTAAAATTAGAAAATCTTCGGCTTTTGCTACAGGACATTCAAAGAATTTTATCTAAAACTTGTCTTTGCTTTCACCATTGTGCATAAAGTCACATGCTGGAGTACCCCAAGTGTCCATACACCTGACACACTTTAGACACGACTTAATATAGTCACCTACTGGGCCTAAATCGAATAAGATGAGCAGTTTCATTGGTGATAAGTAGATGTGCTTCAGTCACGACAAGGTGTAGGTCTTTATACTTATTGCTCAAACCAGGCTTTAGAAGTTTTTCAACTGACATAGTCACAATAATTAGAATTAACCGGCACCGTTACAAGCACCATGATCACGAGAACTAAAGTCTTTGCGGGTGGGTGTCAAAATATCGAGCTCTCAACCAAAATCAAAATATACATGGTAAATATGCCGAAACAAATATTAATTCCATTGATGTATTAAATGAGGATTAATTCTAATAAACCAGGCTCTGATCAAAGTTCCTCTAATTGAGGTGAACGACCCTGTAGAACCATATTCATTTTCTAAGACAAATTCATTACGAAGATAACAGCAGAATCTTCTGATAAAAATGCCATCTAAGTTAAACGGTTCATTATTGCGGCAAACGCCACAAAATACAATGTAGTTTCATTGCGTTAGAGTCCAGTATCAATGCAAGACGATTAGATACGCGATATCTTTTTTAGATCTTGTAGATAACAAACTCTTGGAAAATACTACTAACTATTCTTGACGAATATTACAAACAGATCTAGTAGAGGTTCAAAATATGGTAGCACAGTTTGACGTCCTAGATTTCTAGGTGTCTATCTAGGACATAAAGTAGGAATGTGAGAGTGAAACCCATACTGCCGAAGGTCTGACCACGATCGTAACCGCACGGGACTTAGGAGTGTAATACGACAGAAGTCCGAAGTCAAACTGAGAATGCCTTTGTTTCTCCAGACAAAGAATTCAAGAAAATTTCCTCACGCAAAAATAAATTTCGGACAGAGTTAAAATTCCTAGGGCTCCTATCAAGAACGGTAGATATGCTGATTTTCATATTGGAATCAATTGTCACTAAAATACGTTTATGTAGGTTCTTCCTATCTTTGATGGCTGACGTTATGTTTTATGGCTGTTCTGGAAACTTTGTAGATATAATGGATTTAATTAAGTCTTCATTATAAATATTTGACATCATAAAGTGTTAACTTTATCTGTGATATTTTAAAATCAACATGAATGTACCAACAATAGCCACTTCCACAATAATAATTGTGTCTTCAACAATGTTAATTTGTTAATAAATAACACATTGAAGTTCTTAAACAATTCTCGTTCTTTAGTTAATTGTAAATTTACAAAGACTACTTAATGGAAAGTAGAACTAGAATGCCTAGGTAATTATATAACTACCTTAAGCATGTGAATTTGGAAGTGATTACTAAAAGATATCCACTGAGAGCATGAAAACTGAAATTGCCATTAATTAATTATAGATAGTGGAAGAAAAAGTAAAAATGATAAAATAATAATAAAAAAATTAACCGACTTCCATAACAAAACACTAGAAAGCGAAAAATTACTTTCTTTTCGGAAATCGGTGTTGTTACTTAACTTTTTTCGTTTTTGATACCGACTTTCGAAAAGGAAGTTATTTTTCGCTTTGTAGTGTTTTGTTTTGGAAGTCAGTTTTTTTTTGTTAAAATGTTTTTATTTTTCTCTTTTTGTTTTGGTACCATATATTTGGAACCATGAAAATACGCATTATTAAGGAAATCATAAAAATTACTCGTCAGTTATTGATCAAAATTCTTCTTAAAAATGGGACCACGTGAGAAGCACCAGCTTTCAAATAAAAATAAGTCATCAAAATCGGTTCATTATTGGCGGCGTAATCGCGTAAACAAATATACAAAAACATACAGTCGAATTGTGAACCTCCTCCTTTTTGAAGTCGGTTGAAAACTTTCTTCTTTTTCGTGTGAGGATGTGGCCACCTCTGTATATGAATACCTACTTACCTATATGAATTTTATAGGAATTAATAATTCGATCATAATAAACCATCCCAAAAATATACCTAAGACACACAAGACAGATATCAACAAACGTAATCCCCCGGATTGCTCAACTCTCAGTCCGACAGGTGGGTGCGAATGGTTTCCTGCTGTTGTGGCTGCAAATGCTTACGAGTAACACTTATCTCCTAAACGTTGCAACTATTCGAGCTCGATCGACCTTCTCGAGCAACCACGTTTGTCGGCGACAGTACAGCGTCGTCCGCCATTGCTGTCACTTCGCGCGCAATTTCGGTTGTCGAACGTCGCGCGTTGGCGGGAAAATAGTTTCACTATTTCCTTTTTTTTTGGGCAAAGGAAAATATTTTCGGTTTTGTGTCTGTGGTTCTGTGAATTGTGAAATAATTTTCTGGATGTTTTAGCGTGTTTATTTTTTACTGGTAAGTAGAGCAAGCTTTTTAATAAATTGGTGCAAAGATGTTAAACTTATTTAGTTTTAAATTTTAGGCTATAAAGCCGGCAAAATAACTGCTTGTGAATGTTCTAAGTGATTGTCTTACTTACTAAAAATTCCGTTAAAACAAACCTAATTAAAATGAAAACTTTATTAAAAATTAAACAAAATGCGTGCCTTCATTCACAACGACGACGTCTACGTCAAACACATACAAATATATTTATTTTCCTAAAATAAATATAAATAAAAACAGCTGCTTCTTTTAATTTAAATTAAATGAAGCATGAAGTACACGTTCACCTTTTATTTTTATTTGAAAAATATTTTTCACGGTAAACATTGTATTTTCGAGCCGTATCAAATTGACTTCATTTGTTACTCTATAATTATTTAGTATTACAGCATGGTGTTAAGTGGCAGCAATTTGTGTGGTTACTGATAGTTGTCAATTTCTTTTAAAATCATGCTCTAATGACCGAATACATTAAAAAGTAATTGAGAACTGTGTTGAAACCATTCTAACGAGTATTGAGCTTATCGTTGTAACGTAAGCGCAGTAACTTTGAGAGTAATATTTTAAGATAATTTACATTAACAAGATTTTTAATCGATTTGGCATTTTTAATTAGGTTCTAACTAGCGCCGAACTTTATATAAAAACATCTAAGTCAAATAAATTTTTGTCTGTCTGTGTATTTGTATCCATTAGTTTGATAAATACCGATAAATACTTAACTACAAAACATATCTACATATAGATATATCTCATTTTAACCAAAAAGGAAAAAATAATATCGGCAAATGACAGTAGGAAACAAAATAAGTAGGCTTAGGAAATGATAAAATAAAAGGAAATATTGTTCATATTTCAAAATCCTTGTCAATTTAATGATCCTAGTTTTCATCCTGTTCGAAAGGATCCGTTTTTGTGTCTACCTATTCCTAATTTCTAATTCAAAATCAAAAGAAAATTCGCAAATCGACGTAGTTTTTACGATTTAACATAAAATATGTCAATGAATCAGTTATATTTTTATTCTAAGATATTAATTAGGCATACACGTACTTATTTACGTAATACCTACCTACCTATTCTATTCTAACGATATAGAATCATTAGATTTATATAATTTATTCCCTCTCACAGAGGGGAGGCTAGCTCCCAGCAGTGGAAACATTAAAAGGCTGATGATGGATGATGCTGAATTTATTGCAGGCGTGAAAATGATTCACTATTTGTGTGCGAATATTCGCCTTAGATATAATACCATAAAGAAAATATTTTTGTTTTTCTTGCATGAGTTCACTGCCACAAAATTCTTATCAAAATCGTGATACCTAATTTCGTTTATCACAACAAACAACCTTTTCTTAAAGATGCACTCAATGAGTCTACAATTTTACCTTAGATTATTCAAAATTCGAAAAGAAAATGTAAAAACAAAAAGAATCGAATAACGTTTTTTTTTTGCTGACAAAATGTTTAGTACCAGTGTCTTGTCATGTTCTCGTCACTTTGGCAGTTCATAAATTATCCAAAATTCCATTGACGGATAAGTATATTTTCATCACACCTAACCGAAAAACAATTGTCTATAGAGGATAGCGGGAGCCAAATCCAATTTTGCGCCCGTAGGAGTTTGAGCTTTCTCTCTTCCTCCTTCTGATTGGTCGGCTTCGTGCTTCTGATAGATTTGCGTAGTTGGGTTGGAGGCGCTCGCATGAAGGTTTTTTTTTTAAATATAAATTTATTTAATTTTTATTTCTTTTCTCATCACAAATGTTGAAGGAAGGAACAGAAAGTGCTTAAACTAATACAATAAAAAAAGAAAACATTTGTGAGAGACTGGTGCCCGAAGAAGGTATTGAATACCTGTGTTACGGGTCACCTGTGTTACGGAATATCACTCACTAACATTCAATTCTCTATGGTGATAAACTCATTTTTGTGTTGGCAAAGACCTTATACTTGTAGTAAGAAATACGTATAAGGTCTTTGGTAAGGAGTTAGTATTATACTTACTCATTGTTGATAAGTATGTGAAGTTAACCAAATAGGTCGAACGCATATGTTTGAATAAGTTTCTGGCTGAATCTAAGTTATGGCGGCAATGTGCTTTAAAAAAACTGTAGTTCTTTCTTTAAATTTATTTTTTCTCGGAAATTTTTCACACTAGGCTTCGCCATAGAGGAAAGTATTTTTCACTTAGGTAGTGATGAAAAATAGTGTGTAGTACTCGGGGACAAAATATTTTGTTCTCGGGCGGCGTATTTGAATTCCACGCCAAGCTCAGGATTCTACGTTAGAATCCTTCGCTTAGCTCTGAATTCAAAATAACGCCCTGGAAGAACAAAATATTACTTTGTCCCCTTGTAACTATTCCGATTTTCAATGACCTAAATGCGCGGTCCCATTGATAGCTAATAATAATTAGTAGTTTTGTAGTTCAAGAAGAGCTACACTGCGATTAGTTCTACAAGGTTAGACATAATGGTAATATAATAGTTTACTAATTTAGAAGTATCGTAAACTACATAATAGCTCTCTACGGGACCGCACCTTAAGTAGGTACAGAGGCGTACAAAACTGCTGAAAAACATCGATGGATGACCAAAACCATTTAAAATTCTATTATTATACAGATTTCGTGGAACTAAAACCCATTCCAAGTTCAAAGTAAACAGACTTAATTATATACGCTCTATGTAAACTGAAGTTATTTACTGAAAATGTTTTCAACCAATTTGAACCAAGGTGCCATTTTCATGTTTTCTGTTATTTTTCCATCAATGGGTAGGTAATACCTAAGATCCAAGCAAAGGTCATTTTGGCTGTCAAAAGAGCATTGGCCTAATTCTAGATTTATTTTTACCGACTTCTAAATAGAAGGAGGTTCTTGGTTAATTTCTGACAGGTAGGGATCTAAATTTTTATTTATTCTTTTCTGAAGTGCATTGACCAAGTGTCCTCACAAGTTATAGTCAATTCTTCTTCATTAACCGATTTTCCTAAAAGTAGGAGGTTCTATATTCGACTTTATGAAGTTTTTTTTTGTGTTGGTATGTTCAGCGATATCTCCGTCAATTGTGGACCGATTTTTTTTGTTTGGAAGTTTATGTTCCCAAATTGGTCCCATTTAAATAGAGTGAAGATCTGATGAAGAACTTCGGAGATATACAACAGAACTCTTCATTAAATGCGAGCAAATCTCTCTGGATTGCTGCAATCGCATGTCTGTTTATTGTTTATACCATTTCATATCATAAAATCACGCCAGTACGCTCTAAAGGGGTACGCAGATGTGTACAGTTCACCTTGATACACTCTCATTTCATCGGTTATGTTCAAGTTTCATGATATTCGGATAATCTATTCTGGCAATATACTCGTAGGTATAGTTCTCGTACTTCGTTTTCGGCAGTCAAAATAAATAAAAAAACAAAATTAAAATGGGATCAGTATGGGAACATGATACTCTTTCAAACACAAAAAAATCAAGATAGTTTTCAAAATCAGTCCACAATTGACGGAGAAATCGGTGAAAATACAAAAAAGATATTGGTAGAGCAAATAATTTGTATGACTTTGCGGTAGTGTGTACATTTTGGTGTATGTATTAAATAGTCCTCGCTTTGCTGAGGTCCTGAGTTTGATGCCCAGGTCGGGCAAGGTGCTATTGGGTTTTTCCATCTAGATATTTTTCAGTAGCAGTTCGGAGTCTGGACTTGTGCCCAGGTGATGGCAATAGGCTCGTCCACTATTACATGGGACTTAAACATAACTGTACACCATGTGAAATAACATTAGAAATTTTTACAACCCCTTTTTGCAGTCCGTTCAACCGATTTTGAGTTCTATCCCTTAAATATAAGGATGGCATAAAAAGGATAAACCTGTGACCAAAACTAACTGTTTTTAATACAGCTGTCATTTGTCATATCACTTAGGCAATAGAAGGCAAAATCGGTTGGACGACTATAAAATAGTTATTTTTTTTTTGTTTTTTTTTTTGTTATCACAAATGGAGTACAGCGAAATGAGGACCTATGTCTATCTCTCTGGAGAATATACCTAGGCTGATGTTATGTATAATTATTTATAATAGTTACATGAACGATAACTTCGATATTTTATGCTACCAGACCAATGTTTTAATGGTTTTAATCTTTCATTCCAGTATTTTTTGGGCAGTTTAACCAAGAGTTATATCAACATGGTTGAAAACAAAATAAATATAAGTCGTGTTTACAATACCCGAAAGACTGAAACGCCTAATAATATGGAATACTTAAGGCCCTTACTAGGAGCGGACTTTTTATGCTATTCGATGGCTCTGCTCCTCTTTTCTCCGCTCCGCGCCAAGTGAACAGGCAGCCTAACATTGGGGAATATATTATATGTTTGACATTACTATAATAAAAAAGGCTTGTGTGATCGTGTATTAGACTGTCTGTATGTAGAATCATCCATCAGTCATTACATTACCACAGATAATATAGATTACCTGCCCGTCTTTTCTTAAGTAGGTAAACACATAGTGTAATTATTTAGATCTACTTACAGTCTATTTGAGTCTATGAAATCAAGAAAATCAAGGAAATAGTCCTTGAGACGTTTCATTTAAATAATTGTCGAGCAATTATCTACTTAGCTAAGACAATTCGCCGTTTTTTCTTCAGTTCTAAGGAATTCCTACTTATAAATGTTTTTAAAATAAATCAATATTCTTTGTTCTATTTACCTACTGCTAAGTTAATTACTGGTTTCCATTCATTGATGTCAATGTCAAGATGAAATTGACGATGCCCCGAATCTTATTCCGACAGTTTTTTCCAAGCTAGTTACAATAATTGTCAGTAATTATTCTTATTGGCGCCTCTACATTGGTGTTTACCTGACTACGGCGAAGCCAAAAGAAAGGGCTATGATTTTAGCACTTTATGTGTGTATGTATTTACGTATGTTCCTCCGTAGCGAATAAACTATTTATCCGATTTTGATGAATAAGGTGTCAATCGATTCGTTATAACATAACGTTCGAGATGAAAGACGCGTTGTGGATTGCCGTCTATGTGATTGGTCATAGGCCGGTTGTGTCTTACCACACTGTCTTTTCGGGTTTTTGAGACAATTTTAAACAATTATCTAATATATAAAATTCTCGTGTCACAGTTTTCGTTGCCAAACTCCTCCGAAACGGCTTGACCGATTTTGATGAAATTTTATATGTATATTCAGTAGGTCTGAGAATAGGTCAAAATCTATTTTTTATTTTTTCTGTAGTTTCTGCCTACCCCCATGGGAAAAAGGCGTGAGTTTATATAGGGTATGTATGTATGGGTTTTTTTTTTTTTTTTTTTTTTAATGGGTAGTGTAGGTATGTAGGGTAGGGTAGGGTAGGGTAGGGTAGGGTAGGGTAGGGTAGGGTAGGGTAGGTAGGGTAGGGTACGTAGGGTAGGGTAGGGTAGATAAATGTTTGGTCTTTTTATGGCAAAACAAAGTTTGCCGGGTCAGCTAGTATTATATATTTTTACATTACTTCATATTATCTATTTTACATATTCTTTCAATTTATAAGTTATGCACAGATATTCACTTTATGGCATTATTTTAAGTATCTATTTTATTTACCCACGTCCGTAGTGTGTCACTAGCGGGGTGCCAACTGAAAATCGGCGCAGTGTTACCAACCATTACCATAAATATTCCCCAATTTTTTTCAGAATTTCCCTAAAATTCTAGAATTTTATGTGTTATACCTTTAGTACCTGAATTAAATCGTAGGTCATAAAAAAAAACTTTACATATTAAGTCGATGTTTTTTTTTATTGAATAAATACAATCATGCAAAGTTGTTAATTAGGTATTTCCAAAACCACATCATCATCTTGTTGCTCGTCATAGTCAATTCATACATACGTACGATGAAGTTCTTGATCGTGTCCACAGTATGATCAAGTTTTACTCACGATCCTTAATCCCGATATAAGGAAAATCGTACCATCATGGTACTCTGTACCATTTTAGAGGATATGAATGACATATCATGCGTTCCTTTCTACGCACAAATCTGAAAACACACGCTTTGTTTGCGACTTTGCAAGTTTTGTATGAAATCCCAAAAAAAATCCCCAAAAAAATCCTGTTCCTAAAAATGTCCCTTTTAACACTTCAAGTCCCTAAATTTAGGGACAAAATCCCTAAGTTGGTAACCGTGAATCGGCGCTAGGTGTCTGACGCCCAGCAAATGCTGAGTTGGTAGCCCTTTCGGTATGCGCACGCTCGGCGCAATCACTCTTAAACCTTGTTTGTACTTTTTTTACTATTCTTCTGTTACTTTGTGATTGTTGTTGTTGTGTTGTGTCTATGTCGAATAAATGTTTTCTATTCTATTCAATGTAGTTAAATCACAGAAATCTTAATAATAATTGCCTTATTATTAAGATTTCTGTGAGTCAAATATTTCGCCTTGCCGAATTCACTTACGCAATAACGCTGCTGAATCAGTTTCGGTATTTCACCACCTAGGTATCTACACTACCAATTTAAATCACGCTCAAATAGGTAAGTCTAATTTGCAAGCTATCTCCTGCAGGGACTTTACTATAGCGATGACAGGTGTAGGAAGTTAGTCATCTTGTACGTCATACGTAAATGTTTAGTCCCCGTCTAGTGGAGGCTCTGGCTTGGAGAGAAGCCATTTTGAAGCACATTCGTAAGAACACTTGACCGACTGTTATTTGTGGTTTGTGAGTACGCTTCAGGATTCTTTTGTTTATTTTAGTGCTCGCCTAGTGTTGAAAGTCTACCGAAAATTAATAAAATTAGAAGTCGCTATTTGCACTGTAGGGTTACCGACATAGCCCGAAGAATTGCCAAGTAAGTGGCAGTGGGCAGGGCACATTGCTCGTAGAACGGATGTACGATGGGGCAGAAAGATTCTGGAGTGGCGACCGCGAACAAACATACAAACACACACACACACACACTCACAAACCTTTATAATATTAGGGTGAAGTGTGACAGTACCGACCCGATCCCGATCCACTTGACCAGTTATTATGCCAAATTACCAGTAGGTACTTATGTGTTCATAGGCACATGTCAAACGCACGTGTAGGCACCCCATTGTATGTTTTCAACACCATAATCAACATGGCAGTAAAAGTTATAAACTGCGAGATTATTAAGTGTAAGTATTTCCGCTCGAGACTTAAATATTGTGACTCAGTTGAAAAAAAACCTTTTTAAACGCAGTTTAGGTCCTATAGGTACTTGCAATTTACTTGTCACAAGGTCTTTTTGTACGTCAGTCAATATTGACAAGGTTTCAGAAAAGGAAAAAAGATCTTAACCTCAATGATCTTAACCACCTATTGCTGCGTGAACGTTGCACTGTCCCTTTTTAACCAACTTTCCGAAAAGGAGGAGGTATGATCCCGAATTGGTCCCATTAAAATTTGGGAAAAAAGAAGTTTATTTACAAAGGGCATTTCGATATATATATTATAATGGCGAGACCACATTGCTTCCACATTTCATTATTTTATGCAATTGAAACGTAGACTATGAGATACTAAAAACTTCGGCGATATTCAATGGAACTCTTCATTAAATTACGGGAAATCACCCGGGATTGCTGCAATCTGTCTGTTATATTTCTATTTAGTTTCAACAAATTATTTTTGAGGTATCTATGATTCCTAAAAGACTTTAACTAAGACATTGTATTCGTATTTGTGCAGTTCTTAGGTACTCGACTATTTAAAACAATTAAATCACACTAATATTATAAAGGCGTAAGTGTGTGTGTGTGTTTGTATGATTGTTACTTCTTCACACTCAAACGGCTGGACGGTTCTGAATGAAATTTGGCACAGAGGTAGATTATAGTCAGGAATATCACATAGGATACTTTTTATCCCGGGAATATGTTTTCTCGGGATAGAAAGCAGGCAGAAATTGCTCAATAAATAAATTCCTCAAAGACATTTGCTAGTTTGCAGCTTAGCCTAGATGATGAACAAAGCGGTATAGGGTAGCTGAAACTTTCGGCTTGCGTTGGTAGAGCGATTGAATTCAATGCAATACTGAGTTCAATGCTATGCCTTGCCAGTTGTGTCTCATCCCATACAAAGAAACCCTGCCGACGTACTATACTGATTATTTTTTGTACATCGATCGCGTTCCGTTCCGTTCCACGGATATATATGGTGATCTATCTATCGCTGTGGAATGGAACCGAACGCCATCGATTTTCAAAAAAAATAAACGGTATAATCAGATGAAAAACGCTAGTTACGAAGGCACGGTTTCTTTGTATGGGATGAGACATCTGTAGTATTTATTTATTTATTATAAACTTTATTGTACACCACAAAAAACATACAGGACAAACTTTCACAATAACAAGTGCACAATGGTGTGTTTTATTTTATCTGTGGCCTAGCTGTCCACGAAAACACCATCAAATTTTACTTCAGAAGCACTACTCCTACTTAATGTTAAAGACTAGCCTGAAAAGAAACGGTTGTTGAATAGTGTTTCAATTTGCACGGAAGCTGCAATTGTTCAAGAATTCCATAATAATCAATGTTATGGCAACATTATCGATAATATATTTTCATTTCGGCCAAATGTTGACGAATTCCTTGCATACACTCTATTAATAACTGTTACGGTATACCTAAATTAAGAGAGGTTATTTAAGACGACTTTTCAAGAACTAAAACACTATATTAGCTCCAATTCTACTTCAGGAACGAAAATATCTAATAATTTTAACATTAACCCCTTGAGTGCCCATCATCATCATCATTTCAGTCGAAAGACGTCCACTGCTGGACATAGGCCTCTCCCAGGCGTCCCCACATTGACCGGTCCCGTGCATCTCGCATCCAGCGCCTTCCCGCAACCTTAACCAGGTCATCGGTCCAACTAGTGGGAGGCCTTCCAACGTATCCAAAACGAAAACATCGAAGTGAAAAACGAGTGCCCAAAAAGTGGTAAATACAGCATTCAACCGATTAATTTTATTTAAAAATACTTCCTTCCTAACATCTATTTTCTTCACTAGGTATCTATATTTTTCACTGAAACATTTAAAACCCACATGAAAACATCAGTGAGCAATGGTCTCTTATCGCTAAAGCATGAAAAAATGTTTTCACTTCTAACACGTGAGTAATTTGTCTCACATTTTTGACGTTACCGGTTATAAATTAACTATTAGATACTGCTAGTTATTTCATTAATTAAAAAGCTGAATGCAGAATTGCAGACAGTAAAGGGAAGGACAGGTTAGTCTGGTGTGGTAATCATTGGGAGAGGCTTTATGTCCAGCAGTTCGGCTGAAATGATGAAGATATGTTTGTCAATTAAACTGACGAGCATAAAGATAACAATGCGACAACGATGCTACCACCATTAAAACAAAATTGTTCTTCGGAAAATATACCCCCCTTGAATAATTTTATTTCTGAATTTTTAGGTAGTATGCCTAGAGGTTCTTGTTTCGATAGAACATAATATTAAAAGGAAATGCATTAAGTATTAGTAAAATACATATATTTTTATTTATTTTTATTCAGTAGAGGGTCGCCAGTGGTAACGACCTTGACTTATCGTGAGTTCGAACCCAGGCAGGCGCTTTACTTTGTGTGAATTACTTCATCACCACTGCTCTTAAAACGGTGAAGGAAAACATCTTGAGGAAACCGGCATGTCTTAGAACCAAAAATTCGAAGACATGTGACATCCACAAACCCGCACTGGGCCTGCGTGGTGGATTACGGCCCCTTCCCTCTCACAGAGAGGAGGCCTGTTTCCCAGCAGTGGGAACATTGAAAAGGCTGACGATGATGATGATTCCCTAAGTTTCTCGTTTCGGTAGAATGGTAATGCAGTAGGTATAAGTACGAGTAAATCACATATATGCGTAAATGGTTGTAGGTGTAATTTTGTCATTATTTATATAACACATACAATGCACTTCAGCTGAAAATTATACAAAATTATTTAAGTAGATATTTTTGTACATTGTAGGTCGGTAAGCGCCCGGTATTATTTGTGCATGTAATAATTCAAGCCAACATTGTGTATTTTTTGTCGTATTGTCACAGTTTAGTATTGTCGGATAACTGGGTAATCTAACGTAAATTCCGTAAATGGCGTGTATAATTTAAAGCCAATATTGTGTATTTTTTATCTTATTGTCACAGTTTAGTATTGTCAGTGATAACTGGATAATCAACCACATTGTAACGTAAATTCCGTACGTGGCGTGTATAATTTCTAGCCAATATTTTGTATTTTTTGTCGTATTTTTATGCTTGACCAGTATCACAGTTTGGTATTGTAAAGGATAACTGCAACCTAATTGCGTAAGTGAATTCGGCAAGGCGAAGGATTGAAACCTATCAATCGACTAAACATATAGACGGTAATCAACAACGCGTCTTTCATCTCTCACGTGATCGATTGATGGCATCAAATCCTTGCCGAATTCACTTACGCAATTAGGCTGCTGGATAATCAACCACTTTCTATCGTAAATTCCGTACATGACGTGTATATGTTGTCAAGTCGACTTGCAAACAATTTCAAGTCTAGCGACCTATACTCATTTATTGTCGACTTATCAACCTATTCATGCCATGTACGGAATAATTATTCCTAAGTGTAACGAATATTACGTCACAACACAATATCAGGTATGGTCACAGGTATAGGTCTACCAGAATCTCATGGCATTTTTTTTTTTTTTTTTTAATTTTGTTTTTCATATGGCAATGTCAATTGTCACTTGTCAAATCAAAGTACTTGATGTGTCAACCGCTGCTGAAATTTTTTGATATTATCTTCAAAATTTGTTATTTTTGTGAAAATGTCGAAAAACCCACTTCGATCTCAAGCGAGACATATTGTTTTCAATGTGTATCATAAAATAAGGCGAGGAAGAAGGCGTAAATCAAACTCAATCTTTGATTTTAAAATGCGTCGTAGAATGGACCGGTAAGTTGGACTGACTTGTTTTGATACTTTTAGTTTATTTTATATTTTATTTTTATTTCTTTCCATTACTATTATATGGTAAATCGTAGGTCAGGGCACATCGAATGATGGCCGGAAGGAAATGGCAACAGTAATGTAACTGTTACTAATTCTTCGACAAGATATTGATTTTAACGGAGATTGAGAATCTTTGACGTAAGAAAAATATTAAGTAATAATCTGCGACCTGCAGTGGGACGTGTGTAGAGACGGGAGTTTTTGTTGAGTGAAGGTCAGTTGCTGTTAATATTATTTGCAAATTGATTCCTAGTGGATATTGTGATATATTATTGGTGTAGTTTTGTGTCTCAACTGTCTACGCAACTGGACAATTTGTAAAATCATTGACAGAAGCGATCTCGGGATAGTGGAGCGGAGTATTTAATTGTAGTATTGACTGCTTCTGCAAAGATTACTAGGAAGACTGACTTGCTGCCAAATACTCCAAAAACATTAGAATCTGTTACATCCGCATTCTAATGCATACTAAAGAATAAATATAAGATCCAAAACTCTTTCCAAAGACGTGGCTAAAAGGTCCTAGGAACCAGGCCATAAAACTTACATAAAAAAGTATATACAGACTGATGATGATGAATGACTATAAGTAACATGATACATTTTATCATTTTTTACAGACTTTATACATAAAGAGATTGGTTTTGAATATGCTAAATGCCAATGAAAAAGAACCATTTTGATGGCGAGAGATGACATAAAACTACAAAGATACAAGTTTTTGAAATGCCAGTGGAGTTCATGGAATCGTATTCTAGTTTTCTAGTTCTGAATGAGGTTTTAAGTTATTAGTATGATTGAAATGATATATAATAAATTAGTAAATAAATTAATATTCAATTGATTTATTTTTCCTATGTTAAGAACCCGATGTATAACAACATTATTCATACACATACCTATAAAATACTCACAGTGGATCTTTGTGTCTCTGAATTGGTTGCAAGACCCCGCGCAGTAGCTATTTTTGTATCAATGTTGAAGGTGAAGATAGCATTGTATAACTGTCTCTTTCACTCGCTTACGTATGTCACATCGTCCTATCTCGCTTACTCTATGCAGTATACTCGATGACAAACTGTTTCTTACGCAATGGTTGGCAGGACCAAGTTCAAAGACACAAAGATCCGCTGTGACTACTATAATATAGGTACCTCATGTTCATTAATACTAAAGACATAAATAAAAATTAAACAGTATCAAAATCGTTTAATTCAATTTCCCCAGTATTGCACACAACAAATTTTTATTTCCACATTTGCCATGAGATTCCGGTAGACCTATATGGACTAACTTCCACCGATCTATATCTATCCCTCTACGCAAATCAGAGCTGCTTTCAGTTTGCTAATCAGTTTTTTTTTGATCGGCAGTTAACTCAACCAATGGTTAAATATGCTAACCAATTGTTTAAAATGTCGGTAAAACGCGTTTATTCATCAATTGTTGGTATCATAAATGGTGAAATAAATTGAAGAGTTAATTATTTGATCATAAAAATAGTAATTAGTTTATGGACCTTACCCGCCAGTAGGGCCAACTGGTGGCCACAAAAAAGGAAGCAGTTCTTGACACCAGAGGCTATAGAACTGTCATTCCATTGAAATGACATTTAGGGGATTGATAACGTGACACTTCAATCTTCTTCTTCGTTTTGCTCTTGACAGGGCGGTCGTGGTCACGATGAATTTTGTCCGATCGCTGGTGTTCTTGTCGCTCGACTCACGATCTCTCTCCATTTGGCTCAGTAATATGAAAGTTTGACGCATTCATTTACTGGACCTCCAATAGCAGATTTAATTTGGTCGGTCCACCTCATCGGTGACCTTCTGCGTGGCTTGTTACCGTCTACTCTGCCCTGCACCACCAGGCGCTCAATGGAGTCGTTATTCCGCCTTGAGACATGGCCAAAAAATTTCAGTATGCGAGACTGTACTGTTGCTGATAGACTCTGCTTGATGGTTCTTGGAGTATGTAGACGTTAGTGCGGAATTCTGTCCATGAAACGCGAAGTATTCTTTTCCAAAACCACATATCTAGAGCATCCTCTTTCTTTCCAGTTCTCGTAGTGTCTGTGTGTCTCGTAATGTCTCAGCTGCGAACAGAAATATGGGGAAAACAAGCGCAGGGACGAGCCTGATCTTAATGGTTTTCGTTATACTGCGATTCCTCCATACCTTACTTAACTTATCCAATGCACCTCTAGACGTCGCCATTCGCCGCTGCACCTCATCCAGAACGTCACTTATCTAGAGCCTCTCGAAAGGCCGATTGTGATAATTCAAAACTCGTCTAATTAAAAACAAAACAAAAGAATGTTTAAAGAAAGTCATTACATTTTAACGATGAATTTATGTTTGCAAATTGTTTGTGTTGGTGTCGCGTCGTCATCAACTCAGAAATGTGTAAGGACTCACTAAATTATATTTTATTTTATGTTAGAAGAGGCGCTCGTGGCAAAAAAATGACAGACGCTCGGGTTGATCTTCAAGGTTAAGCAATGCATGCCGTGGTCGGTGCGTGGGAGACGCCTCCGTGCTTCGGAAAACACGTTATGCCATTTATTTATTTATATATACTTTACTATCTTCTTCCAGCGGCTTGCGTGAAAGTTGGAACCCACGGCAACCATATATTTTTTCCGGAATTAAAAGTAGCCCATGTTCTAATCCAGACTATAGTCTATCTCTGTGCCAGATTTCTACCAGATCCGTTCAGCCGTTCTGGTGTGATTGAGCAACAAACATACATACATGAATCCATCCAAACTTAAGAATACTGTTTACTGTGTTTACTCCGCCCAAGAGGGGCAGACCTAAACTCTACTGTGTCCCCTGGGTTATCCACACATTGGTGACACCCGGGCGTTTCCTCCCGCCTTACCCTGAACAGGAACCTCCCGAAACAGCCGTTTTCTGTGAGGATCTGCGTCAAACGGAAGATGAGGACGCCGTGGCGCCTCGCACGCCACTTATCGCCGCAATTATGGCGTGCCTAAAGATTGTCCTGGCTGACATATTTTGTAGATCTATGACAGTCGTTACGGTAGATATAAGCTATATAATTATTATCTACTGGTTTATGGACATCGGATAGGCTGTTCTTCCAAGTATAATACTGTTCTTCTGCTAGCTACAACTGGACTGGAACCCGGCCCCAACATAGTTGGGCAAAGGCAAAAACAAAGCTTGGATTCCTCATCATCATCATCATGTCTGCCGAAAGTCGTCCACTGCTGGACATAGGCCTCCCCCAAGCGTTGCCACATTGACCAGTCCCGTGCGTCCCGCATCCAGCGGATCTCCTCAACCTTCACCAGGTCATCGGTCCACCTGGTGAGAGGCCTTCCAACGCAACGTCTTCTGGTTCGCGGTCGCCACTCAAGAACTTTTCTGCCCTATCGGCCATCCCTTCTGCGAACAATGTGCCCTGCCCACTGCCACTTAAGTCTGGTGATTCTTCGGGCGTTGTCGGTAACCTTGGTTCTTGCGGATCTCAACATTTCTGATTCGATCACGCTAGGGTACTCCGAGCATAGCCCTCTCTTTTGCCTTTTGGGTGACTGTAAGCTTTCTGATGAGACCCATTGTGAGCGACCATGTCTCAGAGCCATAGGTTATCACTGGCAACACACACTGGTCCTAGACTTTCGTCTTCAGACACTGCGGTAAGTTGGAAGAGAAGACTCCGCGCAACTGCCCGAACGCTACCCAGCCGAGCCGGGTTCGACGGCTACCACTTTCTCGAAGTTGGCCCTACCCAACTGTAGTAGACGACTATGTCTACCTGGGAAAAACAATCCCAGGTAGACATAGTCGTCTACAACTTCGAGTGTTGAGTCTCCGACCTTGGATACTTGTTCTATGGTATTTACCTAACAATGGTTGGTTTGACGCAAGCGTATAGACAAATTACTCTATGCTTCGAATGGCTTAATAAAAAATAATAGAGTTTAGAACGTGTCAGGAAACTATTCTATTGTATTATTTACTCATTGAAACAATACACATTTTTAATTTATTTCTTAATTTAACTATTAATGACGCAAAATGAATAAGCCTAAGAACATGAGTATTATAGATTGCGTCTGCCACAGATAATTGATTTGTAGGTAGTTAGTTTCTTTGTTAGAGAATCGTTTATAATTAGTTATTTCATTCCTATTCTTTGGCTTAGTAAGGGCGACTGCCAAGCGATGGGTCTTGGGTTTCCTAACCGATGGCTCGATTCTCGATTTGTGTAGAGATGGTCGTTGTACCTAATAATCTAGCCCTTGCCGACAATCTCACTGCCGGGAAAAGGCCGCACTCCATTTTTCCGGTTCGGCGTTATTTCTTTCCTATTTTAGTACCTAAGATATCCAAATCACCCGCCATCTTCATCGTAGTCTGCCGCAGTCCCGTGTTTTAGTTTCAAGGCTCCAATCTTGTGTGAAGTTCAGTTGTTATTGCAATACTAAGTATCAGCTCGAAATCAGGTTTATTTTCAGTTATGGCAATAGGCTAAAGCTACCTATCACCATAGTGGGCAAAAATTATGGGGTTCTAACACCTCAGCTCGCAGCCTACTAACTTCATTTGATAATATACGTGTGGTGTTTTATATTAGTGGGTCATCATCATCAGTTTAAGGTTTCCACTGCTAGGACACAGGACTCTTCTCACAGAGAGGGAGTGTGTACCCAGTGCAAATTGGTAGATGTCTCATGTCTTCGAATTTTTGTTTTTAGGACATGCCGGTTTCCTTAAAATGTTTTCCTTCACCGTTTTAAGAGCAGTGGTGAAGAAATAAATTACACAAACTAAAGCGTCTGCTCGAGTTCGAACCCTATCGTGGTAGTGGTACTTATTCATGCGATATATTACAATAATAGTTCCATCGGCTTTTCTTATTTGGAGGTATGTGTAGCAGGATGTAAAGTCCCACAAACTTTCATTGAAAAGGGAAGATCCTCCGACAAGACGAGTGTTGTGTCTGGTCCGGGCAACTGCCCAACGGTTATTGTCGGACTGTTGTATGTGTTCAAATCGTGCCGAAAATTTTGGTGCAGGATTTGTGTGACGTCATATCATTAGTTCAAGTGGCGGCGTTGGTGCCGCTTCACTTACCATATTCATTTATCTGTAGAACAGACGTCTGATCAAGATAGTTCTTATCAAATATCTTATTTCTTATCAAAATCCCCTGGAATTAAGAAACCAATGAATGAAACAGATAGGTATCACAGGTCTATGACTTATTTCTCCCATTAGGTGTCTCATTGAATCATAGAGGAAAACTGAATAGAAACAGCTATAACTGTTTGTTTTTGAGATTAACCAGTAGCGTAATTGTGTAAGTAAATTAGGCAAAGGAAACAATCTGTTTCTTTCCCAAAAACAACATTTCGCAATACAAAAAGTCGTTTTTGGGAAAGAAACAGATTGATTCCTTTGCTGAATTCACTTACACAATTAGGCTGCAGGTTTTGTAATACCTGTACCTACATGTTTTATACGTTTACAGAATCAAATGAACCTAATAGAAAAAAAAAAACCGTAAAGAAATTTGCCGTGTTTGCGCTTATTGGAATCGTCATGAGATTTACTTTGGCTATAAATGATTTTCATGGTATTTGGAGGTACCTACCAAAATTAAAAAGAGATAAATAAAAAACTTTTTAACAAAAAATCAAACCGACTTCCAAAACAAAACACTACAAAGTAAAAAAATAACCTTATTTTCCGAAGTCGGTGTCGAAAAACGGAAAACAATAGGTACCAATGACACCGTCTTCGGAAAAGAAAGTAATTTTTCGCTTTGTAGTGTTTTGTTTTGGAAGTCGGTTTGATTTTTTTGTAAGAAAGTTTTTTTAAACTTGTTCTGAGGCCGTAGTGCGAGTTTTTACTCACGCTCAATCGCGTTAACGTAAAATGTGTACAAAAAAAGAGGTTTCTCCTTACCGTCACCAGACGGCGCTTATCCAGTTTCAATACAAATAGTCGTTTACGTTAACGCGATTGTGCGTGAGTAAAAACTCACATTAAGGCCTCTGTTTAGTCTTTATTTGTGTGGCGCTCTCTGCTCGATCATCTTTGCGTAATATCTCTACATGATTTCCATGATATGAATTGTGTAATGTTTTGAAACACAAATATTACACATTAGTTAATATTAAAACAAGTTTATGAAACAGGTAATTAATTTCTGTATAAATATAGATAATATAACTTTAAGATGGCTCATGTCACGATGCCGATGCATTTCGGTGATAGATAAATCGCACGTAAACCACAGCTTAAGGCCGTACCCTGGCTAAAAAATCAGCATGAGATATGAGCATTCCTATTGGTCTAGCGGCACTGGTGGCGCATGAATTACAGTAGTGAATACGCCCATATTTTAGAATAAAATCTTTATAAAATCGAATATTGGTCTTTTGAAAAAAAAAAAACAAAATTTTTCTAATTGTCTATCCATTAGTGTTAGTACAAAAAATAATTAATGAACACTTTACGAGGAGATGCATGCTATCACTAATTATTTCTCATGTTTATGGTTTTGTTGGAAGGAGATTAGTGAAACATAAACCTCTTTAAAAAAAAAAGTATGCTACCATTTTAGAATCAATATTATGTAGAAATTTAATATATTTTTATTAATTGATATTTCTTTTTAAATAAAGATTAAATAGCTCTTAAAAACTGCACAAAAACGACTAGCGCGGCGTTTTGGTCGGGGAGGCGCCTTGTTCCATATATTTTTACCTTACTACGGCGAAGCAAAAGAGATTGTTATGTTTTTGACCGGTATGTGTGTGTGTGTATGTATGTATATATGTTCTAAACTAATCTCATCATCATCCTCATAACTTCCAAACTAATTATCACAATTTAACAAATGAGCAATCGTTGGAAGCGTCTTGTTTGTGCGGTGGTTATAGGCTATGTGACGTCACATAAAATTGAATAGGGCGCCCTCTGGGGACAAGAACTAAAACAAAACACCCTACCCTAACACGTGTGGTACCTATCATTGAACAGGGATTTTAATGAAGATAGGATTTGGTACATCATATTTTTGTCAAGCGTCTCATCATCTACCGTTTTTACAGGTCTTATCTGACCAAGGCGAGAAAAAAAATACTAGGTTTAAACGCGTGTATGTGACCAACGTCGCACTATTCTATACTCCTATCCTAATCTTATCATAGAGTCACTAAACTTTTTATGATAGTTGTGACAGTAATATGTAATCTGTGTCGTAGGTAACTTTAACTGTTTATTAGAAAGCAAATACTTTTCTGTTTTCAATACATAATATAAGTGTAACATATAAAATGATCATAAAATTGTCATAACATCACCATCTAGGCCTCTAGGCTGCCTTGCTTTCTGTACTGGCTTGGTACAGCTTTTCTTTCTTCTTTCATACATATTCTTTAACTTATTTGGGCTTGGTACAGTTAGTGTTTTTTCATGTAGATCTGTTCTAACTTTCTAACCTTCCGTGGCCTGCCTGGAAGTCCCCGAATCGCATCAGAACCCAAGTAGGAAGGTGTAACTCAAATCTCGCAAAATGGGGTTACCTCGAGGGAACAGCGGCAGGGTGTGCATGTGGTGCTGAGTTGCAAACCATGCTCCATCTCCTGACCTGTCCTTTCTGCAAAACGTGCAACCAGAGCTATCTATGCGCTGCCACCGACCACGTCGTGGAAGTGGGCAAGTTTTGGGCCAAACAAATATGAACGACTTTCGTGCTAGCGTCATGCAGAAGAAGAAGCGAAGTATCCAACTCGTTTCTAGACAAATTATCTTTCATACATTTCTTTGGTCTTCAATTCTCTTTAATTTTATTTTTCTATTGAGATACTCGGGGCTTTTTCGTATCCTATCTTATAACTGTCCTATCGCGGCTTGGCGCCAAATATCTGCCGAAGGTCCCCAGGTATTTCTTGAACCTTCTTGAAAAAAAAGTCCACTTTTCTTATCCCTGATAATTTCGACTTGTGTTATGCCCGGCCTTATTGGTCTTATCCCTTGTCTTTTCCACATAACTTAGCCCTCAGCCTAATTGCGTAAGTGAATTCTGCATCAATCGACCAATCACATAGACGGAAATTAACATCGCATCTTTCATCTCGCATTTGATTGGTCGATTGATGACGGTCAAATCCATAGAAATATAAAATACAGTTGTTTATTATATCTATGGTCAAATACTTTGCCGTGTCGAATTCACTTAGCAAGTAGGCTGCGTCTTTCCAACCTGTTTTATTCCTTGTATTACTCTACTTTAGATGTTTTTTTTTATTTTTTACGGCAGTTTGCCGAAGACAATTCCTGCCAATGTCGTGTGGTGAAGACTCATGGGTATTATTGAATTTGTAAATTAATTTTTAATTAATATCTTAAACTTTTTGTGGCGACCCTTTGAGGATGTTTGTGCATTTAGCCAGTGTCAGGTTTAGAAGTTGTAGTTCCATTAGTTTTTAGTCAAATGTCCTAGTTAGGCCCCAGTAAAATGGTGGTTACTTTATTGGAAGCTTTCACGGAGTTTTGTCGACAACATGAACAAACTCATGTTTTACCGCTGTTTCACTCGACCATACTCGTGTACGTTCACAAATATTATTAGAATAAAAAACCACCACACAATTTTTGGAAAATAAAACAGTGAAGCAACATAGACGCTATCATGTTCCCGCCAAAACTCCCACTTTCGATGTTCAAAGCTGTATTCCACCGATTCCACGACATGCCAGTGTCATGAAACTGACATTTTTACATTTAACAAGTAAAATTTCAAAATTAAAAAAAAACCCGACACATTTATCTTGCGAAAACACCCCGATTCGAACAGTAAAACGCCTATAACTTTTGAACGGCTGAACCGATTTTATTCAAACATAGCTAAGAACACTCTCGACAAAATTACCTTTCAAACAAAAAAAAAAAAACGAAATCGGTTCATCCGTTTAGGCGCTATGATGCCACAGACAGACACACAGATACACAGATACACAGCAACACACGTGAAATTTATAACACCCCTCTTTTTCCGGCGGGGGTTAAAAAGCACTGACTTGACTGCCTACAAATTGATACGTTTGAATACACACGCGTAGGTGTTGCAAATGAAAAATGCAGTTTCTTGGCGTTACGATTGCAGAGTTCCTACAAACTAATCTGCCAGTGTATTTATAGACTAAGTGTGGACGCGTTTGCAAAGTTTAAGTGGAGGAGATTGAGGCAGAATGCGGAAACTAATCATACCTACTATTCGCTGGGGCAAAAAATAAAAGGTAAACAAACAAACGTCAAACGTTTTTAATCCGACTTTTGTTTGAAATACAACCTTACAACTCAAAATGGTTGTTTTTGTTGCACTCTTTTATTTATTATCATAATAGTGCCGAACTCCAGGCTTTCGAGATGCTTGTGTGAGCACAGCAAAGAAGACACTGTATAAACTTTTTTTTGGTTTGTTTACCTTTTATGTTTTGCTCTAGCGAATAGTGATGATAGGATGCTAAGATGCTTCAAGCAGTTTAGTGATCAATCGCTATTATTTTGTAGAATCAAAATACATATTTAAATGTTTCTCTTTAATCTTTGCTAACGTACGCTAAGTAACGAAACTGTGCATTTTCACGATTGACAGTGATGCTTTCTGTCATCGTAAGTATTTTTAGTATCAAGTTCTTCTGCAGATTACTTCTCACAAACATACAAACGCTTTTTTTCCCTTATATGCAATATTTTCTGGATATACATATCTTTCGGGTTTGCCAGTCTATTTTCTATTTCGATTTTCTCGGATTATTTTTTTTAGCCTGTGGAATATAAGAAATAAGAATTACCAAAAAATACATTAGGAGATGCTATCCCATTAACATTTCTTCTGTGTACAGGTAATATTGATTACCAAACCAGATTCACAGACGAAATCCTCTATTTGGCCTATTTATTAAATAAAAGCCACACCAATTTCGGATAAATACCAAAAACCATTAATTTTAGTAACAAATATGACACATAGGCGTTAAAAATACCCAGCAGAGATTTCCTCTCGCCGGATCAAATCGTTTGAGCCAATAACGCGGCAGCTGAGATCCAGAGACAGGTGATCTGAGTGCACGGTGCCAAGTTCAATGCCGGCCGGCGGCCGTTAAATAGTTCATTGTTTTATAAGTTGTAGGTATAAGATATACATATTATGGCTGAGATCGCGGAAGGTAGAGGCACTGCACTAGAGACACTATAGATTCACAAGATTATTACTACACTAGAGGACGCCTCGCGGTTTCACCCGCGTAGTTCCCGTTCCCGTGGGAATACAGGGATAAAAAGTAGCCAATGTCACCCGGGGATAGTGTAGCTTCCCAACGGTGAAAGAATTTTTGAAATAGGTCCAGTAGTTTTAAGGTTATTCGTAACATACAAAAATACAAATCTTTCCTCTTTATAATATTATAATTATAGATATAGAAGTCATACATTATTGTGATGATACTATGATGAGTCTTGATAGATTCAGCATTGTTGGTTCGGCTTCCAGCAAACCGAATAGATCTGATCTAATCAACAGTATTTTACATTTGGTTTTCTTTAAAAAAAACGGTGGCCCCCACTACGAATTTCTCCTGTATCGTGGGTGCGTTTACAAACTTTTTTTTATGGTCTGTTGGCTCGCGCTTGACCACTATCTCACCTGATGGTATGCAATGATGTCGTCCACGGTCAAGTACGCTTGCCTAGAAAAAACCTATACACTCTTGACTTAAAGACCCCTATATTGTAGCTATCGGGAAACACAGACTCCGGCAGGGAATGTGGAAAAAGTGTCCCCAAAATGTTTTATGCGTATGGGTTCGACGTCCACCATGTACCGATGACGCATCGCCGTAAGTCTGGTAGTCCGATGATGGAACGGGCTAGGCGGAATTAGATCATGCAATTCCATCGCACACTCCCCGAAATGTATCCGATAAAAACCGACAAGCTGGCAACTCGGCGACGATGTTCAAGGCTCTGGAGCAGACATGACAGGACTGGACATTTAAACTCACAAACACCGAGATCCGGAACCACTATATGTAGGCCATACAAATATTTGTACCGTGCGGGGATCAACGCGCGACACGCAGCGCAGCAGCTGATCGCTCGACCACTGCGCCACCCAACCCAGTTGTCACATGGAGTGACTACCTCTCTTACACCTACAACCCAGTTACTGTGTAACCCGTTGCTTGGTTAGACTGGCAGCCACACTCTACGGATTCTGAGTAACAATTCTCAAAAAATTACCTCTGCTACTGACGTGAACTTACGTCTGGGACCTACGAAATTAAGACTATATACAAGAGAGCAGAGATCGGCAAGAGTGCAGGACACGACCCCTATGTGCTGTAGCTAGTTACAAGCAACGTTGGTTATATTCATTCAATCTTTGGGACACGTGTGAAAAATTAGATTAAGATAAAGTACCTATAGATCTAGCCTTAAAATGAGCTTGATTGATAGAGCGAGATCGCTAATTAGCAACCCCATGTAAATAATAAGGACAAAAGATTTTTTTTTGTCTTTGTCACCATGGCCGGCTTTTGTTGTTTGTCAAACGCTAATATCATGGCAGGTTTGACAAACTAACTTGGTCGTGTTTGATTTTTTTGTGATTTCGCGGGATTAAGTGTTTATTGAGAAAAGGAATTGGGTTATTTATAGATAATAGGCTAGGCTGTAAAAGCCAAAGTGTTATTGTTATTGTTGTTTCATGTGCGGCCACGCCATGGCTCCATCTATAGGTACTTTATCTAAGCGTGTGACTAATAGTAGACACAGACTCACGTGCGTGACTTCAGAGCTATGGATATAAATGTGGATGGATGGAGAGGGAGATCCCGACCAACGAAAAGATGGATGGATTGTGTCAGGAAGGAAATAATAAAAGAGAGATCATCATAATAACGTAACGGTTGACAGTGGAGAAGAAGAAAAAAACTTTTTTACAAATATTTCAACCGACTTCAAATAAAAACACTACAAAGTGAAAAATAACTTCAATTTCGGCAGTGTGTGTTCCTGTTTTCGTTTCTTTGTTTTTATTTTATTTTATTATAATATTTTGATGATATTTAAAGTTTATTTTTCACTTTTTAGTGATACGTATGTAATGGACAAGTTCTAAGTAAGGTATATGCCCACATTGATGCCAGAATAGATTACCCAAATAACATGTAACTTGAACATAGCCGGTGGATTGAGCGTGTGCCAGAGTGAGCTGTACAAATCTGCGTGCTCTCTCCTTTTAGAGCATACTGGCGTGATGGTATGTTATGAAATGGTGTAAACAGATATGCGATTGCAGCAATCCTGAGAGATTGACTGTCATTTATTGAAGAGTTCTGTTGTTTACATAGACCTTGTATAATTATCTCCGAAGTTCTTCATCAGATCTTTCTCCAAATTTAAATAGGACCATTTCGGAATATTCTTCATTCAAACAAAAAAATTAATTTTGCAAATCCGTTTATAATGATGGATTTATACACGGAAATACATTTAAAAAAAAACATCCAAATGGAGAAATTCCTCCTTTTTGGCAAGCGGTTAAAAACGTGTTGCGGCGTGTCTCAGTAGCAGCCTAATTGCGTGATGAATATGAACAATAGCCCAATCACATAGACGGAAAACCACATCGCGTCTTTCATCTCGCATATGATTGGTCATTTGTTCATACTCTTTGCGGTTTGCCTTGCCGTGCTGAATTCACTTACGCAGTTAGGCTGCAGGAATATGGATGAAGTTTACACGTGCAATCTATAATGTATTGGCGTTATCAATATATCAATGTTGGGTTACCCCCATTCCTGAGCCTATTGAAAACAAATGATGGATCAGCAAATCAGCTGTCAAAATGTATGATCGTTTGGCGGTATTTCTGGCGATCTTGTTACGTAATTTGACAGCAGATTTGCTGATAAGTTCCTTATCGGTACACGGCCGCACAAAATTTTACATTTGATAGTCATCCTAGATGAAGAGAAGAGGAGAGGTTCTCTTGACTTGTGATCAGTAATGGTCTCTTAAAACCTTGTCGTCTACTGGAAGTAGACCAACTGGTCTAATAAATTTTAATCAGTTTCACTTTAACAAAGGGTGGCTCTGCCGGTGTAGGTCAACACCACCCTGTTAATGGGTAACACGAATACCCTTTTTAACCGACTTTCCAAAAAGGAGATTCTATGCTCGGCTGTATGTTTGTTTCTTTTTTGCCGATTGCTCCGTCAAAACAATTTAAAGAAATCGGTGAAGATCTGATGAAAAACTTCGGAGATATACAATTGTACAACATAACTCTTCAACAAATGACAGCAAATCTCTCGGCATTGCTGCAATCGTATGTCTGTTTATTGTTTATACAAAAGAATTTTCAAAATCGGTCTACAATTGACGGAGAAATCGGTGAACATACAGAAATAAAAATAAAAAAACCGGCCAAGTGCGAGTCGGACTCGCGCACGAAGGGTTCCGTACTTGGTAAATTGCGGTTTACGATTTATGACGTATTAAAAAAAACTACTTACTAGATCTCGTTCAAACCAATTTTCGCTGGTAGTTTACATAGTAATGTACATTATATATTTTTTTTAGTTTTATCATTCTCTTATTTTAGAAGTTACAGGGGGGGGGAGGGACACATTTTACCACTTTGGCAGAGTCTCTCGCGCAAACTATTCAGTTTAGAAAAATAATATATACAACTGAATATTTCTAATCTTATGACTAATAACAAAACAAAATTACATACAAAGGGGAGAAGGAAAAGGGCTCATTGCGCATCAAAAAATTCGTCCACATCGATGTCAATGGGAAACGTGCCCAGAACGCTGGCAGCATTGCCACGTTGAATGGCAATGCTGATCCTCTGGCTGAAGAAAAGGCCAGCCCTCTGGTCACGTGAACAGTCGACTAACCGTTTACTTATGTCTCGAAAAACTCGGTGAGCACTCGGACCCCATGGACCTAATGTCTCAACCCCAAACGGCTCAAACATATAATTGCCAATAAAGTTGTTATATTTGCGCCGTTTGAGGTTTTCTGCACCAGCAGCAGCCGCCCCAGCACAGCCCGCCGTGCTAAGAAGATGGGATGGCGCAAGGGTATCGACACATGTTGCATCCCACACCAAAGGCCTACCCAACTTCCAAGGCATTATGGTCATCCCGTCCGGTCTCTTCCCATCGTCGCGTGCTAAGCCATTGGGTTCTAAAACAGCTGGCACCCCGGCGGTAACAAGAGCTCGACGTATGATGTCATTAATGCTGGCGTGCCGTGCTATCCGACCAGCGCTCCTACTGCAGGATAGGCCATGGTGTCCGAGGCGGTCGACTGCTTCACCACATTGACAACGATGTGGAGCTCCGCTGGGAGAGCCTAGGCGCAGACATGTAGCGATCCGGAAAGTAGTGTCACTCAACATTGTACCTAAGTTGGGTGACGGTAAAGCCTGTAGCCAGAGGCCCGACTCCCATTCACCCACAGCCAGTAAGCGAGCACGCTCAGCAGTATTGGTGGACGTATTTATGAGTTTATTCCGTACCAATCTGCAGAGCGGCTCATCCCACTGTCTTTGGGAAGATGGGTTTTCGGGCAACGCCGTATTCGGGCAAGCCACTTTCCAGGCGCACACTGCGTCGGTCGAGCACGGCACTTCACAGTTAACCAGTGACAGGGATAAAATTTTAGTGGTTAACGTTTCAGTGCTGTGGACCGAAGACAGGAACGCCGGTAGGCTTATACTAGAAATTTTGCGGATGCCGAGCCCACCGAAACGAATGGGTAGCGTGGCTTGCGTCCAGGCTCGGTCATCCAAGGCCACATTTAAGATAGATGACAGAGTGCATCGAATAATTTCGTCAATTTTTTCCAGGAGAAGTGGCTGCTTCCATAAAGGGGAAGAGCGGAGAAAATACATAAAATTTGGTCCAAAACAGCAATACCTAATGAGGGTAAAAGCCGAATGAAGGTTAATTTTTGATAGTCTATCCGAAATATCATTAAAATGGTTAATTTTGCCATCAATGAATGAAGAAAAACTGTCTGCCAAAATTGGGGAACCTAGGAGGTGCAGTGAACTTTTATCTAAAATTTTGATGTCCGGGGCTATTGCATGAAATTTCTGTAGGGTCGGTTGTCTGTCGGTACTGTCACAAAGAAAAATTTCACATTTGGAGTAGTTCAGGTCTAGGCCGATGGATTTAAAGTGCTCTTTCAGAAATTGGAAATCTGCTAAAACGGTGTCTACGTCACCTCCTAGTGTTCCATCATCCAAATACCATACGTTAAATTTTGAATTTAGTTTTTGAATGATCGGATGAATAGCCAGACTGAAAATGACTGGCCCGAGAGGGTCACCTTGTTGGCAACCAACTGAAGATTCCAAAACATTGTCTTTGTATAATAATTTTGATGGGTGCCTATAGCACTGCCACAAAAAGCCGAAAATTTCTGGTAACTCTTTTTTTGCTTCAGCCAACAAAGTGTCCCTGTTGACGGAATTAAAGGCGTTTTTAACGTCAACCTTGAGGATGACCTCACCCTTACCGGAATTCAAAAAAGTGGAAAGGGCATGTACGGCAGCCTCACAACCCCCTCTGGAACCAAAGCCAAGCTGTAGGGGCTGGAATTTAGTAGTTAGAGTTTTACTATACAGTTTACAGCATATTTTGGCTGCCATACGCCTGTAGGTGCAACCGACGGCAATTGGACGAATACCGCCGTCCCTCTTGCGCAGGGCACATAAGTTGGCCCCGTATAAGACATCGACGACGGCATCGTTCACACCGCCGGAGAGCATTAGGTAGACTAGAGCCGCAAGCTCCTTCAAAAGAGACTCACCGGCGTCCCCGGCGCCTGAACTTAAAAGGTCTTTTAAATGTTGAGGAGTCAGGCCGTCGAGGCCGCCAGCGGAACCGCTTCGGAAGGAGCTCACGGCTGCAATCAACTGGGGGGCTGAAACCTGTAGAAAGGATGAATTGAGTTCGGGGGTGTTGGGTGGGTCGGGAAAGGTGAGATCATCCGCAGGCGCTGGATGTTTACTCTCCAAGGCTGAAATTGTTTCTGGAGAGTAAGGCGCCACCACATCACTACTGAACAATAGCCTGGCCGCTCCCCTAATGTCACCTTCACTTAATTTGGACTCTACATGCGAACACACACCTTTCTGGGAAGGGTGATTGAATGCTGGTAATTTTGAATTTAAAAGAAGGGTCGAATCGTTACAATTGTCTTTAATTTGGGTCGTTAGTGTTTTTTTTATAGCCAAATTTTTCTGGACATGCAGAATCCTATAAGGGAAGGTGAGCAATTCCTCCCAGGCACTTAGTGAGTTCTCCTGGGTCGCAAGACGGACGCATCGCGCCAGACTAAGCGCGACAGACCGTCTCGCGCCCCGGGGAATTCTCTTTAAAATCGGTGTAGAGTTTTTTAATTTCGTAAGAGTTTTCCAAAGCGTTTCGGTTTGTATTTGTGGTGTCTGCACAGCTGGGGGGCACGAAGGTACACTATGGGGTTTGTGTACTTTACCATAGTGGATCCGTAGCCCCCGTTCGCCCTTAAAAAAACGTGCCTGAGAGCAATGGGGACATCTCACCAGCTGAATATCAAGTGATGTAGCAGGTTGACTGCTACAGTTTCCGGTATTGCTACAGCCGGCGCTTAACATAAAAATTAAATTTCACTTACCAATATTATTAAAACACTATTTACACACTATCACTAATAAAATAACTAGAAAACTAAATAACACAAAAAAAAAACAATGTCAAAATTGAGTGACGGAACTTGGCACTTATGACAGCAGCGGCACGGCGCAGTCGCGGTACGGGCTTAGGGCGCCCGCCGTGCAGGGAGGGTGCAGGGGGCGCATCCTTCGCAACCGTTGTCTTGGTGAATTGTAGCGTCGCGTCGTGCGTTTTGACAAGGCATATCATAAAAAATAATCGTATATCACTTGTTGCATGCAATGCAGGTACTGCCTGTTCCAATATTCTGAACCGATCCACGAATAGTAGCGCACACACTTGTGCACTATAATAACTCCCGCGTCGATATCCGGTCACCATTGAGATTGGCCGCCGTGGCCGAAATGGCTGCAGACAATGATGTATGTTCGGATAAACTCTGAATCCGTTTTATATTATTTCAAATATTAAATAGTTTTGGTCAGCGTGAAAAAATGTGTTGCTGACAGTTGCTATCAACCAAATGTTTAGAAAAAAAATATATTAGAAACCTCAATATCATTTTTGAAGACCTATCCATAGAAACCACACACGTATGGGTCTGATGAAAAAATATATTTTTAGTTTTAGTTTCAAGTATGGGAACCCCCAAAATTTATTGTTTTATTTTTGTGTGAAAATCTTAATGCGGTTCACAGAATACATCTACTTACCAAGTTTCAACAGCATAGTTCTTATAGTTTCGGAATAAAGTGGCTGTGACATACGGACGGACAGACAGACAGACAGACATGACGAATCTATAAGGGTTCCGTTTTTTGCCATTTGGCTACGGAACCCTAATAAAGTCGAACATAGAACCTCCTACTTTTTGGAAAGTCGTTTAAAAACAGAACCACATTTTTTACTTTGTAGTGTTTTTATTCGGTTATTTAAAGTCTTCAAAACCCTATCTATCGATTAATTTTGGTGTAGGTAAGTGAGTGACTGTGCTGTATCATGGTCGACTTCTTTCTTGTCTTTTTTGATGGCATAACACGAGTAGATATCCCAAATTTGCTATCCTAGGGAGGTTTCTAACTGTGTAGGAATTGTTAGAAATGTAAATTGAAAAAAAAACCAAATGTTTTTTTCACAATCATGAAAAAAACATGAAGAAAAACTTAGCACCGTCGTTTTTTTTCTACATTTGTTTTTTTTTTTAGAAAAAGTCTAACTAAATTTGGTTGTTTTGTTTTAATTAAAGTCAAATTATGTTTAAATCTGTAGGTACCTATTATTATGAACATGGAAAATACTTAATTTGTTACAATCAAAATCATCTTTTCTTTGTAAAAAAATTAAAATCCCCGTCCGTAGATAAATGGTAAACTTTAGTGGGTATTGGCAATTATTTTAAGACATTTATGTAGATATTATTTAACAAAAACCAAATGGTATTTTCTTAATAAACAAAAAAAAAATCAACTCATATGCGATAACCACCTAACCATATTTCTATTTTCGTACTCTTGAAAGAAGACCTACTCCAGAAAAAAAACTGATTTTTTATGTTTTTTTTCATCTCAGAAAAAAAACCGTTTTTTTACAACTCTAGGAATTGTGTCAATTTTTTATTAAGATTCTAAGTTACACTGCAGCTCTTAGGACCTTGATCCTCAGTTCAAGTGTGATTAAGGCCATTCGGTGGGTCAATCGAAATAATTATCTACCCATAATTTTGGTATGCTGGATTTGTAGTTTGAAGGCCTCCGTTAGTTTCCATGCCGTTTATTGCGGAACCCGTCTTTATCTACGATACGATCATACGCCACATCTAACACGTTACATTTGTTATCTTTATTCATTGATTTATGTAGATTAATAGTAGGTTCCTTATCTATGTCAATATAATTTCTATTGCCCAATTGTGTGCCAATAAAAACAAGATAAGTATGAGTAAGATTAATTTCATTAGGTGCATGTTTGTCTGCAACGGGTCAGTGACCACGATCCTTCATCATGAGGGAGGGAATTGAAGAAAAAGGAAAAAATCTGACGCCTAAACATAATAATTGTAATAATGATGAGGAGGTTCCTCGCTCTGGAGACCTGAACGCGCGCCGGTAGCCTGGACCCTGTTCCCGATACCGGTGGGAATCTAAACAATTTTTTTTTATAATGGTATTTATAAATGTAGATAATAAGCAATGTAATGCATAAAGGACTTAATAATGATGTTGTTATATTAATATATGAGTCCATAATTATTTCTGTAACTTATATTTACCACCTGTAGGTGCTATGTACATTATGGATGCAATCAATTTAATTTGAATTTGAAAAAAATATTAATTGACAAGAGGAAAACAAGTACTTTAATAAATATTATGCGGTGCTGCCAGTGGTTACAAAAGAAGTTTTGGTACCTAGGTTTTTATATATTTTTTGTTTGTTCCCGCCTGCAGCACCTCTTAATATTTAATGTATAAATTATGCCTAGTACTTGTTTTTCTCAGTTCAGTTACCTACCTAATTATTTTTTTGCAGGTCGGGTTTTTGTGTTTTTATAATAATTAGCTTTATTTCAAATATAAATACATTTATTTTTATGTCCTATATGCTCGCGCTTGACCACTATCTTACCTGATGGTAAGCGATGATGTGGTCGACGGTGAAATACACTTGCCTAGAAATAACCTATTCACTCTTGACTTAAAGACCCCTAGATTGTAGCTGTCGGGAAACACAGACTCCGGCAGGGAATTCCACTCCTTAGCTGTCCGCATAATAAAAGTGTTCCCAAAACGTTTTGTGCGTATGGGTGGGATGTCTACCATGTATCGATGGCGCATCGCCGTACGTCTGGTAAGTCCGATGATGAAACGGGCTAGGTGGAATTAGATCGTGCAATTCCATCGCACACTCCCCGAAATGTAACCGATAAAAAACCGACAGGCTGGCAACTCGACAAAACGGCGATGATGTTCAAGACTCTGGAGCTTTGACTTGACCAGCGCCTCATCGCCGATGAGCCTCTTGGCCCGCTTTTCGATCGAATCTAGTGATCAAGCTGGTATTTGGCAGATTTGTCCCAGAGATGAGAACAGTATTCCATGCATGATCGAACTTGCGCTTGATACAATTTGAGGAGCATTTCCAGCGTGAAGTATCTTCTCACCTTTGCTAGAATGTTTTTTGGCTGCCAGCTGAGCCTTTGCTTCAATGTATGGACCATTTGTATTGAGAGTCAATGTCAACGTAACGCCAAGAATCTCAAGATGGTCCGTTATTGGCACTTAACTTGGCAATTTATGTGGTAAACCATTATTTATTTTGTTATCAAAGTTACGCTTCTTCGGTCTATTTAGTAGCTTTCATTTGATACCCATATTATTATGACTAAGAAAATTAAATTTATTAACCCCTTGTTTTGGGACGCCCAAATATAAAAAAAAAAATATAGCGTATGTCTCTCCCACAATTGAGACGAATCGAACGACACCTCATATTATTATCTCATATTCGGTCAAGACGTTTGGGCTGTAGAGCGTGATATTGGTATTTCCATACATACGCTCGAAATCATTATCCTTCCGCAATCGGTTAAAAAGAGAAGATATTGGTATCAGCTCATAATTTTCTTGCCCTTCTCCCTTTTCTGGGGTTGGCGGTACATGTTTTCGTCTTCCATATTTCTCTTTTGGTCCTCTTCTCAGTGGTCAACCCCTTTCTAGCCATTCCGTTTTTCACACAGTCTAGCCTTCTTTCAAGGCCCCATCTAGCAATGTCATCGCTCCGAGCATAGACAATATTTGCCGCCCTTGTTGTTGATTTTGATGATTCTTCTTCTTAACCTTGCGAGTGTCACTGGCAAGATTAAAATTAAAAAAAAAAAAATGGCGGCTTTGGGGCGTCATATTGTGGGGGGCCCAATTCTTTTTTCTTCCAAACCCACAGTGTGGAGTATCAAAATAAAGGGTTTTAAGAGATGATTCAAAAATATAAAACATTAATGTTTAAGATGATAACAAAAAAGTTAAAAATGTTATATAAACAATCAAAACAACCGACTGCTTAGGAAGCGAACTGAGAAGACGTAAATAAGAAGAAAATCATGCTGTGCATTTGGGGGGATACATATTCGCGAGCTGGCTGACTAAACCCAGAAGTTGTGTGTTGATGATGTGTTTTTTGAATTACCATTTTCATCATTCATTTCATAATCACGGAGAGGAGACCTGTGTCCCAGCTGTGGGAACATTAATAGGCAAATGATAGAACTAATAAATCATTATAAGCAACTAATTATGAGTAAAACTATAATAGTTTTGATACTCAAAATTAGTTTGACTTATCGCAATGAAAATGCCACCGACCAAAAATTCAAGTTATCAAAAATTTCGAATGTTGTCAAACCAATCGTGGAGTCATTGACCAGCAATGTTTATATTATGTATTTTACTGGTTATATATAGTAAGCAGATCAATGAGTCACGTTTTATAGAAAGTGTGCTTAGCCTTGTAAGTTAATGTTGCAGACGGTGGTTATGTAAGCGATTATGCTAATGGTGTTACAACTAAATTAGTTGATAGTTAACTTGATACTTGGAGACGAAACTTTCTATGGAAGCATAGTGTGTTGTTTTCTATGCAAAATCGCTTCTGACGACAACAGTCGATGACGATTTGAAGGAACAAAACGCGGTCTCGTTTCACACCCGCGCAATCCAAATTCGCTAGTTTGCCGTACTTTTCTCAATATTCTGTGACTTTTAAAAAAAGCCTTACATCATAATGTAGATTGCCTTTGAGATGATGAAAATTTCGTTAAATACGCCCGGGCGTTAGGTGTGATTGCCGTTTTTTGTCCTTGTTAGACGTAACTTTACAAATTAATTAAACTATGTTATACGACCATCCGTTCTGCGAGCAATGTGCCCTGCCCACTGCCACTTAAGCTTGGCAATTCTTCGGGCTATGTCGGTAACCCTGGTTCTCTTGCGGATCTCTACATTTCAGAACGGATGGCCGATGGGGCAGAAAAGTTCTGGAGTGGCGACCGCGAACCGGAAGACGATGCGTTGGAAGGCCTCCCACCAGGTGGACCGATGACCTGGTGAAGGTTGCGGGGATTCGCTGGATGCGGGACGCACGGGACCGGTCAGTCAGCCGGTGTGGTGACGCTTGGGGGAGGCCTATGTCCAGCAGTGGACGTCTTTCGGCTGATATGATGATGATGATGATGATGTTATATTTATATACCTCAAAATTTACATAAATCAAATTGTTTGGCTAATGGTCTTATGTAACATATATTTTTTTCAAAAAATTCTGTCTAACCTATCCTGTCTAATTTATTTCTTTACCACTGTTCTCAAAACGGTGAAGGAAAACATCGTGAGACATGTGACATCTACCAATCCGCACTGGGCTCGAGTGGTGGATTATAGCCCGCTCCCTCTATGAGAGGAGGCCTGTGTCCCAGCAGTGGGAACATTAAAAAGGCTGATGATGTGAATATGTGATGATATAAACCTATCCTGGTGGGGTTTTCAGTAAATTTTATTATAATATTCTTGTTGACAAAAAATGTCGAGGGACAGTGATTCTACTCCAGATTTTCTATAACTTTTGCGTCAGGAAACTTGCCACCAATGTTAACGATCCAAAAAGACACCCAATCACAAGTTTCTACACCTTTGAGTTCAGAAATAAACTCCACCACAACTTCCTTATAGGTACCGAACAAAAATATTACGATATCCTTCCATAACTGGACTAATGTGTCCAACATCAATATTAAATTTTGATTTATATTAATTACAAAATAAATATATAATTTATGGAGCCCTGGCTTTTTCCTGTTTCCTGTTTTCCTGTCTCGCAGAAGGTGTGAAAAGTAGAGCATACTACTCTGGAATAAAGCCTGTCTTCGTCTTGGGCAACTTGAACCCCTCGTTACGCTGAGGGATTGCTATGCCGCCCGTGACGTAAAGCTGGGTACTCAGCAGTGTAGCATGTAATGTATCAGATACGGTATCAAGTGAGTACGTAGGCACGAGCCCGCTGCGAGCCGCTCGCGCGTAGAGCGCTGTAACACGCTGTAAGCTCGCAGTGTGATAATTAAAATGTACTCTGAGCAGAGTGCTCGTGGAGTGGACGGCGACACGACCGCTTGTGTAGTGAGTACGTAGGCGCGAGCTTCAAACGAACTTACGTATTCATTATGGAGTGGACCATTTGAGACATGTTGTCGGCGTGACGTCGTCGCGAGCAGGAGCACTGCGGATCCGGCAGCTCGTAACTAGATACGCGGTGGAGTGTGGACGAGCCGTACCCACTTGCAGGTTGATACAGTATCTGATACGTTACATGCAACACTGTTATGACACTGATTTATCCCCTTGGTGCATGATCTACTATTGTGTGTGACGCAAAATTAAAAATTGGTCGATCAGTATTTTGCAACCTATACAGCTCTATCATTGGCCTCGTTTAAATCCTGGAAAGTGGCCAGATTAAGTTTCTACAGCTTTGCATCGAGCAACTAGCTACCCAAACTCCACAACCCAGTAACTGGATAACATTATAGCTTTTGGTAAGACTGGTTATCAGACCACGAAGTACGAACATGTGATAGAACAAAATAGCTTTATATCTGGGCAGTTATTTGCTGAATGTATTCAATGTCTGGTTGACATAAAGCTCTATAATCCGTGTATCCACGCTTTTAACGGACTGGATTAACTTGGTTAAAATTACCAGCTTCCGTATGACGTAAGGTACTGGTCGCCTCTCGTGCTTTAGGTCGTGAGTTCAAATCCGGGCAAGTACCAATGTGACTTTTCAAATTCATTATGTACTTTCTAAGTTTATCTTGGACATCACAGGCAACGGAAGGAAAACATCGTGAGGAAACCTGGACTTATATAGTTAATGTAAGTCTAAAATAGCCAAGTCAGAGGCCTGTGGGGTTTCCAAAGGTGGCTAAATTAACTTTGACATCAGAGGTTACCACACAACGGTTATTTATAAAATGTTGTAGAGTCGCTAAATATCCTCCTCCTTTTAGGGTTCCGTACCCGAAGGGTAAAAACGGGACCCTATAACTAAGACTCCGCGGTCCGTCTGTCTGTCACCAGGCTGTATCTCATGAACCGTGATAGCTAGACAGTTGAAATTTTCACAGATGATGTATTTCCGTTGCCGCTATAACAACAAAAAATAAAAACAGAATAAAATAAATATTTAAGTGGGGCTCCCATACATCAAACATGTCTTTTCTGCCGTTTTTTTGCGATTATGGTACGGAACGCTTTGTGTGCGAGTCCGACTCGCACTTGGCCGGTTTTTATTACGTACCCACAAAACTAACTTTGGTTAGTGTTTTTTAAAGGTCCTAAATATCAATAAAGACGATAATGCCATGATGTGATACTCGTATTTTAAGAAATGTGCATTGATAATTTTAGAAACATAAAATTTAAATGTTCAACGAATGGTGAAACCAGTTCAGCAACAGTCATTTATTACTACCTGACTAGTCCTGTGTGACATTCGAATGATTCGAAAACAAGTTGTCTTATCAACCATAATAGATCCGTTACTTTCACATATTAAATGGTGATTTTGATGTTATTTAAAAAACCGGCCAAGTGCGAGTCGGACTCGCGCACGAAGGGTTCCGTACCATTATCGCAAAAAACGGCAAAAAAACACGTTTGTTGTATGGGAGCCCTACTTAAATATTTATTTTATTCTATTTTTGGTATTTGTTGTTATAGCGGCAACAGAAATACATCATCTGTAAAAATTTCAACTGTCTACCTATCAGGGTTCATGAGATACAGCCTGATGACAGACAGACAGACAGACGGACCGCGGAGTCTCAGTAATAGGGTCCCGTTTTTATCCTTTGGGTACGGAACCCTAAAAAGTGCGCGGCACGTAAGTTGAAATAGTTATTTGTTATACAAGAGTGCAAAGTTGCTTTTTAACCGCGTGTTCAATTTTGATGACTGAGCAAGCGAAGGATTCTAAAATTAAATTAGAATCCTGAGCGTTAGCGAGGGAATCAAAAGAGCACGAGGTGAAAAATCTTTGCACTCGAGTGCAACACGTAACTTTTCATTCCACCTCAGCGAGGAAATGACTAAATGCAAAAAAAAAAACGTTTACAATCACAAGAAGTACACTTTTATTTCAGTTTAGGTATTAATTACTACATTATGACAGGTAAGTATTACAGAATAATCTTTAAATTATAACAAAATAATACTGAGGTTTAATTAATTAAGAAAATTTTAAAGTAACGTTGCTACAGTTTTTTAAATTGAGCGTAATATTTTTGTTTGGTACTGTAATATTGGTGTTAGTCACTTGTGTACTGTTTTTCGGTAAACTATCTGTCATACTTAATAGTTGTACCGATTCATCGGATTCCCTTGGCGTGAATGTTGGAGAGAGAGGGAGATAGTTAGAACCGCGTACAAAGCAAATTGAAAAAAGAACACCAAGAAGGTTCCGAGTCTGAGTTTTTAACAAATTAAAGAAAAGTTGTACGATATATTCAGCACCATAGAGGTAGCAGTAAATAGGTTTAATGTTTTTTCTTATTCACAAACTTAGTGCACACGATGTTCTAAATTCAATTTACTTTATCCTCTAGTGAATAAAAACGGCTTTTCCACTCAGATATTGAAGATTAAAAATAGTCTTTCCGAGATGGTGGGATGAAAAAAAAATTAACGTTTTTAACCGTTTACAACATACAAATTGTCAACAGTTAGTTTTGGGCGCACGGTTGGCGCAGTGGTTGAGCGATTGACTGCTGCGCTGCGTGTCGCGGGTTCGATTCCCGCACGGAACAAATATTTGTATGACCTACAGATAGTTGTTCCGGCTCTGGGTGTTTGTGTATGTGAGTTTATATGTTTGTAAACGCACCCACGATACAGAAAGAAATTCCTAGTGTGGGGCAACGTTTTTTAAAAAGACGCAAAGACGCAAGACGCAGTTAGGACGTATAAAAAGAAAAAAAGTCCGTTTAAAAAATTTAAATACAATAAAACGTTAGTAGGTACATTTTTGTTCAACTTACGCGCCGCGCCGTGCCGTCGTTGGATTATTTTTCTTCCTTACTTCTATTCGCCGTCATCAGTTCGTTTCTAACCACATCAACCTTCACACAATACATCATAGTTTGTTTGGTCTTCTTCTCCTTAACTACTCAAACATTCTCATTCATACCCAAAACTTTGTTCACGGCATGTTCCTCATTCATCTGCATCAAATTTCATGACTCTCTTTTGCCGCCACTTTTCATTTACCAGTGCCAATTCATGATCAGAGGAAGTCTCTGATCATAATCATCATCAGCCTATTAATGTTCCCACTGCTGGGACACAGGCCACCTCTCTGTGAGAGGGCATGGACTTAAACCACCACGCAGGCCCAGTGCGGGTTGGTGGATGTCAGTGGTGATGAATTAATTTACACAAAGTAAAGCGCCTGCCTGGCTTCGAACCCACGACACACAACTTGTAAGTCACGGCCGATACCACTAGGCCACCACTGCTCTCCTGCTCCACTGCTTTCTCTGATATGTAATCTAATATGAATACATTTCTTACTAGCGTACAAGTCCGAAATCATCCCATAAGGGAACGTCCACCCCAGTAAAAAATACGTCCAAACAAATATCTATCTCTATACAAAAATTCATCAGAATAGGTTCAAGGGTTTAGGCGTGAAAATCTCCACAGACAGAAAGACTGGATTTACTTTCGTATTTACAATATTAGTATAGTATACATTCCCGTAACATCAAGCTTAAAGCCACTGAGTATTATGCAACGCAAAACACAATAAGACCAATCCATAGAACCATTGCAAGGCCCATGTCTAAGTTTTTGAATTCTCCATCATAATGAAGTAAGTACTTACTTCAAGAAACAATTCCTTCGTTTCAAACTGCAATTATCTGCTGGCACAGAAAACTAAGTGGTAGGTAATAAGGTAACGGATCGTCGACGTCACAAGGCTGTATTTAGTGGCAGTGAGGACGTCAGTGACTCCTAAGTAGTCATTACTTCAGTCCCAGAGAGCCTACATTTGCATATTTTCTAGAGGTTTCTGTCTATGTCGCAACTACAAGTGCTAAAAGTTGCCAACATTTAGTTGAATGGGACACAGACGCATGAATAGCAATGTTTTAAGTTTTCAACATACCCTCAGTAAAGATACACGCATCTATTTGTCCAAGTGCCAATAAATAACAGACGGAAACTGTACACGTAAAAACTTAAAAATAATATAGATTTTTTGATTTTGGCGCTTCGCTCTCGTGGCCTTTTCTACACGAAACATGCACTTTCTGGGATAGTGTCACCTCAGATAATATAATACTATATAAATAAGTATATATAGCTTTCTATCGAGGAGCTCGTGGCTAAATAATAACAGCTACACGGGTTCTTCAGGGTTAAACAACGCTTGCCGAGGTCGGCCTGTGGATGGGTGACCATTTCAACATACCGAGTTTCCTCCGTGCCTCGGAATGCACGTTGTCATTTTAAGATCTTTGACAGTCTTTACGGGTAGTCAGAAGCTTGAGATCTGACCCCAGTCTAACCAAGAGGGTATCATGTTACCCAGTTACTGGGTTATGCTGACTTGTGCAGGTCAGATAGGCAGTCGCTTCATGTAAAACGCTGGTACTCAGCTGAATCCGGTAAGACTTAAAGCCGACCCCAACAACAATTGGGCGAAGGCTAGGCAGATGATAATACAGCTTTCTATCACAGAAAGAATATTCATAATCGTACTTCTAAAGATTTTCTCCTACCTACCACAAACAATAGTAGATTATGCACCAAGGGGATAAAGCAGGGTCTTATGACACGGGGGGCATATTAAATTCTGAGCATAACGAGGGACTCTGGATAAAATCCCGTGCAAAGCGAGGGAGTTACATAGAGTCCTAAGTGAAGCGAAGGGTTCAAGCTGCCCAATACGAAGACAGGGTTTAACCTAGAGGAGCATACCCTACTTTTCACACCATCTGCGAGACAGTAAGTTCATGAAATTCACAGCACCAAACACCGTCTTTTGTTTCATATTGTTTGAAATAGCGCCGTATTTTTCTTGAGTTCTGCTTATAGTGGCCAGTTCGATTTTCGAACAAACCTCTTTACAATGCCTTATAGGCATTTTTAGTTTTCCCCGAGTTTCCACACGAATTTGACATTCGGCTTAACAAGCCCTTAATAGATCCGTTGTAGGAGTTATTATCAGGAAAGAACTGTTCCTCTAGTGAAGAACCTGTCTCTTATTAAATTAGGACTTGTTAGTGAACAAAGTCCCATGTGTTGTCTTTTCAGCCTTCTGTCACTGCTTTTATACGGTCTTTGTATGCTTTTGCTTTGTGTTCAACTTCCTCTTTAGCGGTTTACATTTCTGTGTACTCATGCAATTCAGTGGTTCTGTTAAACAGAGGTGCATTTTTTATCATTTTGAGAGTTTTTAACCCCCGCCGGAAAAAGAGGGGGTTTTATAAGTTTCACGTGTGTTGCTGTGTATCTGTGTGTCTGTCTGTGGCATCATAGCGCCTAAACGGATGAACCAATTTTGATTCAGTTTGTTTTGTTTGAAAGGTGATTTTGTCGAGAGTGTTCTTAGTTATGTTTGAATAATATCGGTTTGGCCGTTCAAAAGATACGGGCGTTTTCCTGTTTGAATCGGGGTGTTTTCGCAAATGAATTTTGAAATTTTACTTGTGTTCTGGAACCGTTGTAAAATCTCCACATTAGAGTTCTTTGCTGATCCCCACAGCTCAATGCCATACGTCCTAACTGGCTTCATTAGTGTTTTTTAAATAAGCATCTTATTTGCCATGGTGACATGTGATCTTCTGCCTGTTAGCCAAATTTGGTTTCTGAGCCGTACATTGAACTCGTCGCGTTTTTTTTAATATGCGTTTTCCATGTTGATTTCCATTCCTAAAAATTTTGCTGAATATTGGTGTGAAAAAAGTCATTTCCGAGATCGAAATATTCCAATATTTTTTTTCATGGCAATTCATTTACGCAATCAGGCTGCTACCGCTTGTCCTTATAACCTGTACATGTGAGAACCTTATGGCCGCGTCAGCGAATGGTGTTGCCTTAGCTGAATACTGGACCAAACATAATATTTAAAAACTGTATTTGCCATAGACACGCTAAGAAGAAGAACGGTACTCATGATGGCAGTGATACCATCTAATCTCGTACTATAGTTATTGTAATACCGATCAAATCTAACAAAGGTATTGATAAACATGTAGATAAGTATTGTGAGCCTATCTGATAATAAAAAAATACAATAACTTAGTACCTAAGTACCAATAGCACTTAGTTCTACAGGTGCTCCTATTCTTTGTTGCGCTATAGCACAGATAATATAATACTAATATACAGATGCCTCATCCCATACAAAGAAACTGTGCCGACGTAACTACCGTTTTTCATCTGATTATTTTTTGTAATCCGTTCCACGGCAATAGATAGATCACCATCTATATCCGTGGAAAGGAACGGAACGGAACCGAACGCGATCGATGTACAAACAATAATGAGTATAGTCAGTATAGAACGTCGGCAAGGTTTCTTTGTAGGGGATAAGACACCAGTGTCTCTAGGAGTTTGTTTATAATCGTAATAAATTAGTAATTAAAAAATCTTTTGTTAAAACAAGCTTCTTTCGTATTCTTCTCAGCAAACCCTTTCATTTGATACCATAGAATTATATCTATGTTTGATACCCATATCATGACAGTGCACAAAAGAACCCTAGTCCGCCATCTTGTGTCGTCCGCCATATTGGATTTAGAATGACGTCACTTAGCTAACCGTGCATTATCATTCAAACTAAACGTGTAAGCAGAATTTCATCTTAATCGGTGAAGGATAAATGCTTTAAAATTTTTGACCCGAACACACATACATACATTGCAAGATAAATAAAAGCTTGTAATAAAAAAAACTGTTGAATCAAAAACTCTTTTCAGCCCCAAGGCCCCATCCCAAAATGCGTTTATTTTAAGGAGAAAATTATGATAGTTTCCCTCAAGATATAAAAGGGCTCTCTTCGACTGCCGACTCAAAATTAGGTCATGGATTCCATTTGGGGAGTATGGCATATCCCCGACTCCGACTATCCACAGATACTAAAGCTCAGAACATTTGAGAGTAACTTCGGATCTTCCGTAGATTGCATGATCGTGTCATCTTGTGTCACCTTGTCAGCAAGGGATGATAAAAAACCCTTGCTGTTTATAACTCACTTCCACATGGGCAGAGTTGTTTTTTTGTATAGTGCTCGCCAAACTTCTGGGCCGCCCTGAAGTTGGCTTTTCGATGCGCAAGGCACGAAAGGGTGCTGTTTTTACCCGACTGCCGAAGGAGGGTAATGTGTTTGTCAGTCTATGTATGTATGTTTGTTCCTATATGGCGTTTCAGAGACCAAATGTGTTGGCCGATTTTAATGATTCTTACGTCAGTCGATCGAGTGTCACTAACTACATTAAAATTGGACAATAGAAAAATGGCGGATTTTGGGCGCCATAATGTGTGGGCCCAATTTCTTTTCTTCCAGACCCATCGTGTGGGGTATCAAAATAAAGGGTTTTAAGAGGTGGTTTCAAATATATATTATACTTATATGTTTAAATGTACCTAATTCGAAAAAGAACTAACTAAAAAGTTAAAATAAAAAAGTTATATCGAAAAATCAAAAAAACCGACTGCTTCACCAGATTTTGGTCAGCCAGCCCAGGAACATGTATCCTCCGACTGCACAGCATGATTTTCTCCTTGTTTACGTCTTTTTAGTTCGCTTTTGAAGCAGTCGGGTTTTTTGATTTAACTTTTTTTTTGTATGAGATTTACTAGCGCAGCCATTGTAGCCAACTAACATCAGGGCGGCCAAGAAGTTTGGCGAGAACTATACTCCACATTTTTTTTAATTTGTACTGTGTAATAGGAGCGAGCCTTTTGCCATTAACCAGATTGAAATCCAAAAGCCGGGCTGCTACCGAGTTTTTTTCTGGTGTGACTCATTAGGTCCAAAATTTCGACCTATCTTTGCTGTTAAGGAAAACAGACGGAAAAACTTTCTAGTCATTACCTACGTAGTTAATTTCTTTATCAATTTTAGGAATAACACTTAAAACCACTTGCCTTAGTTTATAAATAGAGCCCATAGTTTCTTGTAGAGTATGTCAATCGATAACTATTAAGTAGGTGACTGGGTGTGAATACTTTAGTTTTTGGCTTACTTAGATAGTCTTTATCTAATGAAAGGTAAACTCAAGTGTTCTGTAATTGCTTTCAAGTTAAATGTTTATTCTATTTCGTGAGTCAACAAGCTTTGTAAGGCTGTAAATAAGTTGAATGGTAGAGCAGCCCTTTTTCAGGGTTTTGTTTTGTAACTTATGTGTACAAAAGAACCGGGATAATGCGCAAAAATGTTGGGCATCATTTTATTGTGCCTACTACTACACTCTTTGCGCTGTAGTATGGTGCAGGTGACAAATTCAGTAAAAAAAAAACTTTATTCAAAAAATCAAAAAATCCGACCGCAGGCGGAGGATACACCAGATTTTGGTCAGCCAGCCCGCGAATTTGTATCCTCCGCCTACACAGCATGATTTTTTCCTAGTTTACGACTTTTTAGTTTGCTTTTGAAGCAGTCGGGTTTTTTGATTTTTTTAATTAAGTTTTTTTATTTAAAACTTTTTAGTTAGTTTTTTTTCGAATTAGATACATTTAAACATATAAGTGTAATATATTTTTGAAATCACCTCTTAAAACCCTTTATTTTGATACCCCACACGATGGGTTTGGAAGGAAAAAAAAAACACACAATATGGCACCCAAAATCCGCCATTTTTCTATTGTCCAATTTTAATGTAGCCTATGACACTCGCAGGGATAAGACGCATCGATTGACGTATGAATCATCAAAATCGGCCAACGCGTTTGGTCTATGGAACGCCATATAGGAACAAACATACATACATACTTAAAAACATACATACACTGATAATAAACACATTACCTTCCTTCGGCAGTCGGGTAAAAAAACGCATTTTTTGTAGTTTAACGTCATACAGACAACTATGGTATATGGTATAACTATGGTATGACCTTAAACTACAAAAAAATCGTAAAAATGTTACTGAAACTGTCACCCGCACATTGCTACAGCGCAAGGAGTGTAAGAACTTGAACTCTCTGCCGGAATCTGTGTTTTCTGATAGCTATAATGGAATCGTAAGGAGAAAATTAAACTTCTTGGCTAGGCAAGCGTGTTCCATCGTCACCCTTATCATCGCTTACCGTCAGCTCTTAGTTAATGATAAACAAAATCTATACTAATATTATAAAGCGGGAAGATTTATATTTTCGTATATAACGAATAGGTAAACGTAAAAACTACTGGCCCGATTTCAAAAATTATTTCACGAGACCTTCTTACCTTACTTTTATCCATGTATTCCTACGGGAACGGGAACTTCGCGGGTGAAACCGCGAGGCGTTCGCAAGTAAATTATAAAATACCTAGGTACTCATTTTCAACGGAACAGCATAACATTGTTGATCATTTCCAGTGAGTGTCATCTTTTTACTTATGGAAATTGATAGCCTGTGATAATTAATAAAGAATATTATATTTATAAATAAATACATGAATTATTTTTACCAACCAAGAGCGTAAATCAAAAATTTCACGTGTCCAACTACAATCTGTAGATATAAAATAGAAAGGTTTGAACCCTTTTTTACTCCTTTAGGGGTAGAATTTGCAAAAAACAATTAATACATAAATTCTTTTTAACAACCAACAGCGTAAATCTAAAATTTCACGTGTTCGTCTTACAAACTGTAGAAATTGCATATAAACTTTCAACCACCTTTTTACCCCCTTACGGGTGGAATTTCGAAAAATCAATAAGTATATATATACTTTTTATCAATCAAGAGCGTAAATGTAAATTTTCACGTGTCCAATTTACAAACTGCAGAAAGTCCATACAAACTTTCAACCCCCCTTTTACTCCCTTAGGGCTGGAATTTCCAAAAATCCTTTCTTAGTGCGCACTTTCTTCACTTGAGAAATCTCCCTGCCATAATTATTTCATTTTTATACGTCAAGCGGTCTTCCATATTTCGTGATGTGTGACCTTTCGCTTTTATGAACCCCCACCGGAAAAAAGAGGGGTGTTATAAGTTTTACGTGTGCTGCTGTGTATCTGTGTGTCTGTATGTGGCATCATAGCGTCCAAACGGGTAAAACGATTTTGATTTAGTTTTTTTTTGTTTAAAAGGTGACTTTCGAGAGTGTTCTTAGCTATGTTTGAATAAAATCGGTTCGGCTATTCAAAAGTTATGGGCGTTTTACTGTTTGAATCGGGGTGTTCAATAGATTGCCGATCGAAGCTTATCTACTACGTACTAGATAAATTATGTAGCATGAAATAAAAATGTATCAAGGGTTTTGAAATTTTGAAATTTTACTTGTTATACAATAGATATACCTATCTGTTATTTTTAACCATTCAAGAATCATGATTGCTATTCTTAAAAATGGCGATGTTCTCGTGGGAATAAAACTGAAACAATGCAATAATAATATTTTGACGACTAAATGATACTTCTATTATGTGCACTTAAACATACTTTGAGTACATTGATGTGTATTTTTAAATAACAATGTCAGGCAAGTAGATACCAAATAATTGTTAAAAGACCAATTTTCAGTTGCGCTCAATGACGTTATTTAATTGCACGTAAACGTATGTAGCTAGTAACTCACACAGCGGATCTTTGTGTCTCTGAATTGGCTGCAAGACCCTGCTATTTTTGTGTCAATGTTGAAGATGAAGATAGCATTGTATAACTGTCTCTTTCACTCGCTTACGTTTGTCGCATCGTCCTATCTCGCTTACTCTATGCAGTATATACAATGTCTATGCAGGATAGCAATGTCTCTGTCGATAAAAAACTGTCTCTTGCGCAATGGTTGGCAGAGCCAACTTCAGAGACACAAAGATGCGCTGTGACTATTATACTTTATTGTATTTTTTTGAAATTATTTGTAATAATTAGACAAATGGCTAGTTTAAAAAAAAATGCAAGGATGGCGTTCTGTAGTTCTTTGCGTTGTAGTTTGTCACCTAAAATTACAAATTTAATTACCTATACTTAACTAGGTGTTTTGCTGTCGCCTGTCCCACAATTGTCTGTCAGTCATTAACATTTGTAAACGACTGTGTAAAACCTGTATCTATGTATCAGTATTTCAATTACTAGAATATATTATTATACCTACCTATGCTTACTACTTAGCAAATTCTATTTAGCGCAAGGTCCTTTATTTCAGTGCCGTGTTCGTGTTGAAAACCAATCAAATATCAATTTGTCTACGTTACCAGTAAAAGGGAACCAACACTCGTAATGTCCTAGCAAACGAAAATTATAGTTTAACTAGCTTTTCACCGTGTCTTCGCTCCCGTGGTGTATATTACAGGAATCGTGCATTTTCCGGGCAACTCATGAAACATGAAACTCTAACTCAAGAATCGTGTACCTTTCTCCAAGTGAGAGAATTTGTAATAAATATTTCTAGATATGCTCTTACAAACAAACAGGCAAATTAGTTATATTTATACAATATTAATTATTGACTTACATGCACTAAGTGCTCGTTCACACAGAGGTCCGTTTTACAGGTCCAATTTAACGTATACGTTTTTATTCGGCAATGGCGTAGGTGAACGAGTTCACACATAAAATACTGAGACGTTTTATCGGACGTCCATCCTTCTAGAAAGTTGGTTGGTGTGACCATTACCACCAGTAGCAACGGATTTGTTTAAACGGTACCTACTGTCTCAGATCAAATAAAAAGTCAAGATGGAACGTTGCAAACAACAAAGTGAAGCCGGTTCAAACTATGCCTTGCCGTTTATATACACAATTACACGCGCACACGTACAACGAAACTACCCTTTAGCTTTTTAGTTGAGCTTTATTATTTGATCTGTGAGCTCGAATGACAAGCTAAGGCGTAATTTCGTTGTACGTGAGTGCGTGTAATTGTGTATTTGTACGACAGGGCATAGTTTGAACCGGCGTCACTTTGTTGTTTACAACGTTCCATCTTGACTTTTATTTGATCTGAGCCTACTGTAAATACGGTGTGAACATCACCTCCAGTTGCAACGGATCCGTTAAAAACGATCCTGGAAATACAGATGTTCTGTGTGATAAGTTCACACAGAACATCTGTATTTCCAGGATCGTTTTTAACGGCCTAATCCGACCCCCTAAGACCTAAACCGACTCAATCCGCTGAATTTTTGCATCACGGAAGTCATCAGAAAATCTTGCAATATAAAGGTCGAATCTATCTATAGTCCTGCCATGACCTACCGTATGGCAACAGCCAGTCAAATTGTAATATATTCGCAATATGTCACGCTGGGCCATACCGCCAAACTCAAGGTAGAGGGGGGCCCAAGGTCCCCTCTATGTCCCCCATTACGTCTCGTCTGGTGACTGGTGCCACGGTTAAAAAATTGGTAATGTTTTGGGTGATATCTAGATGGAAATTGGTTAAGGGGAGTTAGACACAGTGACATTGTTTCAGCGAGAACGATAAAGTCCAAAATGTTAGGATTGACCACATTTCGGTAATGCCTGTCAATGCCAATCAATTTTGGTTTTGACAAACGATATCGGATGGACTGTCACTTTTAGGGGCTTGGTCTGTCTGCTTCGTTTGTGGACTCATAGGTATAAAATACTTAGTTGTTGGTAGGTTTCATCATCTTCCTGCCCTTGTCCCATGTAACTTGGAGTCGGCGCAACACGTTTTCTTCTTCCATATCGTCCTGTCATGTGTCTTTCTTTTCTTTCTTTCTCTCCATCCATCCACATTTATATTCATAACTCTTTTAGTAACAAGCGTTTCATCCCTCCTCATCACATGACCATACCAGGACAAACGGTTTCCCTTCAAAGTTTCTGTCATTGGCGCCACTTTCAAACTTCCTCTAATATACTCATTTCTCACTTTGTCCACTCTCGTCACGCCGCACATCCATCTCAACATTCCTCTTCTCTGCTACATGCAATCTTTTTCATCCGACACACACACCAACACACACAGCTCAACATTCTGATCCATACAGTATGACAGGTCTAATCACGGACTTGTAGATTAGGTAGGTTTCAAAATACATATTGTGGGATGTGGAAAGAATACGTATCAGCATAGGCCTACTTACATGGACCAAGAACCACTACGTTTATTGTCTCATCTTTATAACAGAATATAAAGATTGTTCAGTCAGTAAGGTTGTGACAGAACTGACTTTCTGAAACAATGCAATGCATGTACGCCGGATGTATCGTGATTGAATGTTGTATTAACCTAGGGTCTTATCAAGACGAAAACAATAAAATGTTGATGATGATAAACGAAAAACAAAAGACTTTTAACTTTAATTAAAGGTAGATCGGTTTTAGCGATAAGGCCGTCCTCCTTTGTCCATCGAAATTATTTTCTGTACAATTAAGAACATGGTATTGTTTCAAACAGAACACGTGTTCTGTAAGTAGTTAACTATGCACATATAAATTAAGTGCAAAACCAGTCTTTGTGTAGGTAGTTCAGGCTTCAGAAACTATTAAAATGATTAAAAGGAAATAAGGCCAGAGAACACCGACTGAATTTCCAAGTCATAATTCGAGGTTTGGCTCTCGTCTATTTCCCCCTCCAATATTGGACCAATTTAAAAGATATTTCATAAATTGGAAAGGTAAGATATATACTATGCTCCTATGTTTTCCTTTATATTTGTCAAATTTGTACACCAAGCCTCTGTAAACAGCGCAATTTTGAGAATATTTTGAGGGTTCTAGTGCTTCTAAAGATAGTGTATCATAAAAAGAAAGACATAGGGGCATAGTACATATCTTTAATTTTCATTTTATGAAATATGTTTAAATTGGTCCAATATTGGCAGGAGGAAATAGGCGAGAGCCAAACCTCAAATTATACCTTTTTACTTAGGCAATTCTTTCAGGTAGAAACAATATTTCACACAAGATAATTCAATAATCAAAGTATCTTTCAATACTTTCATTGTCACATTTTCCGGCCATTATTCCCTTTCATGGCACAACAGGGTAAGGTCCCTTACCCTGACTATTTCATGCAAATTCAGTACATTTTCATGTGAATACCTCGTATTCTTTGTACAGTGATAGCTTCGTTAAAAGCAGCATTGATCAGCTCTCGTTCCGGTGCTGATTCCATCTAATCAAGTGTATTGTCCTTCAACCTTCGGTCTGCAGGAACTGGGGCGTGACCAGATCAATGCGTTGTTTTGCTAAGCTCCCGACAGTGCGTCGCCGTTTTCAGTGAAGATCTACTTAGGTGCTGTTTCGTGTGAAGATTTTTAAGGTCCAATTGTGGTAATAACTTTCATTGTTAATTTGTTTTGGATTGTTCTTTTTTCAACGGGATAAGGAAGTAGAAAGACATTGAGGCAGCATTTCAGAAATGATTTTCTTTACCATTTCCCCAATCCTCATAAAAAAGGTGTCTCTGTGTATTTTTGTTGGAGTAGGTTTTGTTAGGTACTTATTTTCTTTACATACGTTCTTCTCTTGCGGTTAGTTGACCGCATGTCATATGCACTCAAGATGTTTAGAGATTAAAACAGTCAGGTAGAAATATCGACCTTTGGAAACGTCTCTTCAGAAACCTGCAGCCTTGTATCGGTGCATAACTATACCTGTAAGTAATTAACAGTTTATGTAGTTTTATTTCAAGTACCTACTAAGATAAATATAACCGCAAAAACTGATGACAAATACTGATGACATTCAGATTAATTGTAGGTACCTAGATCAGAAATGATAAAACAAAGAGGCAACTGGTCATAAAAACGACATAAAAAAATACTTTTAAAGGATTAAAACAATAAGCAGATGCGCCACTTTGACATATAAATAGTACCTAAATTAAAACACAGTAATCATAATTGTATAAAAACATAGGTAGAGTCAATTCTCACGTTTAATAATATAGGTATCTAATATCAATTATATCTTTTACAATAGGGCAAATATCATTGCAATAGGGTAATTGATAAAAAAATATCTATTTAGTCCGTCAGTTAGATAACCTAAAAATATCGAACACGTACTAAACAAAATATTACTATTGACGATACAGTGCGTTGAAATATCGTGTGACGTCACGGTGTGCTACACTTTATACTGACAAAGTGACGTCACAAGCCCCCACTCCTGAACTTTGATGCGCTTTATCTTTGTCAATTGTTATTGGGCGCACGGTTGGCGCAGTGGTTGAGTGATTGACTGCTGCGCTGCGTGTCGCGGGTTCGGTTCCCGCACGGAACAAATATTTGTATGACCTACAGATAGTTGTTCCGGCTCTGGGTGTTGTGTATGTGAGTTTATATGTTTGTAAACGCACCCACGATACAGGAAGAAATTCCTAGTGTGGGGCAATGTTTTTTTAAAGAGAGAGAGAATTGTTATTTATTTGATAAAGCAAAAAATACAGGTCCGATATTATGTGATAATCTTACTGACGGATTAATTAGAATTATCATTTTTCTACCCAGAAAACATCCCTTGCAGACATTTCTGTCGAAGATACATAAATCTGGGCACGCGCTGAAATCCTGCAAGGACTGGTATGATGACGCATTGACTGACATTAATCTACTTCCGCGACTCCATCTGACTTTTTGTTGACTGACACTCAAGCTAACAATACTTTCACTTTAATCAAGTGTACAATAACTGATCGGAACATAACATAATTTAAGGTAGAGTCTGGCAAACGAAAGTAGAAACTTAAAAAGCGCGGCAAATTTAAAAAATCTCGGCATAGCAACCCCAAAACTAGTATGAAATACTTGGAATAACCTAATTTGATACTTTAGAATAAATAATAAATAATTCTAAAGTATCAAATTAGGTTATGCCAAGTATTTCATACTAGTTTTGGGGTTGCTATACCGAGATTTTTTAAATTTGCCGCGCTTTTTCAGTCTCTACTTTCGTTTGCCAGACTCTAACATAAATGTTAGCTTGGTTGGTTGCTTGACATAAATTAATAAATAGTAAACTTGAACTGAAGTCTGGCAACCATTCTTGAGGGGTATCGTGTTACCCGGTAGGCTTATTTGGTGGTCAGATAGGCAGTATCTCCGTGTTAAATACTGGTACCTACTCAGCTGTATCCGGTTAGAAGATCAGACAGCCCCAAAATATTTCCGAAAACGTGAGGCAAGCGGATGATGTTCCTGGTAAACTTGCAATAAATGAATATGAGCCTTAACAGAACCATCAACACTTGGGTATGGGTAGAAGATCAGCCAGCCCAAAAATAGTTCCGAAAACGTGAGGCAAGCGGATGATGTTCCTGGTAAACTTGCAATAAATGAATATGAACTTTTACAGAACCATAACCAGTCCACTTGGGTATCGAGGCTTTGTCTAGTTTAGCTTGTTTAGCAATCACAGTTTCTTTCGCAAATTAACGCTAATTTTATACGGTCTTGATATTTGCATGTCTGATTTTTTGTGTTATAAAAGTTAATAACCACTAAAATACCAAACCCAGACACACTTTTTTAAAAGTCAACATTTTGTATTTGCAGCCAGAGCTGATTGGTCAGTATAAGCTTATAATGTTCCCACTCACACTTTCCCACACAGACGTAGTCCTCTCTATAAAAGAGACGTTTCTCAACTATAGCAAACATGTGTAGTTATTTTCCACAATTGGATAATCAAATCAACTAATATTGGTATTGACAGAACCACGATTAACTGGTGCCAACTGGCACTTGTTAATAGTGGTCTTTGACCCCAAGTTTTCGCAGTCGGTAGGACCTTGAGGGTTCAAGGGTAGATTTTGCACCAATCTGGTGAAGATATCTTAACGCAATGGCTGAACAGTTTGGACATGGAACTGTATAGCAGCAAACTATGACTGACCGGTTCGAACCGACCTTATGCGCTTGCACCGAAGCGACGGTGCCGTGGAAATAGCGAAGTATTGGGCTAAATTTTGATGAGCCATCGGCAGGAAGAAGATTGGTGATGACGAAATAGATGACCATAGTTAGGATACTTAGTTACCAACGCGATGGTACCAATTGCTGTGAGGCCGCACTGCAATAATGATTCAGGAAATAATAAACTGAAATCAAAAATCATTATGTTACTTATTTATTTTTATTGCAGCGTAATTACTGTAGTTACTGCTTATCCACTTATTTGTTGTGGGTAACCATGATGGGTGGTTGGAAGAGGAAGGTACCTGTAGGTATGTAGTAAGTATTGGGTAAAGGGCAGACCAAGATTATTTTCATTATAATTACGAGTACATCACATATTCGTTGTGAAATGGTTTATTATTATATAGGTTTTTTAATAGTACTAGATAAAGTAGTAACTGTTAAGAAATCATCATCATCATCTGCCAAGCCTCGACTTGACTAGATGCAGCTGCTATGACTGCCTCTGTCTATAAGACTGGTTGACTGGTTGTCAGGCTACGTAATAAAGATTCCTCAGAAAAAGCAGCTTGCCAATTACCCTTTTCTTATTTCTCGTAGGCCCTATGTTCGACAGTTGCGTAACCCGACGCAAATCTTCATTTACAAATCAATGTCGTGTGTGAGTCTTGTGAGAAACAAAAACAATACAGCTTTATAATTATGTAAACGAGTGCCTTGCAGAGTCGCTCTTTTATGTAGGCTCCCTCACCACAGAGCACGGAGGCGACTAGAGACGGCAGCAAGATTGCTTTTCCACCAAAGTCCAGTGATGTACGAGGTAAAAGGGATTGTCCCCTTTTACCTCGTACATCTCCTGAAAGGGTCCATATTGGCTCACCTAAAGTTCTTTACCCGAAATTGTTCTTCCTAACGATTTGTAATCCGAATGATCACTCTTCCTAAAAATTTTCATCCTAAAGTTTTCATTCATACTATTTGTAGTGCTACCGGCGATGTTCATAACACTCGTGTTTCCGAAAGTTGTAATTAATAATATCATTAATGTAAATATATTTAAACTCCTACTGTTTTTTATCATAACGCTTTTATCCCTAAACATAATTACCATAATATTTTCACTCATACTCAGAAAGAAACATTTACCGAGTGTAATAAAAAATATATTTGGGTAGAAGATAAGAAGATGATATTTATAGTTTTAATTTGAGGGATGATTATTATTTGGGGTATGCTTTACATAACGTACTGAGTTGTGTCTATTGTTAAGTTCATGTCGGTGTATTATCATTACGTGCATGTTTGTGTTAATGCTTTATTAATATAGAGAAAAATCATTTAAAACCAGTCGCGGAGGATTAAAATTAGACGTACATGGATTTACATATGAAAATACCGAATAACAGTGGATAAAAAATATTGGGCGTGTGAATTAAGAAGCAACAAAAAGTATAAGTGTAAGGTTAAAATTTCGATTATATGCCGTTGATTTTTGGCGCGGATAGGGTAGAGGGGGGATGGGGGGAGGTTTGGCTACCCCTCAGTACCACACCAACCACTCGGAGCCCTATAGTTATGGAGATATTCATGGTTAAAGTTTTCAGGTTAGAATAAAAAATTCCATAAATGTCCATCGATTTAAGGGGCGCGAAAGGGGATAAGAGAAAGGAGGGTAGAGGGGCAACCTCACTGTACCATCCCAACCCCACGGAACCCCATGGTTATGGAAGATTTAAGCAACTAAGTCGACGGAGCCCCGATGCGCGGCGCTCCTATTTCTGTCTGCAGGGTCTAAAGTAACCTAACATGAAGGAGATGACGGGAGCTGCGTTCGCTCGCTTTGCTCGCTCACTTCAGCTTCCGTCATCTCCTTCGAACCTAACCTATCCGTGTCGGGGTGCCCTAAGTTCCCGAGCTCGCTTCGCTCGCTCTTGGACTTTTTCTCATTTTTTTACCTCACGAAAAACATACAAAAAAACATAACATTGCCGAGTCTTGAAATTTTTTATAAAGCTTTCTATTTATGAGTACTACCTACAAAAATAAAATGAACTTCCAAATCAACGGCAAATATGATAGAATTGAATATATATTTAATTTTAAAGCAAAATACTCCAATAAAAGTGATTATTTGAAAGCTATAGCCGCTAATATTAAACTAATTTAATTGAAATGTGTATATGAAAACATGTATTTATTTGACTACTTGTACCATGGTACCTGTTATTCTTATATGTTATACATGTTATGTGAAAATAAAGTTACGCAAAATTTATGTTTAAAATACTGTTTATTATGAATAAAAAGAAATCTAAACAAAAAAGATATGACTTTGAATAATAGTGTAAAAGATAGTTATGTTGAGAAAATATAGGAAAACAAATAAAAGTATAATAAATGTTTATTGCTACTGACATTATGAAGTTGAATGCTTCTGAATTATGAACATTAGATACAGCGTAGTTAGGAATTGTGATTGTTAGGATGAAAAATGTTAGGAAGAACATTTTCGGATTTCCAATTATCGGAGTTGAAAATTTAGGTGAACTTTGGCGCACCCCTCCTGAAATCTCATATAAAAAAAAAACAAGTTGCCGACGAATTGAGGACTGGTCTCTACCGCAAGTGTGGTATTTAAGTATTACATTTTAATAGGGGGACTGGAAGCTATTGATTTGAAGAAGGTAATGAATTAAGATTAAGATAAAGTTTTTTTATTATTAAGCGTCTAAAAATTTGTTTCAAGAGCTTCAGAAACAGCAGTCCATCCTCTGCAAGGCGGTACACTTGGTCCCAGCGTTTAGCGTGGAATATTATGACTGTTTCTTCGGCATATGATAGATATTATTTCTTCTTCGATAAGTGGTATATTTAAGATGTAATTCATAAAAAAGCTGAAGAGTGTCGGACCGAGTGTACTGCCCTGTGGAATTCCAAAATTGATGGGAAGCAGTTCATTGCGTGGTCTACCTTGACTAGTTGTTTGTGTTTAGATTGGTATTTCGTGAACCAGTCAAGTATCCAGTTAGTCCCTCGTATTCCTGAACATTGTAGTTTTATCAAGAGAAGGTCAATTGAGATTGTGTCAAAGGCCTTAACTAGATCTAAGTAAACTCCTATATACTTCTCCATTTTAAGTGAAAGCAGCTACCGAGTTGGTGAGCAATGTGGCTGCGTCTTCAGTTGATCTTCCTCAACGAAATCCAAGCTGGCGCGGTGAGAGGATGCTTAACGATACCGTGAAACGATGTGTGACACAGTGGTACGAGGATGCGTAGCGGACTCTTCTTACCTTTATTCTTTGCTAGCGTCCCTCGTAAATATGCCTCGCTTGCCTCCCTCACATCAATCTCGTTGTTTTATATCTAGAAACTACAAACACTTTACTCCGACAGTCCTTTTGCACTAGAGCTGCGAAGACAGCAAAAGAAGGGATCCCGTTAGTCACTTTTTCCCTCGCGCACTCCGAATAACACCCTGATAATAAAAAATGGCGGTGTGTGCGCTGAAAATGCGTTGAGCACACAAATCTGTAATTCTTAGCCGTCAGATTATATAAGTCGTTTGTGTCGTAGTGCGAGAAAACGGTGTAAGAACACGCGCGCTTGGTTGGTATGAAGTGTTGACGATGCCGCCTCTAGCCGTGGCCGCTGAGGCATTTCCGTGCTCTGTAGGGCTCACTTAATGACCGTCATTGTCGGTTGGCGGACTTTGACAATGTGTGTGAAGACAACCTTTGGCTGCTGGTGCGTAATCTTTCATGACATAAAGTTATGTATTTGTGTCTTTGAGACACAGTTTCGTGCTTGCTTGTGCGTAGGTAATGTATAGAGTAGGCTTACAGATGCGGAATAACCCGAGTCCTAATCTATACTATTTTAAAAACCTTTAGTGCAATCTAGGATTATTGCCTCTTCTGAGAGTTTTTCCCTTTAAAACATGCAGTGGGTATTTATTAATTGACATATTCTCTCTCTCAGTCCTGACGTTGAGATATCTACCTAAACTAAAGATAATCAGATAGGTTAACATCGTTTCTACCTTACCTAGACAAAACATATCTACCTACTCTTAAGCGCTTAAGACATGCTAAATGCAACGTTAAGTGCGACGTCCTGTCCACCGTCCAGTCTCAATGTTGCAAGGCCCAAATGTCTGACTTTGCAGCGTGGATAGGTTATCAGAAGACGTCTTTTAAGGCACTTACACCTCTGCCTTAAAATCACTTGTCATGCATGAACCAAGTAGGTAAATATTTTAATACGACAAACTTTAGTGATTATTTATTTACAACCAGGACTACCCACGTAAACGCCCCCAATATCAAACAAACTGTTTGGTTTTCCTGTACAGCATACCCAAATAAGAAAGATACATACAATGCCAAATCACATAAACAGACTCATCATAAAGATTGAACAACCAGCGCAGTCGCATCGCATGTTGCAATAAGAAAACAAGTGTTACGAGGACAAAAAACAACTTGAGAGAGATTACAAACCAGTTGAATATCCTTAAAAATAACAAATGTGGGGGCAGACGTGTTTCCGTTTTTTATCGTCATTTTTATACATAGGTAAAACGTGTTATGGTTGACCTAGAACAAGGCTTTGATTTGCAGCTAAGATCATCTCAAGGAGACTCGTTCTTGAATCTCATTTTAAACAGGACTGAGTGCGGTTCGACACTGAATTCAACTGAATTTAAGTTTTAAATTCTATCCGAATTGGAAATATTACTACGGCCACAGATAATATAATACTAGCATACTACGGCTACAATTCGGACCGACATTTCTCGGATTCGTGTCGGATGCAAATACAATGCGGAACCGTTCTGAGCATCGTTTTCGGGTGTGAATGGACAGGCGTGGTCCTCTAAGTTTAGAAATAAGAACTTAAGTATTTTATTTTACAGTTTTAGGAAAACTTACAGCTAAACAATTTAACACAAATGAGAGTAACAAAAATAAGGCCAATTAAAAGTTTACGCAGATAAAAGAGAGCATATAAACAAAACAAATTGAGAAAGTAGACAGTGTTATAAGTAAAAACAATAAAATATTTAAAAAGAAAATGATTTAAAAACAACCGAATTGAGAACATCCTCCTTTTTTGAAGTCAGTAAAAAACGTGACTCAAACAGCGTGAATTTTCAAAGAAGAGATTATAAAGAGTCCTTTTTAATTTTGAATGCTAGTTATGATTCTTCTGCTTCATCGATGTTGATGCCCCGGCAGATCGCTTTATATTATGTATCCCATGTAAATAGGGTTAACAAGCTAAACTCCTCGAATAGGTATCTAACACTGTTCCCAACCGTAACCCAAGAATCGAACCCGAATAAACCGTTCCCGCAGCCTTATTGCGTAATTAATTAGGCAAGGCGAAGGGTTTTGACGCCATCAATCGATCAATCACACCTAAGGCTAAGCCCTCGCCTCTGGTGCTTGAGGTCGTGGGTTCAAATTCGTCAATCAATGTGACTTTTTAACCGACTTCGCAAAAAGGAGGAGGTTTTCAATTCGATTGTATTTTTTTTTTTTTATTTGTTTTACCTCAGAACTTTTTATTGGGTGAACCGATTTTCATGATTCTTTTTTTATTTGAACGCAGGTGCTTGTCATGTGGTCCAATTTAATTTTCATCCAGACCTGATGAAGAACTTCGGAGATATACATCAGAACTCTTCAACAAATGACGGCAAATCACTCGGGATAGGTGCAATCGCATGTCTGTTTATTGTTTACGCCATTTCATAACATAACATCACACTGGTACGCTCTAAAGGGGTACGCAGATGTGAAAAGTTTACCCTGATATACTCTCATTACACCGGTTTTGTTTAAGTTTCATGGTATGGGCTTAATCTATTCTGGCTTCACTTTGAGCATTATAGGGGTTCTATAGGCTATATAGGCATTTATAGCCTATAGAACTGGTCCATTATGTACCGCAGCTAAAAAGAGAAAAATAAAAAACTTTTTACGATAATTACAACCGATTTAAAAAAAAAAAAAGTTAATATAAGTCAGAAATAGCCAAGTCAGGGGCATGTGGGGTTCCCATAGCCAGATTAATTAACTCTGACATCAGAGGTAGCCACAACCTCAGACGAATCGATCGAGAAGCATACCAACAAATCAACAATACGAAACTAAAGGTTTTGTAATAGGCCCGAGCAACACCACATATAAGTATATGCATCATAAAGCTGACGTATTTCCTATGCCAGATTTAGACAAGGGTCAAGCCACTATGACGTCCAACGCATATTAAATTGTTAACCAGTTAGGTAACGATAGCCTACCTCGTTTTAATTCAAATGGCTATAGATTGGGCGTTTGATGGCTATTGAGTAATAATAACAGGATTAACTCATTAATAATAATAATAATCTTTATTTCTCCATAAATGCATTACATTATTTTGATCTAAAGATTGCTTAAGCTAGTGCTCCAGAGTGAAAAACCCTGACTTCTAAACTAGGTTTATATACCTGTATCGTAGAAATCAGTGTCCCTTCAGAGTGGTATGCTTACAGAAAAATAGGACACACTTTATACACAACTAGCTGTTCCCCGCGGCTTCGTTCCCGTGGGCCACTCCACAGGACCCGTTTTCGGGATTAAAAATAGCCTATGTCACTCAGGAATAATGGAGCTTTCTATTGGTGAAAGAATTTTTAAAATCGGTCCAGTAGTTTCGGAGCCTATTCGGTACAAACAAACAAACAAACAAAAACATCTTTACACTTTATAATATTGGTATAGATAATCCATTAGGGCCAGTTCAAGAGAAACAAAATAATAATAAAAAAAAAACATTAAATGAAAGTGTAGTTTATGTAACTAGTATATTTGTCTGGCGATTATGTGTGTTTGTGTGTTTGAGAGTGTGTGTATACGGTGTATGTTTGAGAAAGAGTGTGTGTGACTGTGAGTGTAAGTATGAGTGAGTGTTTGAGCTTATGCGATAGTATAATATGTAATTTAACTTTTATAGTAAACCTCCATTATCCATTTATATAACCAAAATTATAATAATTTGTTTCAATACAATTTTATTGAACAGATGGGCACAGAAAAAATTACTTCCAGCAACAGTCATTGATCTGACAACCAACAGTCACCGCCAGATATCATAACAATAAAAGTCGTTACCACCTATCTACCAATGTATTCCAATATTTCAAAACGATACGAAAAATGTAAAGGCAGTGTCGCTAACACGATCAAAACAAACGTATCGCGGTAAGGGCCTTTAACCCTTTCACCTGGCATTCAGTAATGAGTTAATATCTCATAAACGCGTGGATCGATTTACATGATTATGCCGATATAAATGGTTCTACGCCTATACCCAAATGAAATTTGAGAACAAAATTATATCATAAAACCAAAAACCTTGTTTTCGGCACTAACACTGTGTAAAATGCTGGCTATACGAGTTTATAATGTATGTTAAATGTACATGCATTTATCTTAGTAAGTACTTTAAAACTATACTTACTATGTGTGACGAACCGACGATTCTGAAATAACTATCGTTCAAGTGGTTGTTTACTATTCAGATACTAAAGATAACAACTCCTTGTCTTTTATTAAGTTTGTTTTATTTACAGCACAAATTCCCCCACTTGATGTGTAACAGTTTTTGTTAAGAATTTCTGTTTGTCAGTCAATTGAAGTTCATTATGATGATAAAATTATTACAATGTTTTCACTGGGATTCCCATTACAATGATTAACAATTATACCTACCTATCTAATAATTTCCCAACTTATTAAGAAACTCATTAATAACTACTGCATTGCACAATGTCCGTTTCGATATTTGCAAGGGCGACTGCTAAGTCTTCGGTTCGACCAAGCTATTTGATTTTCTAGGAGGAAATTTTCAGGAGAAGAATGGATCTCTATTTTTGCTAATGATATTGGCTAGCCATAACCAAAGAGTAAATTAATAACTTATATTTACAGCCCCTCATGACAACTGGTGAAGTGTGGATGCAGGATGAACTAAACGCTTCTGCTGCTTTACTGCTTATTATGGGCACAGATCTTAGATAAAGTACCATCTAAGGTCATTACATATAAAATTGGCGTTTTATAAGGGAGGAACGTAAAGTCGTTTTTTTTTAATAATTATATTTATTTAATCAAAGTATGTACCATTGCTATTTACGCACTTTTGACATCTTATAGGTAGTTCATTGATCCCTTTACTAAAAATCCATTCGGACGGGAATCAATAAAATCTTTGAAGACGCTTTGGACTGCCCCATCGGAGTTGAAGTTTTCCCCTTGCAAGAAGTTATCCAAATTTAGAAAAAAAATGTAAACTGTTGGAGCAAGGTCCGGGGAGTACGGTGCGGATGTCTTAGACATTCCAATTGAGCTCCTCTGATTTGGTAGCCGTCTGTTGTGCAGTGTGTGGTCTAGCATTGTCCTGAAGCAGCAGTGTAGTGAACGACACCGGCACTAGTCCACCAAACGCTCACAAGTAATTTTTTTTTGTCAATTTTCGCTTGGGGCAGGATTTGGCTGGTTCGCCAGGGTACAGCCATTGCGATGAGCGTTTCCGATTATTGTACAGGCAGCCTAATTGTGTAAGCCCAAAAACACACACAAAAAGTTGAATAAAGATTCAACTTTTTTGTGTATGTCTGTGTTTTTGGGAAAGAACCAGATTGTTTCCTTTGCCGAATTCACTTACGCAATTAGGCTGGATCCACTTTTCATCACAGGTAATGATTCGATTTAAAATCCCTTCATTATTGTGCCGGTTGCGTAATGTAACGCAGCAGTCGACGCGCGTTTGTCTGTTTGCTGCACTCAATTCATGAGATACCCACCTTTCAAGCTTTTTCATCTTCCCAATTTGCTTCAAGTGGATTAAAACAGTTTTATCACTAACACCGCCGCCTGCAGCTAACTCGGACGTGGTTTGCGATGGATCCGCTTCCACAATAGCCTTCAATTCTTCATTATCATCTTTGGTCTCCGGCCGTCCACAGGGCTTGTTCTGCAGGTCGAAATTTCCAGAAAGAAAACGTTGGAACCAAAAACGCACTGTGTTTTCTTTTGCGACACCGTCGCCATACACATCATTAATCCTTCGAGCCGTTTCTGCAGCACTGGTGCCACCATTAATGTATTAATAAGAGGAAGATACGTTACGCGCTAACATGGCGATCAGAAAACCTGGGTTCGACGCACGATTACATGCACCGAAACTCACACATCTGTGTTCAGTGTCATCACCAGTCCCAAACCTACAGTAACCGATAGACAAGGACAGAGATATGAGACGGCGCTGTAGTGCAAGCGAAATCGCGCTAGCCGCCGAATGTTGGCCGAATCACCGAATGTTTACTATTATGAATGAAATGACATTGCAATATTTGCGTATCATGTCTCTCACGCATGTTTGTAATATCTATCTCGCTCTCACAAATATGGCGAAGCAAACATTAAATATTATTGTAATTTTCAACAATGTAATCAATGAGCTGTGTGATCAACAATGTGCCGTGCGCGACTGAGTACCCGCTACGGGCATTCACTTAGATTAGTAGGACCAAGCGCTGGGAGCAGTCCCGTATCTTCCTCTTTTTAATACATCAATGGGTGCCACGATGGAACTCGTACTCGTAAAGAACGCGATATTTCGAGTTTTCCATTTTGTAAACTGACTGGCGCAAAGAAAAAACAAAAGAGGAAAAACAAATGAATTACGGTTTTCCAAACACAAAAGCTGTATAAATTTAAAATTGGAATTCCAAACCAAAGAGGAGATATTTGAGATCAAAGTGGCCAGTACGACAAAACGCCAATTTCATAGGTAAGGAAGGAGGTAGTAATACTAGCATACTATTGGGGGAAGAGTTCCGATAACTCTTCATAACACTTTTCCAGCTCATTTCTAACGGCAAAATTCGATATGCCGACTATAATCAGGAATGAATCTAAATTAGTATAAACAACAAATTGTGTTTTGTAGAAGGTAATTTAAAATATTGACTAATCATATAGTCAACGATTTCTCTTAATTTTTCCTTGAATAAACAGGTATGCAAAACACCTAGACAGCACGAGGCCTGCCTAGCGCTTAGTCATTGATCAATTTTTTGCTAGTCGTTAGATATTCTGTTTCAATAAATAAAATCAACATCCTTATATTCACATTTCAAAAATCTTTTAATAGCCAAAATGCAATATCTGTTTCGCTGATTGAATACCAAAAAATATCGTGAAATAGAATTATTTAAATTTCTTGTTTTGGGTTTCTCAATATTTTTCCATTTTCGAAAATACCTGTTTCGTTGATTGATTATTAACATATTTTTTTTTATTGTACGCAATATACCCGCTTGGTCGTGGAGTTGCGGCAACCAGCCCGTTTTAACCTATTTTAATTCCTTCTGTTCTTGGGACTCGGAAAAGAAAACCAACAACTACCTTAGGTATATCATTTTTATTTCAATAAACTTACATAGTTCAATATCACAATTATTATAATAACTTATACACTAATATTCTTCTCCATTTTGGCGAAGAATATTTATTTCTCCAAGGGTGCGTAGTTGAGAAGCTTCTCGATGAGGTCGACGTGTCCCAGCAGCATTCTTCTGCAGCAGTATCTCTTCAAGCCGAGAGCGTCAAGGGCGTCACTGGAAAAATAAACAAATGAAGGTTTAATATGAAACAGAAGATAATAAGACGTGTAATCTATACTTAATATTATAAAGCTGAAGAGTTTGTTTGTTTGAACGCGCTAATCTCAGGAAGTACTGGTTGGAATTGAAAAAATATTTTTGTGTTGGATAGTCCATTTATCGAGAAAGGTTATAGCATATATAACATCACGCTACGAGCAATAGGAGCGGAGCATAAATGAAAAAAAAAAGTTGCAAAAACGGGTCAGAATTGTTCCTTTTTGAGAGCTTCCGTTGCGTGCGCTGCGTAAACGGTTTAAGTTACGCAACAATCATGTATGTAGGGTAGGGTTGGTAGGTAGCCAGTTGACGGGAGAGAAGCCGCGTGGGACTGCTAGTTTACTATACTGGTGTTCAGCTACATTAGTTAGATACACTGGTAGCTAATCCTATGTTTTCTAGTAATAACTAAACTTCGGATGAAATCAGGGGCGTAGCTACCGCCGTATCTGCCGTATCAATTATACGGGGCCCCCGGGCCACGGGGCCCCCAACGTGCGTAAATTAAAATTACAACTGATAAAAAATTACCTAAGAACTTCGATGGGACATGAACGCCTGTCAGATCTGTCTCTATTTTGTCCATAGAGGCAGAAACTTTAGAAAAACTAAAGTCATCATCAGCTATAAAAGATTTAATAAATCAGTTTGCCGAAAAAGGGCAAGGAGAGTGCATATTCAATTTGAATTGTTTGTAAACATTTTGGAAAAGGTGACAGATAGATAATTATGATGAATAAATATTTATTTTAATATTATGCAATAATTTTTTTGTCTTTTGTGAGAAATCACGCTTCATAAGGGCCCCCAAACAATTTTTTATACTGGGCCCCGCCTAGGGACGCTACGCCACTGGATGAAATGATGATGATGATGAAGATATTCCCCAAGGAGTTAGGCGGAGGTCACACATATTTCACACACATTTCTCCAATTATAGGTTTTATTCCGGGGTGACCATAAGCTCTTAGAGCAAGTTTATTTTGACTGTCCATAAGGGACAGATGCAAGAACGGATTTAAGGGGGGGCACGGGGGCAAGTGCCCCCCCAGACGCTATTTTGTGTACTGTGGAGATTCCATCACAGTACCTACATACTTAAAAGCAAATCAAATTATCAGAGTGGTTAAAATATATGAATAAAATAACAGAAGGAACATGAGTGAAACTCTTGTCTTTCATAAACCTTCCGATGCATACTTGAACTCGTTACACTTATAATTACGTTATACTTCAAGTTTATTTCTAACAGTTTTATTGTTGATTTTTTTGCCCGTCCGCCCCTTGTGCCCCTCCCAGAGAAAAATCCTGGGTCCGCCCTTGGACAGATGTATATGACTTGTATACATATGTCCCTTTTACACAGTCGAACCATGATAGTTTTGACACGACATGGTACTGGGGCAGATGTAGGTTAAAAGGGGCCTAGGGGCCAGCGTATTGCTCTCAATCACAGACAAATCCAAGCTCTGGGCAAAGACTTAATTTTCTATCACCCGGCGTCGAATCCAGCAGCCTTATCGCGAAATGAATTCGGCAAGGCCAAGAGTATGAAAAATCGCCTAATCACATAGACGAAAATCCTCATCGCGTCTTTGATCTTCTATGGCATTGGTCCATTTTTCATATTCTATGTCTTGACGAATTCATTACGAAATCAGGTTGCATGACCTATTTATTGCTCATTAGTAGCGTTTGCTACCAATAGACTAAATTAGAAAACGAATTTAAAAAAATATTAAAAAAAACAAAAATCTCGACTGCTTGAGAAGCGAATGTAAAAAGACGTAAACAAGAAGAAAATGATGCTGTGCAGACAGTGCAGTCGGAGGATATATATTCGCGAGCTGGCTGACCAAAACCAGATGTATCCTCCGACTGCAGAGCACACACACACAAAGCACAGTACACTCACAAGGTGACGAATCGATTGACGTAAGGATCATCAAAATCGGCCAACGCGTTTGGTCTCTAGAACGCCATATAGGAACAAACATACATACATATATAGACTCATAAACACATTACCCTCCTTCGGCAGTCGGGTAATAAATTAAATCGGGTGTCTTTACGCTTTTAAGAATACACCGCAAGATTGTTCTGCTGAATTAAGAATAATTTACCATTTCAATCAAATATTTTAGTAGTTTTCGTATAATACAAACGACAGAGATATTTCATTGAACTTTTTAGTGTTCCGTACCCAAAGGGTCAAAACGGCACCCTATTACTTTGACTCCGCGGTCCGTCTGTCTGTCTGTCACCTCACCAGGCTGTATCTCATGAGCCGTGATAACTAGACGGTTGAAATTTTCACAGATGATGTATTTCTGTTGCCGCTATAACAAAAAATACTAAAAACATAGTAAAATAAATATTTAATTAAGGGGAAACGTGTTTTTTGCCGTTTTTTTGCGATAATGGTACGGAACCGTTCGTGCGCGAGTCCGGCTCGCACTTGGCCGGTTTTTATACTATTCTTCTCTGTTACTTTGTGACTGTTGCTGTAGTTTTGTGTCTGTGTCGAATCAATGTTTTCTATTCATTGTAAAAATATTCAATATTGTTAGAAATAAGTTATTGTATTTAGAGACATAACATGACGTCACGAAGTCACAGTAATAAGTAAAACGAAGTAATTTTAGCGTAAAACGTGAGAGCAAGAACACTTCTAATGCATATGAATACAAACTTTTATTACTGTCAATAAATATTTACGAGTTTTCAGCTGAAAAGCAACTATGTAATTGTAAAGTAATGTGTTTTTTTGAGTATTAGAAAATAATGGCTGTCTTTCGGCGGCATTCATTGTTAGAAAAAATGCTTAATTATGGTGTAGTAGTCAAGAGTTGCAAATACAGTAGGTAAGGTTCTGAGATTGACTAGTCAAAATCCTATGGTCTGGATTTTTGCCTTCTTAGTTACAACATGACTCAAAACTGTTGCCATCGCAGGTAGAACCTGGATAAGGGTGACTGTGTGACCCAGGACACTGGGTCCCAGAGCAAACAAAAAAATTTGGTTCATAAATATCACTTATAAAGCGTTTTGCGAATACTTTCATTGTACGCACAGCTAAGGAGTGGAATTCCCTGCCGGAGTCTTTGTTTCCTGATAGCTACAACCTTGGGGTCTTTAAGTCAAGAGTGTATAGGTTACTTCTAGGCAAGCGTGCTTCACCGTCGACCATATCATCACTTACCATCACGCGAGATAGAGGTCAGTGGTCAAACGCGAGCTTATCGATAAATACAAAAATAAAAATCACTAGATGGAGCGATTTGCATCGATTTTATATTGAATTGTGTGTAAAATTAACATTATTATTTAAACGAATCATTTAAAATTGATTCCAATAGATGGCGCGGTTTTAAAACTTCTGAGGCATGCCACTCGATTTTTTTATTCGTATTGTAACACATTTTGGTACAATTATACTTTAAAACGTGTAAAAAAATACTATAAAACATATCGTCACTGTATTTAAAGAAATATAGTCACGAACGGAGTAATCCCTTTTACTTGCAAGTTGCTGCTAACACCATCTATAGCCGTGAAACGGCAACGAACGCGATCGATGTACCTACCTATAAAAGAATCAGACGAAAAATGCTAGTTACGTCGGCAAGTTATTTTTTGTATGGGATGAGGCATCTGAATGCTTGTATTCTGTGCCCAGGAGCAAGAGGATTGGCACAAACAAAAATAGACCTATGCCCAGCAGTGGAGGTTATCAGGCTGCATATGATGCGGATTACAATAATCCTCCCATTACATGAGATTTAAAACATTACCGGCAAAGTATGTTAAGTGGTAAGTATATAAACTATACACATCTGACAACCCCTTTTGATGCTACAGGCATTTAGAGAATGATTTTTCTAGAGTCTTTAAGTCAAGAGTGATTAGGTTACTTCTAGACAAGTGCTCTCCACTGTCAACCACATCATCGCTTACCACCAGGTGAGATAGTGGCCAAGCGCGTGACTATCCACAATAAAAAAAAAATATTAAGAGTAATTCGCCATAAAATGAGAAAGATAACTGTAAAACATTCAGACCTCGACAAAAACAGAAAACTGCAAATCCAACCTTGCTTGTCATCATTAATTTCCCTTCAACCTCAGAATAATTACTCTATTTTCTCAAAGTCATTTCCTACAAATAACGCGAATTTTCCTTAACTCCAAGTTTATTTTCAAACAAAACAAGATAAAGTAAATGACGTGTTTTACGAGAGTGGGTTAAAGGCAGTAAATGACAGTAATACTGTGTGCAAATTGTCACGGTCGTTAGTACAGTGTAAACTCTTTATAACGTTATCCTTTATAACGATAAACTCCCTATAACGTTGGAGTGAGCCCAAGTTGGTTGGTTTGCGTTAAAACTCACATATTGAAACACTCTTTATAGCGATACGCCATTCTCTATTACGAAGAAATGTGTTCATATTTGTAGACAGTAAATATTTATTATCGGTATTATTGTTTATGTTATGTTATCAGGTAACAAAAGACTTTGAAGCTCCGAAACATCCGAGGTCGGTCTAGCTTTTGTTATCCTTAATTGCCTTGTACACGTGCAGTATGACGCATTGTTTTCTCGGAAGTGATGGTCTTCGACCAAGCATACTGGGTACCTATCGTATTATCAGTCGTAAACCTACTTTGAAACTGTTAACATGGCCTTATCTAAGACATACATACAATTAAAAATTCTTGTATTAAAAATTCTTATTAATTTGGTTTTTTTTTGTTCACTCCATATAACGATAACTCTCTATAACGACAAAAAATGCTCAGTCCCTCGAGTTTCGTTATAAAGAGTTTACACTGTACTTTTTTATAGATGTTTTCAAAATGGGAACAATTTTGTTGTTGAATTTACATTGTATAATTAATAGCCCGCATTTGTATGTAACATGTTGATAATACAAATTGTGTGAACAATGGGGTTTCCCATTGTTGAAAATGTCTAAGTTCCGTCCAGTGTCATACCCTATTTGAAAACGTTTTCAAAAAACAGGCTTCTTCTCTGTGAGATCGAATGAGCCGTAATCCACCACACGAGAACAGTGCGGGTTGGTGCATGTCACTTCTTCAAAAAATTTCGTTCTAGGACATGCCAGTTTCCTCACAATGGTTTCCTTTACCGTTTTGGGAGCAGTGGTGATAAAATAATTTACACAAAGTAAAGCGCCTGCCTACTCACAACTTGTTGTGGCCGCTACCACAGGGCCACCACTGCTTCAAAAATCTTCTTTAGTCTATTTAAAATAAACTTTAAAAAAATGTAATGCTTCCAATGGTTTAAATGAATTAAAGATGATGAATAGATATTGCTATGTAGTATAATACTCACAACGGATTTTTGTGTCTCTGAATTGGCTGCAAAAGGCTATTTTTGTGTCAATATTGAAATTGAAAATAGCATTGTATAACTGTCTCTTTCACGCGCATATGTTTGTCGCATCATCCTTTCTCGCTTACTCTATGCAGTTAATATGTTTCAAGCGCAATAGTTGACAGAGCCAACTTCAGAGACACAAAGATCCGCTGTGCGTATTATACTAACTTTTAAAAGCTGCAAAATTCCTTCACTGCAGTGGGCCCATATTAAAGAATAAGTAGAGGATATTTCTTGCCAATATTAACAAGTCTTTTAAGTGGTATAGAACTACTAAATGACTACCTACTCAAGCATTCATAGAAATGTAATATCAATAATTAGGAAATTTTAAAATACTAACCCCTCAGTGTACTCTGCTTGCAAGAGACCAAGGTAGGCCTCCCATTTGTTGCCAATGACCTTCCCGCAGGTAAAACAACGTACAGGGATGATCATATTGACAGCAAATCCTGAAAATTAATATATTTGTTTTAGCTTTAATCAAACCTGATATAATCGCTAACTATCTGCGATGGAGGAAGCAAGCAGTAAGAAAACTTATAGAATACTGCTGAAACTGTTGTTGTTGCTGTTGTTGTTGTTGTTATTTTAAGGTTTCCGTATGTAATGTTATTATCTTGGTGTACAATAAAGTATATAATAAATAAATAAATATTCACTGAAGCCTTATGATTAAAACAAAACATATAAAAACAAACATTACGTTGTAAAGTTTTGAGGTTATGTATGGTAGAAAATAATTAACATTACGGTGTAATTTTATTTGTACTTACAAATCTCAAAATGTAAATCCTGACTGATCTTCTTGTTTTTATCAGCGGAAATTCTTCTTTTATTTGAGCGAAATTGAATTAAAATAGAAACAAGCCTGTTATCAAGTCACAACACCGACGTAAAATTGAACGAATGAATGGAATGCCGCGTGCGTTGCGTATAACCACAGATAACTATATACTAGGGCGATAACTTCAGTCTTCACGCGAATATTTCTTTAGCACAGATAATAAAAAATGACGTTTTAGTGTTGCCATTGGCGAATTGGCGATGCAATAATAGCTATATTTTGGCTATTTGTTAATAAAAAGTTTACTTGGAACATAATTACTGTGTGAAATTTTTAACCATTCCATACTATTTTAAGAGGTCTGGTAGCTCTCATGCTTAACTGCATTTTTTTGGTTTCAGGTTCTCTAGAGGGCACAAAACCGCATCAAAATGACACTAAGCATGGAACAATACCTCACAACAGATGACAGTCAATCGGTAAATAAAGTATTTTTTTCTTTTTTTATACTAAGAAGTGGCTGTTACACTTATTGTGTGCGGCTGATTTGGCCATTTTCAGCATGTAGGTAATAACTTTAATTTGTATACTTTCTTTGATGAACCACTGCTACTGTATCGGAGAGACATCAGCCTTAAGAATACTGTACCTTAGAAAAAAAATAACTTTAAGTTCCTTAAGCTTTTTGTAAAATAAATAAAGGAGATGTTCCAGGATTGGCCAGCTCCATGTATACTATATGTAAAAATCGCTATATATTTTAGTAACCGTTTTTAATTTTTAGTTTTCTTTAATTTCACTTCGTTTCAAATTAAACTCAAATTAGCTTTGTCAAGCAGAGCAACACAACATTTATTTATACTTGGTGGATCAGATCAGCAGTATGCGAAAAATGTCATTTTGACAATGACATTTGATTGACGTGTCATCGTAAAATCTGTGATAAAAAAAAAGAAACACAAATTCAATTGCAACAGAGAAGCAATCAATCAATGTCCGTAGTAGTAAAGTGGGTTGCAAAACTAAAACAATCACTAAAAACTCCGAAACATATCCAATTCAAAGCAAGTAAAAAAAGACTCACGACGACTTTGACAGTTATTTGAAGTGATGTCTCACTTCAAACAACTGTCAAAGTCATCGAACGTCATGTCAAACACAACTGTCATGGCTGCGCTAAAAATAGGGTTCTCTAATTAAAAAACTGTTATAATGATCATTTTTTACGCTTGTACCCTTCTTAAAATTAATTATTAGTATTTTATGGCATTCTCCATTTTTTTTCCTATTAATATATGAGGTGTACATAGTGATGACCCAAAATCAAACATCACCTTTACACAAGGAATAGCAGAATTTAAGCTCATTTGCCAGACTTTGCCGATTTTGAGCATGCTTCGATCTGGCTACACTAATCCATTCATTTCAGTCATTCATCCTGTCATTCAGGGTGGTGACAGTGACACTGACACAGCATACTGGCTGATTGACTGACAATTAATGACAAACTGTCAAGTGTCAGTGATCAGATTACAGCTGAGCGGATTTTTTGTGCATTGTGTCTTGTGTCTGATTGTGTTGTGTTCAGTGTATTTATGGCCCCAAAAATATTATTCAGTTAAATAGTCGTAAAATAATTGTGATAATTACTCCAACCGTATACGGGTTACATTGAGACCTAGATTTAACTATGAAGCAATTTAAAACATAGTACTTTTGAGGAAAATCTATTCATTTAAATTGACCTTTGTATACTAATTTATTATTCTAACAAAAGGGGTATTAAATAAGTAACGAGTAATCTTAGAAGCATTGTTAATAGAATATAGGTACAAAACACGTGCCCTAACATTGCGTATCTCTACTATTTGTGAAACCAAATGGCATAATATCTAATTACATGACTATGTAATAGAATGTTACAAATGCACGATCGAATCATTTTGTAACATATTAGTCACAGTTACTGCCCTAAACTCTATGAGAAATGTGATAGAAAATTTAGCACAAAATTTAACAATGTTTAACTAAGAAAAAGGCAGCTGTAAGCTGACGAAGTGTAAACAAAAAGTGTTGAATGAAACAGTTGTGTAAATACGGAAACTAGATCATAAACAATGGAGTCTGAGGATGACATTCAGCCTCTCATCCAGTATGAAGGAAGCAGGGACTTGTATTTGGAACTCAATGCACAGCTGATAAATGCAGACCCTGAGTTTGAACAGGTAAATTATCATCATTTTATCCTGCTTCTTCTTAGCCTTCAAAAGTCTTGTCACACCAAATAGGATTTCTAGTCGAAACTAAAACTGAATTCAATTTGCTTAACCTTTTTCCATCAATGTTGGGGTCGGCTTCTAGTCTAACCAGATTCTTACCAGCATTTTACATGGAATGACTGCCTATCTGACCTCCACAACCCAATAACTGTTTAACATGATTCCCCTCCTAACATTACCTTAATTTTTTTTAATATGAGAAACAGCTGGCATTGAGTGAAACATTAGATTATTCTCCATTTTATTTTATCAAAATGTTTAATGAATATAAAAGTCTTACAATGTAACAATAGCCTATTATTTTTGTATTATTATTTTAATAGTATTACTAAAAGAGTTGTGAATATAAATGTGGATGGATGGAGAGGAAGAGGAAGGCCAAAGAAAAGATGGATGGACTGTGTGAGACAGAACGCTATGGAAGAAGAAAATGTGTTGCGCCGACCCCAAGTAACATGGGATAAGGGCAGGAAGATGATGATGATATGTGGAATACAATGAGTTGGTTTAGTTGATAATACCTAGTTATTTAGGTATTCTTTAATGAAATCTTATGTCGTAAACATGTTTGCAATAAGGTGCCTATACAATGAGGCTTGTATTGATTTGTCTTATTTTCAGACAGAACATAATATGGGATTTACTTAATTATGACTTTATTTTGCCATCAACACATTAAGATGAAGAATAAGACACTAAGGACGGGTTGTGTAGAAAAAAGAAAGATTAACAATGCTCATATAAGAAGAACCAGAAATCCTATTTGCATTATTTCTAGACGATGATGAAGAATGAGTGACATTCATGTAGGTCTTCTTCTTTTCATGTAAGAATGAATGAATTAATTAAGCAACCTCTGGGAGCCCCACAGGCCTCTGACTTGGCTATTACAGACATACATTAATTATGTAAGTCCAGCCTATTTGTCCCTCCTAGCCTGTCATATTTACTTTCTAAGTATGTCCAAGATATACTTAAAAAGTACATATGAATTTGAAAAAGTGACATTGGTACTTGCCCAGATTTGAACCCACAACCTCTAACACGAGAGGTGAGGTCTTAGCCACTGGGCCACCACGACATCACACGACATTATGTCTATGCAGCTTCATTGGGATATCAAATTCCGTTAGATGCTACAGACCTGTCTTTCCTCACTAAAAAAATATCACTAACATTGACTACCAAATAAAACTAAATAATAGTAAATAAGTGAACTCAACTCAACATTGACTTGTTGCAGGATACTATATTTGTTTACAACTTCCCTAAATAAAATATAACGAGAAAAGACTTGCAAGTATGTGGTAAGCAGAATTAAGTTTTCAGTCGATTGTTATTATTATACCTACACTATCTGAAGACTATTAGTTTGAAGGATCAGTATAATAGAGAAAGTTTGAAAGCTGCGCCAAAGTTGAAAGGAAACAGTTTGTCCTGGTATGTCCATGTGATGAGGAGGGATGAAACGCATGTTACTAAAACAGTTATGAATATAAATGTGGATGGATGGAGAGGGAGGGGACGGCCAAGGTTGATAAGGATGGACTGTGCGAGGAGTGTTATGAAAGAAAAGGGAGTCAGTGATGGCGTGACAAGGCACAGGACGGTATGGAAGAAGAAAATGTGTTGCGCCAACAGGTAGATGATGATGAACACTACCAGTTTGCCCAGTATGGCTTGCTAGGTATACCACTATGCTACTGCTGTAAAATCGAAAATATTTATGCTAGTAAACCATTAATTTAATAACACTACACCGGTTATTTATAAAATGTTGTAGAGTCGCTAAATATCCTCCTCCTTTTAGGGTTCCGTACCCAAAGGGTAAAAACGGGACCCTATTACTAAGACTCCGCGGTCCGTCTGTCTGTCTGTCTGTCACCAGGCTGTATCTCATGAACCGTGATAGCTAGACAGTTGAAATTTTCACAGATGATGTATTTCCGTTGCCGCTATAACAACAAATACTAAAAACAGAATAAAATAAATATTTAAGGGGCTCCCATACAACAAACATGTCTTTTCTGCCGTTTTTTTGCGATTATGGTACGGAACGCTTTGTGTGCGAGTCAGACTCGCACTTGGTCGGTTTTTTTTTTAAGTCTGTTTAGAACTACAGCAAAGACACCTATGATCATTTCGTACACCTACACAATATATTACTGTACAATGCCAAGTTATTAGTACCTAATAATCATTGCCTGTCAAATTCAAATGATAAGTATGCCTGTATCAGTCAGTTCATTCATAGTTACGAGATAAAATCATACTAGGTATCAAACATACGAGGAACAAATGCTCACAGTTCCAACTTTGTTTTATCATTTCATGGTATTTTATCATATTAGGGGTGTCAATTACAGAAAAAAAAATGCTCAAAGGGTTATCTTTTCTTTTGTTGAACCTGCTCAGTATTAGGTACTTTTGCACTTATAGTTTTTTTTCTTTATGTATATTGTATATGGATAGGTAGTTCAAAATTATTTTTTTTCGAATTATCTACCTACATTTAAACATATACCTAAGTGTTGTATATTTTTGAAATCACCTCTTAAAGCCCTTTATTTTGATACCCCACACGATGGGTTTGGAAGATAAATAAAATTTGGGCCCCCACATTAAAAAATCTAAATCCGCCCAAAATCTAAATTTTTCTATTTTCCAATTTGAATGTAGCCAGTGACACTCGCCGTAAGAACCATTGAAATCGGCCAATGCGTTTTGTCTCTAGAACGCCATATAGGAACAAATATACATACATACATAGACTGATAAACACATTACCCTCCTTCGGCATTTTCGGCAGTCGGGTAAAAAGAAAAAAAAACCGTTTGTGCAACATTTTTCATTTATGCTCCGCCCCTATTGGTCGTTGCGTGATGATAAATGGACTATCCAACACAAAAATAATTTTTCAATTCCAACCATTAGTTCCTGAGATTAGCGCGTTCAAACAAACTAACAACTTCTTCAGCTTTATAATATTAGTTTAATATAGATAATTATGTAGTTAGCAACCCTGTTCAATAATTAGTTTATCTTTAGGAAACCTTTTGTATTATGTTATCTTAGTTTACTTCCATTAAATGAGTATGTTTTAATAAATAAATGTTTGTAGGTATGTATTGTTAGTGCAATTTGTAATTAACTGCAGTAATTAGTTAATCAGTTAGATAATTGCTGTTGTTTAATGGTTCAGGTAATGTAATGTTATTTGTTAATCTGTAATTTATTCATTCATTCAGGTTTTTATCAATATTGATATTTTATAGGTATTGTTTTTTTTTACAAATGGATGAATACAATAAACTCTTGATTAGTATAATCTAATCTAATCATTATATGGATCTATAGGTGCCGTATCTATACTAATATTATAAAGCTGAAAGTTTGTTTGTTTTATTGAACGCGCTAATCTCTGGAACTACTGGTTGGAATTGAGAAAAATATTTTTGTGTTGGATAGTCCAGTTATCGAGGAAGGTTATAGGCTATATAACATCACGCTATGACCAATAGGAGCGGAGCATAAATGAAAAATGTTGCAAAAACGGGAAAAAATATTCCTTTTTGAGATCTTCCGTTGCGTGCGCTGCGTAAGCGGTTAAAGTTAATTAACATTCATGTATGTAGGGTAGGTAGGTAGCCAGTAGACAAGAGCGAAGCCACGTGGGATAGCTAGTTTATTTAATAACTTGTCGGCTCGCCCCTGCCTCCGTATAGAGATTAACTTCACAAGTACAGTGCGTGCCACAAAAGATGTGACTTAACACACCACGTGGTTTGACTTGCGTAGTAGACGATTATAGGTCTCTTTAGCGGTATGAGGTCTGAGTGCGGGAGGGGACCGGGCGTCATGGCGGCGGCGGAAAGAGCGCGGGAGGCGTGGTCAGGTCTCATCTTTCGTGGCACGCACTGTAATATGTCCAGTTTTTAATGCATTTATCGCAAAATTAATGTGACAAATCAAACGCGGATTATTTGCTGTGATTATTTAAATGAATTGTTAACAGAACAGCCAAGCACAACAGTTTTGTAATAACTTTCGTTCTAGAAACTAGGGGTAAGCAAAGTGCGCGTGCGCAATTTAGATGCGAGTCATGACGATTTAGATTCATTGCAATTCAATTCTTTATTGTACACAAAAAAGTAAATTAGGTATATAAAGTTCGTGTACAAAGGCGAGCTTAACTCAAAGTTGAGTTATCTTCCGGAAAACCATATCATATCCACATTCAAAGTACCTAGAACTCAGAGCACTGTTCATTTTATTTTATACTAGCGACCCGCCCCGGCTTCGCCCGTGACAAATTATACACAAAAACCTTCCTCGTTTCTCACTCTTTCTATTGGTGAAAACCGCATGAAAATCCGTTCAGTAGTTTTTAGGGTTCCGTACCCAAAGGGTAAAAATGGGACTCTATTATTAAGACTCCGCGGTCCGTCTGTCTGTCTGTCCGTCTGTCACCAGGCTGTATCGCATGATTTGTGATAGCTAGACAGTTGAAATTTTCACAGATGATATTACGTGTTTTTTTTTTTGCAGTTTTTTGCGATTTTTTGGTACGGACCCTTCGTTCGCGAGGCCGACTCGCACTTGGCCGGTTTTTTATTTTGAACTTACATCGCCAGACTACATTTGTATGGAAGAATGATCGACTAGTGCAACCTTAAGTTTATTCGTTATATACAAAAATACAAATCTTTACTCTTTATAATATTAGTATAGATATAGAAAAGTGCATAAGTCTAAGACAGGTTTTATTAAAATAATAAAAACATTTGCAATAAGCAAATTATTCCCCAGTGTTCAACCTTGTAACCGCGAGGCGTTGCACTTTAGGTTTTGCCCCGATTCTCCGATCTTCCAACAAGTTATTCGACCTTGCTAGGAGTACATAGTACATTATTGTCGGTTTGCCACCTAAAAATAGCGAATATTCATTGGTACTGGACGGTATAACAGTCAATGAAATTGACTGTTATAGAATGCAGACAATCTTGAAAGCAAAAAGGAGAAATAATCTTCTTTTTGGCCAATGCTTATCTACAGTTTGTTTGTAGAACTGGAATTTCACGCTAAAGAGTCGATTGTTTATGAATATTTTAGCTTTTCGTCACGTGCTAAACCTTATACAAATAGGTACATTTAGAAATTCAAGTGTGTATATATTGTGCATTCATTGATGTATTTCAGTGCTCCGCCTTTCGCAAGCCGATGAGTTGATTCATAATAGCTTCCTTATTTTGATATAATATGCAACTATAATTATTTTCTAACGGCCTAAATTAAACCAGCTCATGCAGTTCAGTTAGCAAGTTTTAGCAGGTTTTCCCAGGGAGCCCAGCAGCCTAATTGCGTAAGTGAATTCGGCAAGACAAAGGGTTTGATCCCATCAATCAACCAATCACGTGCGAGATGACAGACGCGTTGTCGATTTCTGTCTATGTGATTGGTCGATTGATGGGGACAAATCCTTCGCCTTTCCGAATTCACCTACGCAATTAGGCTGCTGATTTAACCATTCATAGCGATTACGTAGTCAGTAAGCTTAGCATTAATGCTCGCGGCTTCGTCGCAGAATGTCACTTTCGCAAAATGTCCCCTAGTCGCAAAATGTCCGTTTCGCGAAATATCTTATTCGGAAAATGTCCCTTTCGTAAAACGTCCCTTTCGCTAAATGTTCCTTTTTAGGGTTCCGTACCCAAAGGGTAAAAACGGGACACTATTACTAAGACTCCACTGTCCATTTCTGCTGTCCATAGATAGGTAGTACTCTTACTATATAGATAATGCGTAATTGTCATTTTTTGTTGCGTTTTTCAAATAAATATGATGTAATACTAAAAAACACCGACTATGGGTATCTGTGTTAATTCCGCCCTTACATTGCCATTTAGAAACAAATGCAGCCGCTGCACTACAAACTGCTGCGTTGCAGCTGGGTTCGGACAGACTATAACTGCGTTAAGCCATTCGCAAGATAATGCAGCACAGACTACGTGGGACACTCAGAAAGTTTTGCGAAACTAAAAAAAATTGTTCTATACGTACATATATTTTTATTAAATCTTTTCAAAGTACTTTCCACCAGCCTCTATACAAAGATTCATGCGCCTAAACCAGTTTTCAAAACACTTTTTCCAGTCCGCCGCAGACACCTCGTTTACAGCCTGCTCGAACGCAGCCAGCGCATCTTCCGGCGACGAAAATTTTATCCCTTTGAGCTGATTTTTTATTTTTGGGAATAAAAAGAAGTCACACGGTGCTAGATCAGGGCTGTAAGGAGGGTGACCCAGGAGTTTGACTGGCGTGCTGTCCAGGAAGTCCCTCGTTTTGAGTGCGGTGTGCGCAGGTGCATTGTCGTGGTGGAGCAGTAGCCCGCGGAGCCCTGTGTTTGGTCGCTTGTTGCTTATAACAGAGAAAACTTCTGGCAAACATTTGGTAGTATACCATTCGGCATTAATGCTTCTTTGATCCCGTAAGGGAATTGATACCAAGTGGCCAGTCAAATTAAAAAAGCTAGCGATCAAAATCTTACCCCCGCTTCTAGATCGCTTCACTTTGGTAGGCGTTGGCTCATTTTGAAACACCCAAACAGTCGACTGGCGCTTGGTTTCTGGGTCGTATTGATAAATCCAGGACTCATCACCTGTAACGATGTCGTAAACACGCCGAGACGAGCCTGCTTCAAATTTGTTAAGCATATCACGGCACCATTCCACCCGGGCCTGCTTCTGAGCATCGGTGAGGTTGTGCGGCACCCAGCGTGATACTATCCTCCTCACGCGAAGATGGCTGTGTAGAATCTCGTGAACGCTTCCCGATCCAATCTTCAATATGTGTTGAATCTCCTGATATGTAATTCGCCTATTGTCTTGGATTAAATTTTTCACTGCTAGCACGTTTTCTTCGGTAACAGCCGTCAAAGGGCGACCGCTTCTTTCGTCATCCCCCAAAGTTGGTCGACCGCGCTTGAATTCGTTATACCAACGATACACGGTTGCCTTGGAAGGGCCTTCATCCATGAATGCCATTTGAAGTCTATCGTACGATTCATCCGGTTTCAGGCGACACTTGAAATCGTATAAAATCATAGCTCTAAAATGTTCCCGGCGCAGATCCATATTTCAGTGAGACACAATACTTTGAATTAACTCGCAAAAAATGTGGAGGGAAATTTTGAAATTGGAACTTACTTATTTTTACTTATAAATAATCATATTTTCGAAAAACATTATAACTGGCCAGTCTCCCATATATAAAAACTTTTTTTCGCAATACTTTCTGAGGGGCCTGGTATGTATGTCTGTGCAGTATTCGCCTTTTAAATTGTATCATTTAATTAAGGACACATATGCGGCTGCACTACAGACCGCTGTGTTGCAGCTGGGTTTGGACTGACTATAACTGCTTAAAGCCATCCGCAAGAAAATGCAGCACAGACTATGGGTGTCTGTGTTGCATCCGCCTTTGTATTTACGCGTCCCGGTGGCAGATGTTCTGCTGGTGTGATAAAGTGTGGAGGAGTGGGATGTCTGTTCCCCTCATAGTTCTGATACTGATACAGACTCACACCCACCCATTAATATTAATGATATTTTTATCCATGGTGCTAGGCAACTGGGCTTATCCCAGTTGTAAACGACCCTTTGTGCCTATTAGCCTTGCTTGTTCTGTCTCCTGCTTGATATGGGGGGAAGTGGAAATTTTTATTTTTCCTACTCCTCCATTATTCTTTTCCGATAAATTTCGTTGCGGGATCCAAGATAGTTAAGTTCATTCTCCGGGACTTCGTCAAGCTTCATTGCCTCGGCGCTTTTCTGGTGGTCGCCACTGTTGATTCTAGCTTTCAGGCGTTGCCGGGTAGGATTGTCCCAAATAAAAACAGATTGATATAAATACTTATAGTAAAACTCCTTTATCCACAGGTAGTATACGGCTACCGCAAGAGTCGCTGGCGGCAGGTGCTGACGTACACCTTCTCGTGCCTGTTCGTCGGGCTGCCGTTCCTGGTGTTCCACTGGATGCCCACCTGGCTGCTCTACGTCACCTGTGTCCGATGCTCCTTCCAGATCGCTGACAGAGTTCTTGTTGTTGTGAGTTGAACATATTATATAAATGAAGGGTACAGGCAAAGAACAGCGAATGTCACAAGTTTTCATTTTTCTATTTTTATTCTCAAGCAAATCTTTATCTATGGTAGGTATGGTATTCCCAATCACTAACTTTTTTTAAAAGTACCTAAACGTAAGGCGCCAAAAAGACATTTTTTGTTTATGGCGGAAACGAAAAGAACCGGGAATGTCCATGACATACCGGTAAATACCGGTAAAAAATGATATAAATTTACATTCTTCTAAACTTTTAACTGCGTTTTTCTCAAATCCTTTTTTAGGACCTTCCCTGTTTTTTGCCTGTACCTTTCAAATACACTTTCCTAGTCACAGACATAAAACCAACTAGATAACACAAGGAGGAAGGACCATCTTTATGAAAACCAAGCGTGCATAGTTCAAAGGAAATGTTTCCATTGTCTCAGACAACTTTTTTTGTAGGTTTTCGCCTCATTACGGCACAATAGGGATGTTAACTGAAAAATTTGTTTTTGTCCGTCAGGTAGATTCATAAAAAATATTGAATAGCGTATTTTTCTTTTGACACGTAGGTGTAGGTAAACGTAAAGTGACGACGATATAATGCATTGAAATATCATGTGACGTCACGCCGCTTGTACACTTTATACCAACATAGTGACGTCACAAGCCCCCACTCCTGAACCTTGATGAGCTTTATATTTGTCATTTTAGATTTGTTAAAGCAAAAAATACGTGTCCAACCAATCACGGAACAGGAAAAACCAGTTTCTGTTCCGTGTGTCCAATATTATTTGATAATCTAAATAGAATTATCATTTTTATACCCAGGAAACATCCCTAACTGGCATTTTTCTAGATTTCGGTTCAATTCGTTTGATGTCCGGTGCCGATAACGCTAAATGAAACAGCGTCAAATGAAGAGCATCGCTCTCCCTTTTGACACACGAAAGACAAACGTTCGCGTCATCTAGTTAGATTTAATGTCTGTGTTTCTAGTTTAAAATATCTAAACTTTGACATTGCTATCTTATCAAAGTTTGTTGTGTTTTTATGCAAAAATGTACCGACCTAGTTAATATTCGTACTTAATTTAATATACTTTGTTTTCAGGAAACATATCAGAAGAAATGCAAGAGTTACTACATTCACCTAATATTACACAAAGATATAGCAGATACAAGGTATGCATAGTACCCAGTAATTTAATTTAACTATACTAGACTTATCGCTGCAAGCCGGCTGCTGCTCTTGGGGTAGTTCAAACTCAAACTCAAAATCACTTTTTTTTTCAATTAAACTATTTAAAGGAACTGTTGAATAGTCAAGCAAAAAATTAAGCACTTGTAAAGTTGCACATTCACAAGTGTCGGTAGGTCTCTATGGAGAAGAACATGCAAGAAACTTTGCGGACACTATTTCGATACCCGTAGTAAGTTCGACACCCGCCCCTCAAATTCTTTTTTTTTTTGTTTTTTTTTTTTTTTTTTTTTGGTTTACAAAGTATGATCTTAAATCTATGACGGTCCCTTTACATTCTACCATTAAATATGGTGTGCAAATATTTAATATTAGCTTTTACTATCGTCTAAGCTTAACTTTAATAAATTAAAAAAATAGACAGTAATAACAAAAAGAACTCATGCATTAGGATTCCTATAGAACAAATTAATTAATTGATGTCAGAGTTACATTATTATACCGATGTCAGTTCAAACACTGTCAGATCAAGAATACAATTAAAAAATATTGTAAATTTAATTGATAATGTCATAAAAATATTGAAAATTTAATTGATAATGTCATAAAAAATATTGTAAATTTAATTGATAATGTCATAAAAAATATTGTGAATTTCATTGATAATGTCATAAACTATTTTAGAAAATATTGTTAATTTCATTGATATCTAAAGTCATAAAAAAATATAAAAAATATTGTAACTTGATAACATATCTTATCTATTCCTCGGTTCCCGCATTGTCGAGGTGCACACTACCCTAAAACTCGCACTTACCGTTAAATATTATAATCATTTCAGTGGATTACTAAACGAAGGCTTCGACGACGATGGAAATAAGGAGAAGGAACCGATAGAAAGCGCAGACGCAATACACACTCCCATACATTTGGACGATGGAACTACCCTCAGTGAGTATTTACATTCTAGATTACCTTTAAGGGTCAGCTCACACCAAGCCGCGACGCGACGTGTCATTGCTCTCACTTTTTACATGAAAATAATGTAAGAAACTACGTTTATTTTGCACAAACAAATATTACAAAATAAAATAGAAATAAAAACTTTTATTTTTAATATACACTAAAATGTACAAGTATCAGTGACATAATTCTAATTTCGAATTGAGCGGAGTGTATTCAAATTCTCTCAATGAAATGTGAACCTTTTGTTGTAGTAAATAAAGTGCTATATTGTATCGCTATTTTAGAAAGTGTGAGCAGCGTCGTAGCGTGTCCTGCGTGTCTCGGTGTAAGCTGACCCTTTTTTATATCCAGAAAACTTTTGTTCTGGATTAGCTTTAATTTTGTCCTTATTCTAATTACAGAACGGATTCATGCTTACGGCGCGGTCCCATCGAGAGCTGTAGGCTAGTTTATTTTATCGGCCCACTTGAACGTTACACTTATCCTTATTTCCAAACTAGAGAACACAAAAACTCACTCGTTGTGGCTTAGCGTCACAAAAATCGCACTTCTCCTGCCATGAAGGCATGCATTAAGGCGGTACCCCGAGCAAAACGCCGCGCAAGCCGTTTTTTGTGCTGTTTTTAGGAGCTATCTACTCGTTATTTAAAAAGAAATATCAATTAATAAAAATACATTAAATTTCTACATAATATTGATCACAGAACAGAGAAGACAGTAGAAGTCGCTTAGCGCTTCATTAGTATTGGAACCAGCGTACCAAAACTCTCACATATACAGGCTAATTGTATTTCGTAACACTAAGAAATCTTTGGTGTGATTGGTAGTTTAATTTTAGTTGAAAGTAGGAAATATGTCAGTCGTCACGAGTTTTGAAAATAAACCACAGTTTTATGACCATAGAGTTGGTTTATTGTCTACTCTTTTTGAGTATTTTAACTTTTTCCGTTAAAAGCGCACATGGAATAGTTTAATGAGCAAGTTACGCTACTCGCCGCTAGATGTCACTATAATGAATGCATTCAATTTAAAACTGTATTTCGTTAATGATAAGATTTATATTTGCGAAATGAGGTCATTACTTTTCGTCCTCCAGTAGGGATGTACCTCTGTCGTTGAATTATTTATCGACATTCCGTTTTATTTTCAAACAAAATACAGTCAACAACTAAATATTATTATGTTTGAAATCAAGTGTTTACATAAATTTATTCTAATACTTACGATTTATAGAAAGTATGATAAAGATTTTTTATGTTAAACTACTGATCTAATTTTGAAAATTATTCTATTGATACAAAGATACGCCCTGTGGTGTTTTTACCCGACTGCCGAAGGAGGGTAATGTGTTTATCAGTCTATGTATGTATATATGTATTTATGTATGTATGTTTGTTCCTATACGGCGTTCCAGAGACTAAACGCGTTGGCCGATTTTGATGATTCGTACGTCAATCGATTTTTCTTAACCCTGCGAGTGTCACTGGCTACATTAAAATTGGACAATAGAAAAATGGCGGCTTTTGGGCGCCATATTGTGGGGACCCAATTTTTTTTTCTTCCAAACCCATCGTGTGGAATATCAAAGTAAATGGTTTTAAGAGGTGATTTCAAAAATATATAATACTTGTATGTTTAAATGTACCTAATTCGAAAAAAAACTAACCAAAAAGTTATAAATCAAAAAACCCGACTGCTTCAAAAGCGACCTAAAAGACGTTAACAAGGAGAAAATCATGCTGTGCAGGTGGAGGATACACCAGATTTTGGTCAGCCAGCCTGCGAATATGTATCCTCCGACTGCACAGCATGATTTTCTCCTTGTTTACGTCTTTTTAGGTCGCTTTTGAAGCAGTCGGGTATTTAAAAAAAATAAAACCGAAACTTTTTTTTATAGGTTTGAGACTTTGTGAATTACACTTGTTGGATTAACCTTTTCTCGATTAGAATATTACGAATAGATTACCTATATCCATGTTATATTTATTTTAAACTTGGTTAAAGTTTAATCCGAAAAAAAAAAGTTTGGCCATGGAAATGTGTTTGGTTATTAATACTGAATCACCAAAAAAAAAGCCTCACACAGATTTAAATTTTGCCCGCTATATATATCATAGAACACAGAGAATATAGTAAGTTTTAAATATCGATAACTCATCATCGATATTGGTAATCTCTAATTGAGTAGCTGACTGTGACATGTGCATAGTTGGAATCATCGAGAACAATATGTTTAACTTTAAAAGAAAGTAGACCTTAAATTTAACGTCACAAAATCAACTTTTACTTGTCTTGTTTAATAAAATATTGCTTTTACATTTTTATAGAAATAAAATCAATTAAGACTTACCGATGGTAAGATATACCTCCATTTGATACATTTTTGGTTCTACTATCGTGTTGACATTCTAAAACAGCACAATAGGGCATTTTTTGTATTTTTTCAAGTTTTTGTTACCGTGACAGTTGTAACAAGAATGATGTGCGTAGTGTGGGCGTGGCAGCAGACGTATGCGGAACTAAGCAAAACTCGGGGTACGCGGGTCCCGCCTACTTGCGACTTCTATTGTAGAAGGCGTTTTTTCTGTTCTGTGATATTGATTCTAAAAAGGTAGATTTCGTTTTTTTTAAATGTTGTATATATTTCATTAATCTCCTTCCAAAAAAACATAAAAATGAGAAATAATTTTTGATATTATGCATCTCCTCGTAAAGTGTTCATTAATTATTTTTTGTACTAACACTAATGGATAGAAAATTGTCTATCCATTAGTGTAAATAACGAACATTTTTGTAGATTTTTTTTTCAAAAGACCAAAATTCGATTTTATAAAGATTTTATTCTAAAATCTGGGCGTATTCACTACTGTAATTCATGCGCCACCAGTGCCGCTAGACCAATAAGAATGCTCATATCTCATGTCGATTTTTTGGTCAGGGTACCGTCTTAAACTCAGTTAATATTGGTATATTCTGAAAGCATGTTAAATGACCTTTAACAACAACAGTTAACACAATTCTTTAGAGCACGAGCCGTTAAATACGCATTACTGGAGCCGCTTAATTGCACTACCCTAGGGGGGTAAAACAGCCGATCGAAGTCAAAATAATGAGAGTCATTCGCCATCCAGATCTTAATCGAACACAATTGAACAACTCCAGCAAGAAAAACAATCCTAAACTTATTTTTCTTTCATTCAGTCAACCCGTTTTATTTCATGCCTTGTTTAACAAAACCAAAACCCTGAACTTTTTCTCGCAGCGGCACAAATTGTCTTTCAAATGGTGGTTTTGAAAAGAAACTAAGACGACATCTAACAGGATGATGCTAACTCCCAAATTAGGCCTGAGCCTGTATTTTGGGGCCTAGTGATTCACCCATGGTGTTAATATGAAAAAAAAACCATAAGATTAGAGGAGTTGCTACATTGCCTAATGTTATGATCAATTTATTTAAAATCAAATAAATTAAAATCGAATTAAACCCAAACCAAATTAATTAAATTAACAGAATCAATTAAAATTAGAATAAAACTAAAACCAAATTAATCAAATAAAAAATAAGTTAAAATCAAATTTTAATATCAAATTACAACTAGATTTCGTTTATTGAATTCAGATAAGATGTCAGAATCTGTTGACTTGTGTACCAGTCTTCCCATGGAGTATCTAGTAGTCTATGTTAACCAGTTACTGGGTTGTGGTGGTCCTGGAAACCCATCCCAAAATAATTGGGAAAAAGGCTAGGCAGGTCTTTTAAACTATGATTGATAAAATATCCTTGGTTGAGAGTTGCCCAAAAATGTTTAAAAGTCTGCAATAATAACTAAATTGTTTTTATTTTATCTCCACCAGATGTCCAGAACTACAGGTACTTCCGTCATAAGAAGCAGTCACTCATATGGGACGGCAGTCGCGCGCAATGGACCAGGCTGGCCGGCATCGAGTCTGGGGCTTCTTGTGCACAGTTACAGGCTATGGGAGCCACACCACCTTCCAGCGAGCGACGGGTTAGAATGTAAGTATATAACTTGCATAGTGCTTATATGTTAGGACAAAAGGGTATTTCATGCTTACCAGAAAGAACAATGGCGAAATCTTAGCTGACATAAATTTGAGCGTCTGAAAGTGAGTTACATACAAAAGCAGTTCTATTAATTGTCTACGTTTTTCCAAAGTAATTAACTGGTTCACCTCGGATAAAATAAAACATTAATAAATGAAAGTTATTTGATTTTTTCGTTTACTTTCATTACCTTAGTGTTGCCATTTTACACTTATTCTGCCAAGTGATAAGAAGTGACTGTATTAAGTATATCATTATTGTATTTCTTATTTTAAGAAAATGGAGTAAATGAATTAAAAATACAGTTCATGTCTAAGTTCCTTGCAAGTAGGTTAGACTTCTGTAGTGTAGTAGAAATAAATTAATTACTTACTCTCAATTTATGATAGGCAAAAAGTATCCAAGTCTAAAAAAACATAGCTAGATAAGGGAAATACTAATGCGATATTGCCCTTTTAAATCCACCAAATTGAATAATATTACCTATTACACACATTATAAAAAGTTACCCAGAGAACCTACAAAAGTTCATGACTGAATATCTATTATTCTCGGCGTTCTCGAATAAAAATTCTTGCACATACTAATTCAGAACATGACCCTGAGTTAAACCAGATATTTTTCATTTAAAGACTTAGGAATTTAATCTCAGCTAAAACAATGTATGGGCTTCTGCCATTGTCCTTTCTGCCTATTTCGGTGAAACTACTGCCATACATTTTTCTATTGCCGCGACCAATTAAGTAAAAATAAGTGACCCCTTAAAGATTTTTTGTAGCCCTATATTTAAGTCTGGTACATATTACGCGTAAAGAAAAACAATTTGATGAAACTCTTGCTGTTGTGATGTGTTTAAATGACAGAAGGCACGGGATCCCAGCGCTAACAAAGATAGTTTGGTTCAAATAAATGTCTCTAGATGGCGCGATATGCATCGATTTGTTATTGAATTGTGTGTAAAATTAACATTTTCTAGAATTGATCATAAATATTGTATGCTCCTTTTTAATCAACTCTCCTATGCACACAATTATGGAATATATGAATTCACATTTCAAAGATTATTTGAAAGGATCATTTAAAATTGATACCAATAGATGGCGCGGTCTTAAATTTCTGAGGCATGCCACTCGATTTTTTAAATTTGTATTGTAACACATTTTAGGTACAAAGAAACTGTAAAAATGTGCAAAAAAATACTATAAAACTAATCGTCCCTGTATTTAAAGAAAAAAATAGTCACGAACCGAGAAAACCTTTTACTTGCAAGTCGCTGCTAACACCGTCTATAGCCGTGGAACGGAACCAAACGGGATCGAAGTACTTATAAAAATAATCATCTTAATCAGACGTTGGCACCGTTTCTTTGTATGGGGTGTGGCATCTGTATGCTGTATATTGCATTGTTGTTTTTTTTAGCATTGTTAATAATTGTTCCATGCCGTCTACAAGCTTTCAATAGTTTTTAAAGACTTATTTTATCCACAGGTTAAACATCTACGGCCTAAACGAGATCGTAGTGCCAGTCCAGTCCATCATGACGCTGATCGTGCTGGAAGTCTTCAACCCGTTCTACGTGTTCCAGCTGTTCACCATCGCCGTGTGGCTGGCGGAGCCCTATTACTACTACTGCATAGCTGTGGTGCTTATGTCTACCTTCGGTGTTGCTACCTCTGTTATACAGACTAAAAAGGTGAGAAATGAGCTTATTATTATATCAAAAAGAGTTCCAGTGGCCACCTGTGGTCTTATTCATCAGTTCGGCTTCACCAAATGATACTTTCTCAGTGCGAATGCTTGCAATGTTGATGCGAATTGCAAAATCGCTATATGTATGCCTATAATTTGATTTGAGTGGTTCCGTCGATTGCCATGGGATCCCATCATCATATTCTGATTTGGTGACAATTGGACCACATTGAGAGTGTATGCTTTCAAAGGCAAAAAAATATTTTTCGAAATCGGTCCACAATTGGGATGTTTCCTGGGTAGGTAAATGATAATTCTATTTAGTCCGTCAGTGAGATTATCAAATAATATTGGACATTATAATATATTTTACTTTACCAAATCAATAAAAAATTACAAAGTTAAAGCGCATCAACGTGCAGGAGTGGGGTTGGGGGTTGTGACGTCACTAAGGCAGTATAACGTGTACTAGCGGCGTGATGTTTCACGATATTTCAACGCATTATATCTTCGTCACTTTATGTTTACGTGTCAAAAGAAAAAATACGTATCCAATATTTTTTATTAATCTACCTGACGAACAAAAAATAAATTTTCAGTAAACCACCCTATTGACGGAGAAATTGGTGAAAATACATAAAAAATAAATTCATACAATCAAACATAAAACCACACTCTATTTGGGCAGTTAGTTAAAATTTCTTGACTTGTTTAGAAGATGGCCAGGGAGAAATGACAAGGTATTGTCTAGATATATTTTGTCATAAAACTACTTCATATTTTTCAATGATTAAAGATTTATTTACTGCACTTCACTGCACACTTTAATTGCGCAAGTGAATTCGGCAAAGCAAAGGGTTTGACCGCCATCAATCAACCAATCAAATACAGACAAATCCACATCCCGTCTTTCATCTCGCATGTGATTGTCGATTGATGGCGCTCAAACCGATTCACTTGCGCAATTACGCTGCAAAGAGAGTTACCGCGGCCCTAGCACAAGCAACTGAAGGAACGCGGGTGGGTTTTAGTCAATAAAAGTCTGAGACGCCCTCCCGGTTCACCCAGAGCGGGAGAAGTCATTGGATGATTTCCAAACCCAAAAAAAAGGTCCTCTTATCCATGTGAATAATAATTACCTAGGTCGTAAAAGAGAGAATAACCATAAATGACAATTTTTTCCAAATGCCGACAAAATTGACCCAGTTCAAAACAATGTTTTTGCAAATTATATTAAAGCAACTGGACTAAAATTTGTTTTGTCCTTGCTAAATCATATTTATTTTTATGCCTTTCAATTTATGTTCCGCACGGAATTACTTTTAATATCTGGTTGCAAACCTAAAAGTATCAAATTTTAAACCTCAATATTCTCTCCAGAACCAAACCAACCTCCGCGCCACAGTGGAAGCCCATGACACAGTAGAGCTGTGGGACGGACGGACGGTAGACAGCCGCTGTATATCCCCGGGGGACATCATAGTGCTGCCCCCCAGGGGATGCATCTTACATTTCGACGCCGCGCTACTGTCGGGAGCCGCTGTGCTTAACGAGAGCATGCTTACTGGTAAGAATCTACCTAAAAAATTGTCCCCCTTTAAGTTCCAACCCTAGATGATGGACTCCTCCTCAAGTTTTACTCTTAGTACTTCCTAGAAATATTTACTCAGGACGATGTTAACCTCACATAAGTTCCGTTCTAGTTGCAGTTCCCCAAGGTGCTTGGTTCCCTTTGAGTATTAATTACTCCCTGTGTTTAACATCTAGATGATTGACACCTATAAGGTTCATCCCTTGATGCTTCATCCAATTTAAGTTCAGTTCCACCACTAGCGACTTGACCCCCTATTAGTTTCACTCCTAGATGACTGGACCCCCTATAAAGTTCACCCCCTAGGTGATTGACCCCTATAAGTTTCACTCATAGATGACTGACCCCTTTTAAGTTCCACACCTAGATGATTGAACCCCTATAAGTATCTCTCTCTCTTGGTCGGTCTCTCATGTCAAAGAATCGTGGTCAGCATCAGGGTTGCATCTAAATTGGATGATCTGCCTCCACCGGTTTCTGTCCTTAAGTATCACTCCTAGAATATAGATTTTTGGTTAAATTAGCTTCCTATTCACAGGGGAATCAGTACCAGTAACAAAGACAGCACTTCTTCGAGTGGATCGACCATTCGACCTCAAGGAGCATGCTTCTAGCGTGTTATTCTGCGGCACCAGGGTTATTCAGACAAGATACTACAATAATGAACCTGTCAAGTAAGTATTGTTTAAATAAATGTTAGTAACATATATAGCATTAGCTAGAGGAGCTGGTGGCGAAGCAGTAACAGCCGCACGGGTTGATCTTCATGGAATATAGAGCTTCTGTCTGTTTGTTACCAGTCTTGCCAAAGGTTGTATTGTTACCCAGTTAGTGGACTGTGGAGGTTATATTGGCCGTCGTTCCATGTTAAATACTGGTATTCAGTTATATCCAGTTAGACTAGAACTGCACCCTAACATGTCAAGTTTCCAGATGACAATTTCATACATAAACTCACGCCTTTTTCCCTTGGGGGTAGGCAGAAACTACAGAACGCCCTCTGCTACGATCCTTACATACTTCTTTTGCTTCACTCACTTTCATACATCTAGTCATACACACACGTCGGGTATGAGTACTGCGCAACTGTCCTTTCTGAAGAACATCACCAATGAGGGCGTCTCCTCCCGGCGTTTCCATTCACGTCTGTCTTGTAAATATCTTTCGTCAGGCGCCTTTCATTCATCCTCTCAACATGGCCAAACCATCTTAACATACTCTTTTCAATCTTAGTCACTACATCTTCTTTTAAACCACAAAATTCACTTATTACATCATTCCTCCATCTATCATTTAAAGTTACACCACACATACTTCGCAAGGAGCGCATTTCTACTGCATAAATCCTACTTTCATGTCTTTTTTGCCATACCCAACCTTCACTTCCATACATAAGTGTAGGCACCAGCACGCTGTTGTGAACGGCCAGTCTCTGGAGACATCGACTTCCTGGTCACAACCGCATGTATATCACCATTCACTTTATTTCCTGTATTCACTCTCCTTTCCACATCCCCTTCCATTTTTCTATCCCTTGTGAACATACTTCCCAAATTTACAAACTCGATCAATTGCTCCACACTCTTATTTTTATTTTCACACTCCGATACATCGTCTTCTCTTTCAAACACCATTACATACATGACAATTCCAGTTTTGTCTAAATTCCAAATGAATAATATATATTTTTTACAGGGCTTTAGTCCTCCGAACAGGCTACAACACGAGCAAAGGGCAGCTAGTCCGCAGCATCCTATACCCAGTTCCCGCCGACTTCAAGTTCGACCGCGACTCCTACAAGTTCATCATCATCCTGGCCTGCATCGCCGTCATGGGTCTGGCATACACTGTAGCACTCAAGGTGAGTCCACAACACAAGGGGTATTCTATACCCGGTGCCGGTCGACTTCAATTTTGACTGCGACTCCTACATATTCATTATCTAACTAACCTGCATCGCCGTCACGGGCTTGACTTACACTGTAGCCCTTAAGATGAGTGTACAACAATGGGGGTAACCTATACCCGGTGCTGTCCAACTTGAATATCGACTGCGACTCCTCCAAGTCTATCATTATACTGGCCTGCATAGCCATCGCGGGCCTGGCCTACACTGTAGCTCTCAAGGTGAATCTATAGCACTAAGGGCATATTATACCCAGTTCAAGCCGGCTTCACATTATATATGGGACTTGAACGTAACCACCGAAATGTGGTTGTACACGGGGCAACAGGCGTGCTATTTTCTTATTAGGTAAACTCGAAACCTTACCGTTAACAAATTTTGTAGCCTATCTTATAAAAATAAACTTAATATTGTAGACACACTGGCCGTGTGATACACCTTGAACTTAATTTGTTCTTCTTATGCAATTTTTAAGAGGTATTTGATCTGAAGGCGAGCATATTCCGTGCCATATTTCTAACACCTGTCTTCTATTCTTCCACAGGCATACCGTGCCCTCAGCCCGGGAGACATAGCTATAAAAGCGCTCGACATAATCACAATAGTGATCCCACCAGCTCTCCCGGCGGCCATGACAGTAGGCCGGCTGTACGCCGTGTCACGCCTCAAGCGCGCGCGCGTGGCGTGTCTCAACACGCGCGCCGTCAACGTCAGCGGCTCATTGGACTGTGTGTGCTTCGACAAGGTATGATAGTAACTAGATAAGCAACATGTTACAACATGACAGTAGGCCGGCTGTACGCCGTGTCACGCCTCAAGCGCGCGCGCGTGGCGTGTCTCAACACGCGCGCCGTCAACGTCAGCGGCTCATTGGACTGTGTGTGCTTCGACAAGGTATGATAGTAACTAGATAAGCAACATGTTACAACATGACAGTAGGCCGGCTGTACGCCGTGTCACGCCTCAAGCGCGCGCGCGTGGCGTGTCTCAACACGCGCGCCGTCAACGTCAGCGGCTCATTGGACTGTGTGTGCTTCGACAAGGTATGATAGTAACTAGATAAGCAACATGTTACAACATGACAGTAGGCCGGCTGTACGCCGTGTCACGCCTCAAGCGCGCGCGCGTGGCGTGTCTCAACACGCGCGCCGTCAACGTCAGCGGCTCATTGGACTGTGTGTGCTTCGACAAGGTATGATAGTAACTAGATAAGCAACATGTTACAACATGACAGTAGGCCGGCTGTACGCCGTGTCACGCCTCAAGCGCGCGCGCGTGGCGTGTCTCAACACGCGCGCCGTCAACGTCAGCGGCTCATTGGACTGTGTGTGCTTCGACAAGGTATGATAGTAACTAGATAAGCAACATGTTACAACATGACAGTAGGCCGGCTGTACGCCGTGTCACGCCTCAAGCGCGCGCGCGTGGCGTGTCTCAACACGCGCGCCGTCAACGTCAGCGGCTCATTGGACTGTGTGTGCTTCGACAAGGTATGATAGTAACTAGATAAGCAACATGTTACAACATGACAGTAGGCCGGCTGTACGCCGTGTCACGCCTCAAGCGCGCGCGCGTGGCGTGTCTCAACACGCGCGCCGTCAACGTCAGCGGCTCATTGGACTGTGTGTGCTTCGACAAGGTATGATAGTAACTAGATAAGCAACATGTTACAACATGACAGTAGGCCGGCTGTACGCCGTGTCACGCCTCAAGCGCGCGCGCGTGGCGTGTCTCAACACGCGCGCCGTCAACGTCAGCGGCTCATTGGACTGTGTGTGCTTCGACAAGGTATGATAGTAACTAGATAAGCAACATGTTACAACATGACAGTAGGCCGGCTGTACGCCGTGTCACGCCTCAAGCGCGCGCGCGTGGCGTGTCTCAACACGCGCGCCGTCAACGTCAGCGGCTCATTGGACTGTGTGTGCTTCGACAAGGTATGATAGTAACTAGATAAGCAACATGTTACAACATGACAGTAGGCCGGCTGTACGCCGTGTCACGCCTCAAGCGCGCGCGCGTGGCGTGTCTCAACACGCGCGCCGTCAACGTCAGCGGCTCATTGGACTGTGTGTGCTTCGACAAGGTATGATAGTAACTAGATAAGCAACATGTTACAACATGACAGTAGGCCGGCTGTACGCCGTGTCACGCCTCAAGCGCGCGCGCGTGGCGTGTCTCAACACGCGCGCCGTCAACGTCAGCGGCTCATTGGACTGTGTGTGCTTCGACAAGGTATGATAGTAACTAGATAAGCAACATGTTACAACATGACAGTAGGCCGGCTGTACGCCGTGTCACGCCTCAAGCGCGCGCGCGTGGCGTGTCTCAACACGCGCGCCGTCAACGTCAGCGGCTCATTGGACTGTGTGTGCTTCGACAAGGTATGATAGTAACTAGATAAGCAACATGTTACAACATGACAGTAGGCCGGCTGTACGCCGTGTCACGCCTCAAGCGCGCGCGCGTGGCGTGTCTCAACACGCGCGCCGTCAACGTCAGCGGCTCATTGGACTGTGTGTGCTTCGACAAGGTATGATAGTAACTAGATAAGCAACATGTTACAACATGACAGTAGGCCGGCTGTACGCCGTGTCACGCCTCAAGCGCGCGCGCGTGGCGTGTCTCAACACGCGCGCCGTCAACGTCAGCGGCTCATTGGACTGTGTGTGCTTCGACAAGGTATGATAGTAACTAGATAAGCAACATGTTACAACATGACAGTAGGCCGGCTGTACGCCGTGTCACGCCTCAAGCGCGCGCGCGTGGCGTGTCTCAACACGCGCGCCGTCAACGTCAGCGGCTCATTGGACTGTGTGTGCTTCGACAAGGTATGATAGTAACTAGATAAGCAACATGTTACAACATGACAGTAGGCCGGCTGTACGCCGTGTCACGCCTCAAGCGCGCGCGCGTGGCGTGTCTCAACACGCGCGCCGTCAACGTCAGCGGCTCATTGGACTGTGTGTGCTTCGACAAGGTATGATAGTAACTAGATAAGCAACATGTTACAACATGACAGTAGGCCGGCTGTACGCCGTGTCACGCCTCAAGCGCGCGCGCGTGGCGTGTCTCAACACGCGCGCCGTCAACGTCAGCGGCTCATTGGACTGTGTGTGCTTCGACAAGGTATGATAGTAACTAGATAAGCAACATGTTACAACATGACAGTAGGCCGGCTGTACGCCGTGTCACGCCTCAAGCGCGCGCGCGTGGCGTGTCTCAACACGCGCGCCGTCAACGTCAGCGGCTCATTGGACTGTGTGTGCTTCGACAAGGTATGATAGTAACTAGATAAGCAACATGTTACAACATGACAGTAGGCCGGCTGTACGCCGTGTCACGCCTCAAGCGCGCGCGCGTGGCGTGTCTCAACACGCGCGCCGTCAACGTCAGCGGCTCATTGGACTGTGTGTGCTTCGACAAGGTATGATAGTAACTAGATAAGCAACATGTTACAACATGACAGTAGGCCGGCTGTACGCCGTGTCACGCCTCAAGCGCGCGCGCGTGGCGTGTCTCAACACGCGCGCCGTCAACGTCAGCGGCTCATTGGACTGTGTGTGCTTCGACAAGGTATGATAGTAACTAGATAAGCAACATGTTACAACATGACAGTAGGCCGGCTGTACGCCGTGTCACGCCTCAAGCGCGCGCGCGTGGCGTGTCTCAACACGCGCGCCGTCAACGTCAGCGGCTCATTGGACTGTGTGTGCTTCGACAAGGTATGATAGTAACTAGATAAGCAACATGTTACAACATGACAGTAGGCCGGCTGTACGCCGTGTCACGCCTCAAGCGCGCGCGCGTGGCGTGTCTCAACACGCGCGCCGTCAACGTCAGCGGCTCATTGGACTGTGTGTGCTTCGACAAGGTATGATAGTAACTAGATAAGCAACATGTTACAACATGACAGTAGGCCGGCTGTACGCCGTGTCACGCCTCAAGCGCGCGCGCGTGGCGTGTCTCAACACGCGCGCCGTCAACGTCAGCGGCTCATTGGACTGTGTGTGCTTCGACAAGGTATGATAGTAACTAGATAAGCAACATGTTACAACATGACAGTAGGCCGGCTGTACGCCGTGTCACGCCTCAAGCGCGCGCGCGTGGCGTGTCTCAACACGCGCGCCGTCAACGTCAGCGGCTCATTGGACTGTGTGTGCTTCGACAAGGTATGATAGTAACTAGATAAGCAACATGTTACAACATGACAGTAGGCCGGCTGTACGCCGTGTCACGCCTCAAGCGCGCGCGCGTGGCGTGTCTCAACACGCGCGCCGTCAACGTCAGCGGCTCATTGGACTGTGTGTGCTTCGACAAGGTATGATAGTAACTAGATAAGCAACATGTTACAACATGACAGTAGGCCGGCTGTACGCCGTGTCACGCCTCAAGCGCGCGCGCGTGGCGTGTCTCAACACGCGCGCCGTCAACGTCAGCGGCTCATTGGACTGTGTGTGCTTCGACAAGGTATGATAGTAACTAGATAAGCAACATGTTACAACATGACAGTAGGCCGGCTGTACGCCGTGTCACGCCTCAAGCGCGCGCGCGTGGCGTGTCTCAACACGCGCGCCGTCAACGTCAGCGGCTCATTGGACTGTGTGTGCTTCGACAAGGTATGATAGTAACTAGATAAGCAACATGTTACAACATGACAGTAGGCCGGCTGTACGCCGTGTCACGCCTCAAGCGCGCGCGCGTGGCGTGTCTCAACACGCGCGCCGTCAACGTCAGCGGCTCATTGGACTGTGTGTGCTTCGACAAGGTATGATAGTAACTAGATAAGCAACATGTTACAACATGACAGTAGGCCGGCTGTACGCCGTGTCACGCCTCAAGCGCGCGCGCGTGGCGTGTCTCAACACGCGCGCCGTCAACGTCAGCGGCTCATTGGACTGTGTGTGCTTCGACAAGGTATGATAGTAACTAGATAAGCAACATGTTACAACATGACAGTAGGCCGGCTGTACGCCGTGTCACGCCTCAAGCGCGCGCGCGTGGCGTGTCTCAACACGCGCGCCGTCAACGTCAGCGGCTCATTGGACTGTGTGTGCTTCGACAAGGTATGATAGTAACTAGATAAGCAACATGTTAGAACATGACAGTAGGCCGGCTGTACGCCGTGTCACGCCTCAAGCGCGCGCGCGTGGCGTGTCTCAACACGCGCGCCGTCAACGTCAGCGGCTCATTGGACTGTGTGTGCTTCGACAAGGTATGATAGTAACTAGATAAGCAACATGTTACAACATGACAGTAGGCCGGCTGTACGCCGTGTCACGCCTCAAGCGCGCGCGCGTGGCGTGTCTCAACACGCGCGCCGTCAACGTCAGCGGCTCATTGGACTGTGTGTGCTTCGACAAGGTATGATAGTAACTAGATAAGCAACATGTTACAACATGACAGTAGGCCGGCTGTACGCCGTGTCACGCCTCAAGCGCGCGCGCGTGGCGTGTCTCAACACGCGCGCCGTCAACGTCAGCGGCTCATTGGACTGTGTGTGCTTCGACAAGGTATGATAGTAACTAGATAAGCAACATGTTAGAACATGACAGTAGGCCGGCTGTACGCCGTGTCACGCCTCAAGCGCGCGCGCGTGGCGTGTCTCAACACGCGCGCCGTCAACGTCAGCGGCTCATTGGACTGTGTGTGCTTCGACAAGGTATGATAGTAACTAGATAAGCAACATGTTACAACATGACAGTAGGCCGGCTGTACGCCGTGTCACGCCTCAAGCGCGCGCGCGTGGCGTGTCTCAACACGCGCGCCGTCAACGTCAGCGGCTCATTGGACTGTGTGTGCTTCGACAAGGTATGATAGTAACTAGATAAGCAACATGTTACAACATGACAGTAGGCCGGCTGTACGCCGTGTCACGCCTCAAGCGCGCGCGCGTGGCGTGTCTCAACACGCGCGCCGTCAACGTCAGCGGCTCATTGGACTGTGTGTGCTTCGACAAGGTATGATAGTAACTAGATAAGCAACATGTTACAACATGACAGTAGGCCGGCTGTACGCCGTGTCACGCCTCAAGCGCGCGCGCGTGGCGTGTCTCAACACGCGCGCCGTCAACGTCAGCGGCTCATTGGACTGTGTGTGCTTCGACAAGGTATGATAGTAACTAGATAAGCAACATGTTACAACATGACAGTAGGCCGGCTGTACGCCGTGTCACGCCTCAAGCGCGCGCGCGTGGCGTGTCTCAACACGCGCGCCGTCAACGTCAGCGGCTCATTGGACTGTGTGTGCTTCGACAAGGTATGATAGTAACTAGATAAGCAACATGTTACAACATGACAGTAGGCCGGCTGTACGCCGTGTCACGCCTCAAGCGCGCGCGCGTGGCGTGTCTCAACACGCGCGCCGTCAACGTCAGCGGCTCATTGGACTGTGTGTGCTTCGACAAGGTATGATAGTAACTAGATAAGCAACATGTTACAACATGACAGTAGGCCGGCTGTACGCCGTGTCACGCCTCAAGCGCGCGCGCGTGGCGTGTCTCAACACGCGCGCCGTCAACGTCAGCGGCTCATTGGACTGTGTGTGCTTCGACAAGGTATGATAGTAACTAGATAAGCAACATGTTACAACATGACAGTAGGCCGGCTGTACGCCGTGTCACGCCTCAAGCGCGCGCGCGTGGCGTGTCTCAACACGCGCGCCGTCAACGTCAGCGGCTCATTGGACTGTGTGTGCTTCGACAAGGTATGATAGTAACTAGATAAGCAACATGTTACAACATGACAGTAGGCCGGCTGTACGCCGTGTCACGCCTCAAGCGCGCGCGCGTGGCGTGTCTCAACACGCGCGCCGTCAACGTCAGCGGCTCATTGGACTGTGTGTGCTTCGACAAGGTATGATAGTAACTAGATAAGCAACATGTTACAACATGACAGTAGGCCGGCTGTACGCCGTGTCACGCCTCAAGCGCGCGCGCGTGGCGTGTCTCAACACGCGCGCCGTCAACGTCAGCGGCTCATTGGACTGTGTGTGCTTCGACAAGGTATGATAGTAACTAGATAAGCAACATGTTACAACATGACAGTAGGCCGGCTGTACGCCGTGTCACGCCTCAAGCGCGCGCGCGTGGCGAGTCTCAACACGCGCGCCGTCAACGTCAGCGGCTCATTGGACTGTGTGTGCTTCGACAAGGTATGATAGTAACTAGATAAGCAACATGTTACAACATGACAGTAGGCCGGCTGTACGCCGTGTCACGCCTCAAGCGCGCGCGCGTGGCGTGTCTCAACACGCGCGCCGTCAACGTCAGCGGCTCATTGGACTGTGTGTGCTTCGACAAGGTATGATAGTAACTAGATAAGCAACATGTTACAACATGACAGTAGGCCGGCTGTACGCCGTGTCACGCCTCAAGCGCGCGCGCGTGGCGTGTCTCAACACGCGCGCCGTCAACGTCAGCGGCTCATTGGACTGTGTGTGCTTCGACAAGGTATGATAGTAACTAGATAAGCAACATGTTACAACATGACAGTAGGCCGGCTGTACGCCGTGTCACGCCTCAAGCGCGCGCGCGTGGCGTGTCTCAACACGCGCGCCGTCAACGTCAGCGGCTCATTGGACTGTGTGTGCTTCGACAAGGTATGATAGTAACTAGATAAGCAACATGTTACAACATGACAGTAGGCCGGCTGTACGCCGTGTCACGCCTCAAGCGCGCGCGCGTGGCGTGTCTCAACACGCGCGCCGTCAACGTCAGCGGCTCATTGGACTGTGTGTGCTTCGACAAGGTATGATAGTAACTAGATAAGCAACATGTTACAACATGACAGTAGGCCGGCTGTACGCCGTGTCACGCCTCAAGCGCGCGCGCGTGGCGTGTCTCAACACGCGCGCCGTCAACGTCAGCGGCTCATTGGACTGTGTGTGCTTCGACAAGGTATGATAGTAACTAGATAAGCAACATGTTACAACATGACAGTAGGCCGGCTGTACGCCGTGTCACGCCTCAAGCGCGCGCGCGTGGCGTGTCTCAACACGCGCGCCGTCAACGTCAGCGGCTCATTGGACTGTGTGTGCTTCGACAAGGTATGATAGTAACTAGATAAGCAACATGTTACAACATGACAGTAGGCCGGCTGTACGCCGTGTCACGCCTCAAGCGCGCGCGCGTGGCGTGTCTCAACACGCGCGCCGTCAACGTCAGCGGCTCATTGGACTGTGTGTGCTTCGACAAGGTATGATAGTAACTAGATAAGCAACATGTTACAACATGACAGTAGGCCGGCTGTACGCCGTGTCACGCCTCAAGCGCGCGCGCGTGGCGTGTCTCAACACGCGCGCCGTCAACGTCAGCGGCTCATTGGACTGTGTGTGCTTCGACAAGGTATGATAGTAACTAGATAAGCAACATGTTACAACATGACAGTAGGCCGGCTGTACGCCGTGTCACGCCTCAAGCGCGCGCGCGTGGCGTGTCTCAACACGCGCGCCGTCAACGTCAGCGGCTCATTGGACTGTGTGTGCTTCGACAAGGTATGATAGTAACTAGATAAGCAACATGTTACAACATGACAGTAGGCCGGCTGTACGCCGTGTCACGCCTCAAGCGCGCGCGCGTGGCGTGTCTCAACACGCGCGCCGTCAACGTCAGCGGCTCATTGGACTGTGTGTGCTTCGACAAGGTATGATAGTAACTAGATAAGCAACATGTTACAACATGACAGTAGGCCGGCTGTACGCCGTGTCACGCCTCAAGCGCGCGCGCGTGGCGTGTCTCAACACGCGCGCCGTCAACGTCAGCGGCTCATTGGACTGTGTGTGCTTCGACAAGGTATGATAGTAACTAGATAAGCAACATGTTACAACATGACAGTAGGCCGGCTGTACGCCGTGTCACGCCTCAAGCGCGCGCGCGTGGCGTGTCTCAACACGCGCGCCGTCAACGTCAGCGGCTCATTGGACTGTGTGTGCTTCGACAAGGTATGATAGTAACTAGATAAGCAACATGTTACAACATGACAGTAGGCCGGCTGTACGCCGTGTCACGCCTCAAGCGCGCGCGCGTGGCGTGTCTCAACACGCGCGCCGTCAACGTCAGCGGCTCATTGGACTGTGTGTGCTTCGACAAGGTATGATAGTAACTAGATAAGCAACATGTTACAACATGACAGTAGGCCGGCTGTACGCCGTGTCACGCCTCAAGCGCGCGCGCGTGGCGTGTCTCAACACGCGCGCCGTCAATGTCAGCGGCTCATTGGACTGTGTGTGCTTCGACAAGGTATGATATACAGTCCTCCGAGGTGCTACTATAAATACCTGCTGGGTAACCTTATAACACTGATGATCTGGGATCCGCATATTAGGTGCCCTTGCAACCACGAGCCCAAATCTGCAATTATGGCTAATCTGACCTCAATAACCCGGTTATAGACTAATATGATATCGCTTGTTAAGATTGTTTGCCTGAAGATTGAGTTGTCGTTACAAACTTCTGTAACGACTGTCAAAAATCTACTAATGACAGCCAGGACTAATATGGACACACTTATGTGTTGTGGCGTGGCGTGGCGCGGGATCGACCAATCAAACGATTATGTTCCAGCCTCCGTCATAACACAATAAGTTTATTAGCCAATCAATCAACTGCGTCAAAAGGCGCCGTGACGCCACGACGAAGTCTTTAACATGCTTTCCGAAGCACGAAGGGGTCAATATATTTGTCAAATTAAATAGTATTTTCTTTAAACTGCAAGGCAACCTCAAAATAATTGGGAAACGGTTAGGCAGATTGATTGATTCTCTTCAACAACAATTTTTACAAGCTTTTATTTAACTTGCAGTGTATGTAAGTGTGTTCGGGTCAAAATTTACAACAGTATTTTAAAGAAGTTTTTCCTCCACCGATTAAGATAAAGTTTTGCATACACGTTTAGTTTGGATGACAATGCATTGTTAGCTAAGTGACGTCATTCTAAATCCAATATGGCGGACGGCCCAAGATGGCGGACTAGTAATTTTTTGTGCACTGACATGGTATGGGTATCAAATCAAACGGTTTGCTGAGAAGAATACGAAAAAACTTTATTGTTTTCAGACAGGAACACTAACAGAAGACGGGCTAGATATGTGGGGGGTTGTAGCCGTGAGTGGAGCCACGAACCCCCCTCGCTTGGGCCGGCCACAGCGAGATCCTCGCCAGCTGAATGAGCTACATCCCCTGAAGTTAGCCATGGCGTCTTGTCATAGTTTGACGCTGTTGGACAATGAATTGGCTGGTGATCCTTTGGATTTGAAGGTAGGACAATGTAAAAAAACCTGCCAAGTGCGTTTCGGACTTCACACATTTAGGTTTCTGCACCAAACCGCAAAATCAAGTTGGTTGTAATAAGAAAAATGAGGAATTTCAAAGAAAAATCAGATTTATCAATATATTGATATTTGGAAGTAAAATACACTAAATAATAAATAAACATTATCACCAAATTTCAAGTTCATAGTCAATGGAAAGTTGAAAAATACTTCAGAACAATTAAAAAAAAAACGACTTTGGTGGCTTCTCATTCCTTTGTTTTTATCAATGTTTTTTAACACTTGAGGGGGTAGGTAATTTTTTTTCACACCCTCTTTATCTGTAGCCAGCCTTAAAAACATTAAAAAATATGTTTTAACACTTATTTAAAACTTATTGATTTATATTATGATGCTACTCTGTGAATATTTGAAGACTGTGTGACAGACGACGGACAGAAAGATAGACGGACAGGCAGACACTTGACTGACAGCAATAGGGCTCCGTTTAGACCCTTCGGGTACGGAACCCTAAATAAACACATTACCCTCCTTCGGCAGTCGGGTAAAAAGATGAACAAAAAGCGCTATATGCTGATTCATTTGCTTTTAGATGTTTGAGTCAACGGGCTGGGTGCTAGAAGAACCGGAAGTCCCGGAACACTCCAACTACGAGATCCTGACACCGACTATTGTCAAGCCCAGGAAGACAGCTAACATCGATGTCGATGATATACATGTAAGTATTAAGATCACCCGATACGTGGACTGACAAAAATAATCCATCATGTGTCAGAAGATGTACAGTACGACTATTTTCTAAATATCCCTCTGCAATCATCGCATTGCCGAATACAAACGAATGCTAATTTCCATGCCCTTTAATTATTATATTTGTCGTGTATAATCATTTGAATTCAGAACTAAGTACTTTTATTGTTGTTTTGTTTTAATTTCCTCGTGAACTATATAGAGCTGTAAAACTATTTGCCTTTAGCAGCTTTCGGGATAAATTTAAATAAATTACATTAAGTTAAAAGAGTATTAACAACTCTATATATACTTCCAAGTTGATTGAGAGCGTCCGGTCTGCACCAAGTGCAAAAGGCAACTGATATAAATCCGAGGACTGACGAAACACGAAGTTTGCCGAGGGACATTTAGAAAATAGTTGTACTATTATGTATTTATTTAATATACAATGTGCTTTTGTAAAAATATCGACGAATAATACTGCCTTGTAAAATAAGGGATACCTAACTTTAATTTAAAGAAGATATTTAGGTTATGGAATTATTTCGAACGGTTAAATTAGGTTGCAATCGATATCTCAGTCGGTAGTGTGGTGGATGGCAACTTGATTACCATTATTGATCGAAAATCGATTAAGTTTTGAGGCGAAACAACTATTGCCTTTATTTTTTACCCGACTGCCGAAGGATGGTAATATGTTTATCAGTCTATGTATGTATGTAAGTATGGATGTATGTTTGTTCCTATATGGCGTTCTAGAGACCAAACGCGTTGACCGATTTTGATGATTCTTACGTCAATCGATTCGTCTTAACCCTGCGAGTGTCACTGGCTACATTAAAATTGCAAAATAGAAAAATGGCGGCTTTTGGGCGTCATATTATGGAGGCCCAATTTTTTTTTTCGTCCAAACCCATCGTGTGGCGTATCAAAATGAAGGGTTTTAAGAGCTATTACAAAAATATAAAGCACTTATATGTTTAAATGTAACTAATTCTAAAAAAAAAAATAACTAAAAAGTTGTAAATAAAAAACAAATTTAAAAATAACAAAAAAACCCGACTGCTTAAAAAGCCAACAAAAAAGACGAAAACTTGAAGAAAATCATGCTGTGCAGTCGGAGGATACATCTGGTTTTGGTCAGCTAGCTCGTGCTTATGTATCCTCCGACTGCACAGCATGATTTTCTTATTGTCGGGCTTTTGTTATTTTATTTTTTATTTTTGTGTGTTTTGTTCGTGTGCTGGTCTCAATAAAAGTTAGTCTTTCTATAAATAAGTTACTTACATAATGTTCTATATTTTCCTCCAGCTACCTCTAGAAGTAGGCATAGTCCAGCAGCATCAGTTCGTATCATCTCTGCAGCGCGCCTCGGTGGTGACTAAAGTGTTAGGGGAAGATGTTCTGCGCGTCTACACTAAAGGAGCACCCGAGATGCTGCGAACTCTCTGCATCAAAGATACTGGTACGTTAAACATAACATCCTCATTAGCCTTTTAACCTTCCCACTGCTGGGACAGAGACATTCTCTCACTGAGAGAGGGAATGTGCCATAATCTACCACGCGGGCCCAGTGCGGGTTGGTGGATGTCACGTGTCTTCGAATTTTTGGTTCTAGGACATGCTGGTTTCCTCAAGATGTTTTTCTTCACCGTTTTGAGATCAGTAGTGATGAAATAATTTACACAAAGTAAAGCGCCTGTCTGGGTTTGAACCTACGACCTATAAGTTGTAAGTCGCGGCCGTTACCACTGGACCACCACCGCTCTACTGAGGTTAACTATCAAACGTAAATTTCAATTTATATGGTTAAGGTAATTGCGGCTAGACATTTTCAGACAACCCTGCAGCAATCTATTCTATTATCAAGTATAATTCATAAAAAATATGTTTAATCAAAATTCATGCAGTTGGGTCTTAGGCTATTAGGAATGCCTAACTTATTTTGTTTACAAGATATAGTACTAAGTTTACTGAATTCCTAATAATATCTATATAATCGACAGTGTTTTATATTACTGACTTTTAATTACTGTTTATTTCCTCAGTACCAGACAACCTTTTTGAGGTACTAAACTCATACGCCGAGAAGGGATACCGAGTCATTGCAGTCGCCACTAGAGTGCTGGAAACTACCTTCAAACAGCTGCAGAAGATGACCAGAGAAGAGGCAAGTAACTTTTCAAACAGATTTTTCAATAAGGAATCTTTTTTCGTCCACGATATATATCAATAAAACTGTTTTTGTGCATTTATTAATTGTTAATGTTTAAAACAATAGTTGACCGTCTCAGAATAATCGCTTTAACTTCTGCTTTATATAAAATACTATTCTAAACATACATTTTGTCTATGATATCAGGTGGAGCGAGAGCTGGAGTTCCTCGGTCTGGTGATCATGGACAACCGTCTGAAGGCGGCCACCACCGGCATCATACGGGAGCTGAAGGAGGCCAACATACATGTCGTCATGATTACTGGTGAGCACTAAAACTTACACTACCAAGATACAAGGACCGAGTATTACAGAGGAAGAAAATGTTACTTGAATAGCTTAGATTTGAAGTAGACGATGCCAACTATCAAGACTGGTCGACGTCGACGCAACTCTGCATAACTGAGTCTTTATAAAAAAACTTTTAAACAAAAAATCAAACCGACTTCCAAAATAAAAACTACAAAGAGAAAAATAACTTTATTTTCCGAAGTCGGTGTCTTTTGTACCCATTGTTTTCCGTTTTTTGTTAAAAAGTTTATTTTTATTTTTCTCTTTTTAGTTTTTGTAGGTACTTCCAATTAACATGAAATTTATTTATAGCCAAAGTAAATCTCATGGCGATTCCAATAAGCCCAAACACGACTAGGATACATTGTTTTATTTCGGGGTTCCAGTGCCTACCTTCCGGCTTCATCATCAGATCAGTTTAATGGTACTATTTGCATAAGTACCGTTTATTTCTAAGTATTCGGTTCATCATAGTCGGTTAATTATTCGAGATATCTTATATCCGTGATATACTAAGGATTAAGGAGTTCCAGTGGTCATCTGTGGTCTTCTTCATCAGCCCCAGTTCACATTATTGATGAAAATACCAAAATCGCTATATGCCACTTTGGGTTACCCCGTCGAACACTCGCTGTAACAACGAGGGAACCACCTCATTTGTCAATATCATAAGCCTTTAGAGTTTAGAAGTTATGAACGAACAATCGGTTTCCTTCATGATGGTTGAGCTGAGTGGTGCCGATCCATGTGTCATGTTCGTGAACGGGCGCCATCAGTTGGAATTGGTTATAACTTAGCTACCTCGGCCTGTATGCCTATATGTAAGAGTCCCTCGATTTCTCTAGGATCCCATCATCAGATTCTGACCTGATACCATGGGACCACCTGTGAAGTCACCCTTTCGAACAAAAGAAGAATTTTCCAAATCGGTCCAGGCGTCTCGGGGAACATACATTTAAAAAAAAATATGATTCCGACGAATTGAGAACCTCCTCCTTTTTTTGAAGCCGGTTAAAAAGACCATTCCATTTGATTCCAAACGGGTCTTTTTTTTCATCAACTTTTGCAAATCAATCCCCTCCACTGCCTCTCTCGTAAACGTCTCTTAGTCGGCACACTAGCGTTTCCTATGCCTTTCTGTAGCCTAATTGCGTAAGTAAATTCGGCAAGGCAAAGGGTTTGTCCGCCACCAATCGACCAATCACGCTGATTTGTCTATGGTCGGCTGATGGCAGTCAAACCCTATGCCTGGCTGAATTCACTTACGCAATTAGGCTGCTGGGCGACTAACAATTATCAGTAGAAATTGATCAGTAGTGGTTTCGCACTATATCACATACGTGTCCGTAAAATATCGGTTCCGTAGTACTTCTTGTAGGGAAGCTTACGCACTACATCCGTACTCTATCCGCCATAATTCAGATGATTTTGAACTCTAAACTCAATAACGGACACGGATCACAGACACGGGCGTGTAGTGTGTAACCGCCCTAAGGATTAATCGTATCGTAAGATAAGAAACGGTATTTACAATGTAATTGTAATTCTCACTTCAAACGTATTGAAAATTCCTAGTATCCATACTAATATTATAAATGTGAAAGTAACTCTGTCTGTCTGTCTGTTACCTTTTCACGTTTAAACCGCTGCACCGATTTAGATGAAAGTTGGTATGAAGATAGTTTGAGACCTGGGAAAGGACATAGGCTATATAGGTAGGGTAGTGTATGGTAGTGTAGGGTAGGGTAGTGTATGGTAGTGTAGGGTAGAGTATTGTAGGGTCGGGTAGGTTAGGGTAGGTATTAAAGTAAATAAATATTTGTATGTCTGTTTTCAGGTGACAACGTCTTGACAGCAGTAAGCGTGGCTAAGGAATGCGGCATCCTGATGGGAGAAGAGAGAGTGGTGCATCTCCACGCAGACACCAGCGGAACTACCCCTGTTATCTACTGCGAGAGTACTCTGCATGGGGTTAGTAGATCTTTTCTTTTCTTAAGTGAGGAAATAAAACGCGCACTCTTTTCGCACCCATGCTTCTCAAAATTCTGCTGTTTTTTTGTACTTTTCTTATTATTCTATGACTTAAAAAAGCCTTACATCAAAATGTAGATAGTTAAATTGTCTTTGAGATAGTGACGATTTAATTAAAATACGCCCGGCGGTTTTGGTGATATTGTCTTTTTTTTGTCCGTGTTAGACATAACTTTACAAATTAATTACTCTAAGTTATACAAATAAAACTCGAAATTTTCTTAGATCAAATTATTAGGAAAATAGTCATATGTAACTTTTTTTTTTCTGAAAAATTATGACTAGCCTAAATGGCTAGTCGTAATTTTTTCGTGATTCTTATTTTAAATTCAGCTACTGAGGGGTATCTGCGCCTTAAACTCCTGAGTACTGTTGATGGCTTGCATGAGAAATATAAAGGAGAATGAAAAAAACCGGCCAAGTGCGAGTCGGACTCGCGCACGACGTTTCCGTACCATTATAGCAAAACACGGCAAAAAAAACACGTTTGTTATATGCGAACTCCACTTAAATATTATTTTATTCTGTTTTTAGTATTTGTTGTTATAGCGGCAACGGAAATACATAATCTATGAAAATTTCAACTGTCTAGCTATCACGGTTCATGAGATACAGCCTGGTGACAGACTGACAGACAGACGGACCGCAAAGTCTTAGTAATAGGGTCCCGTTTTTACCCTTTGGGTACGGAACACTAAAAAAATAAAAATAAGGACAGTAAGATGATAATGAAGCTCCTGTTCTTCGAGATATAGATATATGATTATTTATCTATCATAACACATAATGTCGAAAGCCAAGTTTTTTTTGTGTCGCCATTTCACGCATCAATGTTTGTCCAATAAGTTACGACAATATTCGTCACACAAAGAAAACAGAAAATTGCAATCTGGGCTTAATTTGGTGTCGTACATACAGTGAAAATTTCAAAATTAATTGCAATTGTGCAATGCATCTAGAAATATCATTCAACCTAACACCTTTGCCTACCCCGTCCTGAAATACAGGTGTGATAATATATTCTAACCAATACGTTTCTTCCATTCCCAGGCCACAGTAGGTCGTCGCTTCCCGCTGGACCGCGAGTGGCGCAGTGTGGACAGCGGGCGCGGCTCGTGGCGCTCCGCGAGTGCGTCCGCGGAGCAGACGCTGTCCGCGCACTCGGGGCACTCGGGGCACTTCAGTGCGGAGGTGTTTGACGCGGAGGCCGGCAGTATGGAGCCGCGGTATAAGATTGTTATGACTGGAGATACTTGGCGGGTAAGTGTTTTAGATTTATTTAACTTAATTTTTAAAGGAGCACAAATCGCCGATGACACCCAAAAAGCAGCCAAGTTAAAATGGGACAGGGCCGGACACAATATGCCGCATGTCGAACGTTACATGAAAAAACACTCGGGGACTGCCGCGGTAAAGCTATTGCATAGCATTTTTTATCTAAGTTGATAATGCAATGTAATTATAATTATTTATTTATTTTATTTATGCAGTTTTTTTTTCCCTTTGTTTTTTTTTCTTTGATATTAATTCAAGTTACACTTTTTGAGCGTGGTTACCGATAAGAAAACAATTTTTTTTCTTTTATTAAATAAATGAGAAGATAATATTGTTCAAAATATTTTTATGATCTTACAATACATGTAGGTTATTCAGGAATATTTATCATATAAACTATAGGTTTATGGTAACTGAAATAAGAAACATAAGTTTGAGACTTGATATCTTCTAAATATCTGGAAAATACCGCGTCAATGGTGGTCCCATATTTTGTTGTGGATTCTTGTGGATCATTATTCATTTTCATATTCAATATTTTCGAAAGAAAAGTTGTCAACCGCTCTGATAACGGAACATCCAATGCCACCTAGAGGCGAGTTGCTGAACTAAAGAGACAAGCGTGATATTTAAAAAAGTCATTAAAAGTTCTGCTATTCATCGATAGATGGCTCGCTGTGCCGGTCGGAGTGGGGGGTGTTAGGTTATTTTTTCGTTACGGAATTTCTGGATTCGGTCTCCACGCTCAAGGCCCGCGATAGAAGCTATACAATAGCTTAAAAAAAATATAGCTTTACGTTACATGGGCCAACCACAATGTGGGTCCCGGAAACTGTCCGGCGACATCGCGGCAGACCCAGGAGAAGATGGCGGGACGAGCTTGATGCCTATCGACAGGATTGGAAGGAAGAAAGAGAGGCCTTTGCCCGCACACAGAACAGGCTGAAAATAAAATGAATAATAATAAATAAATAAACATGCCAAACGGGGCGTTGGCTGGGAGAGTTGGTTTCGGCTCCTCGCATGCCTTTCAAAAGACCGGGACCGTAAGGTCCCGGGATAAAAAAAAAGTATTTAATTTATTTTTTGAGCCCGCGGACGTACGCAGAACAACCCACCAAAGTCTCATCACAAAGGTTTCAGTGGTTTATAAACTCATAGAGGACGAACGTTTATTTTTACAAAAGTTTTATTAAGTTTTACCTGTTCCACTGGTGATTTGATTACAGACACCGGAATTGGAGGATTGAGCTAAAATTTTGCACACACGTTTGTTTCTCATAACTATGCATTTTTAAAATATAGAACTGTTTAAAAAAAATAACTTTACTCAAAAATGCATGTAATGTAGTCATTATTTTGACAAACCTTGTTTGAGCAAAGTCGACCTTGCCGTTCTGTTACAAGGAGCGGCCGGCAAAGTTTTGCTGGCCGCTCTAACAGGCCGGCAATGTTTTGCCGGCCGCTATTTTGACTTTTCAACGTTTTAAAAAATCAAACCCAAAAAGATTTTATTTAAAACACAGCTGTTTGTATCTATAGAGATAGGTACAAAAAGAATTTATTCCATATTAGGTTGGATAGTTCCAACTACCATTGCTCAAAAAAAAACAAAGAAGTAACAAAACGCGGTTTAGCGAAAATTTTGTTTTTATTTAGTGACCTTTTTTGCTAAAAATGAGCTCTCAAAGCGAAAATTCTTCCGATTCAATGTTTTTAACACCGCCTGACATTAAAGATGAAGCTAAATTAGTGGTTGAAAATTTGATACCGCGAAACTCAAAGGAAAAATATAAGATTGCATATGAAAAATTTGTGAAAAATCAGTAGGAAATCTAAATCTTTATCCGAAAATGTTTTTCTTTTCAATAATACAGCAGTCAAACACCGCATTAGAATTATCGCAAACTATTACTAATATCAAACCGGGAAAGTCGGTGTTGAATTTTAGTAACTGTACTTTTCATAATTTTCATTTTAACTAAAATTCTAGTTAATTACTATATTTTTTATTTAAATTACTTGCTGGTTTTATTTAGATTAGGTACTTGCATTTTTGAGTAAAGCACTATACAAACCTTGGCCCACAATGACTGCTTCGCTGGTAACGCTATGATTGCCTCGAGCTAGCCTAGCTACGCTTTAGGACTTTCAGCTTGGCCATCATTGCAGCCCTTGCTGTCCTCGCTGTGTCGGCCTCGAGCTACGGTCTCGGCCTTTATCTCAGCTCGTGCATCAAGTGCTGCACGCTGACCGCGCTGTGTCGGCCTGGAGCTGCGCTAAGCTGCGCTGTCGGTCATAATCAGTGCGACCAGCAAAGTAGTCATTATAGACCGTGGCAGTAATGTACTATTACCTAATCAACTAACAAGCTGTACCCGTATATATGCGTTGCAAAACCACGTAAGGTATTTTTTGATCCAGGCACCATCGTGGGCATACACAACCACAATCGGATCAATGGTTTAGAAACGCATATAGAACAAACATGCATTTTTATTTATATAGAAATAGATAGATTAGCTCTATTTTTACATTAAGAGTTATGCCAGTAAGCATTATTTTTAAAATTGTTCCAATGTAGCTGTAGCTGAAATGATACACGGTTTCACGATTGTTGTTCCTTACTTGTGTTGAAATAGCTTAATCCGATACATGTTATCATAAGTTTTAACCACTATCCGTATTTATTTACATTGAGGCAATCAGGGTTTTTTACTTTAACTATAAAGTTCTGGATGTCTTGCTGCGATTTTTTTCAGAAGGCAAACAGAACATGATGTTGAAATTTTACGACAGATGGCGCTGCACTTTCAGGGCTACCGGCTGAATCTCGGTGATAAGATTCTCCGCGATTGAATGACCCTCGCCCATACATTGGGTACAGTTATCGCTTCTCGGCCTTTTGGCTAAGATCAAAGTGTAGTATCTGTTCTTTTAGCTTAATATCTGAAAGTTTCCTCACTGAGGGACCAGTATATTAAACTGCTTTTTGTAAGCTGACGGGATGTTCGGGGCTCGCTCCACCCCTGTCACGGGTCGCCCCACATAATACTATGAAATGAAATATAGCAATAAGCGGTAGGAGCAAGTCCGGAGTGCCACCAAAGAGGCTTTGGACTGGAAAGTTTTCAAGTCCTCTTTGGTGGAAAATAAATATCCTTTAATTTTCTCTCTGGTGTCCTGACATACAGGTCGCGGCTTAGTTCAGGCACTGGCACCAGTCTCCTATAAATATTTTTTCCATTTTTAACTTTATAAAATACTTATTATTGGTGAGTTTGTGCAAAACACTTATTTTTATAACACTTTTATTTGAAATTTGTGTTATTTGTGGAAGAAGATAAACATTTTTAGGGCTCCGTACCCAAAGGGTGAAAACGGGACCCTATTACTAAGACTCCGCTTTCCGTCTGTCTGTCTGTCACCAGGCTGTATCTCATGAACCGTGATAGCGAGACAGTTGAAATTTTCACAGATGATGTATTTCTGTTGCCGCTATAACAACAAAGCAAAAACCGTGATAAAATGTGTGCCTGCGACACAGTGACAGAGGCCGTGCTCGCCAGACTGGTTTAGGAAGTATGATATGTTTCTTATTGTGCTCCCATCCACAGACCGACCTCGGCAAGTGTTGCTTAACCTTGAAGATATTCCCTTGCGGCTGTTATTGCCACGAGAACCTACTTCAGCTGTCGCTGGCAGAAGTACAATAACTTCATAAAGACCATGTATTTTGTCCACAGGTCCTCCGGGATCACTACCCGAACGTGTTATCCCGCGTGGTAGCTCGCGGCGCAGTGTTCGCGCGCATGACGTCCGACCAGAAGCAACAGCTCATTGTGGAGTACCAGGCCTTAGGATACTATGTTGGTAAGTACATATTTCATGATGATGTGGCCAGGATCGCCGCGCAGAGGGTACCTGAAGACGGACGTCGTAACCGAGACATACCTAAAAAAGTTAGCGTGCCTATCTGGACTAGTTCTTGTCGGATTGGCCGGAGAAAGCAGCAGATAAATTGGCTGGAAGGATAGAGGGAAGATCTTTGCACAGCAGTTGGACAATATACGAGGACAAAAAAAATTACTTATCTTTACCAATATTATAAAGAGGAAAGATTTTTTTGTTTGTTTATTTGTTTGTACCGAATAGGCTCCGAAACTACCGGACCGATTTAAAAAAATCTTTCACCACTGGAAAGCTACATTATTCCCGAGTAACATGGCTATAATTTTGACGGGAGCGAAGCCGCGGGGGCAGCTAATGTCGTATAAATTTTAACCGTCAAAAAGTGAAATCTAATTAGAATAATGGCAAAGGGTATTATTGCCTCTTTTAGTCATTGGAGATCCATCAGAGTAGCTTTGAATTCATAATGTAGATCTGGGTTAGAAATAAAAAAATAGCTCTTGGAACAACAGCAAAATGGAAATTTCGGCTTACTAACCAATTGCTTTTTAATAACTTCACTAAATGATATGTTATCTTTCCAGGTATGTGCGGCGACGGCGCCAACGACTGTGGAGCCCTACGCGCTGCACACACAGGCATATCCCTCTCAGAGCTAGAGTCCAGCGTCGCAGCCCCCTTCACCTCTGCTAACCCCGACATTGTCTGCGTCGCGAGGGTTTTACGAGAAGGCCGCGCCGCCCTATCTACCTCATTCGGCGTTTTCAAATTCATGGTAGCTTATTCACTCTCAGAATTCTTCTCAGTAGCCTTTTTGTACTATTTCGACTCAAATTTAACCGATTTCCAATTTCTGTACATAGATGTCGCCTTGATAGTCAATTTTGCCTTTTTCTTCGGTATGACAGAAGCGTATACTGGCAAATTATGTAAGACTCCTCATTTGACGTCTTTGCTAGGACTTATACCACTGTTTTCCTTGCTAGGTCAATTGTTTTTGATCGGTCTAGGTCAGTATCTCAGTTATTACGCGTTAACGCTTTTCCCGTGGTATGTGAGACACACTTATGAGGGTGACGAAGCAAATGAATGCTGGGAGAACTACGCAGTCTTCGCGATATCGATGTTCCAATACATAATTTTAGCTATCGTTTTTAGTCATGGCTCTCCTTACCGGAAATCTGTTCTAACAAACAAACAACTAATGATTAGTATACTTATAATGACATGCATTTGTATTTACATAGCCGTTTGGCCAGCAGAATGGATCTCGAAGTTCTTACAACTGAGAATGCCTAAAGATACCCTACTGTCTTACATTGTACTTGCTTTAGCGTCATTCCAACTTCTCCTAGCATTATTCTTTGAGAGAGTCATTATAGAATATTTGATGGAAGGTAAACAGATGATACCAAAGTTTTTGAAAGAGAAGAGAATTAGGAAAACTCCACATTTGTTGATTAGAAGGGAGTTAACTGATATGGACTATCTTGATTGTGACAGTGTTATCAAGTATGATAAGGAGACAGAGGATTCTGCGTTTGATTCTTCTGGTAAGGGCAGCTGAGACTAGATTCTTTTAGTTGAATATCTTTTAGGTAAACTGTGATGTTGAAAATATACCAAATTGAGCTGAAATTGTGAGGTTTTTGGAGAAAAGATGGTCAAAACATAAAAAAAAACATATAAGACCATTATGTACGAACTTATGAATAATTTCTTGCCTTATTTCGAAAGTAGTGCCATTAGAAACACTTAATCGCTCTTATCCGGCCTCTAAAATATTTAAAATGATACAATTATTTACAATTTTTAATATTTTTAGAGGAATTTCAATGCAATCATATCAAACTACTACACTGTAGATGTTTCTAAACCTATTCGAGAATAATACTAGACTTTAAGAAATAAAATGTTTCTATGGCGCATCACTAATAGTTATCGATAAAATCTTAATATATATCGATTTTAGAATTAATATTTATGCCGCGCCCCTCAAATGAACAATGTATGATATAGCTTATAAGCATTTATTTTTACTATTACTATGTTTTATGAAACACCAGTATATTATTATTATTTCATTTAATATTCAATGTGATAATATGAAAATGAGTTGAGAGATTTTGTGGAGCATAAGTCATTACTTACAAATTTTAATAATTTATGGACTTTTTTTATATTTTGAAGATTAAAAAGAATTTTAAGAGTATATATTTTATAAATCTTATTAAGGGCTTTTCTCGCCTCGTTCACTTTTTCAAAGTAATAATTTGGTTTTAAAACAATAATTTGGTTATTATCAATATAATCTTAAATATTCTATGACTTCGTCTTATGGTACAAATTGCACGTTTTGTCTCAAACTATGCTTTCGATATACTTGTGTTCACAAAATGGCATTTCTTCATATTTACAATTTTTACAGTATTTTGTCTAATCAAGCTTTATTTTGTATAGCAAAATATTTTCTTATGTATTTTTACTACTTTTAGTTTTACGTATGCAAATAAGTTAAGCGTCAGAACCCCTGGACTATGTAGAATAAAGATATTTGATGTTTAGAAAATACCAAAATGTACCTTTTTGCTACTATTTGATACCTCACTTCAAATATTTAGAACCGCGAAAAAACGCGTACATAAGTGGACAACATTTTCCTAGTACGTAGGCAAAAAAAAAAATGTTATGGTACTAAAAAGGTAGTACCGTGGTACGTATTTAAGAGGGAGAATAAACTTAGCTAGCAAAGTTTCTTTCTTGCGTAACATTTTTATGGCATGCCAAAAAAAAAAAAAAATGTTTAGGTACTAAAAAGGTAGTAAATATTTACTAAGAAATAAATTTGTAGTGTTGTCTCGAACTATGAAAAAAAAAGTGCCATTTTCTTTACGCGCTTTTTCGCGACAATCGAGATACTAACAAATATTTGAAGTTGGTACCAAATAGTAACAAAAAAGAATTGCTTTTTGGTTTTTTCTTTTTGGCATTAGTCCAGGGGTTCTGGCGATTACCAATTAAGGTGTGCATTTTTTATGATTAAATATTAGGAATAGTAATATGCACATTTTTTACTGCAAAACTTTTCGTAGAATTTTATTCTTTCGTTTTTGAAAACGAAATACTTTTGTACTGTTTAAAATAATAATCGTGTACCGAGTTAGTATTTTTCTTTGATATCGCACAATTATTATTGTAGTTGTTTTTCTTTCGATATTATGTCTTAGATATTATTGTATTATTTATAAGCACAATGTGATAACAAAGTAGTGTGCCTTACTAATGTAAGAAAAAAACATTCCGTTATAATGGTACTAAAAGTACCACAAAATTAGATAATTCATATGTTTAGAAGTAGTTAATGCATGTGAGTTGAATAGTTACCGTTTTTTAGAAAATGTTTGTTATAGGATTATATTATGAAATTATTATTTCTTATGTAGATATATTTGAAACTTCTCTCAAAGTCAAATTATAAAATTCTGTTAATGTTATCTTTAATGTATTTCAATTACACTTATTACGATGTTCCTGTTACATGTTGGTCAGAAATAAATGAATTTTGTACTTGATATATAATAATAATATGGGATTATAATCAACTTATGAATTGTGTTCCTCAAGTATATATCATTAGGATAGTTCAGATAACAAAACATGAATCAAATTGTGTTGGAATTCGAAGTATTTATGATAATGTATCAATGAATGTATGAGTGAATGTTTAAATAAATCATTTTTATTTATGTTGTGTTTTCTTTTTAAAACTATGCAGGGGCCACGCTTTGCTCGTTCGTCACTATACTGAGCTAATTAAGGGATCCCCGTTGTTAAGTCAGCTAGATTTGAATTTGAGTCCTTGCGCTAGTAATCAATGTTTTAAGCACTTCCTGGCATGCTGGCACTATGTCAAACATTTAAATAATGTAAGTATTATGGACCTGATCTCATTATGGTGACCATAGCAACTCCTCAAACTAAGATACCACAATCGTATTTGGGCTCATTGGATATGTACCTACAGACAAGCGATATTACGAAAGAGTAAAATAATCATTTATTACTTCTTAGTCCAATAAAAGCTTTATTTTTTAAATATTTTAGCTTTTAATTATTTTTATTTATTTATTACAAGCTTCCTTGCTTTCGGATTTGTGTGTCCGGCAACTAGTGATCAATTTTAAGCACTTGTTGCCATCCGTTTGAGCTGAAACTTGGCGTAATTGTGTAACTTTGGAGACATTGAAATAATATGTCATGACCAACTCATGATAGAGCTGGAAGATGGCTACAGCAAATAGCAACTTCTCGACCAGAAAAAAAAGGCACCATAGTGTTTGATCTCTATGGATATGTTTTGTCATATCGTTTCTCAATTACTTTTCGTTATTTTAGTCTATTAAAAGCTTGTTTTGAAAATATTTTTAGATAATCTATACCAATATTATAAAGAAGAAAGATTTTTTTGTTTGTTTGTTTGTACCGAATAGGCTCCGAAACTACTGGATCGATTTTAAAAATTGTTTCACCAATAGGAAGCTACATTATTCACATACATAGGCAATTTTTTAATCCCGAGAACGGCAGCCTAATTGTGTAAGTAAATTCGGCAAAGGAAACAATCTGTATCTTTCCCAAAAACACACATATACACAAAGAAGTTGAATCTTTATTCAACTTCTTTCGTTTTCAGAGTGTATGTGTGTGTATTTGGCATTGAGATAGGAAATATATGGAGGCGCCGCGATGTTCTATACATACATTAGCTTATACAAATATGAGTGAAATACGATACAGAATGTGAAACATCGTTTTGTTTCATTCTTTCTAATGTAGTAATCGTATTTGATGAAAGAGACAACAATATTTCAGTTGTTGCTCATTATGGCAACATTTTGTTATGACGTAGTGACGGTTGTAGGTACGTGCCATATTCGCCATTTTATGTGCCGAATTTTGTGGTTGTGTTCGTGGTAGTCCTGCTGTCAAATGGTTGTTTACATATTGTATTATTGTGATTTGTGTGTGTTGCTTGATTGACACAACCTTAGAATCGGCGGCCATTTTATGAGACATTTTGAGGTTTAGGTAGGCACGTTTTTTCCGTAGTTATTTCCAGTCCATATTATTTAGTATGTCTATGGTTTTTGGAAAAGAAACAGATTGTTTCCTTTGCCGAATTAACTTACACAATTAGGCTGCCGGTCCTGTGGGTTGGTCCAGGGGAGCGAAGCCGCGGGGAACAGCTAGTACTTAATTAATACATTGAATCAGTTGACATCCGGACCTACTTTTCATTACGATCTGTTCCATCTAGGTATCCCAACTGGCTATCTCAATCAGTAGGAATACAAGGTTTTTTCCACTCTTCCCAACATGTGAAAACATTTTGTTTATGCAGAAAATATAATTAATACGAGTATATTTAGTTTAAGATTGACGATTTGTTATTAAAAAAGTGAATTAACGAAACATCTTTTTTTTTGCAAAACTGTACCTACTTTACCTATCTGGCAGGGCACATTGCTCGCCGAACGACCGCGTACCGGAAGACGCAGCGTTGGAAGGCCTCTCTCTAGGTGAATCGACGACCTGGTTAAGGCTGCGGGAGACGGGGTGGATGCGA